>CM022297.1:344174128-345374128 GCA_011799875.1 Thinopyrum elongatum | reverse complement strand
AGATGTTACTATTAAACTTGCTAATAGAGACACCATATCACCAATTGGGATTATTAGAGATGTTGAAGTCTTGTGTGGGAAAATAAAATACCCTACTGATTTTCTTGTTCTTGGTTCCCCACAAGATGATTTTTGTCCCATTATCTTTGGTAGACCTTTCTTGAACACCGTTAATGCTAAAATAGATTGTAAGAAACAAACTATCGGTGTCAGTTTTGGTGATGAGTCTCATGAGTTTAACTTTTCCAAGTTTAGTAGAAAACCTCATAAAAAAGAATTTCCTAGTAAGGAGGAAATAATTGGTCTTGCTTCTATTGCTGTGCCTCCTACTGATCCTTTAGAACAATATCTGCTAGACCATGAAAATGATTTACATATGCATGAAAGAAATGAAATAGATGAGATTTTCTTTGAACAACGTCCTCTGCTTAAACACAATTTGCCTATTGAAACTCTAGGAGGTCCTCCTCCACCTAAAGGTGATCCTGTGTTTGAATTAAAACAATTGCCAGACACTTTGAAATATGCTTATCTTGATGAGAAAAAGATATATCCTGTTATTATTAGTGCTAACCTTTCAGAACATGAAGAAGAAAGACTATTGAAAGTTCTAAGGAAGCACCGGGCTGCTATTGGATATACTCTTGATGATCTTAAGGGCGTTAGTCCCACTCTATGTCAGCACAAAATTAATATGGAACCTGATGCTAAACCCGTTGTTGATCACCAACGTCAGTTAAATCTGAAGATGAAAGAAGTGGTAAGAACGGAAATATTAAAACTTCTGGAAGCAGGTATAATCTATCCTATTGCTGATAATAGGTGGGTAAGTCCTGTTCATTGTGTCCCTAAGAAGGGAGGAATTACTGTTGTTCCTAATGATAAAAATGAACTCATCCCACAAAGAATTGTTACAAGCTATAGAATGGTAATTGATTTTAGAAAATTAAACAAAGCAACTAGAAAAGATCATTACCCTTTGCCTTTTATTGATCAAATGCTAGAAAGATTGTCAAAGCACACACATTTTTGTTTCCTTGATGGATATTCTGGTTTTTCACAAATACCTGTTTCTCAACCTGATCAAGAAAAGACCACTTTCACTTGTCCCTTTGGAACTTATGCTTATAGACGTATGCCTTTTGGTTTATGCAATGCACCTACTACCTTTCAAAGATGTATGACTTCTATATTCTCTGACTTCTGTGAAAAGATTGTTGAGGTTTTCATGGATGACTTTTCTGTTTATGGGAAGTCTTTTGATGATTGTTTAAGCAATCTTGATCGAGTTTTGCAGAGATGTGAGCAAACAAATCTTGTCTTGAATTGGGAGAAATGCCACTTTATGGTTAATGAAGGTATTGTTTTGGGCCATAAAATTTCTGAAAGAGGTATTGAGGTGGACAAAGCTAAGGTTGATGCAATTGAGAAAATGCCATGTCCTAAAGATATCAAAGGTATTCGTAGTTTCCTTGGTCATGCTGGTTTCTATAGGAGATTTATCAAAGACTTTTCTAAAATTTCTAGGCCTCTTACAAATCTTTTGCAAAAGGACATTCCTTTCGTTTTTTATGATGATTGTTTAGAAGCCTTCGAAACACTCAAGAAAGCCTTAATTACTGCAACTATTGTTCAACCACCTGATTAGAACTTGCCTTTTGAAATTATGTGTGATGCTCGTGATTATGCTGTTGGTGCTGTTCTAGGACAAAGAGTTGATAAGAAACTAAATGTTATCCATTATGCTAGTAAAACTCTAGACAGTGCCCAACGAAATTATGCTACTACTGAAAAAGAATTCTTAGCAGTTGTGTTTGCTTGTGATAAATTTAGATCCTACATTGTTGATTCTAAAGTGACTGTTCACACTGATCATGCTGCTATAAAATATCTTATGGAAAAGAAAGATGCTAAACCTAGACTCATTAGGTGGGTTCTCTTGCTACAAGAATTTCATTTGCATATTACTGATAGAAAAGGAGCAGAGAATCCCGTAGCTGATAACTTGTCTAGGCTTGAAAATGTCCTTGATGACCCACTACCTATTGATGATAGCTTTCCTGATGAGCAGTTAGCTGCAATAAATGTTTCTAATAACACTCCTTGGTATGCTGATTATGCTAATTACATTGTTGCTAAATATTTACCACCTAGCTTTACATACTAACAAAAGAAAAAATTCTTTTATGATTTAAGACATTACTTCTGGGATGACCCACATCTTTATAAAGAAGGAGTAGATGGTATTATTAGACGTTGTGTACCTGAGCATGAACAGGGACAAATCCTACGGAAATGTCACTCTGAAGCTTATGGAGGACATCATGTGGGAGACAGAACTGCTCATAAGGTATTGCAATCTGGTTTTTATTGGCCTACTCTCTTCAAGGATGCTCGTAAGTTCGTCTTATCTTGTGATGAATGTCAAAGAATAGGTAATATCGATAAGCGTCAAGAAATGGCTATGAATTATTCTCTTGCTGTTGAACCATTTGATGTTTGGGGATTTGATTTCATGGGACCTTTTCCTTCCTCTAATGGGTATACTCATATTTTGGTTGTTGTTGATTATGTTACTAAGTGGGTAGAAGCTATTCCAACCAGTAGTGCTGATCACAACACCTCTATTAAAATGCTTAAGGACGTTATTTTCCCAAGGTTTGGAGTCCCTAGAAATTTAATGACTGATGGTGGTTCACACTTTATTCATGGTGCTTTCCGTAAACTGCTTGCCAAGTATGATGTTACCCATAGAATTGCATCACCCTATCATCCTCAGTATAGTGGTCAAGTTGAACTTAGCAATAGAGAAATAAAATTAATTTTGCAAAAGACTGTCAATAGGTCCCGGAAGAATTGGTCTAAGAAATTAGATGATGCACTTTGGGCTTATAGAACAGCATATAAAAATCCTATGGGTATGTCTCCTTATAAAATGGTTTATGGAAAAGCTTGTCATTTGCCTCTTGAGTTAGAACATAAAGCATATTGGGCAATTAAAGAACTCAACTATGATTTCAAACTTGCCGGTGAAAAGTGGTTATTTGATATTAGCTCATTAGATGAATGGAGAACCCAAGCTTATGAAAATGCCAAGTTATTTAAAGAAAAAGTTAAAAGATGGCATGATAAAAGAATCCAAAAGCGTGAGTTCAAAGTTGGAGAATATGTTCTTTTGTACAACTCTCGTTTCAGATTCTTTGCAGGAAAACTCCGCTCCAAATGGGAAGGACCCTATGTTATCGAGGAGGTTTACCGGTCTGGAGCTATCAAAATAAATAATGCCGAAGGTACTAACCCGAAGGTTGTTAATGGGCAACGAATAAAACATTATATCTCAGGTACGCCCATTAATGTTGAAAGTAATATTATCCAAACTATGACACCAGAAGAACACATAAAAGAGTCCTTCCGGAACACTCCAGAATCGTGAAAAAGAGGAGGTACGTGATACGGTAAGTAAACGGACTCCGAAAAATTTGAAAAAGTATTTTTTTGTCAGTTTTGGAATATTTAGAAAATTAGGAAAATAAGAAACTACCGGGAAGGTCACCCTGGTGGGCACAAGACACCAGGGCACGCCTGGCTTGCCAGGCACGCCTGGCTTGCCAGGCACGCCCAGGTGGGTTGTGCCCACCTCGGGTACCTTCCGAACTCTGTTTTTCTTCCGTTTACTTGTTTCCCAAGATAAAAAAACTCTTTATATACCCCCCGAACCTATTGACCTCCGTATCGCGGAGAAATCTTCTGCCTTCTCTTCTTGCTGTTTTCCTGACAGATCTGAAAATATCTCATCCCAAGACTCGGAGGGTGAGAGCTATGTTGCTGATTATATAGCAAACCCTAAGGTTTATGGGGATGTGGAGCACAATGGCTGGACTACGGAGGAAGAAGAAGACTATGATCCTAAAAGGAAGGAGGAGACGAGCTCAGAAGAAGATGAAGCCCCATTGCCTCAACCTAGGGACATGCATATTGAATTTAAGAAGTTGAGTCTCCCCAACAAAGCAAAGAAGCCTAAGATTCAGTTTATCCCCTTTCGTCTCTTGCAGGAAAACAAGCAAGATTTATGCAAAAAGGTATTGGAGATTGAGCAGGAGATCGGTGAATTGAAGGATGAGAATTCCATCCTCAAGCGTAAGCTAAGGAGGAAAGACAATCCTTCTACTTCATCATCACCACCACCTCCTTCTTCGTCACCAAAAGAAAATTGAGTATCGGGTATGGGCACTCCCCTTGGCTTCCGCCAAGCTTGGGGGAGGTGCCCCGGTATCGTATCACCCCCACTATCTTTTGCCTTTACTTTTCTTAGTTCGATCCATGGTTATCTTTTGCTTTAGATGAATAAAAGTTTAGATCGATCCTTTCTTTTCGAGAGCTTGTTTAGTGATCTATCCTTGTAATCGTGTGCGAGATATATAATAAAGTTTAGTTTGAGTTTTACTTTCTTTACTTTCATGTTTCAATAAAAAGAAAGGAAATAAATGAAAAACATCATATGCTAATCTTATGGTAAGTAATGACATCACACAAGGAAGAGTATAAGTAGAAAATTTTATTGTAGATTGACAAACATAGCATTAGTCAATGATGCAACTCATGAAAGAATTAATAAGGGAAGAGAAGATTCACATATAAATACACTATCATGGAAATCTTTTGTGATTGTGAGCCCCCATCAAAATATTATATGCCAAAATTGTGGACGTTGGACAAGGAAGACAACTTAATGATTTATGTTTGTTCATATTCACATAGAAGTTATATTGTCATAGATCCTTCAACATGTGGTGCTTGCCCCCCATCTTTGCTAGCCAAAAATTCCGCACTAAGTAGAGATACTACTTGTGCATCCAAAAAACCCTTAAACCCAAATCTTATTTTCGAGAGTCCACCATATCTACCTATGGATTGAGTAAGATCCTTCAAGTAAGTTGTCATCGATGCAGTAAGGCAATAAAAATTGCTTCTAAAAGTGTGAGATCATTTAGTGTAAGAGAAAATTGAGTGTTGTACGAACTTGTGATGGTGAAGAATAAAAGCGACAGACTGCATAATAAAGGTTGCCATCACAAGGGGCAATATAATGTGACGTTCTTTTGCATTAAGGGGTTGAGCATACAAACAAATAAGCGCATGGCAACCTCTGCTTCCCTCCGCGAAGGGCCTATCTTTTACTTTTATGTATTTACTTTTATGCAAGAGTCAAAGTTCTTCTCTCTTTTCCTTTTATTTTTCTCCTTTGGCAAGCATCATGTGGTGAGGAAAGATCTAGGCACATATGTCCAGTTGAATATGGGTAGCATGAGTTATTATTGTTGACATCACCCTTGAGGTGAATACGTTGGGAGGCGAAACTGTAAGCCCCTATCTTTCTATGTGTCCGGTTGAAACATTTTGCTCATGTGTATGCGGTGAGTGTTAGCAATCATAGAAGACTATATGATGGTTGAGTATGTGGACTTGCCTAAAGGCTCCGATACGTGACCCTTCCTG
Source organism: Thinopyrum elongatum (assembly GCA_011799875.1). Taxonomy (NCBI): domain Eukaryota; kingdom Viridiplantae; phylum Streptophyta; class Magnoliopsida; order Poales; family Poaceae; genus Thinopyrum; species Thinopyrum elongatum. The sequence continues at coordinate 345,368,632 of CM022297.1, read as the reverse complement.
AAAAGATGATGAATTGTAGTTGCAAAGTTGACTGAGAACATAGTTTGTTGGTTTCTAATAGAGTTTATGCTTTATACTTCGATTGTGTGATGAATTGTTACTCATTCATGAGAAGTCTATGATAAAAGTTTTACGTTAAAAGTTTGTTGCTGTTATAATAAAATTACATGATGCTTCTATGTCCGTATTTTGTTTTTATCGACACCTCTCTCTCTAAGCATGTGGACATGTTTTTCGATTTCGGTTTTCGCTTGAGGACAAGGGAGGTCTAAGCTTGGGGGAGTTGATACGTCCATTTTGCATCATGTTTTCCTACTGTTATTTATGATGTTTTTATGCATAATAATGCTTTTTGGAGTAATTATAATGTCTTTTCTCTCATAATATGCAAGGTACACACAAAGAGGGAGAATTCCGGCAGCTGGAAATCTGGACCTGAAAAAGCTAAGTCAGGCTACCTATTCTGCACAATTTCAAATGAGCTAAAACTTTACGGGGATTTTTTATGGAATAAATGAGAAATATTGGAGCTAATAAGTACCAGAGGGGGCCCACCAGGTGGGCACAACCCACCTGGGTGCGCTAGGGAGCCCAGGCGCGCCCTGGTGGGTTGTGCTCCCCTCGGCCCACCTCCGGTGCCCATCTTCTGGTATATAAGTCATTTTTACCTAGAAAAAAATAAAGAGACGACTTTCGGGACAGAGCATCACCGTCTCGAGGTGGAACTTGGGCAGGAGCACTTTTGCCCTCCGGCGGAGCGATTCCGCCAGGGGAACTTCCCTCCCGGAGAGGGAAATCATCATCATCATCATCACCAACAACTCTCCCATCTTGAGGAGGGCAATATCCATCAACATCTTCAATAGCACCATCTCCTCTCAAACCCTAGTTCATCTCTTGTGTTCAATCTTTGTACCGGAACTATAGATTGGTGCTTGTGGGTGACTAGTAGTGTTGATTACATCCTGTAGTTGATTACTATATGGTTTACTTGGTGGAAGATTATATGTTCAGATCCAGTATGCTATTTAAAACCCCTCTGATCTTGAGCATGATTATCATTTGTGAGTAGTTACTTTTGTTCTTGAGGTCACGGGAGAAATCATGTTGCAAGTAATCATGTGAACTTGATATGTGTTCGCTATTTTGATAGTATGTGTGTTGTGATTCCCTTAGTGGTGTCATGTGAATGTCGACTACATGACACTTCACCATATTTGGGCCTAAGGGAATGCATTATGGAGTAGTTATTAGATGATGGGTTGCGAGAGTGACAGAAGTTTAAACCCTAGTTTATGCGATATTCCGTAAGGGACCGATTGGATCCAAAAGTTTAATGCTATGGTTAGAATTTATTCTTAATACTTTTCTCGTATTTGCGGATGCTTGCGAGGGGGTTAATCATAAATAGGAGGCTTGTTCAAGTAAGAACAGCACCTAAGCACCGGTCCACCCACATATCAAATTATCAAAGTAGCGAACACGAATCAAACCAACATGATGAAATTGACTAGATGAAATTCCCGTGTGCCCTCAAGAACGCTTTGCTTATTATAAGAGACCGTTTTGGCCTATCCTTTGCTCAAAAGGATTGGGCTACCTTGCTGCACTTTTGTTACTACTATTGTTACTTGCTCGTTACAAATTATCTGGCTATTAAACTACTCTGCTACTTACAATTTCAGTACTTGCAGACATTACCTTGCTGAAAACCGCTTGTCATTTCCTTCTGCTCCTCGTTGGGTTCGACACTCTTACTTATCGAAAATGCTACAATTGATCCCATATACTTGTGGGTCATCACGCTTCGACCGGTGTAGTCTACTGTGTAGTTGAGCACTCTGGTACGGAGTAATTTAGTGCATGGCAAGTGGACCCCGATGCTGGCTGTCCCACACGTCAGCGAAAGTGAGTAGCAAAGTTCCCGACGATCATCGAGGAGGATCCACACGGTACAGCGTGTCCACTGTTTCTGAAGAAAAAAATGATTACAGCAAGTGTTTCCACTCTTACGACGGAGCAGGGTGAAACACGGCAGCCACTTGAACTTACACAGTACTCCTGCTACTAGCCATGTGCAGTGGTTCATACGTCAGTACTATATAATCTTGTTGCTAGTGTAGTAAGATCTGACGATAACAAATGATGTTGTGTGCATGTCAACTATATGAACAGTAATGTAACATACCCCTTTTTTGACTGTCCAGTCGAGAATGAACGGTGAGATCAATGTTAACAGAACTAGCTCTACAGCGCACGGAGAGTACGGTGCTACAATACTCCATGGAACTTGAACCATATGAAGGACGAATCAGTGTTAGGCAGGGTGTATGAAGGGTGCATGGGAGCAAAAGTTCCCTTCTCGTCCCACTTTTGGGTGTTTGGCAGAGTGCATGAAGGGTGCATGAGTCCACAGTAGTAGGTTAACACAAATACACTAGGAGCATGCATGAAGAGGGGTGCTGAGATGAGCATGCACGAAGAGGGAACAACTATATTGAGATGAGAATGCAACCAAACACACCCACACGCTTTGTGCTACAGTGACTGATCTGCATCGTCTGAGTTTGATCCAACGGTCATGTTGCGCCGAGACATGGACATGCCCATGCAGAGGACGCCTAAACACCACCGAAGTCCCTCTGCTTCTCTAGGCGCACGACATTGGTGATGCAGGGTGCCATCGCCCGCAGAGCCCGCTCTCGGTCGACGGGAGCCAGCTCATCAAAGACGGTGTCCAATGGCACGAATGGATTCCGGTGACGAAGCCCTGAGAGGATTCGCCCAGCAACGGCGACGGCCGCCAGCAACCCCTCCTTATACAGCTCCGCCCCCACCATCGCGCGGAGACGGCTCAGCTCCTCGGAGATATAGGTGAAGAAGGAGACCAGGTCAGGAAGCCGCAGCTCGTTGAAGTCGACGGGGTGGTCGAACGGGTTTAGCCCGATGGCCGGCAAGGTCGCGTTGGCACGATGGTAGGCATCGTGCAGCCGCAACACGTGCGTGGCAACATGGTCCACCAAGTGGTTGAGGCGATCCTGGACCTCGTCATGATCGGCCCGCTCGCGCTCCAGCCGGCTCGCCTGACCGCCTATCGTATCTCCCGCTTTCTGCAGCAACGCCACCGACGCCTCGAGCATCTTTGTGGTGGACGCCTGCCGCTTTTGAAGCTTCGTGAACTCCCGAACATAAAGGAGGAGCATGGCACTCCTCTCCTCCTTGAGTTCACAGAGCTCCACGTCCTTGGCCCTGAGCTCCGCATCCTTGGCATGGAGCTCCTGTGTCAGGCACCTCACCTCAGAGTTCGTCATCTGGTGTGCCGCCATGGAACCAGGTAGAAGCAATGGGGAGAGGAAGCAAAGGGGGCGAAATGGCTGAAAGGCAATGCAATCTACGGGAAGGCGGAGGGAGCCAGCCGAGGAGCGGGGTGAATCTTTTGGTTTTCACCATGGGAAAACACGAGTCGACGACTTTTCACTTCACGGAGCAGTGGGTTTTATAGGCGGAGTCATCATGACTAATTGCTGCCGCGCCTGCTCCCGTCAATAAAAAAATAAAAATCCTGCCGAACCTAAAGACCAGTGCAACACAGCGGTGGATATTTAAATTTACCTACCGGCAAGGAGAGAAAAAAAGGGGTGAAAAAACAAATGTGGCGGCGGCCTAGCTACTCGGTCACACTAGCCCAACTAGCTAGCCACCGTGCTTCACTGATGTACTCGGCAGAAAAGGTGGGCTTTTGTGATTTGATGACTCATTTACTTGCTTCGGCGCTATGACCGAGGAGGACCCAGAAAACGCGCGGTAGGGCGTCCCACGTCTCGGCAAGGAAGAAAATATGCATACACCACCCGGGAGGACACAGAAACCACGCGGTTGGGTGTGCCACGTCTCGGCACGGAGGGAAAATGTGCGTGTAAAAATAAACTGCATCAAACTACCTATGGTTCCACCTCGAGACCCAGTCAGTCGGTCGAAAACACCCCACTAGCCACACAGCTTCATCATGCTAATGTGGCACGGAGGATTGGTGTGGTTAGCTCCGTCTTGACCAGCCACAACGTCTCTTGTTCTAGGTGATTCATCTATTTTCCTAGCATTTTTTTAGTTATATAACACCACAGCAAGCTCGCGCCGCTCTTCATGTGTGCCCGTGCGTCTAAAGGTTGTACTACTAGATAGAGAGGAGAGAGAGAGATGGCAGACATGGGACCCGCTAGTAAGTCAGTCAACGTTAATGCACCTGTTGACGAGCCACTCCCTCTACTCTACTCAATGTAATACTGTATAAAATCAAGTTATGCGACAAAGCCAACAACCGTTGCGGTTTCAGGCTATCGACATACGCTTTGTACTCCAGGTTGCCGGTTTGAATCTCGTCCTTCAGATTTGTTAGTTTTAGGTCCAAATTTGATCAATGACAAGTGGGCCTCCTGTGTGTTGTTCCGATATTTCAGTGTAGGATGGTTTTTTTGCACAAACACTTTGCGCGGTTAGACAAGTTACGACACCAGTTACACGTATTTTGCAAGTTTAGGAACAAAAATGATAGTGGCATAGAATATCACATGCTCCCCGCAGCTTAGATGCTATGGTGATACGAGATTTTACGTCGTTGGATCTGAGATCCAATGGCTTGGGAGTAGTCTTTGTAATTATGCGCAATTTCCAAACTCTCCAAGGTTTTTTTTTTGCAAAAAAACCATTCATGCCTCGTGTGAGCCGCTGGATCTTGGATCCAACGGCTCCCAGTAGCTCATATTAGGTGCTCCCCGCAGCTTAATTAGCCGCTACGGTGATATGAGCATCTAGGTCGTTGGATCTGAGATCCAATGTCATGTCCTTAGTATTTGTACTTTCTGCGCAATTCCCAAACTCTTTGAGGCCTATATTGCAAAAACATTCAAATCTCCTACTGCGAGCCGTTAGATCTCTCGGGAACTCGTATCACCATAGAATCTACGATGTGGGAGCACCTCATATTCCCCCGTGCGAGAAAACATCAGGTGCTCTCGTAGCTTGGATGCTACGGTGATATGAGCTTCGAGGTCATTCGACCTGAGATCCAATGGCATCTGAGTAGTCTTTGTGCTTGTGGGCTGCGCCCAAACTCTTTGGGGGCTTTTCTGCAAAAATATTTGAACCACCAAGGAGTCGTTGGATCTCAGATCCAGCGGCTTTGAGGAGCTTGAATCACCACAACATCTAAGGTGTGGTAGCACGTGATATTCTTAAACACAAGAGAATATGAGGTCTTCCCACATCTTAGATGCTACGATGATACGAGCTTCGAGGCCGTTGGATATGGGATCCAAGGGCATCTGAGTAGTTTTGGTACTAATTGTGTGCAATTCCCAAACTCATTAAGGTTTCTTGTAAAAATATTAAGACATCTATGAGCCGCTATATCTCAGATCTACATGCTCCAAGGAACTCGCATCACCATATAGCATCTAAGGTGTGGGGGCACATGATATTCTCTTGGGGGGGGGTGCACAACCCATCAGTGTTTGGGAGGGTGGGGACAAATATAATGTTCAAAAAATATAATCCAAACAATCCTAAACGTAGCTTCACAATTTTATCTAAGGGCGAGGGGTTACCCCCCGACAATCTACATAGCTCTGCCTATGCAAGAGGTGTAGTAGGAGCGTCTAGGTGTGAGAGAGACGACGCGAGAAAGCGAGGTCAATCGAGTCATTTATAGAGGGAGAGATCGAGTGAGTGTGGCTTAGCGTACACTCGAATGTTAAAGACGATACACCGAGATATCGTGCGGCGAAGCTGCAGTGAGGGCTGGAGGGAGATAGTTACTGAGAGTGGCCTAGATAGACTTTGTGTGTGCGCGCACGGTGAAAGTGTTTTACAAAGGCAACGTACGTGTCTTGAGAGAGAGAGGGAGGGTTTGTCATGGAGGGCACAACGAGGTTGTGTGTGAGAAATACATTTGTTGAGAGTGTGTGGGCAGGTGTGACATAAATGGAGATTGAAACGTGAAGAGAAATAATGAGCGAGCGTGTGTGTCGGATACCAATAGCTCTATTAACAAAGAAATGAAGATCGATCGATACATGAAGTATGTGTGGTGGTTGGGGGGTGTCGATGGAGAGACCTAAACACAACATTTGCATGTACATAGTACTAGACTTAATATTCATGTTTCAATTTGTTGTGCATTTTAAATATTGAATTGAGGACCATGCATGGCTTACATTTTAGTATTGAATTCATGTCATACAAGTATGGTCATACATCCACGTTGAGATCACTATATCACAAACTCACTCTAATTCAAGAACTCGTCATAAATCAATTACCGTGCCTTTTGGAATGACCAGTTATTTGCAAGGAAAATACGGGCATTGTAATACATATAGATTCGTTCGGCAATTTAAAAAAAGATTCCTTTCGCATTCTCGAATGGTAGCACCCGACGGCGTACCACCCAGACCCGGGCTCGTGTCTTGGTGGTGGCGTGCGTGGTACGCACATTAGCCAACCCCAACCAAAAGAACCGCGATATTAAACTTCGCGCCTCCACTCGAGCCTCCGTGTTTCTAGTCGAAATATCTGGCGGCCAGAATTCCAGCCCTAGGAAATTCCCCTCATGTCCCCGGTCCATAATGAGAACCAATGAACAATGGAGGGATGCTTTAGTAACTAGCCCACGTTACCTACCGTGCCGAGCATGGTTCAATTCCCTTGGTCGCCGCTACCCAAGGTCACCCGTCAACTCCATTGCCTAGTACTAATAGTACTACACCAGGATGAGCACAAAATGGAGCTCCGTTTGTTGATTTTGTTCGTGCGTTGTTCGTGCCTACTAGAGTCACTATATCAGGCAATGCACTGGTATGGAGGGATTATCTTTTTACTCTGCATATATAACTTGTCTGAAGTCTAACTAAGCAAAATGTTTGACCAAATCCTTTCTTAAGAAATATTAACATCTACAACAGTAAAGATGTATGGCTTGAAAATTTATTTCATGATGCAGGTTATGATATTGTTTTGAATCCTGGATTTTAAATTCCAGAAAATCCAAAACTGACCTGAAATTCACGAAACTGAGCCTGGTCACGTGATATGTCACAAATAGTCTATCATATTTTTTTTATTCAAGAGACAAGCTGCTTATGAAAAGTTGCACAAATGAAGAGCCAAGGTATTTTGGAACAAAGACATGTCATGTTAACGCGAACGGTTTCACTATTCAAACCGTGGGTGTTAGACCTACGTGCCGCCACGAGTCCCGCTTCTCATCGGCAGGTGCTGTCCGAGCAAGCATGTGAGTCGACGGGAGGCGTGCGAGCAGACCGCTGTGCCGGCTGACCAAGAGACATGCGAGCAGGCCGCTGTGCAGGCTCACCGGGAGGCGAGCCCTTTGACCAGGCTCCGCCGCCCACCTTCCTCCCAACTGCCCCCACTTTTAATGGCGTCGGCGCCGTAGTTTAAATCACCCCCGCACTCCCCGGTTTCGCTACAATCTTCTCTCTTCCTCTCGGATTCTCCTGTCATCTACCTCCAACCAGCCTGACCTCACTGTACGCCAAGCCGCATCACGATAGTCTTCCCTTAGTCTTCCAGTTTCCTGAGGAAGACACCCAACCGGAGTCTCAAGAACATAAGGCGCTTTGGGACAAGCTTGAACTGGCCTTGTGGGAAGACGCCGTGCCTGTCACCGCTCCCGTTCCAGCTCCCGTCGCCCCGACTGCGCCAGCACCCATCCCCGTGGCATTGATGGCCTAGGAGCCACACATTGTCGCCGAGCTTGAAGCCACGGGGTTCCACAAGGTCCCCGCTGACTTTCACATGCCCATGCACCTGCCAGCGCATGCGCCTGCGCGTGCCTGACGCGCGCGCCTGTGCCAGTGCCCATGCACATGAATGTCTCCGCCGCACCATTGCCAGAGCCTGTCCCCGTGCCGGTGCCAGTGCCCCCCTCAGCGGCCTGGATCGCCGCCATCGACCGCTTCCTTGCACCAACGCCAGTCGCCTCCTCCCGCCAGTTGATTGGCTCTTGGAGACCGAAGTCCAGAATATTCTGGCCTTCCTTGAAGCTAGGGCCAACGTCCAGGAGTACGCCAACAACGGTGCAAGACGCCGCCGTCATCGCCGGTCAGTGGCTCGACGACACACAGAGCACGGCAGAGGAGCCGCTTCCCGCCGCAAGACGCCTCCGCCGCCGCCGCGTGATCTAAATATGCCATGAAAAATGTTCGGATTGCCATGCTTAAAATCCGAATGTTTGGGATTTATCATTTGTGTTTATTTTTGTTCGATTGTGGTATGAATGTAAAGTCGCAGTTAGATTGAATGAAATCTATGATTTGATCGATTGAATGTTCTGCTAGAGCCGTATCAAATTAAATATAAAACGTCATCAAGCGACATGTATTCCTTCTCATCGCAAACATTTCATATTAAATACCACATCAATTCCAAATATTTTTTAGGGAAACCAGTTCCAAATACTTGTAGGGCGCGAGCAGCCCCCTTGTTCGTGCACTATAGGCGATACATCTATTTATCCACGCATTTAATTGTTAGTAGATACTACAAGCCTAACTTGTCCGTCACGGTCACTTTTGTTCCTAAACTTGTTACATACTCCAATACTAGTACTAGTACTAGCAAGATGCCCGTGTGTTGCATGGAACATCAAGATGCATTTGTATGAGTAGTTTATCTTGTGGGAGAAAAAGGATGAACGAGGGAAGGCCTTATTTGCAAATGTGGAGAGGGGTGTGGGTATCTTTTTGCAAAATTGCCATAGTTTCCTTCCTATCCGTCAGATATAAGTCGGACGGCCTATATTGCAGGATGGCAGGCACACCATCATCACCAACTCTGTTTTTTATAAGAGTAGGGATTACGTGAAACTGGTGCCATAACTTGTGAACGCGTCCAGATTCGGTCAACGGCCACACCGCCCGCGCGTTCTTCGTGTTTGCCCGTGCGTCTGATAAACGTAGAAAGGGAGGAGAGAGAGAGAGCAGACATGGAACCCACCAGTAAGTGAAGTGGAATAGTACGTGCTCACGAGCCGGTCCCACTAATGTACTAAAGTTAATATAAAAACATGTTGTCCATTAAATAGGTTGTGGTAATATAAAAACATTATATCAACAAAGGGGAGTACAACAAACATTGCTACTATGTTGCCTATTGACGTGCGGCATGAAGCCCTGGTCGCATGTTCGATCCTCGTCCTTTTTCATTTTTAATTTATACTAGTAAGGTACACGTGCATTGCACGCATGAGATTTGGCAACCAAATTATGAATAAATACCACTCCATAGCATGTAAGCTTTGATTCATATATGCATGATGTAGATGTTCGTTTAATTCTTATAGTTCATCTCATTCAAAATCAATAAGTTTTATAAAATAATTAATCTATTTTAAGATTCATGGAATTGTGCATTGTAGAGCATAAAGTAAAAACAAATAATGGCAATTCATTTAGAAAAAAGAAAATTGGGCAGTTATGATACAGAAGATTCTAGAACAAAGGAGAAGTGCTTGTGTTTTGAGGTTTGTGCATTATGCTTAAGTTCAACCATGCAGTCTTCTAGATTGTACATGTGGCAGAATGTGGTGGAATGTAGAGGATATCCAACGGCCAGTGGTGCTCGGATTTGCCATCTCTGCACCGTCGGATTGGCTTCATCCAATGACCATCTTTCAAAGTTATTTGCACACTATATAGGGGTGTAGATATGGTTCCAAATTTGCTCCATGACAGTTGGGCCCACCGGTGTGTAGTTTGTAGTACTTTAATTTCTGGGTCGAAATTTGTTCCATTACAGGTGGACTCCGGGTGTGTAGTTTGTAGCTTATTTGTAATAATTAAAGAGAACACCAGAGTTTTTTTGCAAAAATACCATGGTGCGACATGGAACGTTAGAAAGGGCGTGTGAGAGAGCGGTGACCGATCCAGAGGGAGAACAATTTGGGGAGGGGCGGGGGTTGCAACGGTGTTTGGAGTAGTTGTGGGGCGAATGCTACAAAAATATAATCTAAACCCACCGGAATAAATGCCTTCACAAATGAATCGAAGGTTGGAGTCCCCCTCGCAATGTAAATAGCTCCAACTCTGCGAGGGATGGAGAGGTAGCTTCAATGTGTGGAAGAGACGACATGAGAAAGCGAGGTCAATCGAGACATAGATAGAGAGACAAAGTGAGTGTGCCCCGACATTCGTTGAAAAGATATATATGCTATGGATAGATATTGTCCGATTGAGCTTTTGGGAAGGGTGAGGGCTGTAAGACAGAGCTTGAGAGATGATCTAGTCACAAACAGGTACACATATCGTTTGTGCGTGGGAGGAAGCAAGGTCAATCAATACATAGATAAAGAGAGAGAGAGATTGAGAGAGTGTGGGTCGTCATGCGATCGAAAGAGTGAGATAGGTTGGAGAGAGTGACCTAGATAGACAATATGCGTGTGAGAGTATACACTATGAATATGTCGAATTAGGCCCAAACATGGAGATATATCGTTTGTGTGTGAGAAAGAGCGAGGTCAATCGAGACATGCATAGAGAGAGAGATTGAGCAAGCGTAGGCCGCCATGAGGTTGAATGAGTGGAACGGCTTGGAGGAACTGATCTAGATAGACAATCTGCGTGAGAGAGTATAGAGTGTGTCGATCGAGGCCCGAACAGGGAGATATATCATTTGTGTGTGAGAGAAAGCGAGGTTAATCGAGACTTAGATAAAGAGAGAGAGATGAAGCGAGTGTGGGCCGCTGTGCGGAAGAAAGAGTGAGACGGTCTCTCGAGAGTGACCTAGATAGACAATGTGCGTGCGTGCGCACAAGAGGGAGGGAGGGAGGTCTAGATACGCAATACACATATCTACCGAGAGAGGGTGGGATGGGGAGAGAGAGAGCTCGGCATGGAGTGCAATGGCGGGTGTGTGAGAGTTAGAGATCAAAACATGGAGAGAAAGAATGAATGTGCGGAAACCAATAGCTTTGTAAGGTGGTTAGGAGAGGAAGATTGATCAATAGAGGAAGTATGTAGCGTGTGTGCCGAGACAACATTTGAATGTAGATAGTACTAGACTTAATATTGACGTTTTAATTTAGTGTACATTGTAAGATTTGAATTGAGAACCATGCATATGGCTTCCGGATTTATTTCGAATTCGTGCCATACTAGGTTTGGAAAGGTTGATATTGACTCGATTGTTGTGGTATTTTGTATGTGTGTGGTCATATGCTCGAATCCATCCAAAGTTTTCTCACTACCATGGTGTTGATCTTATACATATATGATTTTGTATTAAAAAAGTAGCATGGATACCCTGAATGTGAAATCCACGTTTGAATTGGAGATCGCTATGTGACAAACACACTCTAATTCAAAGAACACCTCATTAATTAATTCATAGTATCTCATTTCGAAGGACTAATTATTTGCAAGGAAAACACGGGCATGGTAATACATAGTACAAGATTCATTTGCCAATGAAAGAAGATTCGTTTGCATTCTTAAATGTAGGCGCACTAGGCAGACCAGGGTCGTGTCGTGGTGGTCGCGTGTGTCGTTCTCAAAAAAAGAACAGCGACAAAAAAAATTGCGCTTCCATGTTTTGGATTGAAATATCTGGCGGCCCCAATTCCAGCCCTGCAAAATCTCCCTTCTCCCCCATCCCCTTTCTCGCCCAGAGCTCTCAAATCCCTAATTCGCCGCCAACCCAAGCAAAATTTGAATCGCCCTTCGTCTCGTCTCTTTCCCCACCTCTGTGCCGGACGATGACGATGAAGACGATGGTCGCGCTTCACCACTGCACCGGAGCTACCTCATCTACCCCCTCGTCCACCGCATCAGGTGGTCCACCCACAACATCGGCCGCCGCAACCAACATGCCTCAGACACCGACTTCCACCACATCAGGTGCGCTTCACCGACGCCATCTCCCACCTCACCGGGGCCACTTCACCGAGAACATCGTCACACCTCCACCCCCCCGACGGCGTTGGTGCTTCACCAATGGCCTCATCCACCGCATCGTAGCACTCCGCTGCCACTCAAAATCTACATCCGTACGCGGCCAGCCAACACCAGCGCATCACCCTCAACGGCTCTGAAGTGACCCGCACTCTAGCTAGGCGAGCATGCCCAAACGCCGGCCTGAACTAGGTATCCACATATCACTCCCTTGTGCACTGTTCCGACAATGTTTGGATATCCTTTTACTGCTCTCTTAGCTTACACGCCTATGCAACTCTGACTTTAACTCTTATTTCTTCTGGAGATATCATCTGAAACAAGCAAAACCATTTTTTAGCGAAGCATGACGACGCTACGGGATCTGGTACACATCCTGCACGCATGTATAACCTTGTAAGTACCTGTCCTCCGGTACAACAGCAAGGTCGATTCCTCTCATTTGATCAACTATTTGCCGTGTCAAAAATGCAGAGGGGGATGCAAGGAGCACAAGGCCTGCACATCCAAGCAAGTTGTAACATGGACTTGTACATGGAACATCCCAAGCGCAAGCTGAGCTGCAGTGAGCCTGTACAACGAGCTAGCGTAAGTCCCTGGATTTTATTTAATTCGTACTGGCATGCATGTATGATTTGTGTGCAGTGGTGGATCCACGAATTCAAGTTACCAGGGGCGAAAATTTAACTTAAAAAATACGAAGGCACTTGCACTCCGGAAATCAACATAACTTGAGAAATGTGAAGCTACATGCACTTTGAAAACCAGCTAATGATCGAAAGTAGTTCCAGATTATAAAACACTAAATGATGTAAGCACCAAAAAACACAAAATGCAACATGGTGTACAAGGACTACTAACATGGACTGTACCTACTTCAATTATTCGTTCTCTGGCAGAAAATATCCAAGTGTAATTGCACCTATAACCAGTGCGCAAACTGCATATCAATATATCTATCCTGCACAAGTATGCCAATAGTTTTAAACAACAGATTAGAAAAGTATTTATGCTAGGTTGTCATGATACGGGGACTTTCTGGTAGATGGCCTCGACGTTTCCTCAAGCCATGAAAATGTACTATAATTTGCTTGTCATCAATTCCCACAAATCTCTCTCTCTCTCTCTTAACATAGCAGATCATCATTAGACACTAAATCCTTGAATGGGAGCTTGCAAAATGCTTGCATTAGATCCCTCATTAGACACTATATGTTCATCACCATGAGCATGTAAAATGTTTGCATCAAATCCTTCATTAGCAGTCTGTTCATTAGACACTTCAGGCTCAAGAACAACATGAGCTTGTATGTTTGCACCGGAAACTTGATTAGACACATCAGGTTCAGTCAGTTCAGTATTGATTGGGGGAGTTATAAAATAAGAAGAAATTGGTTTCATTTTCTTATAGATTCCCTACATACAAGCAGTTTTACAACACCGTCAGGTTTAACTATTGGCCAGAAATTGAACAGTTGAATTAGATATAATCAGGGGTGTGATGTACCTGCTCGTTGCGCATCATGCTCTTGCAAGCTGCGACTGTCCGTTTGCGCAAGCTCGATGCCATGCCCGTGCTGCCGCCGCTGCCTCCCACGCAGGCTACACCCAGGGTTGGATCTTCCATTCACTTGAAGCCCGGCGACCGGCGTCCAACGAGGGCGTGAGGAAGTGTTGTGTCGGTCTATCCAGCGGCGGCTAGGTTAGGAGCGAACCAGACTGGAGGCTGGAGCGAATGAATTGGGGATTTTTCCTACTGTCGATCGATATGGGAGGCGCTCGTTTAGGCCGCGAGCCTGCTATAGGGCCTGCCTTGCACTTACATTATTGGCCCATCCATATTGAAATGGTTTTCTTCATTTTTTACATTGCCTGCTCGTGCGCTGGGACGAACAAAACTATCATGGGCCAACCTGGACAACTCAAACTAGGTGCACACTTTCCAGCCACCCGAGGCGGCCGCCCATACCAGCCCCTATGGTGGTGTCACCCCTTTTTGCGTGTATGATTGGGGTAGTGAAAAATATTCCAGTGGCACTTTTGATTTACCCACAGAATGGTTGAATTGCTTGTTTCTATGAACTGGGTTCGCCAATAATGTGAAGGATGTCAGTCTTTTCATCCTATTGTAGATTGCTTAGATCTCAATATGCCAAATGTAATCGCATGAAATATACAGTAAAAGCCAGTGTGATGTGTGTTGCTACAACTAGTCTGACAACCCGTCCTCATATAACATATCAAGGACGCACCATCTTATCAGATTAACCATTTGACTTACCAATGCAGTGTGGGAAGAAAGAAGTATTGGGACTGCGTATCCAAGCAATTGATGTGATGGACTCCTTCGTAGAACCATGTAAGCGAAAAAGAAGTTGCAGTGTGGTTGTACAAAGAGCTAGCGTAAGTTCAGTTACCTGCTTCTTGGAATTTTAGTTAGCCACTGATTGCAAAATTGTTCAATTACGTTGCTTGGCTTAATTTAGTTTGCTACTGATTACATAATGCCATAGCCTGTTGATCCTATTATAGACTGCGCTTATCTATGTGTTTGATACTTACTGTTAAGAATTACCTGTTTGCCTGAACTTAAATAGCTACTTAAGCACGTAGATAGCTGGTCATATGTACTTATAGGGTGCAGCAAAATTCATGTGTAATTTATGTTCTGATACCCTGTTTGTTTAAATGGTTTGTTGTTATCACTTGTAGCACTAGTAATGTTTGCATGTTCATAGACAGACAACTGTCAGGTTTATATGAGGGACAACGTCTTTTTAACTTATATATATATATATGTGTGTGTGTGTGTGTGTGTCGGAATCATTTTGCTTACATCAAAGATATTTACAGATGTCTGTGTTGCTGGTAAACGGTACCGACTTGTTACTTTAATACGTTACCAAGAACTTATTAGTTTTACTAGTTCATGTATAATTAAATACATTGCCAAAATTGGTTAGTTTTACTAGTTTGATGTTAGTTTCTTATGGCTCTTGCAACACTTTATTTATGATTGCTAACATTCAAGTTTGCAGGATCCAACTGAAACTCCATTGGCACAACAGGTATGTTCTCAAAAACTTCCTTCGTTACCTAGTTTGCTGGTGTAACTTGTTGCTGTAATCATCTTACCAACTTCAAGTTTTCCGGATCCAATTGGAAGTCCAATTGCACAGTAGGTACATTTTCAAAAATATATTTGTGTGACAGGTTTCTGCTGTAACTTGTTGCTCTAATCAAGTTACTGACTACTCAACCTTTCAGGATCCAAGAGAAACTCCAATGCCACAACAAGTTCCTTTTGCAAAACTTGTTTGTTTAACTGCTTTGCTGCTGCAACCGGTTGCTCTAATCATGTTACTGGCTACTCAACTTTTCAGGATCCAAGAGAAACTCCAATGCCACAATAGGTACCTTTTGCAAATCTTGTTTGTTTAACTGCTTTGCTGCTGCAACCGGTTACAATGATGTTAATAACTACTTTTCAGCATCCAATCGAAACTCTTTAATTCCTTGTTTGTTTAACTGGTTTGCTGTTCTAACTCCCAGTTGAGATGTTTTGCTAACTTCAACTTTTTGGAATCCAATCAGAACTTTAATGGCAAAACTGGTTAGCCCCATGGACGTTGTATCATCCCACAGCAGTGGCACTGGCCCAATCGTGCATCATGAATTGCCAATTGCTGATGCTCTAGAGGCTAAACTATTGGTAGAAAGAGATTTTTCTTTTGCACTTAGAGATGAAGTTGACATGTTGAGGAAGCAAACAGCACAATCACAAGCAGTACTCAAGACAACCATTAAATATTTGGTGGATTTCAAAACGAAGCAAGCTGAGACTGACCGCATTGTTAAGGTCCTGAAGGAAAAAAGGAAACTAAATTCCCACTTGGTAAATCATAGGTGACATGTTTTTTTCATCGTTGAATAACCTTTGTGTTGTTTGTTCATGTAATCAATCAAACCATTTGTTCTAGAGATCATGTAATAATTGTTTTTTGCTTTTTGGTTTGTAATTTTTTTTAGCACGAGTCTGTATTAATTGATAAGACTCTGAGACATTTCATTTTGATTGCTATGCCAGACCTACAAATATGCCAATCGGGCTGAATGTGCATTCAGCAATAATAGTAGTATAGATGGTCCTTAAGTGGCACGGATCTGAAAGGGCCAAGATGCTATACAAGCTTTGCTAAAAAAATGATGCTCTTCTAGCAAAAAAAGTACAGCGGCCTGGCTTATGTATGTTAGTTGATATTATTGATCCATATACTCTATAAGTGTTTATATGTCTGTTAGTTTTGTACATTATTGGTTGATTGACTCAGTATTTTGAATCTTGAGACATTGCTTGTGTACATATCTAAATGGGAGTACACTATATGCTGCGTGTGTCATACATGTTACACTTGAGTTGGACATAAAGTGGTTTCAAATATTTGAATTCACCTTAAACTGGATTCTACCTTCTGAATTCGAGTATCGGCATTTGTAAATCATATTCATATATGATAGTGGAATACATCTTCGTTGTGCTTTTGAAGATATATAAAAAAACATAGAATGATTTATAAAGATTCGAATAAGAATACAAAATGGATTCGAATTTAGTTGCCAAGGTAAACGTGAATGCTTATTGTCCCAAAATTTGAAAGAAGCGGCAAAATATCCACTCCCACGTCGGCTGCCCGAAGCCAGTGTTTGCGAGATGGAAATTACTGTCTACCCCTTACACGGACAATCCATCGGCCCGATTTCCACTGCTCTCAATAGGGGTAGGTTAGTAACTTCAATTAGACATGACACGACCGCCTCTGAGCCCATTCAGACATGGTGGGTGCCAAACGTGGGCGGCAAAACACATTTGATTCAAGCTTGTCCAAAAGACCTCTGTCTCTCCCTCCATTTCCCCATTCATACACGGTGGGCGGCAAAACAAACTCGACTCGGCCGAAATCGATGTAGGCAAATATTTTTAATAGGGGCAGGTTTGTAACTTCACTCGGACGTGACACAACCGCCCTACCTGTCAGCCCCGTTCATACACTGTGGGCGCCAACTGTGGGCGCCAAAAACCCTCTCCTCGCCCGAAATCGCTCTGGGCAAATATTGGGCGAGATGCGAGATTACCGTCCTATCCCCAACCGACGAGACGTCCAAATTTTAAACGGGGGCTAAGTTCGTAACTTTCCCATATTTCAGACAGGCGTGTCCCAAAAACATAATTCCCCATACCTCTCCCTCCATTTTCCCATTCATACAACGTCCGCGCTAGAACACCAGCCTCCTCCGTCCGCCACCCCATCCATCGCCGCCGTCCTCCACTCCATCCATCACCGCCGTCCTCCACCATGCCGGAGCGCTACCAAGACCACGTCATCCACTACTAGAGATGGACGTTTCTCATCTACGGTGACGGACCAGGAGCCTTGCATCGCGTCCTCTTGCTTCATCGGCGCCGTCGCCCTCCTTGTCGGGGCCGCTCCCACGACCTTCTCGTCCACTGCAACGGGACTTATCCCCCGATGCACCCGTCTACCATTGCAGATCTACTTCAACACCACCGACAGCCATCGCACCCCCGATGCCTACACGCCGCCACAAGAGAGGTGGTACTACTTCATATCTGCTCAACTTTTTGATCTCAACTAGAAAATAGATCGTAACTTGATTACTGTACTTTCTTTTCAGCTCTTAAAATTTAGTTCTTAGTTCGAAGCAAACAATGGTTGCTAAATAGCATTTCTACGGTTTGCAGCTTCAAATCTACCATGGCACAGTCATAATAGGGTTTAATTGATCATGCTTAGGGTTTCCCCCCTTTTATGATCACTATACGATCAGCCTACGTGCTTCGTGTCATAATAGCACTGCTCCACCCATCAAGCTAAACAAGCTTAGTTGTTCAAATACGAATCTGATATTATTAAAACAGAGTCATTTAATTGGTCAGCTAAATGTTCCTAATTTAGTTTTGAAAATGCATGTACACCGATGGGGTGTGGATCTACAAGGTGCCCACGGTGGGCCGCGGCCCACCCTGGGATTTTGGGTCGGCCCAGACCCCGATTCCCCTCTGTTCTGCCGCGCTTCCGATCTCTACTTGCCCCCAGCCGCCTGCCTCGCCGTCCCCGGATGGCATGACTCTAGGAGGAGACGCCAGACTAACAGGAGGTCAGGAGCCACTCGCCCAACAGCGTCACCGCTGCCCGGGCACGCCACCGTGCCTACCTTCCTAGTCCGTTCAGGGCTCAGGCGTGCAGCACCCACTAAGCCAACCCGATTTATCCTGAGATACGTCCTCAACACTCAGCAGCCACTCCTCATCACCCATTTTCTAATTGATTCATTACTCATTAGGCAGGACTGTCATTAGGGTTTGTTGTGTACTGAGTGCTACCTACACTTAATGGTTTAGATATTTCAGTAATCTTTAGTACCTGTAAAGTTCACACGGTTTCAAAATTCCGGCCCTAGGAACAGACACTAGTCATGTTGGATTGTTGGTCATAGTGACATTGACCCAGATTACTACTGTAGGCCAGGTTTGTTGACAATTTTACTTGCCTTTCTTACTCATTCGATATGATATCCAATTATTCAGGTCGATTAGTTGCAAACAATAAGTGCTAGACCAACTTCTTGATTCAGATTTTGGATGGTCTCTTACTGCAGTTACAATTCTGCATACTTGTCCTAGTAAGCTCACAAGTAATGATTGATTCACTACCTCTATGCTTGCCTTGTCATATTTGTTGTCAATATTCTTTTAGGGTGGACCACCCTGTTTCAAAATACTGGAACCGCAGACATGAGTGAATAGTATTTCTCTGTGCGATCTCTTCCATCATGAGTGGGCAACGAACAGTGCATTGTATAGAAAGAAAGTGTCATATCCACCTTCTACATATACTACGATCTTTTACATGGAATACAATCTGCCTACTTGCTTTTTGTCACACTACCAGCACTCTGATGTCTACTACGCAACTTATTCTTGTAGACTCGTGTTGGGCCTCCAAGCGCAGAGTTTTGTAGGATAGTAGCAATTTTCACTCAAGTGGATGACCTAAGGTTTATCAATCCGTGGGAGGCGTAGGATGAAGATGGTCTCTCTCAAACAACCCTGCAACCAAATATAAGAAATCTCTTGTGTCCCCAACACACCCAATACAATGGCAAATTGTATAGGTGCACTAGTTCGGCAAAGAGATGGTGATAAAAGTGTAATATGGATGGTAGAAATATATTTTTATAATCTGAATAAATAAAAACAGCAAGGTATATTGCAATGCTTGAAAACAAGGCCTAGGGTCCGTACTATCGCTAGTGCAATCTCTCAACAATGCTAATATAATTGGATCATATAACCATCCCTCAAAGTGCGATGAAGAATCACTCCAAAGTTCCTATCTAGCGGAGAACATAAGAATAAATTGTTTGTAGGGTACGAAACCACCTCAAAGCTATTCTTTCCGATTGATCTATCCAAGAGTTCGTACTGAAATAACACCAAAGCAAATTCAGATTCGTAATGCTCAATCCAACACAAAGAACCTCAAAGAGTGCCCCAAGATTTCTACCGGAGAAACAAAGACAAGAACGTGCATCAACCCCTATGCATAGATTACCCCAATGTCACCTCGAGAATCCGCGAGTTGAGTGCCAAAACATATATCAAGTGAATCAATATAATACCCCATTGTCACCACGAGTATTCATATGCAAGACATATATCAAGTGCTCTCAAATCCATAAAAGTATTCAATCTGATAAAATGAAATCTCAAAGGGAAAACTCAATTCATCACAACAAGATAGAGAGGGGAAAACACCATATGATCCGACTATATTAACAAAGCCTGCGATACATCAAGATCGTGCATCTCAAGAACACGAGAGAGAGAGAGAGAATAAACACATAGCTATTGGTACGAACCCTCAGCCCCGAGGGTGGACTACTCCCTCCTCATCATGGTGGCCGCCGGGATGATGAAGATGGCCAACGGTGATGATTTCCCCCTCTGGCAGGGTGCCGAAACGGGGTCTAGATTGGTTTCTTATGGCTACAGAGGTTTGCGGCGGCGGAACTTTTGATCTACGGTTACCACCAGGGTTTTTGGAATATTTGGCAATTTATAGGGCGAAGAGGCGGTGCGGGAGGCCACCGAGGTGGGCACAACCCACCGGGGCGTGCCTGGGGGCCCAGGCATGCCCGGGTGGGTTGTGCCCCCCTCGGGGCACCCCCCAGGTGCTGCTCTGGCCCATTGGATGTCTTCTGGTCCATAAAAAATCCACAAAAAGTTTTGCTGCATTTGGACTCCGTTTGAGATTGATTTTCTGCGATGTAAAAAAACAAGCAAAAACAACAACTCGCACTGGGCACTATGTCAATAGGTTAGTCCCAAAAAAATGATATAAAGTTGCTATAAAATGATTGTAAAACATCCAAGAATGATAATATAGCAACATGAATACTTCATAAATTATAGATACGTTGGAGACGTATCAGCATCCCCAAGCTTAATTCCTACTCGTCCTCGAGTAGGTAAATGATAAAAGAAATAATTTATGAAGTGTGAATGCTAGCAAAGTGCATAAGTTTGATCAATAGTAATTTCAATCACTTTTCCTAGCATCATAATAGCAACTCTTTCTCATAAAACTCATCATGTTAAAGTAGCAACCAATTCACATGTTAAGGTTCAAACAATGAATTCTCTTGAAACTCAACAACCTATATTCTTAGTCATCAAACAATTGCAATTCAACTTATTCAACGGAGTCTAAGTAAGAGCTCCACATACTCAACCATCATATAGTCTTCTATGATTGCTAACACTCACTGCATACACATGAGCAAAACGTTTCAACCGGACACATAGAAAGATAGGGGCTTATAATTTTGCCTCCGAACGTATTCACCTCAAGGGTGATGTCAACAATAATAACTCATGCTATCCATATCCAACTGGATATATGTGCCTAGATCTTTCCTCACCACATGATGCTTGCCAAAAGAGAAAAATAAAAAGGAATAGAGAGAAAAACTTTGACCCTTGCATGAAAGTAAATACATAAAAGTAAAAGATAGGCCCTTCGCAGAGGGAAGCAGAGGTTGCCATGTGCTTTTTGGTTGTATGCTCAATCCCTTAGGGCAAAAGAATGTCATGTTATATTGCCCCTTATGATAGCAACCTTTATTATGCAGTCTGTCACTTTATTCTTTGCCATCACAAGTTCGTACAACGCTCAATTTTCTCTTACACTAAATGATCTAACACTTTTAGAAGCAATTTTTATTGCCTTATTGCACCGATGACAACTTACTTGAAGGATCTTAATCAATCCTTAGGTAGGTATGGTGGACTCTTGAAAATAAGATTTGGGTTTAAGGGTTTTTGGATGCACAAGTAGTATCTCTACTTGGTGCGGAATTTTTGGCTAGCAAAGATGGGGGGCAAGCACCACATGTTGAAGGATCTATGACAATATAACTTCTATGTGAATATAAACAAACATAAATCATTACGTTGTCTTCCTTGTCCAACATCAACAATTTTGGCATATAATATTTTGATGGGGGATCACAATCACAAAAGATTTCCAAGATAGTGTATTTGCATGTGAAAGTTCTCTTCCTTATAGTAATCATTCATGAATTGCTTGTATGACCAATATTGTGATTGTCAAGCTTCAAAAGATTTCACTTTCTAAACCCAATGTGAAGCTACCACTAGGCATGATATGAACATATAATTTCAACTTCATGATATTCAATTCATTCAATAATTTACTCATAGGATATAAGTGAAGCACAAGAGTGAATGACAAACTACTCCAAAAAGATATAAGTGAAGATCAAGCGAGTAGTTAAGTAAAGGGGTAGCTAATTGAGGACTCTCTCTTATTTAAAAACTTTCAGATCTAAGTATTTTATTAAAACAGCAAGTAAAACAAAACAAAATGACATTCCAAGAATAGCACAACTCAAGTGAAGAAGCAAAAACTTAGGCTCAACCGATACTAACCGATAATTGTTGATGAAGAAAGGTGGGATGCCTACCGGGGCATCCCCAAGCTTAGATGCTTGAGACTTCTTGAAATATTATCTTGGGGTGCCTTGGGCATCCCCAAGCTTGAGCTTTTGTGTCTCCTTAATTCCTTTTATATCACGGTTTCCCTAAATCTTAAAAACTTCATACACACAAAACTCAACAAGAACTCGTGAGATAAGTTAGTATAAACCAATGCAAAAACCTTATCATTCTCTACTGTAGAAAATCACAAAAATTATTATTAAAAATTGCATACTAAATTCCTCTGCATATTTAATACTCCTATCCTCAAATAGAATCATTAAACAAGCAAACATATGCAAACAATGCAAACATAACAGCAATCTGCCCAAACAGTACAGTCTGTAAAGAATGCAAGAGTATCAATACTTATTTAACTCCAAAAATTATTAAAATTTACCACACTGTAGAAAATTTATCAGATCTTATTGTGCAAAAAGTTTCAACATTTGAACACATTCCGACTTTTCTCGGGAATTTTTGCAACATCGATGAACTTTCTGTTTTGAAACAGCAACTCATATAATTGCAAAATAAGCATGGTAAAGGCTATCCTTGACATTTTTATTGAAAAGAAAGATGAAAAACATTATTATAAATAACATCAAGCAATTCCTAACAAGAAAATGACACTCCAAGCAAAACACATATCATGTGACGAATAAAAATGTAGCTCCAAGTGAGGTTACCGATAATGTTGGAGACGAAAGAGGGGATGCCTTCCGGGGCATCCCCAAGCTTAGTTGCTTGGATCTTCCTTAAATATTAACTTGGGGTGCCTTGGGAATCCCCAAGATTAGGGTCTTGTCACTCCTTATTCTCCTCATATCGACATCTCACCCAAAACTTGAAAACTTCAATCACACAAAACTTAACAGAACTTCGTGAGATAGGTTAGTATGATAAAGAGCAAACCATTTCACTTTGGTACTGTCAAAGACAAGATTCATAATTGTTTCCACACAATGCCTAATGTAGCATATCATTTCCACAATTTATATTGAGCAATATAAGCCATAGAAACTAGAAAACAAGCAAACTATGCATTGAAAACAGAATCTGTCAAAAATAGAACAGTCTGTAATAATCTGTACTCCAACCATACTTATGCTACTCCAAAAATTCTGAAAAATTAGAAAAACGTATATAATTTGTATATATATCACCTTTAAAAAATTCAGATCAAAAGCACGTTCCAGTGAATTTTCAAAATTCCTGGACTGAGCGTAAAAGTTTCTGTTTTTGCAAAGATTCAAGTCAACTATCATCCATACTATCCCAAAGGCTTTACTTGGCACTTTATTGAAACAAAAGCAATAAAAAATAGTTATTACAGTAGCATAATCATGTGAACACATAAAAACATTAGGTAAAAGTGTTGGGTTGTCTCCCAACAAGCGCTTTTCTTTAATGCCTTTTAGCTAGGCATGATGATTTCAATGATGCTCGCATAAAAGATAAGAATTGAAACACAAAGAGAGCATCATGAAGCATATGACTAGCACATTTAAGTATAACCCACTTCCTATGCATAGGGATTTTGTGAGCAAACAACTTATGGGAACAAGAATCAACTAGCATAGGAAGGCAAAACAAGCAAAACTTCAAGATTTTCAACACATAGTGAGGAAACTTGATATTATTGCAATATGTAAAATAATATGTTCCCCTCTCATAATAATTTTCAGTAGCATCATGAATGAATTCAACAATATATCTATCACATAAATCATTCTTTTCATGATCCACAAGCATAGAAATTTTCTTACTCTCCACATAAGCAAATTTATTCTCATGAATAGTAATGGGAGCAAACTCAACAAAATAACTATCATGTGATTGAAAATTAAAATCATGATGACAAGTTTCATGGTTATCATTCAATATAGCATACATGTCATCACCATAATTATCATATATAGGAACTTTGTTGTCATAATCAATTACAACCTCCTCCAAAATAGTGGATTCATCATTAAATAAAGTCATGACATCTCCAAATCCACTTTCATCAATATAATCATCATAAATAGGAGGCATGAAATCATTATAACAAATTTGCACATCAAATCTTGGGGGACTAAAAAGATCATCTTCATCAAACATAGCATCCCCAAGCTTATGGCTTTGCATATCCTGAGCATCATGGATATTCAAAGAGTTCATACCAACAACATTGCAATCATGCTCATCATTCAAAGATTTTTTTGTCAAACATTTTATAGAATTCTTCCTCTATCAATTGAGCACAATTTTCGTTTCCATCATTTTCACGAAAGATATTATAAAGATGAATAATATGAGACCACCTCAATTCCATTTTTTTGTAGTTTTCTTTTACGAACCAAACTAGTGATAAAACAAGAAACTAAAAGATTCAATTGCAAGATCTAAAGATATACCTTCATGCACTCACCTCCCCGGCAACGGCGCCAGAAAAGAGCTTGATGTCTACTATGCAACTTATTCTTGTAGACTCGTGTTGGGCCTCCAAGCGCAGAGTTTTGTAGGACAGTAGAAATTTTTCCTCAAGTGGATGACCTAAGGTTTATCAATCCGTGGGAGGCGTAGGATGAAGATGGTCTCTCTCAAACAACCCTGCAACCAAATACAAGAAATCTCTTGTGTCCCCAACACACCCAATACAATGGTAAATTGTATAGGTGCACTAGTTTGGCGAAGAGATGGTGATAAAAGTGTAATATGGATGGTAGAAATATATTTTTATAATCTGAATAAATAAAAACAGTAAGGTAGCAAGTGACAAAAGTGAGCACAAACGGTATTGCAATGCTTGAAAACAAGGCCTAGGGTCCGTACTTTCGCTAGTGCAATCTCTCAACAATTCTAATATAATTGGATCATATAACCATCCCTCAAAGTGCGATGAAGAATCACTCGAAAGTTCCTATCTAGCGGAGAACATAAGAATAAACTGTTTGTAGGGTACGAAACCACCTCAAATTGTTGACAGATTGCTGTTATGTTTGCATTGTTTGCATATATTTGCTTGTTTAATGATTCTATTTGAGGATAGGAGTATTAAATATGCAGAGGCATTTAGTATGCAATGTTGAATAATAATTTTAGTGATTTGCTACAGTAGAGAATGATAAGGTTATTGCATTGATTTATACTAACGTATCTCACGAGTTCTTGTTGAGTTTTGTGTGGATGAAGTTTTTAAGAATTAGGGAAACCGTGTTATGAGAAGAATGAAGAAGACACAAGAGCTCAAGCTTGGGGATGCCCAAGGCATCCCAAGTTAATATTCCAAGAAGTCTCAAGCATCTAAGCTTGGGGATACCCCGGTAGGCATCCCACCTTTCTTCATCAACAATTATCGGTTAGCGGTGGTTGAGCCTAAGTTTTTGCTTCTTCACATGAGTTGTGATTTTCTTAGAATGTCTTTTTATTTTGTTTTGCTTTCTGTTTTAATAAAGTACTTAGATCTGAAAGTTTTAAATAAGAGAGAGTCCTCAAATAGCTACCCATTTACATAACTACTCGCTTGATCTTCACTTATATCTTTTTGGAGTAGTTTGTCATTTACTCTTGTGCTTCACTTATATCCTATGAGTAAATTGTTGAATGAATTGAATATCATGAAGGTGAAATTATATTCTCATATCATGCCTAGTAGTAGCTTCACATTGGGTTTAGAAAGTGAAATCTTTTGAAGTTTGACAATCACAATATTGGTCATACAAGCAATTGATGAATGATTACTATAAGGAGGAGAACTTTCACATGCAAATATATTATCTTGGAAATCTTCTATGATTTTGAATACTTTCAAACTTGAGCAAATTAGTTGAAGTTGGACAAGGAAGACAACGTAATGAGTTATGGTTGTGTATATTTGCATAGAAGTTATATTGTCATGGATCCTCCAACATGTGGTGTTTGCCTAGGATCTTTTGCTAGACAAAAATTCGTACTAAGTAGAGATACTACTTGTGCATCCAAAAACCCTTAAACCCAGTTTCTTGCCATGAGTGTCCACCATACCTACCTATGGATTTAATAAGATCCTTCAAGTAAGTTTTCATCGGTGCATAAAGCAATAAAAATTGCTCCTAAATATGTTTGATCTTTTATTGTAAGGGAAAATTGAGCGTTGTACGAATTTGTGATGGCAAAGTAATAAAAGCGACGGACTGCATAATAAAGGTTGCTATCATAAGGGGCAATATAACGTGACGTTCCTTTGCATTAAGAGCTTGGGCATCCAAATAAAAAGTGCATGACAACCTCTGCTTCCCTCTGCGAAGGGCCTATCTTTTACTTTTCAGTATTTACTTTTATGCAAGAGTCAATAGTATGCATTCTCATTTCAACCTCAATTATTCTCTAGTTGGCAAGCATCATGTGGTGGGGAAAGATCTAGGCACATATGACCAGTCAAATATATTTGATCGTGATTTATTATTGTTGACAATTATCTCTATGATAAATGAGTTGGGAGGCGAAATATTAAGCCCCTATCTTTCTCTGTGTTCGATGGATGCCATTTGTTCTAAGAATATGCTTTGAGTACTAGCAATCATGGAAGACTATATGATGATTGAGTATGTGGAGCTCTTACTTAGACTTTGTTGAATAAGTTGAATTGCAATTGTTTGGTGACTAAGAACATAGGTTGTTGAGTTTCAAGAGAATTCATTGTTTGAACCTTAACATGTGAATTGGTTGCTACTTTAACATGAGAAGTTTTACGAGAAAGAATTGTTGTTATGATGCTAGGAAAAGTGATTGAAATTATCATTGATCAAACTTATGCACTTTGCTAGCATTCACACTTCATAAATTATTTCTTTTATCATTTACCTACTCGAGGACGAGTAGGAATTAAGCTTGGGGATGCTGATACGTCTCCAACGTATCTATAATTTATGAAGTATTCATGTTCTTATATTATCATTCTTAGATGTTTTACAATCATTTTATAGCAACTTTATATCAGTTTTTGGGACTAACCTATTGACATAGTGCCCAGTGCCAGTTGTTGTTTTTTTGCTTGTTTTTTACATGGCAGAAAATCAATACCAAACGGAGTCCAAACGCAGCGAAACTTTTTGGAGATTTTTTCTGGACCAGAAGACACCCGGTGGGCCAAAGAAGTACCAGAGGGGAGCTCCGAGGAGAGCACAACCCACCAGGGCGCGCCTGGGGGCCCAGGCGCGCCCAGGTGGGTTGTGCCCACCTCGGTGGCCTCCCGCACCGCCTCTTCGCCCTATAAATTCCCAAATATTCCAAAACCCTCGGGGTAACCCTAGATCAGAAGTTCCGCCGCCGCAGGCCTCTGTAGCCATGAAAAACCAATCTAGACCCCATTCCGGCACCCTACCGGAGGGGGAAATCATCACCGATGGCCATCTTCATCATCCCGGCGGCCACCATGATGAGGAGGGAGTAGTCCACCCTCGAGGCTGAGGGTTTGTACCAGTAGTATGTGTTTAATTTCTCTCTCTCGTGTTCTTGAGATGTCACAATCTTGATGTATCACGGGCTTTGTTAATATAGTCGGATCATATGGTGTTTTCCCCTCTCTATCTTGTTGTGAATTGAGTTTTCCCTTTGAGATTTCGTTTTATCGGATTGAATACTTTTATGGATTTGAGAACACTTGATGTATGTCTTGCTATGAATACCCGTGGTGACAATGGAGTATCATATTGATTCACTTGATATATGTTTTGGCACTCAACTCGCGGATTCCCCAGGTGACATTGGGGTAATCTATGCATAGGGGTTGATGCACGTTCTTGTCTTTGTTTCTCTGGTAGAAATCTTGGGGCACTCTTTGAGGTTCTTTGTGTTGGATTGAGTATTATGAATTTGAATTTGCTTTGGTGTTATTCTAGTACGAACTCTTGATAGATCGATCAGAAAGAATAACTTGGTGTTATTTTAGTATGAACTCTTGATAGATCGATCGGAACGAATAACTTGGTGTTATTTTAGTACGAACTCTTGGATAGATCGATCGGAAAGAATAGCTACAAACAATTTCTTCTTATGTTCTCCGCTAGATAAGAACTTTGGAGTGATTCTTCATCGCACGTTGAGGTATTGTTATGTGATCCAATTAGATGAGCATTGTTGAGAGATTGCACTAGTGAAAGTACGGACCCTAGGCCTCATTTTCAAGCATTGCAATACCGTTTGTACTCCATTTTACCAATTGCTACCTTGCTGTTTTTTTATTTTCAGATTACAAAAATATATTTCTACCATCCATATTACACTCTTATCACCATCTCTTCACCGAACTAGTGCACCTATACAATTTGCCATTGTATTGGGTGTGTTGGGGACACAAGAGACTTTTTATTATTTGGTTGCAGGGCTGTTTGAGAGAGACCATCTTCATCCTACGCCTCCCACGGATTGATAAACCTTAGGTCATCCACTTGAGGGAAATTTGCTACTGTCCTACAAAACTCTGCGCTTGGAGGCCCAACACGAGTCTACAAGAACAAGTTGTGTAGTAGACATCAACATAGCACTAGCTCTACGACGCAAAACACCCATTCCAGCAAAGATTACACCAAATCTAGTTGCCAAATCCCTTTTCAAACAAGAGCGAGCCCCAATTGCAGCAAATAGAACCCATGTTCCACTTCTTCCCAGTTTAGAAGACGAAGCTTATATTGTTGTCAGGAACTTTGTGCGTATCTTTCCTTCATGGAAAGATTATACCACAGACACAGAACAATTTCCAATCTTCCTCCGCAACTTACGTGTAAGTAATGTACTAATGTTATTCATGGTAATTAGTGCATATGTTTCTGCTGATAGAAGACACAAGATTTCATTCTTTTAAATAGGCGAGGACCAAACTGGATAGTCAAGACGAGCAAGGGTTGGTTGCGCTTTTCAGGCACTCATTGATGAAGTATTGTTCCTACCTGAGGCAAGCGCACTTCGATGGCAAGCCTCTAAATGAAATTTCTGTAAAGTCTCTGGTGCTACATTTATCAGACAGTGACTGGAATAATCTTGTTACACATTGGTCTCATCTGCAGCCTAAGGTAATGTCTATGATATCACATCACAATTTGAACTACATTTCTGCATGTGCCTTACCGTCTCACTTGTACAAAAACTGTTTGCAGAAGAACATTCATTCTCAAGGGACCATAGAATCTCGCAACTATACTGCACACTGCATTGCTCTTGTGAGTACCTCTTGCCCTGTATGACCATACTTACTTTCATAGCTTGCTGATTATGTAGCATCACTGCACATGTTAGCCGCGTTATCCTCCATTTGGTGGACATTATAAGATCCGTATCGACTCTTACATAAATTTAGAATCAACCTAATGCTTTTGAAGAGGTTTAGCTCTGCAGTCCTCTTGTAAGGACTGAACGTCGTCTATCACTGTACTTACATTAACAGCTACTCCCTTCGTCCCATAATATAAGAGCATTTTGTATAGTACACCAGTGTACAAAACACTCTTATATTATGGGAAGGAGGGATTGGTTCGTTGTGTAGCATTCTGCATCTTATCTCCCTCGCCCACCATTTATTAAAAAATATCGGATCTATATTTAATCTTACCAAAAAGTTGAATACACAGACAATGCCAGTGCAGAAGTGTAGCCCATTGCTCTTGTCAGTACATTTTGTCCTGTAATGCTTGTACTTACAGGGATTGGTAGTTGATTATGTTGCATCAATCTGCATCTTATCTTCATTATCCTCTATCCCTTTCATTATTATCATATCTATAATTACTCTCTACAAAATGCAGAGTACAAGCAATGCTTATGAAGAAGTTTCTGTGTTGAAATTCTTGAGTTATCCCTAACTTGACATGGAGAAGGGCATTATAGAGCAGGTGTTAACTGTTAATCTAAGTCAGTCCTTCTAAAGCCTTTATCCTCAACTGTTGTTTAATTTGCTCATACTCCCTATCGTCAACTGCTGTTTAGTTTGTTGTTTCTATCAAAATGCATGTTCGCAACTGAAAGTGCGTTATATCGACTAGAGGGGGGGTGAATAGGCGATTTTTACGAATTCGTCACTGAGGAATTTCACGGTGAGGAAATTCCTAAGCAACGAACTACTTAGCAGCGGAATAAGTACTCAGATGCAAACATAACATGGCATAAGCACAGTCATCATGATGTGATGAAATAGGCACAGAGTACAGGTAGCGTGATACAGGATAAGTAGGCTGAAGACAACTGACTGAAGAAATAGGAATGAGGAAATTGGGAAAGTCTTCAGTCAAAGTCTTCAAACAGTAACGATCAAATATACAGCAAGTATGCGAGGAAATGAAAGGGTTGAGGAAATAGAACCAGTAACTCGGTGAAGACAATGATTTGGTAGACCAGTTCCAACTGCTGTGACAATTGTACGTCTGGTTGGAGCGGCTAGGTATTTAAACCTGAGGACACACAGTCCCGGACACACAGTCCTCACCGTATTCTCCTTGAGCTAAGGTCACACAGACCTCGCCCAATCACTCGTGGTAAGTCTTCAGGTGACTTCCAAACCTTCACAGACTCGGTCACTCGGCGATCCACAATTTCCTCTTGGATGCTCTAGACCATGACGCCTAACCGTCTGGAGGATGCACAGTCCTCAAAGGTAACAAGCGTCGGTTCCACACAGGAACAATCTCTTCAGTGATGCTCAATCACTTTGGGTTTGTAGGTGTTTGGGTTTTTGGGTTTTTCCTCACTTGATGATTTTCGCTCAAAGTCCTCGGAGGATGGGATGCTCTAAATGACAAGTGTCAATCTATCTCTCAGAGCATCCAACCAGCTAGTGGTTGAAGGGGGCGGCTATTTATAGCCTAGGGAGCAGCCCGACATGATAAGACATAAATGCCCTTCAATGATATGACCGTTAGGTGGGTAGGATATTTGGACAGCTGGCGCGTAGCACAGCAACGGTCGGAAATTTGAGTATCAAATTCCTCAGGGCTATCATGTTCCTTACTTGTAGGCAATCCGCACTGGCGAATTCCTAACTCCTCAGTCAGAACAAATTTCTCAGAGAACAGAAGAACTTCGTCTCTGTCACTGAAGAAATTGACTGAACTGTATGAGATTTCCAATGGCTTCACTCGAAAGGATTGGGTAGGTGTAGGATTTTGAGATGAGCATCACTTGGAAACTTTTCCTTAGTTTTACCTCGACCCCCTTTAACAGTACGGTGTTTCCTATGACTCAAGAAGAAGAAAATGAAACTACGAAAACAAAAGTCTTCACGCTTCATAATCCTCGCATGAATATCAAGTCTTCAGGGTCACACCAATTTCCTCACTTTCAAAGTCTTCAACTGAAGACATTCATTTTTAGGGGTCGACTTTCATTGTAAATATCAAACTCCTCATAGACTTATAGAACCTGTGTACACTCACAAACGCATTAGTCCCTTAACCTATAAGTCTTCAATACACCAAAATCACTAAGGGGCACTAGATGCACTTACAGCAACAACTGTAAGTTCCAAGTTTTAGTTGTAAAACCAAATTCCTTATTCATACCATGCACATTACTCCATACTCTCTGTATGTATGCTTGTTTTTGTGGATCTATAATCCGGTGTGTGGTGAAGCCGCCCACGTTTGCACCTTGTCATCTCCTGTTTTATCTTACTGATGTGGCTGATGATATGAACAACATGCCATGCACATTAACCAAAATAGATACAATGTTGTCTTTGCCCTTAATCTATGCTTGTTTTGTTGACATGGTAATCCAGTAGTGTGGTGAAGCTGCCTGCATTATGAACAATGCCAAATTATGCTATTGATATTTTGAACTGACTCTTTATTTTCTAATTTGAAATTGGATGGAATTGACAGCATAATTACCATCTTTGTTTATACACGTGCAAAACATGTCATCTCTCTACTTGTTTCAGGGTGATATGCCTGATGGTATGCACAAGTCTGCTGAAGGTTGTGAGACAAACCCAACATATATTGCAGCAAAGAAGGCAAAACATCTTGAAGATAGCGAGACAATCCCAAAGTCATGTCCTGATGCAGTGTTCAAGTTACTTGAGACTAGCAGTCAGACAAGCTCACAGAATTCGCTGTCTGAATCAGTTCGACTTCTTCAGTCCCAAGTTCAAGCAGAAAGGCATTCTGCAACTCAACTTCGACTTGAAGTCCTATCTCTAAGGAAGATCACGGAGAACACCAATGAGAACCTCATTGCTAAGCAGCTACAGCTGGAAGCTATGACCGACATGCTAGGCCAGTCTCACAGCCTTGCTCAGCAGCTTGCGCAGCAGCTCCCACGCAAGGCTAACCTTTCTTGAACTGTCCTGGAAGAAGTCTTGGTTCAGTATTATTTTGTTACGCTGCAATGGCGCCCAATTTTAGTAATCTGCTTCTTCGTTGCGCTTTATGATCACTGGTGGCGAACTTCGATGCCCAGTGGATGTAATATACCATAAATCCTTTATTGTATAGTGTAGGTTTATTCTAAGTTACTATGCCATAATTTCTTTATTGTATAGAGTAGGTTTGTTCTTAATTCCTACTAGTTACCGTATATGCCATCATTCGCTATCTGAAAAAAAGGCGAAAATCTGATGTAGGCGACCGGGCCAAAACATTCGCCTCTAACGGGCCTACATTTTAGCGGGCCACGATTTGGCCAGACTGCAACTTTCTTGGGCCTGAAAGGCCATTGGGGCCTTCACACTTTGTGCCAGGCCCACAACTTACACGGGCCTCCATTCGGCCCAAAGTTTAGTTGGGCCTTTAGTGGACCCAGCGCTTAGTTGGGCCCATGTAGCTTCGGGCCATTAACAGGCTGAATATTCTGCTGGCCTGTTACGGCCCAGAAGATACCATGGGCCTTTAGCAAGCCGAATTGCATGTTGGGCCTCACTTTTCAATAGTCGTCCACGGGCCTTTAGCAGGCTGAAATGTATGCCGGGCCATTATTGGCCCGGTTATATGACGGGCCATTACTAGGCCGAAACATATCTCGGGCCTTAGTTGGCCCACTGATATCATGGGCCTTTAAGAGGCCGAAAGCTTAGTAGAGGCATCAACGGGCCGAATTATATGACTGGCCTTTAACAGGCCCAAAGTCATGTTGGGTTGAACTATTGCCACCTTGATCACGGGCCGTTAGTGGGCCGGATGTCGCGTCGGACCATATATGGCCCATTGGTAGCACGGGCCATTCCCAGGCCGAAAGACACACCGGGCTGAAATGGGCCCATGTCTACATCGGGCCTCTAACAGGCCGAAATGTCACTAGGCCGTAATTGGGCCCAAATACTTGGCGAACAAATAACGGGCCAGATCTGGCTTTGGGCCGCAAATGGGTCATGTTTAAGCAGGCCGTTAGTGGGCTGCCCACTAGTACCTGAGTAAATACTACGGGCCATTGAATGGGCCGGCCTTTTTAACCTATATGGGCCTCTGTTGGGCCGTCCCACGTGTCGACGTTTCATTGGCGACTCCTGTCCAATGGACAGTTGACATCTGTCCCAACACTAAGCTGACACGTGGATCGTCGGCGAATGAGAATTTTACACGTGGAAAATCGCCATTGGTCCGGGCTGTTAACGGGTTATCGGATCCAAAACCGGACCCAATAGCTTAACGGCGACCCGTTACGGTGGATGCCATGTGTCGGTTACCCTTGACGAAAGCACTTCCATGACGTGTCATTTATCGTCATGGAAGTGGACACTTCCGTGATGATAATTTTGGTATTGTCATGGAACACTTCTACGACAGCACAGGTATGACTATCTTGATTCTGTCATAAAATCATCATGGATGTACATGCATGATAGAAAACGTGACCTACTGTGACAAAGACGTATCATCACGGAAGTGTATTTTTTTTGTAGTGACTAGTAAAAGTTGCTCGGGCGAAGCAACCATCATTTCACTCTTCGTTGAATGCGCTCGTACTCCAATATTCCAAGAGTAAGTTGCTCGGACGAAGCAACCATAAGAGCATGGTTAATAAATATAGCCAACTGATGGCTATAAGGAACCACCATGTCATCTATAGCCATCATCTATATGCACTCATACAATATTGTGGGCTATAAGGTTGGCTATTACATTAGTACTTTTTTTCATCTTCTCTCTATCTCTTTCTTCACATTTATTGCATTTACCTAGGAATGCGTATATAGCTAGGCTCTTGCATGAGAGCCCACTCACCTTACTTTTTCACATCTCTTTCCTCCACATAGGCAAAAACATTGTGTAAGCGGGCTATAAGCCCACTATTGTACTTGCTCTAAGTACACGGTGCCAATGGTTGGTGAGATTTGTTAATTGAGCCCTATAAGGGCTTATTTGATTCAAAGGATTCTCAAAGGAACTTTGGAGGATTCTAATCCTTAAGAATTTTTCCTATGTGTGTTGTTTGATTCGTACTAGGATTGTAAACCGGAAGGGGGGAGAAGAGAAGCAGGCGACATTTTGTGAGAGAGGAAGGACAACCATACAGTGCGGTGGTTTTTTAGAGCTCAAGGACAAACGACGTAGGAAATTCGGATTCCCCTACAATCTTGGTCATTTACTATCGCACACGCTTCATTTCCGTCGCCTCTGGAAACTGTGTGCGCTCACCCAACCGGAGTTGTGTTGTGATTGGCCGGAACCCCAGGCACGCGAATCGCGCGTGTGCATCGTAGGATGCACCGCGATCGAACGGCAATCCACGTCCCTCTCATCACACCCGTGTAGCTATAGCTAGGTTTTTTATGTACTCCCTCCATATTTATTTACTCTGCATATTAGCTTTGGTCAAAGTCAAACTTTGTAAACTTTGACAAAGTTTTTATAAAAAATATATTAACATATACAATAACGAATGAATAGCATTAGATTCATTATTGAATACACTTTCTCATCATATAGATATGCTATTGTAAATGTTCATATTTTTTTCTATAAACTTGGTCAAACTTTATAAAGTTTGACTTCAGTCAAATCTAATATGCAGAGTAAATAAAAACGGAGGGAGTATCTGGGCTAATAAATGTCTAGAGAATGCACATAATGAGCCCGAAAAAGTGCCAAATTTGAGCAAGGTGCTTCCTCCGTCGAGGTGCATAATAAGTCACCTTATGAGAAACTGGACCCACTCACAGCACGCCTGTCGCGTTTGGCCCACCGGTCAGAGCGCTTCGTATTGTCATATCACTATTCTTTTTAGATTTATAACACGTGGGAGCGAGTGTGAGCGAACCGACCTCAATCGACGGCAAAATCGCCTGCCGGACGCACTTTGAGAAAGACGAGGAGCGAGAAGCGATACGGGTTGGTCGTGTCATGCAACAAAAATGGCTGGTCTCATGTTTAAAACTTGTTGTACTATAGTAGATGTAGATGTAGTGTAGACGTAGATGCAAATGTACATGTAGAGATGTAGAGATAAGTGAGACTCACCAACGGTCACCAACGTAGACCGAGTACGTGCACGAATCACCCACACAAAAAAGGAGTACGTGCACGAAGAGAAGAATTGCACGCACGGACGCACGTACTCTGTGCCTCATTCCCTAATACACACGCGCGGGTACACGGTGGAGCTCATTTCTGGATGAAGAGGCAGCTCACGTGATAATTTGACGCGTGTAGTAGTTGTTCACTTAGTGGAGGGTCGGGAACCACGCATGAACAAATCAAAATTCGACCATGACGCGGTGGCGTGTTTGTTTTTAATTTTTTTTCTTCAATGGCACGTACACAGCTTTTTTTCTTGAATGGCACGTGAATCGTGCACGTACTCAATGATGGAGCACGGGATGGGATGGTAGCCATGGACATGGTCGGCCCTCTTTGCCTACACTAGTAGTTTGATGTACGTTTAAAAAAAACTACGACTTTGATGTGTCCTGTCAACTCGCAGAACGATGAGAAGCTTGCTTACTATGCCCTCTACATAGGCCACACTTATTGTAGTACTACAGTTGTACTAGCAGTTGGAGTATGGGAGCACCGAAAGGATGGGAGCACCTAATATTTCCCCGTCCGGACCGATCCCAAGCTGGCTTCTAAACTTCCTGGCCCACCAAAAAACCCTCCCCACTCCCGCGCGCGCTTCCCGCCCGACGCCAGCTGAGCCCGCCGCTCCACATTGATGGCAAGTCAGGGCGACGTGACCTCTCACTGCGTCCGCCATTGAAGCGGCGTGCCGGCCGAGGGCATCGCCCGCTGCACGCCCGGCATTTTAGACTACTCACAGTGGAGAGTAACTTTATAGCATGGTGTGGTGTGAGTGGGACTAATGTTTAGTCCCATACGAGCATGGCTAATAGAAGAGCCTGCCGCTGGCTATATAGTTCTGCCATGTCATCTGAAGTCTTTGTAAAAAGTTAGCTTATATAATAAACTGGCTATTAGCTTGGCTACAACATTAAATGATTCACCATGAGGGGAGGCAGGTAAACACATGATTGGTGTAGGAAGTAAAACGCCGGCTAAAAGCTCACTCACGGGCTGCATGCAGGCTTTACACTCTCGTTTACCGTGATATAGCCCAGCTGTTCGTCAAGCGCCGGCTCAAGTCTCTCTCTTCATTTATCACTGCTCCACGTAGGACTTTGCTGACATGAAACACGCTACAGCCGGCTGACTAGGTACTACTATACTTGCTCTACTGCTAGGTGAGTGTGAGTTGATCTATTCTAGCACTTGCATGAGCATGATAATAGGAAACCTACACGCGCGCTCTTCGGGAACGAGCCTGTCCAAGGACAAAAGCTATGCACGTGGTCTATATTTTTATTGGTCGGAAAATTTATTAAGTCATTAATTAATAATTAACGGACGCCTTAATTACTCAGCCGTTTTCGATTCTTTTGGATAGTGGGGCTATTATTGACTTGGACGTGGGGTTTGGGCCAAAGGCCTACTAGTACTTGCTTGGCCGGCCTACTTGCTCTTAGTCGCACGACCGACTTGGCAGGCTCTACCCTAGCCGCCGCTGTATCATATGGTTTCGCACCGTTCCAGATCATAGCGCCGCCACGCAAGTCTTCTCCATCCCTCCTTCCGGCGTGCACCGCGAGAAGGGATAGCAGTCCTCCGGAACCCCGCCTTTCGTGATCCTGTACAGGAGAGGACGATCAGGTTTTTGGGGAGCACACTCGTGCGACTGCTGCCAGCGACGACTTCCTCAACGACAACCTTCTTCCCCGACCTCGGTAACCTCTTCATCAACGACATGAGTGACAACATCAACCACAGCGGTTCTGCTCCCGCTGCACAGTATGTGATTCTGTCCTCCTGGTTTAGTCTGCATCATTACTTTGATCTTTGCAATTATCGTCATGATCTATTTACTGTTGATTCGGATTAAATCTCATAGTAATTTGCTCATATATTCAATAATCCAATCCAAAAACCTGATTATAGGCAATTTACTCCGAGTGGTTTTGCTGCGCTTTTGAAGCCGCCTACCTTTAAGGGGGTGCAATATAAAAGGTGGTGCACGAGAGCAGTATACTGGTTTTAGATCATGTACTGCTATGACACCACTAAGGGCAAGCCTGAGGGTGATCTTAATCCTGCACAGCAGGAAGCTTTTGAGAACATGGATACCCTCTTCAAAGCCGCCCTTCTGAGTGTTCTTGACGATTCCATTGTGGATTCATATATGTCGTTTGACAGCGGCAAAGACATGTGGGCTGCGTTCGAGGCCACGTTTGGGGCCTCGGGCGCTGGCAGCGAGTTGTACGTCATGGAGCAATTCTGTGACTACAAGATGACTGATGAGCGCTCTGTTGTTCAGCAGGCTCATGAGATACAGTCACTCGCTAAGGAACTTGAGTACTTTAAGTGTGTGTTGCCGGACAAATTTGTTGCTGGGACCATCATTGCCAAGCTTCCACCTTCGTGGGACAATTTTGCTACTTCTCTGAAAAACAAGAGACATGAGTTTTCCGTTTCGGATCTCATTAGCACTCTTGATTTTGAAGAGAAGGCGAGAGCAAAAGACACACGTGCTTGAGTCGCTGAGGGGGCTTCTAGTGCCCACATGGTACACGAGAAGAACTTCCAGCCCAACAAGCCCAAAAACAACAAGAACAAATCTAAGGGGAAAGGCAAGTTTGATGCAAAGAACAAGCCGTCACATTCTACCAACTTCAATAAGAATTCTCATAAGAAGGGGAAGGGACACAAACCTCAATTTTGGTAGCACCGCACAAAATTATATGGCTGCATCTACCTGCTGTCAGCTAACCTCATGGTGCTCCAGGTATTCCTACATTCGTAACTAGGTACAATGACCACCGCAAGATGAAATAAGCTTATTCGTACGTTGACTTGCTGATTGTAGGGCGGAACGATCCAGTCATGTGTGGAGGAGCAAACAAGCAGTGCAGCCGCAACGTCAACGCAAGATAAAGGAGTTTCGAGTCATATACGGCCTAGCTGGCGAGTAGGGATCGTGCAAATAGCGGTACATCATTTTAGTGGAACTGCACAAAAAAGATATTGGGGTGTGTCACAAATTTTCTACAGCCACACGGAAGGAATTGCACTGATCGATTGGATAGAATTTCCTCCATGGCATGCGATGAGACCCGAAGGTGGAAATCAACTAACGACATGAAATTATTTATAATCTTCCTCAGGCAGGTCAGTATCCCCTTCGTCCAGATGATCGTGTTTTGTCATGCTAAGCTATTGATATGTGCTACTGTTTTGCAACACCGTTTAAGTATAGCTATTGTTTTCCTATCTTTTCAGATTCAGGACAATGAAGATGATTTCATGGGAACTGGACAATATGGTCTGATGTTGAGTCATCTCTATTGCCTCATGTGTTTGCTGCAAATGTGTCAGCATCAATTGCAAGATGAGGCAGCCAACTAGCTGTGGAGTTGCCAACATGCTGAAAGTGCTCTCAACATTGAGAAGAAACAAGCATGCCTAGGAAATTAATGCGTGCGCAGGGAGGCCCTTTGCTCAGAGAAGCATCGATCATTTTTCTTTATTTCTACACCTTCTCACAGCTTTGTATTGGTTATAGTATGGTGAATCATTGAGATGCATAAACATGCTGAACTTTTGCGCTCGTGAATGTTAGTATGCATACCGTATCTTCTGAAGCTTAGTTTAATGTGAATGTTGACTAGCCTGTGAACCTTTACAATCTACTAGTAAGTATATTGTGGGCCTGTTATTTGACACCTCATTTTGCCGCGCTACAACCAGTGTGAGTGTCTGCATGCAGTACCGCATCCTCTAGTTTGGTGGATGCCAAGCCGGCCCGAGAAGGAGCTATAACTTTTTTCCAAGTTGAAAAATGTTACCGATGAGGAGCCATAAGCTGGAGGCGTCTCTTTTTTTCTTTCGAATGGGCAATAAGCTAGAGAGTGTCTCTAATGGGCTCCCTATAGTACAAGGCCGTCCAGTACGAAACACGAGCAGCCGACTAGGTCGATACAAAAGCCTGTCCATCTGAAAGCCCATTTGTTTTTGTTTTTTGCGAGGAAAAACCCATATTTCTTGAAGAGGGGCGATCCCAGAAAAACCCTCCTTCCTCCTCACCTCCACTTACTGCAGCTCGCTGGACTCTCCTGCTTCTGTCTCCCCCCAATCCCCCCCGCTTCCCATCTTCCTCACTCGTACAGAAAATCCCCGCTCACCTTCTTCCTCAATTGTACAGAAAATGCCTGCTCCTCTTCTTCCTCGCTCCTACAGAAAACCCCAGCCCTCCTTCTTCCCCACTCGCACTGCCACTAGGCTCGTCTCTCGCTACTCTACTCAAACCCGTGAGCTTGGCGCGATGCCCGCAAGGAAAATGGAGTCGGCTGGACCCAGCGCCAAGAAGATGAGGCTCCCGCCAGCGGCGACGCCGGTTGTAGATCCCGCAACCGGCAGCGCGGGGAGAAGCGACGAGTCCCCCCCCACACACACAGATCTGAGGAACCCGTAGAATCTCTGGTGGACCGCATCAGCGATCTCCCGGATGCCATCCTTGGGGAGATCATCTCCCTTCTCCCCACCAAGGATGGCCGCCGCACACAAGTCCTCGCATCTCGGTGGCACACTCTCTGGCGAACCGCGCCTCTTAATCTCGACTGTCGTCAGATATCTGTCCTTCCTGAATTTGAACTCCTCAGAGCCATCGTCTCCTCCCACCAGGGCCCCGTTCAACGCCTCTGCATCCCGACACGCTACCTACTGTCCATACCCAGCATGGTGGACGCCTGGCTGACATCCACTAAATTCGAAAAACTCCAGCAGCTTGAGTTCTACCATTACTATGAAAAATACATACCGCCACCCCAACTCCGTGTATTTGTGCCCACACCACCGTTGTCCATATCGTGGTTTTCCTCCTCTCTCCACACCCTCGCCATAGCCCAGTGTCATCTACCAGACAATCTGGTACTAATGATTCGACTCCCACTGCTAAAAAGACTTTCGCTTGTGGTGGTTGATCTGTCGGAGGCCTCACTACACAGCATCATCCAATCCGGTTGCCCTGCCCTGGAGCACTTGCTGCTTGTTTTCGGACTAGAAATCTGTAACAATTGTCTCCAAATAAAGTCGCCTCACCATAAAAGCATTGGAATTTGTTTCGAAGGACAGCAGCTCATCATCGAAGATGCCCCTTCACTTCAAAGGTTGCTCCTTGATTATTGCTATAAACATTCGCAAATAACTGTCATCTCTGCGCCTAAACTTGAGGCCTTGGGTGTAATTCGTGACATTTGAACACCACGACATGGTGTTTGGCTCCACACTTATTCAGGTACTATATATTATCATCTACACTTTTGTAATCACAAGCTGCATTTTTCATTTGTGCGCATAAGTTTTATATCATCTTGGAGTACACTTTGGATACTAATATTATGTTATATGCTCAATGAAGAGTTCGTCCATCGATAGCCTACCAATGGTGTTGGATTCTGTTAAGATCTTATATATCGGAATGTTTAGTATTGATCTGAACAAAATTATTGGCTTGTTGCGATGCTTTCCATGTCCGGATAATTTGTATATAGAGGTGATTATTTCATGCACATTGAAAGCCCATATATATTGTACTAGAATTACCGTTTGGCTGTCGCTCTATCGACATACTCTTTTTTAGACCTTAACTGTTTTCAATATTCATGTCTACGTAGGCAGCAACACATGGAGAAAAACATATAACCAATCAGTGGCGTAATAAGTACCGGGATTTTCTCAGTTCTCATGACATTCGTTTGAGGACAATAACGATGGAAGGTTATGCATCCAATCAGGCAAATAGAAACTTCATCACATTCTTATTGCTGAATGCGAGGTTACTATTATCCATGAGGCTTAAGTTTTTCAACAAGAAATTTCTCATGGATGGATATGTTGAACAGCAAAAAAAGAAGTTTCAGGTAGACAAATGGGCTTCTGAATGTGCTCGGCTTCTATTTACAACAACTTGTCGTCATATGCCAGTAAACTTTTTGGCACAGGATGTTGATTTTATGGATCAGACCGACCCATTTGTTTGTGACTACCAAAAATAGTGGTTGGGTTAGATGTTATTGCCATGCATGTTCAATCTGGGTTTTGTCTAAACCTGATGAACAATTAATCCTTGGGCTTTTGTACTGTTTGTAAGCTTGAGTTAGATGTTGTTGCCCTTTTCAACTCGGCTGTGACTGTCATATTTTCTTTGAAACAAGGCAAATGGCTTGCCATTTCCTTTATTAAAGAGAGCAATATTGTAATAAATCCCAACCAAGGGAAATACCATCACTCTCGCCGGTTGCTTGAGATCATTGTGCATTACAGAACCCAAGTGCTTAGCGCCCGCCAGCATCCACAAACTTATTTTCAGCTAGCACACGAAATAGACTTTTATTCTTCATGAGAAAGGCTGCATGGCGGTGACAGATTTGGATTCTGACATTTGGGGCCCACAAGGAAAAAACCTATCCAAGGCGGTGTTGACTTAGTCAACAAACGATTCTGCCTTCCAGCCGTTGAATTGACATCCAACATCTGTCGTGTTTCTTCTATCTCTTGTCTTCTTCCTCCAGCCGCCCAAACCAAACCATGTTGTCGGTCCCGCCTGCTCCCGCCTTACACGGATGGCTGCGCCTCCGTCGCCCAACCGTACGCTCAAATGTTGGCCAGTCCATCCCCTCTATTCCCCCACACGTCCTGTTACTCTCTGGCGACGTCAGCCCCGACCCGCACCCGCACCCGAACCAGTCAACCCTCGTACTCCCCACCGCCTGCAACTACACTCCCACATCTTCTACAGCTCCTGTTCGTTCCTGTCCGAGGCCTCCCATCGTGCTCCGCCTTGGTTCGCTCGCCGTGCGGGGTGTGCCGCCGTTTGGTGTTGTCAACGTTGTCAACAACCGAGAGGAATAAGGAGATGACTGTACATGGAGAGGATGACAGTAGGGGCCTACCAGGGTCATGGCAGTACGCAAGCAAGTGCCTCGTTATTACAAGCCCAAAAAAATGGTTCCTCCTAATGGTTGGACATCTGGGTCCCACGCCATTGTCAACGTAGTCAATAAACGAGAGAAAT
The DNA here is from genome assembly GCA_011799875.1 of Thinopyrum elongatum. Lineage (NCBI taxonomy): Eukaryota > Viridiplantae > Streptophyta > Magnoliopsida > Poales > Poaceae > Thinopyrum > Thinopyrum elongatum. Next base: position 345,326,074 of record CM022297.1, on the reverse strand, counting down.
ACACAACGAGCGGCTGACACCAGGGACCAGCAGGTCGCGCAGTTGTTATTTACTTTTTTTTAGCAACAAGCAGTTGTTATTTAGTACTAGTTTTAGAGACGGATCAGGGTAACAACGGGGCTGTGCGGGGGCTGTGGCCCGTCTAGCCAGGGTTTTATTTTATATTTACCACATGATGAGCCCAGTTGTGTTTTTTTCTTTCAGAAAATGGCTAGCCCAGTTCTACTTTTTTTAAAGAAATACCCAACGGAGGCCTACTTGCTTTCTCAGCCCTGCTGGACTACAAATCTTTCAAGACGAGAGCGATGTATTCTCTTGCCTAGAAAATAAAGTAGTAAGAAATGAGATGTAAATTTTAAAAACACAGCAAACCGGCAATTAGTTTTAAATATCGTTTTTTTAAGATTTCGAATTTACTTGTTTTTCTGCAGGGGAAATTATGTTGGATTTTAAATTGATATAATTTTATTATTTTTAAATTATTTTGAACGTGATTCAAAATTTTGGGATTAAAAACAGTTCGGACCGCACTGAAATATGAAAATTTGGTTGAATTTTTAACCGTGGCCAGAATATGGGCTGTAATGGTAACAAAAAGAATATGGGCTCCAAAAAAATCCTTAAGAATTAGCCAATGGGTTGTACATTTATTAGCAATAATGGCAGATGGGTTGTATGCTATTTTTCACATATTTGAGGCTGACTTGTGGGCCTACTAGGTTGACGCATACTCTTTCCTAGAAAAAAAGTTGACGCGCAGGCAAGGCGAGAGAAGTTACTGTTGGATGTCCATCCAACGGCCGTCATGCTTCTTCAATCTCTGTTCTTCCTGCTGCAGCCACTCAAACCAGCGCCGGCGGGACTGCCTGCTCCCTCCTCCCGTGGTCGGTTGTGCTGCCGCGCAGGCCTCACCGCCCCACCCTACTCCCATCGCTGGCCTGGCCATCCCTCTACTCACCCACACCTGATGTTATTCTCCGGCGATGGCAGACGAACCAGTAAACCCTCGTACTCCCTTCCGCGTGGGAAACAACTGCTGAGTCTTCCCTGGCTCCGTGTCGTTCCCTTCCTAGGCCTCGCCGTCGTCCACCGCGCTGGTGCTCTCGGCGCGGCGTGGTCAACATGGTCAACGAACGACATCCATCGGAAGAGGACTGTACATGGAGAGGCTGACAGCTGGTCCACGGCCGCATGCAAGGAAGTGCCTCCTTATTACGTGCAAAATAATGATTCCTCCACCTGATAGCGGGGACCCACCGGAAGGGCCTCTGTATTTCGCCAAAAAATCGTTCCTCCCGCTGACAGCTCAGACCCACCAGCTATATCTTCGCACGCAAGGAAGTGCCTCCTTATTACGCACAAAAAAATGAATACTTCCCCTGCAAGCTGGGACCCACCATAGTTGGAGGTTGACTTATGGGCCTACTAAGTTGACGCGGATGGAGGGCTTTGTCAACTTAGTTAATATGAACGATTCTAGCTCCAGTGACCGTACGATGTCCATCCAACGTCCGTAGTGCTTCTTCAACCTCTGGTCTTCTTGCTCCAGCTGCCCAAACCAGCGCTGGTCGTGCCGCCTGCTCCTGCCTCCCGTGGCCGGCTCTGCTGCCACGCAGGCCTCACTGCCCCACCCTACTCCCATCGCTGGCCTGGCTGTCCCTGTACTCACCCAAACATCCTGTTATTCTCTGGCGACGGCAGCCTCACACTGCAGCCCAACCAGTAAACCCTCGTACTCCCCTCCGCGTGGGAAACAACTACTGAGTCTTCCCCGGCTCCGGGTCATTCCCTTCCTAGGCCTCGCCGTCGTCCACCGCCTTGGTGCTCTCGCCGCGGCGTGGTCAATGTGGTCAAGGAACGACTTACATCGGAAGAGGAATGTACGTGGAGAGGCTGACAGCTGGGTCCACGACCGCAGCAAGGAAGTGCCTCCTTATTACGTGCAAAATATTGATTCCTCCACCTGACAGCGGGGACCCACCTGAAGGGCCTCTATATTTTGCGAAAAAAATGTTTGCCCCCTGATAGTTGGGACCCACCAGCTACATCTTCGCACACAAGGAAGTGTGTCCATATTACGGGCAAAAAAATGATTCTTCCCCCTGACAGCTGGGACCCACCAGCTATATCTTCACACGCAAGGGAGTGCCTCCTTATCCTCCCTGACAGCTGGGACCCATCCGGTCGAAGCGTACGTAGCGTTGTCTGTCTGGTCACGACCGTGTACGTACATACTGGTCGATCGGTCTCTCTGCAAGTATGAACCATGGCAGAGTAAGTAGCGGCACGTGTCGTAGTAGAGCACCCGACGTAGCAGTTCAGGCAGTCCCGTCTAAATCGTGTACACGTACGTACAGCCACAGGGCAAAAAATACGGCCACGTACGTACATACGGGCGGGGTCTCGAACGCGTACTCGCGCATATATACGGGCGGCCAGGGCTCGTGTACATGGAGAGGCAACGGACGACAGCAACAGCGTCCTGTTCATCGGGCAGCCAACCGGCTGGGTCAAAACGGAGAAACAACGTCGTGTTCATCGGGAGGCAACAGACTGGGTCGGAATGCGTCCTGTTCAACGGGAGCCAACCGGCTTGGACGGAACAGCCGAAACGGGGTCTGGCGTACCGCAAAACGGAGGAAGCGGACTTGTGTTCGAGCTACTACGGTCGAAACAGGGTGTTGTTGATCGGGAGGGGTGTGGCGTACCGCAAAACAGAGGAAACGGACTTGTGTTGGAGCGTCTACGGTCGAAACGGGGTCCTGTTCATCGGGAGGGGTGTGGCGTACCGCAAAATGGGACTCCACGGGCTACTGTTCATCCACCGTCTACTACCTCGCTCCAGCCTCCACGGGCTACTGTTCATCCACCGTCGACTTCCTCCAGCCTCCACCTGCTACTGTTCATCCACCGTCGACTTCCTCCAGCCTCCACCAGCTACTGCTCATCCACAGGCTGCTGTTCATCCAGCCTCCACCGGCTACTGTTCAACCAGCCCTCCACGGGGTCCTGTTCATCCAGCGGCAACGGCCTCTACTACCACGGGGTCCTGTTCATCCAACCCCCACTGGGACCTGTTCATCCAACCCCCACCGGGAACTGTTCGTCCAACCCCCACTGGGGACTATTCATCAAGAGGCAGCTTCGATCGGCTTCAGTTAGCAGCAGTAGCGAAGGAATCACTCGGGTTCGATTAACAGCCAAGGGATCGATTGGGGTTCAGTAACGTATAGCTAGTGCAATCGCTCGGGTTCAGTTAGAGCCCAACGCCTCGCTCGGGTTCAGTTAGAGCCCAACGCCTCGCTTGGCTTCAGCGTCGGCGACGTGACCATTGTCTTCAGTGTTGAAGATGGACTTGGCGACGAATGCCGAAGCTAGAGCTAGGCTTGCCACGCCTGAATCAGACTCCTCCTCAGACTCCACCTCCGCCTCCGCCTCCTTAGAAGCAGACTCCTCCTCTGAATCCATTTCCTTGCCAATGAACGCACGAGCCTTGCCAGACGAGCTCTTCTTGTAGGATGAAGACTTTGAAGAAGACTTTGAGGATTTCTTCTTCTTCTTATCGTCAGAGTCATATTCCTTGCTCTTCTTCTTTTTCTTGTTTTCCTTTTCCCATAGAGGACAATCAGAAATGTAGTGACCTGGCTTCTTGCATTTGTGGCATGTTCTCTTCTTGTAGTCACGAATGGAAGCCTCATCATTCTTGGAGCTAGATCGTGAGAACTTTTCGAAGCGATTCTTCTTGGAGAACTTTTGGAACTTCCTCACGAGCATTGCTAGCTCTTTGCCAATGTCTTCAGGATCACCAGAACTGCAGTCAGATTCTTTAGATGAGGATACAGCCTTTGCCTTCAAGGCACGAGATCGGCCGTAGTTGGGACCACAGATATCTCTCTTCTCGGATAGCTGGAACTCATGTGTGTTGAGCCTCTCAAGTATGTCATATGGGTTGAGATCCTTGAAGTCAGGACGTTCTTGGATCATCAAGGCTAGAGTGTCGAATGAGTTGTCAAGTGATCTCAGTAGCTTCTTCACAACTTCATGCTTGGTGATCTCAGTGGCGCCAAGAGCACGCAGCTCATTGGTGATATCAGTAAGACGGTCAAAGGTGTGCTGGACGTTCTCATTGTCAAGCCTTTTGAAGCGGTTGAAGAGATTGTGAAGCACATCAATCCTTGAGTCTCTCTGTGTTGATACGCCTTCGTTGACATTGGACAGCCAGTCCCAGACTAGCTTAGCGGACTCCAGTGCACTCACACGTCCATACTGCCCTTTGGTCAGATGACCACAGATGATGTTCTTGGCGGTTGAGTCCAGTTACGTGAATCTCTTCACATCAACCGCGGTGACACCTTCACCGACTTTGGGAACTCCAGTCTTGACGACATACCAGAGATCGTTGTTAATGGCTTCAAGATGCATGCGCATCTTATTCTTTCAGTAGGGGTAATCAGTGCCATCAAAGACAGGGCACGCAGCGGAGACCTTGATTATCCCTGCAGTCGACATAGCTAAAACACCAGGTGGTTAAACCGAATCACATAGAACAAGGGAGCACCTTGCTCTAATACCAATTGAAAGTACTAGTTATCGACTAGAGGGGGGTGAATAGGCGATTTTTATGAAAGTCTTCAAGACATGCAATGTCATCGAAGACAGACAACCAAATACAACCTACACAGTATGCAGCGGAAGATAAACTACACAAGACATGCCATAGTCATGGAAATAGTACAAGGTAGGCACGAAGACAAATAGCAGCTAGGTAGAACAGATCGGAATAGGAAGACAATATGAAGCCAAATATGCAAACAGAGACGATAGTCTTCACACAGTGAAGCCAAACAGGACAAGCAAGCAATGACTTCACGAAGCTAAACAGTAAGTAAAGGGTGAAGTGATAGAACCAGTTGCTTGACGAAGACAAGGATTTGGTAGACCAGTTCTAGTTGCTGTGACAACTGTACGTCTGGTTAGGGAGGCTGAGATTGAACTCAAAAGACCATGTCTTCACCTTATTCCCCTTGAGCTAAGGACACTTAGTCCTCACCCAATCACTCAGGTAAGTCTTCAAGGTAGACTTCCAAAACTTCATAGACTCCATTCACCGGCGATCCACAATGACTCTTGGATCCTCAGAATGTGACGCCTAACCGGCTGGAGGATACACAGTCCTCAAGTGTAATAAGTCTTCAGATCACGCGGACAGAAAGACTTCAGTGATGCCAACACTCTTTGGGTTTTGGGTGTTTTGGGTTTTGTCCTTGCAAGGATTCTCTCTCAAAGGCTTCGGAGGTGGGTTGCTCTCAAACGAAAAAAGTCGTGCACTAACTCTGAGCAGCCACCGATTTATGGTGGAGGGGGTGGGCTATTTATAGCCAGGAGGCAACCCGACATGATATGTCCGAAATGACCCTGGGTCACTAAGGAACTGATACGTGTCCAATAGTCGGATTTCAAACACATGTGACAGCTTGACTTGGGCTACAAGCAAAGCTGAGTCATCCATCCCTGGATAAGATTTTCTCTCAGTGTCTTCACTCGAAGACATAGGATTTGGGTTGAGCATCACATCAGTATTCTGACTTTGTTCACTTGGACCCCACTTAACAGTTCAGTGGTTCCTATGACTCAAGAAAGAAGAAAATGAACCTACGAAATAAACTATGTCTTCGCAATCCATTGTCTTCAAGTGAATGTCTTCACATGTTATTATCTTCAACGTGAATGTCTTCACGAACCACCATTGTCTTCAATGTCTTCATACATTTTTAGGGGTCATCTCTGGTAGGTAAACCAAATCAGTGAGGGACTTCTACCTGTGTTATCCTGCGATTCTCACAAACACATTAGTCCCTCAACCACGTTTGTCGTCAATACTCCAAAACCAACTAGGGGTGGCACTAGATGCACTTACACATACACCTTCATTGTCATATTGCATTGCATGATCATATAGCCGACATAGCATTTGTGGCTCAGCCACCGTTCATCACTATGATACATGTTACGCTAGCATCATTGCACATCCTGGTACACTGCCAGAAGCATTCATATAGAGTCATATTGTTCTAGACATCGAGTTGTAAGTAAATAGAAGTGTGATGATCATCATTATTAGAGCATTGTCCCAGTGAGAAAAGTATGATGGAGACTATAATTCCCACACAAGTCAAGATGAGACTCCGGACGAAAAAAAAGAAGAAAAAAAGAAAAGAAAAAAAGGCAAAAAGACAAAACAAAAAAATGAGAGAAAAAGAGAGGAGGGGCAATGCTACTATCCTTTACCACACTTGTGCTTCAGAGTAGCACCATGCTTTTCATATAGAGAGTATCCTATGTTGTCATTTTCATATACTAGTGGAAAATTTTCATTATAGAACTTGGCTTGTATATTCTGATGATGGGCTTCCTCAAATGCTTGAGGTCTTCTAGAGCAAGCAAGTTGGATGCACACCCACTTAGTTTTCAGTTTGAGCTTTCATACACTTATAGCTCTTAGTGCATCCGTTGCATGACAATCCCTACTCCTCTCATTGACATCAATTGATGGGCATCTCCATAGCCCGTTGATTAGCCACGTCGATGTGAGACTATCTTTCTTTTTTGTCTTCTCCTTATTAATCTCTACCACCGCATTCTATTTCACCCATAGTGTTGTGTCCATGACTCATGCTCATGTATTGCGTGGGGGTTGAAAAAGCTAAAGCGTGTTAGAATTTATGAACCAATTGCTCGGCTGACATCGGGGTTGTACATGATTTATATTTTGTGTTAAGAAGATGGAGCATGACAAGGCTATATGATTTTGTAGGGATAGCATTCTTTAGCATTTTTTTATTCTGAAAGGCATGATTGTTTGTTGGTATGTTTGAGTATTGATGTCTTCATATCAAATTATAGACTATTGCTTTGAATCACTCGTATCTTAATATACATGCCATGAGACTAGATTATTTGATCAAGATTATGCTAGGTAGCATTCCACATCAAAAATTATCTTTTTATCATTTACCTACTCGAGGACGAGCAGGAATTAGGTTTGGGGATGCTGATACATCTCCGTCATATCTATAATTTTTCATTGTTTCATGCCAATATTCTACAATTTTCACATACTTTTGGCAATATTTTATATTATTTTTGGGACTAACATATTGATCTAGTGCCCAATGTCAGTTCCTGCTTGTTGCATGTTTTTTGTTTCGCAGAATATCCATATCAAACGAAGTCCAAACGCGATTAAAACTTACGAAGATTTATTTTGGAATATATGTGATTTTTGGGAAAAAGAATCAACGCGAGAAGATGCTCGAGGGGGCCACAAGCCCAGAGGGTGCGCCCCCTACCCAGGGTGCGCCTGACAGGCTTGTGGGTTTCCTGTAAGTCGGTTGGTGCCCTTCTTTCGCCGCAAGAAAGATAATATCCGGAAGAAAATCCCCTCAAAATTTCGGCCCAATCGGAGTTACGGATCTCTGGGAATTTAAGAAATGGTGAAGGGCCAGAAAACAGGAACGCGAAACAGAAGAGAACAGAGAGAGATCCAATCTCGAAGGGGCTCCTGCCCTCCGGGAGCCATTGAAGCCATGGACCAGAGGGGAAACTCTCCTCCCATCTAGGGGGGAGGCCAAGGAATAATAACAAGGAGGGGGGCTCTCTCCCCTCTCTCCCGGTGGCGCCGGAACGTCATCGGGGCAATCATTGTGACGGCGATCTACACCAACAACTTTGCCGCCGCCATCACCAACTCTCCCCCCTCTATGCAGCAGTGTAATACCTCTTCTCCCCGCTGTAATCTCTACTTAAACATGGTGCTTTATGCCATATTTTATTATCCAATGATGTGTTGCCATCCTATGATGTTTGAGTAGATTCGTTTTGTCCTATGGGTTGATTGATGATAGTGATTGGTTTAAGTTGTATGTTTTATTTTGGTGTTGTCCTATGGTGCCCTCCGTGTCGCGCAAACGTATGAGATTACCACTGTAGGGTGTTGCAATACGTTCATGATTCGCTTATAGTGGATGGCGAGAGTGACCGAAGCTTATACCAGAGTAGGGGGTTGTTGCGTATGGGAGTTAAGAGGACTTATTACTTAATGCTACAGTTGGGTTCTACCTTAATGATCTTTAGTAGTTGCGGATGCTTGCTAGAGTTCCAATCATAAGTGCATATGATCCAAGTACTAAAAGTATGTTAGCTCATGCCTCTCCCTCGTATAAAATTGCAATAATGATTATCGGTCTAGTTATTAATTGCCTAGGGACGAATTCTTCTCTTATGTTACATAAAGCTTTTTACTAAACAATTAACTTTTATTATCTCGCAAAATACTCCTAGTTTTATTCTTGCAAAGTAGTTCTAGCATTACACATACAAAGTACTTCTAATTTCATACTTGTTCTAGGTAAAACAAACGTTAAGTGTGCGTAACGTTGTATCGGTGGTCGATAGAACTTGAAGGGAATATAAATTCTACCTTTAGCTCCTCATTGTGTTCGACATTCTTATTTATCGAAAAAGCTATGATTGATTCCCTATATTTGTGGGTTATCACCATACGTGGGCGACGCGGGGGTGAAGGGGCGCTATACAACAGGTTATACTGTATTTCTTCCCTGCGCTCTTAGTTCAATCAGAAAGATTTGGCGCACTACTAACCCGGGCGCCACAGTATATCCTTACCAGAGGATTATGGCTGGGTTTGCGGAGAAGAAGAGGGCGGTGGCTGAGGTCTGGGCTCTCACCTCTGAGAACGGACGGACGAACCCTAGCCCCCTGTCTCCTTTTTCACAGGAAGGATTTACATTCACTTGAAATTCTTGTCACAACTCAACTCAATGTTTCTATGCCATGTATCAAATACCTTTAGGCTAATTTATATAGTTTTACTATACTAGTACAAGCGTAAGAATACATCATATTCTACTCCAGCCTTTTCATATTCATGTATTCTTATGAATCCCGTGAATCGGAGAGGCCTTACTAGCCTTGAATATTACTCTCTCTGTCACATAATATAAGAGCATTTTTAACACTACATTATGATTATGAGACGGAGGGAGTAGTTTTTTGGTCCAATAATTACATAAGACATACCATGATTTCTCCCCCCAAAATTACAAGGTAGAGCATGAAAAAGTGGTTGATGTGTTAATGGCAATTGGAAGTACACGGAAGAGCACACATCATATGAAGAGCTTGTCCACGAAGAGAAGCAATACTCCTCATCTAGCTTCACACCGGTCCATATGGCTGTCGACAGCAACCGGGCACACGAACCACATCAACGACAATAGTGGACTCCCATCTGACGTTGCCATCTTCTATTGCTAGGACCAAACAGTTGGCAGTATATCTTCTTTTGACAGGACCAAACAGGACCCCCAATTGCTGCCATTACATTTGTCTCATTATTATTTATCAGCGGAAGCGTAACGAATACATAAATCTTGAAAATGAATATAGAAGTAGGTAAGTGCCAGAGATGAATAAATAGCGAATATGGACAAATGAATGCGGACGCGAATGTTTACCGAATACAAAATCCCCTTGAACTTCGCAAAAAGCACAACAAACCCAACGACGTATTTGCTTTGCCAACATTACTATTCCATCCGTTCCATATTAAGTGTCGTTGCTGTACTAAATCAGCGACACTTAAATATGAAACGAAGGGAGTGCAATACCTAGCCAACATTACTGCAATTAAACTCTCTCTCTCTCTGCCAAAATAGAGTACATATTAGTTTTTTTTATGACCAGCGGCTCTGTAAGCCAATGGCCCAATGCCCCAGTATATGTAAACAATCCCTTTGAACTCCTATTTGGTAGAGAGGATAAGATGCACTCTATTTTAGGCCCTGTTTAGAAAGACTTTCACAGGATTTTCGTAGGAATCAAATCCGATAGAAAATTTTCCTACGGTGTCGTACACTCTCCCTTTCACTCTTTCTCTCTAGCCAAGGCAGAGCCAAGTCTGCCATAACTGCCAAATCATCCAATCATACATGGGCTACTGCCCAACCCTGCTCTCCCAGCCACCTAGCTAGGCACATACTTGAATGCGACCAGAAGAACATACATTCATCTCTTTTCTCTCCACAGGGAGCAACATCCAAGCAGGCAAAAGGGGGCCACGCACTATTGGAGGACCAAAGGGGTCATGCAACCAAATAGCAACACCCAGGCAACAAGTCTTGTGCCCATAAAGGCCACAACAGCACACACCAATGATCGCGCAATCAACTATCCACAGGAGGGACGCAGCAATGATAGACCGAGGCGGCCAGTTCACACCATTTCACAGCACCGCAGATAGCGTCGCGTCGGGTCGAATGGCCGCTGCAAAGACCTCCTCGAGGTCGTTACTGTTGGGATGCAAATTTGTGGCCCTCAGGAATCCACGGATACCCCTGAAAATTTAGTTCATTTGGTTGAACTAAAGAGGGCCAGAGAAGGTACCCATTTGCACCCCTACATTACTGATGTAAGTTGAAGTAGATCACAGAACACCAAATATAAACTCTGCTGTGGCATGAAGCTTTTTGACACGAAACTATAGCATACTGAAGTTAAAGCCATGAGTTCACGCTTTTACGTTCTTGCAACTGAAGTGTGGAAGTAAAACAACACCAGACTCCTACATTGATCTCAAACCACAAAGTTGACGTTTTTCCTTCCAAGGAATAGCAATGGTACTTCTTGGGACAGAGCACCCACAATCCATATAATATTGTCCTAATCCAACAAATCCTGATATGTTTTTTTTTTCTGACTTCGAGTGCACCTGGCTTCACTCAGATTTCACCTGCAAGGAATAAGGAATTGAATAAATACAGTTCTATAAAGCGTACAAGTTTTTATGAGCGACAAGATATAGAGTTGGCGGCATACAGGAGACTGAGAACGGGATAAACTTCTGCTCCTGACGGGGCTCCTGCTCACAGACTTGTCACGCGCAGGCTGCAAAATAATTTGAATCATGATATGGAAGGAATTACATGATAGAAGAATGTGTACCCTTCAAAGACTTACAGCGGCAGGTGATAGGGATCTTGATGATGACCTACAAAATATTCCAAAAACCAACAGATTGTCACTTAGTATTTGCACTTGTATGGTTTGATCACAATATGTCTACACCTAACCTATGCACACAGGAGCAATAAAATATACGGGTAAGCATTTGGGAAGATTCTCACCCTTGCTCTGCCCCTCGTGCCTTTTGCAACACAAAATAAATTTGAAAATTACAAGCCTTTATTTTTCAAGGAGTAAAAACTACAGGTATTTGAATGAAAATGTAGACAGTATGGGTTTGATGGTTTTGATCCAACAGGTAAAACCTCTTTTTTTTTTTCTCTTTCGCAAAGATGTATACTCCGAAAACAAAAACTAGCATTAAAGCCAAGGTTTATATATGAGACCAAGGCAGAGTGCATATTTGAGAATAGAAGTGCTCAAGCCAACAGTAATGCAAATACCACAGAATCCACACCATTATGTTTAGTGCCAGCCCTCCTATCGCTGGTTGTACTCCACTTGCCATACAGTACATCACAATCCAGCAGAACTATCCAACGCCCAAAACCATCCTTTGATTCTGAACGTGCCAATATCCTACCAATGCAATCCCCAGACAGTCGCATGGTCCAGATCTAGTAAAGAGAAGGGAAAATCTTCAAAGATGGACAGCTAACCGGTTATGCACACATGTTCAATAGTCAGACAGGGGAAACTCAAAAGGCCATGCCGAAAACAATGCATCAGGAAACAGAAGCCACAAAGCAAACCAGAAGGGGATTCTAGAAGTTCAATATCACAGGCCACTTCTATTTCTTGTTCTTATTTTGCAGGTCATTTTAATTTCTTGTTCTTATTTTGCAGGTCATTTTAATTTCTTGTTAACAGCCCTTTATCTTGAAGTTCCTTATCTGGGGCCACATAAGTTCACCGTATCAATACTGAATAAACAACAGTAAGAACCTGACAGCGCCATTTCTGCAAAAGCGTGTAGTTTTCTAATATCATAGATGCAGATAACTAGTAATACCTTGCTTTAACAGGTGAAGGAGACCGAGAAGCAGATCTAGACCTGGATCAGTTAAGTATACACATGTTAAGATGATAGACATTGCTTTGAGTATGAACAAAGATGGACTTCAATACCTTTGCTTTAACAGGTTGTCAACATGGACTGATTTGAGTATGAACAAACTAAACTATACCTTGGACTCTTGCTCCTGCTATAACTGTGACTTCTGCTTCTTGAGTAAGAGTAGCTTCGGCTTCTACCTCTCGAGTAAGAGCGGCTACGCCTAGCATTGTACTCCCTCACCTATTAGCAGCATAAGTAGATTAGAGCATGGAAATCATTAATTCAGTGAGGTGGGCATGTGGGACGAACATGTTGATATATGATTCCAGTATGGTTAAGAGAAGGGGAGGGCAAAAAACAGCCATACCCTGATATATGCTCGTGAAAATGCATTACGGAACTCTGAATCATCAAGCTTCCTTATCTACAAGATAAAAATAACTAGTAAGCATATATGTTCATCGAAATGTATGCACATGTATGAGCGTAGAGAAGTGTTTAACATATCTTACCGCATGTTTCATGTCTTCGTGGTTGGTATACTCAACTATTCCAGTAATTGCTGTAACGTGGAAAAAGTAATGAGGCTTCTAAAAGATAATACAGTTTGAATGAACTAGGAAGGTCAGATATCTAAACAACTAGCCCCACCAACACTCATTAAAGAACAAAATACGAACTGAAAAGTGATCATTACTAACCTCCAGCCTCAGGATAAACATCAGAGAAACAGACATCACCAGCTCGCCGCATATGATCCTGAAAAATGAAAGTAAATTTAAGAATCCTGAAGCATGAACTTCAAGAACTTACATTCACATCCAAACCTTGAGATCTTGCCATGATGCTGAAGAAGGTAATCCGGTAACAATAACTGCGATCCATGAATAGAGATAATAAGAATAGGGGATTTCACCATCAAATTTGTGAGGCTCATAAAGTTAAAAACACAAACCGCGGTAATCAGAACGCCTAACTGCACCACGACGTCCAGAACTACTATAGCTACTTGGTCGATCAAAAGAAGGGCCTCTTCCCCCATGAGCTAACTCCACCTGGATAGTGGATAAAAGGTAAACTTCATAAGAAAGATCTAAGATGTTTTTTCTTTTTGAGGGAAAACCTTATTCTCTCAGAAAACAAAAAGAGTATTCATACAAGGTCCACTAACCCGCAATTTGTAGCCATCAAAGTCATATCCATCACGGCCATAAATTGCATCATCAGCATCACGTGGGTCTTCGAACTGCAAAAAGCTCCACTTTGGTGTTAGACTCATAGTCATAGGTGCTATCCAGAAAGAATTTTAGTTTGAATGATTTTGAAAAGTATTTTTAATAGAACATTCAGCAAAACTGATACTCCCTCCGATCCATACTATTTGTCTTAGATTTGTCTAGATACGGATGTTGCATCCGTATCTAGACAAATCTAAGACAAGTAGTAATATGGATCGGAGGGAGTACATTCTATTGGTTAGATTCTGTATGAAAGCATGCTGTTTTGCACAATGTGCCAATGAGGGTTTCAGGGTATCCTCTTAAAAGGAGGTATAACCATTTAACTATACTACCAGTTTTTGAGTCTTATAGGACAACATGATTTTGTTGTAACAGTTTTACAGAGTACAGAACAAAGAACGTTTGGGTTGTTGCACTCCAAATACAAATTAAGGGGGGGTCACAAAAAGGCTTATAAGGGGTTATGCTTTAAGTGGCTTCTAGGGATGGGATGGAATCATCTTGTTTTAGTGTTCTATAAGCCAGAGAGCAAAATCAACGTGTCCTAAAGGTCAAAAGGCTTCTTTTTTCAAGATTGTCTTATAACACTTTTGATGTAACTCAGGGAATAAATTGACCTAATATATGCTAAACATTATATATATATATAATACAAGCAAACAACCAACAAGCAAGATCTGACTTGCTAAAAAATCTCATCAAAGTATATTTTAACGTAACTTATCTAAAATTTGTCACCCAGCCTCACAGAAAAATACGAATAGAAAGTGAGCAAGAATAAATATTCTAACAAAACAATGACCACAGCACATTACCTCAACAAAAGCATAAACAGGAGGCCTTGGAGGAATTTTCAGATCGATATCGACAATAGGACCGTACTGCAGAAGCAAAGTAACAGAAGATTAAATTGACATGCAGGAATGCTTCCCTAAACAGAAAAAAATAAATCATATTGTGACACCTAATTGGCTTGCCTTCTGCAAATCCTCTTGCAATACTCACATAGGATGAAAAACTAAAGACGTGCCATTTAAGTTAAGGTGAAATATACTCCCTCCAACTCCGCCTATGTTGTCTCAACATAGCCGGTCCCAAGCCCGGGTAAAGGAGGAGGGTTGTGATAGGCTTGGCGAGCCAACGTAAAAACTCAGCCACTCTTATGGAGATGAAACCCAAAAGATTGTCGTTGGGGCGTGACCCTCTCAGCGACGCGCCACATCGGAACCCGGGTGTGGTGGAAAATGGGCAAGGGCCGTCACCCCCCTGGTGGCGCGCCGTATCTTGATCCGGATACGGTGGCAAGTGAGCGAGGATCGGGTCGTCGCATCCTTAGTGACGCGCTACATCGGCGCCCGGATGTAGTGGAAAATGAGCAAGGGTCTTTGCATTTGACTCGACGAGTGCGAAGGGTAAGGAAGCTAGTCGAGCCTAGGAGGATTCGCTTAGGTAGCTGGAACGTAGGGTCTCTGACAGGGAAGCTTCGAGAGCTAGTTGATGCAGCGGTGAGGAGAGGTGTTGATATCCTTTGCGTACAAGAAACCAAATGAAGGGGACAAAAGGCGAAGGAGGTGTAGGATACCGGCTTCAAGCTGTGGTACACGGGGACGGCTGCAAACAGAAATGGCGTAGGCATCTTGATCAACAAGAGCCTCAAGTATGGAGTGGTAGACGTCAAGAGACGTGGGGACCGAATTATCCTTGTCAAGCTGGTAGTTGGGGACTTAGTTCTCAATGTTATCAGCGCGTATGCCCCGCAAGTAGGCCACAATGAGAACACCAAGAGGGAGTTCTGGGAAGGCCTGGAAGACATGGTTAGGAGTGTACCGATTGGCGAGAAGCTCTTCATAGGAGGAGACCTCAATGGCCACGTAGGTACATCTAACACAGGTTTTGAAGGGGCGCATGGGGGCTTTGGCTATGGCATCAGGAATCAAGAAGGAGAAGATGTCTTAAGCTTCGCTCTAGCCTACGACATGGTTGTAGCTAACACCCTCTTTAGAAAGAGAGAATCACATCTAGTGACTTTTAGTAGTGGCCAACACTCTAGCCAGATTGATTTCATCCTCTCGAGAAGAGAAGATAGGCGTGCGTGCCTAGACTGTAAGGTGATACCTGGAGAGAGTGTTGTACCTCAACATAAGCTGGTGGTTGATGACTTCCGCTTTCGGATTCGTGTCCAGCGGGATAAGCGTGCCAAAGTCGCTAGAACGAAGTGGTGGAAGCTCAAGGGGAAGGTAGCTCAGGCGTTCAAGGAGAGGGTCATTAAGGAGGGCCCTTGGGAGGAAGGAGGGGATGCGGACAATGTGTGGATGAAGATGGCGACTTGCATTCGTAAGGTGGCCTCGGAGGAGTTTGGAGTGTCCAGGGGAAGGAGAAGCGAAGATAAGGATACCTGGTGGTGGAATGATGATGTCCAGAAGGCGATTAAAGAGAAGAAAGATTGCTTCAAATGCCTATACCTGGATAGGAGTGCAGACAACATAGAGAAGTACAAGATGGCGAAGAAGGCCGCAAAGCGAGCTGTCAGTGAAGCAAGGGGTCAGGCATATGAGGACCTCTACCAACGGTTAGGCACGAAGGAAGGCGAAAGGGACATCTATAAGATGGCCAAGATCCGAGAGAGGAAGACGAGGGATATTGGTCAAGTCAAATGCATCAAGGACGGAGCAGACCAACTCTTGGTGAAGGACGAGGAGATTAAGCATAGATGACGGGAGTACTTCGACTAGCTGTTCAATGGGGAGAATGAGAGTTCTATCATTGAGCTGGACGACTCCTTTGATGAGACCAGCATGCGTTTTGTGCGGAGAATCCAGGAGTCTGAGGTCAAGGAGGTTTTAAAAAGGATGAAAGAAGGCAAGGCGATGGACCCTGATTGTATCCCCATTGAGGTGTGGAAAGGCCTCGGGGACATAGCGATGGTATGGCTAACCAAGCTTTTCAACCTCATTTTTCGGGCAAACAAGATGCCAGAAGAATGGAGACGAAATATATTAGTACCAATCTTCAAGAACAAGGGGGATGTTCAGAGTTGTACTAATTACCGTGGAATTAAACTGATGAGCCATACAATGAAACTATGGGAGAGAGTCATTCAGCACCGCTTAAGAAGAATGACAAGCGTGACCAAAAATCAGTTTGGTTTCATGCCTGAGAGGTCGACCATGGAAGCCATTTTCTTGGTATGACAACTTATGGAGAGATACAGGGAGCAAAAGGACTTGCATATGGTGTTCATTGACTTGGAGAAGGCCTATGATAAGATACCGAGGAATGTCATGTGGTGGGCCTTGGAGAAACACAAAGTCCCAGCAAAGTACATTACCCTCATCAAGGACATGTATGATAATGTTGTGACAAGTGTTCGAACAAGTGATGTCGACACTGATGACTTCCCAATTAAGATAGGACTACATCAGGGGTCAGCTTTGAGCCCTTATCTTTTTGCCTTGGTGATGGATGAGGTCACAAGGGATATACAAGGAGATATCCCATGGTGTATGCTCTTTGCGGATGATGTGATGCTAGTTGATGATAGTCGGACGGGGGTAAATAGGAAGTTAGAGTTATGGAGACAAACCTTGGAATCGAAAGGGTTTAGGCTTAGTAGAACTAAAACCGAGTACATGATGTGCGGTTTCAGTACTACTAGGTGTGAGGAGGAGGAGGTTAGCCTTGATGGGCAGGTGGTACCTCAGAAGGACACCTTTCGATATTTGGGGTCAATGCTGCAGGAGGATGGGGGTATTGATGAAGATGTGAGCCATCGAATCAAAGCCGGATGGATGAAGTGGCGCCAAGCTTCTGGCATTCTCTGTGACAAGAGAGTGCCACAAAAGTTAAAAGGCAAGTTCTACAGGACGGCTGTTCGACCCGCAATGTTGTATGGCGCTAAGTGTTGGCCGACTAAAAGGCGACATGTTCAACAGTTAGGTGTGGCGGAGATGCGTATGTTGAGATGGATGTGTGGCCACACGAGGAATGATAGAGTCCGAAATGATGATATACGAGATAGAGTTGGGGTAGCACCAATTGAAGAGAAGCTTGTCCAACATCGTCTGAGATGGTTTGGGCATACTCAGTGCAGGCCTCCAGAAGCTCCAGTGCATAGCGGACGGCTAAAGCGTGCGGAGAATGTCAAGAGAGGTCGGGGTAGACCGAATTTGACATGGGAGGAGTCCGTTAAGAGAGACCTGAAGGATTGGAGTATCACCAAAGAACTAACTATGGACAGGGGTGCGTGGAAGCTTGCTATCCATGTGCCAGAGCCATGAGTTGGTCGCGAGATCTTATGGGTTTCACCTCTAGCCTACCCCAATTTGTTTGGGACTAAAGGCTTTGTTGTTGTTGTTGTTGAAATATACTCCCTCCGTCCCGAAATGTAAGACGTTTTTTGATACTATGGACCCTCCGTCCCGAAATGTAAGACGTTTTTTGATACTATGCACATTTCGGGACGGAGGGAGTAACTGATTTGTCTTGGTGGAGAATAGAACTGAAAATCTGACATAATTCACACTGAACACTAATTTTTTTTATTACGGCAGAATGACACAGTGCGAGGCTGAGAGTCCATCTCGACTGGCGTTACAATATTAAGCTTTCTTGTCCAGTGCACACAACAGATACACTCTCGACAGTCCATGTTACAAGAAAAATGAAAATATGTACATATGTCTTCCAATTTAACAACAGTTAACCTAATACATTGGTTCATATAGTAAAAAAAATGAATTTATAACCTCCATGTGTAACTGCTAATGCAAAGTATATATACAGTTTAAGCTGATATCGGAACATAATACCGACCACCTTGCCGCTGAACTGAACTGGCGATTTCTTATAACAGAATAGAAGCACAAGGCAAAGGTATAGGGCTATAGGTAAACAAACCCAAACTATTTAGAACCTAACCTTGTAGAAGATATCTTCAATTTCTCTCTCGCGGATGTCCTCGGGGAGATTGCCCACGTAGATGGTGCGGCCGTTACGTCGGCTCATCGTTCCTGCGAGAAAGGGGGGGGGAGGGGGGGGGGGGGGGGGGGGGGAGGGATTCAGATCAGCAAATAGCTAGCTCGCACAAACTTTAGAAAGTTTTTGGCGGGAATCAAATAGCATAAGTGGCCAACCCAAGTTCGGGAATCAATCAAGAGAAATTTCCGACCCATTTCGTCAAGGAAAAAACAATCGACCCAGTTGCTCGAGGGAAAAGGAGAAACTAACTAAACAACCAAACAAGCACTGCATCTCACCTCTCTGAAACCACTAAGATCACGACTGCGGCGAACACGATAGCTCTACCGCTGAACCCGGAAAAAAAAGGATGCCGTTACCGCGCGGAGAGAGGAATAAAATGAGCACGCAAGAGCAGCAGCGATCAGGAGGGACGAGCAGGAGCTCGTATGCCGGGACCAACGGGGGAGATTAGGGTTCGACTGACCTGCGCGCAGCGAGTGCGAGCGACTCCGCCGCCGCGGCGAGGGGGGAGACGACGGGGACGAAACGGAAACGGAAACGGAAGCGGGGGGGGGGGGGGGGGGGGGGGGGGGGGGGGGATCGAGAACGATCCGTGCCGCATAGACCAGCCGTGGATTGTACTTCTGGGCTTTGGGCGGGCCCCAGCCACCGCCAACCAGCCCCTGTCAGAACTCAGAAGCCGTCCGCTCGGTGGTTGGGATCGTGAGAGGTGGTAAAACCCGAGGGGTTCGGCGGAAAAGTGCCTCCTCCGCCCATCCTCTTCTTCCTCTCCTGGTCTCCCCCGTCGGACGGCGGTGGCGCGGGTCTCCTCGCCGCGCCGGCTTGTCTCCTATCTCCTCCCCGTAAGAACTTCCGGTCGATCGCTCTCAGATTAATCCAGAATCTCAACTCTGTTAGTTTCGCCTCGATCCTGTCGCCGCGAGCACGGGTACTCGCGGCAACTTGGACTCTTCTGCTCCTTCTGATTGCGATGCTGTGCGGCCTAGGGTTTGCGAGAATCGCGGCGGTAGGTAGGGTCGACTGATTCGTGTACGCGTGGGTCTTGTTTAGTCAGGATCTTGCCTTTTCTAATCGGTGGCGAATTTGGATCGGTCGGGCATAGAAATTGACTTATTTTGTGTCGCAAGTTTAGTACGTATATAGTTCCTGCCAGTTCCCCTAGCCCAAATTCTTTCTAGAACAAGCAAAATTTAAGTAATCGTGCTTAGGAGCTTTCAGCAATAGATGGAGCTCCTATATATGGCAGGTTTGGACCTTCTCCACCCAATGGCTTGCTGATTTCTTGAGTTGTTGAATGCCTAGAAGTTCTTAGGTTGGGCTTTTCTTCGATGGAAGGCTCAAGCGGAATGCATAAAGGCCTTACACACTCACACCACACACTGAGGTTCTCAGTTTACGATTACAGGCCTAAAACAGAACGAAAACAAACAATAACATCAACGGGACTAAGTAAGGTGGAGCTCTGGTTGCCGCGTGCACGGCTCAATCCTCCCCACCACGTGCTCCGGGGCTGTTATATCCTTCTTCAACACCGGCTTCCACAGCTGCGGGTAGACTTGGTACAAGCAATCAGCTGGCTGCTTAGGTAGGAATCGCCCATTCGATGGTAAGTTTATTCCTGATGTTCGACAGAGCCAAGCATTGAGCAATGATGCAAGTCCAAAGCTAAAACACCGCGAGATTGACCCGGCACCCCCTGCATAAGCGAGTAGAAATCCCCAAAACTAGTAGGGTTCCAATCACAGGAAAACATTTCCCTAACGCAACTCCACATAAACCTCGCTGAAGTGAAAGAGAAAATTATGTGGTTTGCACCCTTGGGATCTCCACATAGAGAGAGCAAGGTTGAGCTTTGTACTATGTCCGTTGCTTGTTTGATTCCTTCCACCAGTTTGTGTTAGGTCAGCACTATTTTGGAATTAGCGATGTTTGATATATGAGTTTTTTCATGCTAAATCTGTTTATAACATCAGAATATCTCGCTCTATTTATTTAGTTTGTATAATTGATGTGCACAACAATCTGTTTACTTTTGGTTTTATCTAACTCTGCTCATAATTTTGCTGTACAGGAATTCTAATTTTGAGTGCTCCTAGGAGTTTCCTAATTGTTAGTTGGGCTATTTGTTTACATCAACTAATTTATGATGCTGATCTGTTTCTTGAATTATATACCATTTTCATACAGTTCATTTTCTTACGAATCCATAGTTTGTTAGTCACACTAAAACTTCTTAAATTCTTCTGATATGTAATCTATTCTTGTTTCACAGGGCATCAGTTTAGCGCCCTACCTATATTTAATCCAGCGGAAAACGATTGACTTAAGTCATGGAGGGGAACAAAGATGAGGCCTTGAGGTCTGTCAAGCTTGCACAGGCTGCGCTTGCATCTGGAGATAGACAGCGGGCAGACAAATTTATTCGAATTGCCCAAAGATTGGATCCCAGCCTTCCAATTGTTGATTTGTTGACCACAACCAAGAAGTTTGATCCCTTGAATCTTAATGGCACTGCTTGCGAGGACAAGACCAGAAGAGGCCATGAAAACCTAAAAATGCCAAAAGAATGTGTCGGTCCTTCTAATGTTGATAAAGGTTACACCGAGGAGAATGTTAGAGTTATCCGTGATATCAGGAAGAACAAGGACTATTATGCAATTCTTGGAGTGGAGAGGACTTGCTCCTTGGAGGAGATTAGGAAGGCCTACAGGAGGCTATCACTGAAAATTCATCCTGACAAGAACAAGGCTCCTGGGGCAGAAGATGCATTCAAGATGCTCAGCAAGGCTTTCAAGTGCCTAGGCAATGATCAGTCACGGAAGACCTATGATCAGACAGGCACCCTCGAGGGGAATGAGTTTAACAAGCAATATTCCAATGTCATGAGGCAGAGAACTGCTAGGCGAAGGAGGCAAACAAGAAATGGCTTCTATAGCTATGAAGAAGATTTAGATCCAGATGAGATATTCAGGTCTTTCTTCTACGGTACTAATGATAATTCGTTCCGTGGTCACAATGTCTACAGAACAAGAGAAGCAGGTAGGCGGGAGCAACAGAGAAGGGAGCATCCTGTACAGGGTGGGTCGTTCATAAACTTAACAGTATTGATGCACCTGTCGGTCGTATTACTTTTTGTCTTGTTTGCATTCATTCCAGTGCAGCAGCCTCAGTATGCCCTGCACAAGACATACAACTTTCCCATTTCAAAAGTCACTGATAAGCATGGGGTGGAGTACTTTGTCAGCAAACAAGATTTTGATCAGCAGTTTCCACATGGAGGTCCTTCTAGAGATAACCTCGAGGATCACGTTTTCAGAGATTATAAGACTATGCTAGGAAGAAACTGTCGTGTGGAACTCCATCGGCGTAAATGGGCCAATGACTACCCTACGCCTCACTGTGACAAGCTACGGAGCCTTGATGTGGCATAATAGTGCCCACATGGTGATTAGTTTGTTGTCTCCGTTGCGGTCTTGCAGAAGTTCACTCTCTTTGAAGGTATAACCTGTCTTATGTTCATTTCAATCGAACTGTATGGTCGCATCGTGTATATTCTGATTTAAGTGTAAGTTGACAGTTCCCTGTTTCTCAGTAAGGGCATTCAGTGTCTCCACCAGATACAGAATCATAAAATGTGCTATTTTATGACATGATGTTTCAGTCCTTGGGAAAATAATAGTTCAAGGAAATTGAAAAGAAGCTCTCAAGTTTATGCATAGAAGCCACGTGTCGATGTATCAGTAAATTTTGCGTGAACTAGTTGGTGCATATAGCTAGGGCATGGAACATGAAAGCTTAGCAGTTCATTTTGAGTTAACATGTGTGATCAATTCCTTCTGGGGCACTATACTGATCATTTTATTCAGGATCTTGTCATCTCTAATGTGGTATCTGACAAGCACCTAAAGCTTGACCTCTTATCTGGAGCTAGAATATGTGTTAACATAGGACTTTGTTTGGTGTTCTCATGCACTTTGTTTATTGATGCAGGTGTAACATGGCAAGATTTTATGGAAAAGGATGAGCAGTATATTTCTAGTTTATCTGGTGCCCTACCTTTTATAACACTTCGATGACATATTATGAACCAGTAAATTGTCTGCTACATGAAGCTTTGATGGCTGGCTAGCGTGTACATGGTGGAGTTCAATCAGGCGTGATCTTGG
The DNA here is from genome assembly GCA_011799875.1 of Thinopyrum elongatum. NCBI lineage: Eukaryota > Viridiplantae > Streptophyta > Magnoliopsida > Poales > Poaceae > Thinopyrum > Thinopyrum elongatum. The sequence continues at coordinate 345,303,587 of CM022297.1, read as the reverse complement.
TTTCATCAGCCTGTCATTCTTCTGGAGCAATTACCATTCTACACCTGCGAGTGCAAAATTTTGTGCAGATTATCATGCTACGCCCGCCTATAGTTGCTGAGTGCAAAATTGTGTAAATATACGACTCTGAAAGATGGCTAGCGATCATGAGATCTTCATTGTACTGCCTGAAACCACTGTTGAGTTGAAATTCTCTGGGTTGGTTGTAGCTGCTGTTCCTTCTGAACAATTGTAAACCCCTTGAAATGAAAATTAGAAAACGTGAACTGTGAACCTTTTGAGATAAAAAATTATAAAATGTGAAACCCCTGGTGTCGCTTGGGCGAGTTTGATGCTTGTGCTGTTGAAATTGATTTCCTTTAATCTGGACAGCCGGATGTCAAGCTAGCGTTGTGCATTTCCTCGGGATTTGGGTATCCAGAAGCCAAAAAACAGGGGCACTACTTGAACTTGATTTTGTCATGGTTGACTGTCAGGTTAAATCTGACCCGCTGCTATATTGTACTCCCTCCATCCCGTAATATAAGACTGTTAGCTTGCAAAAACGTCTTATATTATGGGACGGAGGGAGTACTATGTTTTACTCAACTAAACAACCTTTAGCGACATATACAATACTCAACAATTAGATCATGTCAGGGAGTACTATGTTTTACTCAACTAAACAACCTTTAGCGACATATACAATACTCAACAATTAGATCATGTCAACATGGAGCTACCATGGAAAGAATGATGTCAGTACACTGAATTGACAAGTTCAAGGCATAACTGAAAGAAGGCAGCATCTACTAAAGAATTGTCTTGATTTTTAATTTTGCATTGTGATTTTAATGCTGATAACTAAATCAACGATAGGTTCAGACGGGGTTTGTTGTGCTGATACAAGGACGCCCTATATTAAACGGTATGTTGGGAGCTATAATAGCATAAGTTATGAAAACATGCAGTTAATATTTCTGTGAAGTGTGCAAGCTCTTCGATGATGATGAGAAGGAGTTTACGCTTTTGGCTGTTTTGTCTACTTTCTTTTTACATCAAAGTACTCTTTATTGCAAGGTGATCACCATATTATCTTTTACAAGAGTATCAACAATCTCTATGGGTGGATCTTCCATCCACCCTGCACACACCTTACTTCTAGCTAGTTTGGCTAAATCATGGCCAACACAATTAGTCTCTCTAGAAGGATGCTCAAAAATAATATGCGGGAAATCACACGCAAAGTGATATATATCATCAAAAACTGCCGCTGATAGACCGGAAGAGCGAGCCCATATATATGGCTGTTTTGTCTACTTTGAACAGGGCATATGTAGGTGTATGCCCATGCTAAGACTGAGCTTTGTGATTTCAGATCTCAAAACAGTAGTATCATTGTCATGGTTGTGGAATATGTAGGTATGCATTTTTTCCCTGTGATAACTTCCATGTCGAACTGTATGTATGGACCTCTCTGAACAATTTGTTTTACTGGAAGTTGCTCTACGAACAATTTGTTTTACTGGATGTTGTATCCTTATCTTTGTGGAATTGGTGGCAGTGAGACTTTCTCTCATTTCTCGAAATGTGGTAATGTGTCGCTATTATGTCTAAATTTGCATTCTTGGAAGTACAGTGTAGTATGGTATGGTGCCATTCAGGAGGCTTACTGCACCATGTTTGTATACTCATTTATCTTTGTAAATTTACGCGGTTACAGAGACATTTCCCATTCTGTAGCTCACACATACAAAATCTCATGTATTTCCCTCACACTAGTTGTATTAATGCACCAAAGCACAAGCTTCCATATTTAATTAGGTACTTGCTTCAACATAATAGAGTTTTTGCTTAGTTCCCAATGATTGTTGACAATTTTTCCTTTGGTTAATTGATTTGATTCCAATCAGTGGACCAATTTCCAAATAACATAATAGGAAAATGGTTCTAAAATGCGTAATGTTTGGTTTCACAGCTTCTTTCCAGTACTTAAATATATGGACTATTAGCATGAGCCAAATAATACAATGTGTCAATCAATATTCCAAAATGTGACTGTTGTTTAGATCAGGCTATGTCCTGCAACACAACAACAAATACTATTTACAAGTGCAAGCAACAGAACATCTACAGCTACAAGACGGGCCGCCGATAGTTCCGTTGCCTCTCGCAGGTTGCTCACAATACATTGAGCAACTTGCATCCTCTTCGCCGCAAGCAAGCGAACAACTTCAGGCCAATCCGCTTACTCTTCCGCCCTCTAGTGATCACACTGAGCATCAAGATGTGTTGCTCGCAACAGAGAAAAACCAAACACTGGCATCGACCCATCCACTTGAATTCTTAAGTGAACTTACACCCCACTGATTAAAATTCTTATATTTTTGCAAATCATGTGCAGGCACTGACCAGTGATCCATGATCTACCTAAAGGCAAGAAATCAAAAAAAAAATCTATGACGGTGCTTCAGTGACGATGGGGGTGACGGCCGGAAAACGTCACGAGAGTATCTTCCGCGACGAAAAAGCGTTATACGTGACACAAGTGAAACGTCGCAAAATAGAGCAAATGTTGTAGTGTCCCCTCCTTGCTGCCCCATCTCATCCTCCCGTGGCCGCCACGACCTGGCCCTAGCTATCACCCCCCACTCTCTACTCTTCCCCTGCTTCGGCGTCCCTCCTGTCGGATTCAGGGCTCCGCAGACCCAAGAAGGTTCGAACTCTGGGGCGTGTGCGAAGACCTCAACCAGCCCGACCCTCGCGCTTGCCGCCCTATGGATAAGGCCGGACGAATTCACACCAGCAAGGAAGAAGACGGACACGACAGTTTACCCAGGTTCGGGCCACCTTGTGGTGTAAAACCCTACTCCTGCTTTGTCTGGATTGGCCTCACGAGGAGGTGGTGGATGAACTAGTACAGTTGTAGAGCGACCTCGCGAGGGCTCGAGTGGTGAGGGTGGAATGGATCCGATCTGGGGCTCGTCCCCCTCTATGGTGGTGGCTAGTCTGTACTTATAGTGGCCTTGGTCCTCTTCCCTCATAACCGGCGGGAAGGGATTCCACAACGGCCAATTTGAAAGGGGACAAGAAGTACATCTAATCCTGGCGAAAGGTAGTCTTTGCCTGCAAAGCTTCTGGTCGTGACGCAGAGGTGGGCTCGGCGATGACATCCGTCCTGCCGCGCCCGTGGTCTTGGTCTTGTTGCACCGGAATGGAAACCTTTGGGGGATTCCTTGGGAACCCGCGTACGTCCTTGCCTCCTTAGCACCAAAGAGGAAACTGTCTCTCCTGCGCCCGCTGGCGCCAGCCTGGCCTTGGTCGTCATGGCTCACGTCATCGCAGCCTCATGAGGCTGGGCACCTGCATAGGAATCTCCGCTCCTCGGGAGGCAACCTGGGGAGGCCGCTCTTCTGGGGGTCTTGGTGTCATTCTCCTCGCGAGGCTAGGGGCCCCCGCGAGGGTCTTGCCTTGGGGGGTCTTGCAGTTGGGCCGTACCAGGCCGTCGCTGGGCCCATGTGTTGGGCCGCAGGCAGACAAGTCTAGGTACCCCCGAACCCAGAACGCCGACAGTAGCCCCCGGGTCCAAGGCGCGCTCGAGATGGCTTCGAGGCGAAGCCATGGGGCGAGGTCGAAGCGCCGCGGGCCCCAAATCGCCTGTGAGCCAGGCTCGACGCGTGGCGCGCGATGGGACGCGGACGCCTCCACTCCCCCACGTCGCCTCGACAACCGCCCAGACTGACAAAAGTCTGGCGTCTGCCGCAGGGCCATCATTGCTTTCTCTCGCCTTGCTCCTGATCCCCTTCTCCAACCGAGAGCTTCTCCAGATCCAACCGCAACCCCGCCTCCTTCCTTCTCCTTCTCCGACGCCGGCGACCCCGCGAATGGCGCCTGGGAAGTCAAAGCCCGGGGTCCAGGCCGCAAGCTCCTCCTCCCCTTCGCCGGCACTTGGTGCGCCCTCCATCACCGAGGTGAGGCATCTCGCCCCCGTGCTCCCACAGACGGCTGATGATCCTTTCTTGTATTGTATCTGCGTCAGTATTTTCCCCAAGGAGGAAGGGATGATGCAGTACAGCGAAGGTAGCTATTTCCCTCAGTTATGAAACCAAGGTTATCGAACCAGTAGGAGAACCAAGCAACACTATGTAAATGGTACCTGCACACAAAGAACAAATACTTGCAACCCGACGCAAAAGAGGGGTTGTCAATCCCTCTCGGGTAAAAGATTGGTAAAGTGATAGATTGGTAGATGCAAATAAAATAAAAGCAAATAAAATTCAGCGAGGTATTTTTGGGTTTTTGATAATATAGATCTGAAAATAAAAGATGCAAATAAATAAAAAGGCAAATAGCAATATAGATCTGAAGATATATGATGAGAAAATAGACCCGAGGGCCATAGATTTCAATAGTGGCTTCTCTCGAGAAAATAGCATACGGTGGGTAAACAAATTACTGTTGGGCAATTTATAGAACCTCAAATAATTATGACGATATCCAGGCAATGATCATTATATAGGCATCACGTCTAAGATTAGTAGACCGACTCCTGTCTACATCTACTACTATTACTCCACACATCGACCGCTATCCAGCATGCATCTAGTGTATTAATTAAGTTCATGGAGAAACATAGTAATGCAATAAGAACGATGACATGATGTAGACAAGATCTATTCATGTAGGAATAGACCCCGTCTTGTTATCCTTAATAGCAATGATCAATACGTGTCTTGCTGCCCCTTCTGTCACTGGGAAAGAACACCGCACGATAGAACCCATCACAAAGCACCTCTTCCCATGGCAAGAAAAATCGATCTAGTTGGCCTAACTAAACCAAAGATTCGAAGAAGAAATACGAGGCTATAAGTAATCATGCATATAAGAGATCAAAGAAACTCAAATAACTTTCATGGATAAAGAGATCTAATCATAAACTCAAAGTTCATCGGAGCCCAACAAACACACCGCAAAAAGAGTTACATCAAATAGATCTCCAAGAGACCATTGTATTGAGAATCAAAAGAGAGAGAGAGGAAGCCATCTAGCTACTAACTACGGACCCGTAGGTCTACAATTAACTACTCACGCATCATCGGAGAGGCACCAATGAGGATGATGAACCCCTCCGTGATGGTGTCTAGATTGGATCTGGTGGTTCTGAAACTTGCGGCGGCTGGAATTGTGTTTCGTCTACTCCCCTCGGGTTTTTGGATTTTCAGGGTATTTATAGAGCAAAGAGGCGGTGCGGGAGGCGGCCGAGGTGGGAACAACCCACTAGGGCGCGCCTGGGCCCCCAGGCGCGTCCAGGTGGGTTGTGCTCCCCTCGGAGCCCCCCTCTGGTACTTCTTTGGCCCAACAGGTGTCTTCTGGTCCAGAAAAATTCTCCAAAAAGTTTCGCTGCGTTTGGACTCCATTTGGTACTGATATTCTGCGAAGTAAAAAATAAGCAAAAAACAGCAACTGGTACTAGGCACTATGTCAATATGTTAGTCCCAAAAAATGATATAAAGTTTCTATAAAATGATTGTAAGACATTCAAGAATGATAATATAACAGCATGGAACAATAAAAAATTATAGATACGTTGGAGACGTATCAGCATCCCCAAGCTTAATTCCTGCTCGTCCTCGAGTAGGTAAATGATAAAAACAGAATTTTTGGTGTGGAATGTTGCCTAACATGTTCATCACATATTCTTTTCTTTTGTAGCATGGACATATGGACTTTTATATGGTTCAAAGCAATAGTCTAGTTTTGACATGAAGATTTCAATACTCAAGCATGTCAACAAGCAACCATGTCTTTCAAAATATCAACACTAAAGCAAGTTATCCCTAGCCCATCATGCTCAATCATTGATCCATTCATGAAACACACTCGCATATTAGCTACATCCAATGCTCAAGTACTATCATAGTGCCCCTTAATTGCTGCTTTATAAGAGAAGATGGAGACTCAAATAAAAATAAAAATTGCATAAAGTAAATAGAAAGGCCCTTCGCAGAGGGAAGTAGGGATTTGTAGAGGTGCTAGAGCTCAAAGCGAAAAAGAGAGATAAAACATTTTGGGTGGCATACTTTTCCCGTCAACGAAAACGATCGAGTAATTCCCAACACTTTCCATGCTAGATATATCATAGGCGGTTCCCAAACAGAAAATAAAGTTTATTCCTTTTTCCACCATTCTTTCATAATCCATGGCTAGTCGTATTCACGGGTGCCCTCCATACCAACACTTTTCAAGGAATTTATTATTTGACAACATAAAGTAAATTCATTTTTCATTTCGGGACTGGGCATCCCTAATACCTTTGCCGTACTCTCGTGCAATGACAAGTGAATAAACACTCATCTTGAGAATAACACATCTAGCATGGAAAATATTGGCCACCCCCTGCCGCTTCATGAGCGGTACGAGCACACAAAAAAGGAAATTTATTTTGAAAATTAGAGATGGCACATACAAATTTGCTTAGAACGGCACGGAAATACCGCATATAGGTAGGTATGGTGGACTCATATGGAAAAACTAGTTTTAAGGATTTTGGATGCGCAAGTAGTATTTCTACTTAGTACAAGTGAAGGCTAGCAAAAAGATTGAGAAGCATCCAACCAAGAAACGAAAAATCACATAAGCGAGCATTGAGCATAACTAACACCGAATAATGCATCACAAGTAGGATGTAATTTCATTGCATAACTATTGACTTTTGTGCTTGCGTAGGGAATCACAAGCCTTAACACCAATATTCTTACTAAAGCATAATTACTCACCAACATAACTCACATATTACTATCATCATATCGCAAAACTATTACAAAGAATCAAGTTTATTTTGTCCAATGATCTTCATGAAAGTTTTTATTATATCCCTCTTGAATATCTATCACTTTGGGACTAGTTTAATATGTTGCCTTTGATAACTCAAACAAATCTAAGTGAAGAACATGAGCATAAAAATTTTCATCTCCCAAAGTAATATAAGTGAAGCATGAGAGAATTTGTTTAAAATTACTAACTCTCAAATAAATCTAAGTGAAGCATGAGAGTATTTCTTCAAAAATAATAAAGCACACCGTGCTCAAAAAGATATAAGTGAAGCACTAGAGCAATTCCATAGCTAAAAAAAAAAGTGAAGCACATAGAGCAATTCTAACAAATCATAGCATAATTTTGGCTCTCTCAAATAGGTGTGTTCAGCAAAGATACTTGACACAAAACAAAAAGTAAAAGAAGCAAAGACTCATATAATACAAGACGCTCCAAGCAAAACTCATGATATGTGACGAATAAAAATATAGTTCCAAGTAAAATACCGATGGTCGTTAGAAGAAAGAGGGGATGCCACTCGGGGCATCCCCAAGCTTAGTTGCTTGTTCATCCTTGAATATTACCTTGGGGTGCGGTAGCATCCCCAAGCTTAAGCTCTTCTTACTCCTTATTCCTTCATCCATCGTGATCTCACCCAAAACTTGAAAACTTCAATCACACAAAACTTAACAAAACATTCGTGAGATCCGTTAGTATAAGAAAATCAATCTTCACCTTAAGTACTGTTGCAAACCCATTCATATTTTATTATTGCATTATATCTACTGTACTCCAACTTTTCTATGGCTTATACCCCCCGATAAAGTCCATAGATTCATCAAAATAAGCACACAATGCAAAGAAAACAGAATCTGTCAAAAACAGAACAGTCTGTAAAGACGCGAATTTTTCTCATACTTCTGTAACTCCAAAAATTCTGAAAAATTAGGACAACGTAGGAAAATTGTATATCAATCTTGTGTAAAAATTAAGAATTTTTTGTCGCTTCTATGAATTATGAAAATTATTTTACTGTACGCAAAAGTTTCTATTTTCCAACAAGATCAAATCAACTATCACCCAACATGATCCCAAAGGCTTTGCTTGGCACAAACAATAATTAAAACATAAAAAACAATCATAACAGAGGCATAATTGTGCAAACACTCAAGAACAGAAAGGAAAAGGCAAAAATAAATTTTATTCATTGGGTTGCCTCCCAACAAGCGCTATCGTTTTACGCCCCTAGCTAGGCATAATGCATAGATCTAAGTATTGTCATCTTTCTTATTATTCTCCGTAGATGTGTTCTTGTCAGGAGGTTTTGCAAAAATAACTTGAAACACATTATCCATAGTAATTTTAGCATTATCAATTTGCCCATCGGTATACCCCCTCTGATTTCCGGCAACAATCCAAGAATATTGTTGATTGGCATCATTAAAAACTTGTTGGATTATATCTAAAACGGGGATTTCCTTTTTAAGATTTTCATCAAAAATTTGGTTATTTCCAAGCAAATGTCTCAACATATAATCACTATTATAAAGGATCTCATTTATTACCGGTTTTTCACGGCTCATACCGTAAAATTCAAAGATTTCCCTAGCTTCCCGTATTATGTAATCAAATTCATTCATAAGAACTTGGGTGGCTATCTTTTTAGCTTTAGAATCTTTTATAGATGGTAGCTCATAAAACAATCTTTGCAAGGTAGGATGGGTACGAATAAATCTATTTTCAAGCTTCAGAACTAGTGCTGAAATAGCTTCCACATAAGATTTAGTTCTTTTAAGTATAGGAGTATCATCAAGGGTCAAATTTCCAACACAATTGAAAAATTCTTGAATATGTTATTTTCCCATAACGTTCCCTTTCCCCAAAACAAAAGTTTTGACATCCAGATTGCCAGATTGTCCAATTTTAGGAGTTAGGTCATCATCTGTTTCTGCCATGCCAAAGTCACTCATGGTGACAAGTTCAAGCAAATAAGAGATCTGACTAGAAAAAGGCGAACAAAAAAGAGGGCGAATAAAACGGCAAATTTTTGTGAACTGGGGGAGATGAAAACGAGAGGCAAATGGAAAATAATGTAAATTGCAAGGAGATGAGATTTGTGATTAGGAACCTGATAGATGTTGATGATGTCTCCCCGGCAACGGCGCCAGAAATTCTCTTTGATGATCCTTTCTTGTATTGTATCTGCGTCAGTATTTTCCCCAAGGAGAAAGGGATGATGCAGTACATCGAAGGTAGGTATTTCCCTCAGTTATGAAACCAAGGTTATCGAACCAGTAGGAGAACCAAGCAACACTATGTAAATGGTACCTGCACACAAAGAACAAATACTTGCAACCCGACGCAAAAGAGGGGTTGTCAATCCCTCTCGGGTAAAAGATTGGTAAAGTGATAGATTGGTGGATGCAAATAAAATCCAACAAGGTATTTTTGGGTTTTTGGTAATATACATCTGAAAATAAAAGATGCAAATAAATAAAAAGGCAAATAGCAATATAGATCTGAAGATATATGATGAGAAAATAGACCCGGGAGCCATAGATTTCACTAGTGGCTTCTCTCGAGAAAATAGCATACGGTGGGTAAACAAATTACTGTTGGGCAATTGATAGAACCTCAAATAATTATGACAATATCCAGGCAATGATCATTATATAGGCATCACGTCCAAGATTAATAAACTGACTCCTGCCTGCATCTACTACTATTACTCCACACATCGACTGCTATCCAACATGCATCTAGTGTATTAAGTTCATGAAGAAACGGAGTAATGCAATAAGAACGATGACATGATGTAGACAAGATCTATTCATGTAGGAATAAACCCCATCTTGTTATCCTTAATAGCAATGATCAATACGTGTCTTGCTGCCCCTTCTATCACTGGGAAAGAACACCGCACGATCGAACCCATCACAAAGCACCTCTTCCCATGGCAAGAAAAATCAATCTAGTTGGCCTAACTAAACCAAAGATTCGAAGAAGAAATACGAGGCTATAAGTAATCATGCATATAAGAGATCAAAGAAACTCAAATAACTTTCATGGATAAAGAGATCTGATCATATACTCAAAGTTCATTGGAGCCCAACAAACACACCGCAAAAAGAGTTACATCAAATAGATCTCCAAGAGACCATTGTATTGAGAATCAAAAGAGAGAGAGAGAGAGAGAGGAAGCCATCTAGCTACTAACTACGGACTCGTAGGTCTACAATTAACTACTCACGCATCATCGAAGAGGCACCAACGAGGATGATGAACCACTCTGTGATGGTGTCTAGATTGGATCTGGTGGTTCTGGAACTTGCGGCAGCTGGAATTGTGTTTCATCTACTCCCCTCGGGTTTTTGGATTTTCGGGGTATTTATACAGCAAAGAGGCGGTGCGGGAGGCGGCCGAGGTGGGCACAACCCATCTGGGCGCGCCTGGCCCCCAGGCATGCCCAGGTGGGTTGTGCTCCCCTCGGAGCCCCCTCTGGTACTTCTTTGACCCAACAGGTGTCTTCTGGTCCAGAAAAATTCTCCAAAAAGTTTCGCTGCGTTTGGACTCCGTTTGATACTGATATTCTGTGAAGTAAAAAACAAGCAAAAAACAGCAACTGGCACTGGGCGCTATGTCAATAGGTTAGTCCCAAAAAATGATATAAAGTTGCTATAAAATGATTGTAAAACATTCAAGAATGATAATATAACAGCATGGAACAATCAAAAATTATAGATACGTTGGAGACGTAGCAATGATGAGCGAAGACAACGAGTGGGGCGAGACCGTGATCTGGGCTGGCTCCGCCGATCAGAAGACCTTAGCCCGGTCGGTCTACCCCTTCTTCCTTCACTACGTCTTCGGGGGGCTCGTCCCGCCCCTTTCAGAGTTCTTCTACGCCGTCCTCACCCACTACAATATCCAGGCCCTTCATCTTCAACCCAACTCCATCCTCCTCCTGCCATCTTCGCTTTTTACTGCGAGACCTTTGTGGGCGTGAGGCCTTCCGTGGTGCTCCTGCGCCATTTCTTCTGCCTGCGGCTACACGATCCGATGCAGCGCTCTGCTTGCGTATCCTTTGTTGTGGTCCACAAGGGGAACGTCCTCCTGAAGGCCGGGAAAAGGTGGAAGGCTTCCGGCACCGCTGGGTCTTCTTGGACATCAAGGGCCTCAACCCGCGGCTGGAGCTGCCGACAGAGCTGCCTGAGCGGCTCGAGAGGTGGGGCCATGCAAAGCTTACCGACCCCCGTGGAGAGCCTGTCTTGGCGAGGATAAACTCGGACTTGGAGGCCAAGCGGTTGACGGGAGGCATGCTGGTGAAAGAGTTCTTAAAGCAGCGTCTGGCGCCGCTCTAGTCGCACACGAGGCCCATGTGGGAGTTCCGTGGCGCGAGGGACGCCCCGCCAGCCTGACGGGCGAGGAGCTGGACAAGGCCATGGACGTCCGGCTGAATGGAGACCCGGGGGACCTCCCCATGGACTACGTCTCGCTGTACTAGCGTGACGACAGGGAGGAGCTAGTCGCCGCCATGCCTACCTTCGACGAGCTGGGGCTCCTGCCGCCCGAGCGCCCCAGCTCCCCGGTGCCGGTGTCTTCCGGCGATAGCAGCAGCGAGGAGGACTCGGAGGCGACCGAGGATGACGGCGTGAAGGAGGTGCTCCCCCCATCGCAGAGTGAGCTCCCCCGCCACCTCGAAGACGATGATGACACTGACGAGCCCCCAGCTGCAGGCTCCCGGTGCTCCACCAGGGCTCTCAGGAGGTCAGGGTCCACCCCCCAGACGGCGCAAACGTCTGGCCAGGCGACTCCGAAGAAGAGCGCGGCCGCGCCCACTCTGGAGGGCTCCGCAAACGCCAGCAGGGCGGCCGAGACGTCGGCCCCGCCAGTTGTGTCCTCTCTAGGCGACCCCCTCACCTCTCCAGGCGGCAGCGCCGCGTCGGGGCCCATCGAGGAGCACCCCTCCCTCCCCCTGAGCGCGACCAAGGTCACACCGAAGAAGGACAGGGGTGCCCCGGCCCTTGTCGAGAAGAAGAGGAAGTGGGTCGACCCGGAGGAGTAAGTGACTCAACTTGCCCTTGGGTTGAGCATAGATTGCAATTGTGCTCACATCACCTTCTTTTTGATGACCAGGTGTGGCGACGCGGCGAAGAAGAAGAGGGGGAGCGCTGAGCCGAAGGAGCCCCTGTCCTGAGGGTGTCGTCAGCCTCCGGTCATGGTCGCGGCGGGCGCGGAGGTACGCCACGCCAGCCCAGCGCAGTCCTCGGGTGCTCAGGCGGCACCGCGCTCGAACACCCGAGCGTTCCACCCGCTCCTGGTGCCTCGCCGATGCCGCTTGGGGGAACGCTCGCCAAGGAAGCTGGGGTTCAGGAGGTGACACCCCTCGTCGCGGCTGTGGCGGCTCCGGCGCCAGTAGGGGAGGTGGTCCCCGGGGATGCGACCATGCATCCTTAGGAGGACCCAGCTCCCGTGGCCCAGCAGGCTGTGGCGTCGTCTGCCCTCATCGCGCTCGAGGTGAGCCTGGAGCCTCTGGCACCCCAAGCTACCCATGCCAATGCTTCCTCGGGCACGGTGTCGGCCGACGCGCCAGTGCCACCTCCTCTCCAGGCCCTCGCGCTCGTGGACCGCGGCCCCCTGATCAGGCTTGGGGCCCTGGACGAGGCCTACATCGCACTCGGCCGGATCCGGGCTGACCTCCTAGATGTCGATAGGTGCCTCGAGAGGGAGCGCCTGGGGCTCATCTCCGGGTGGCTTCAGGCCGACACCGCTATCAAGACAGCTTCGGGCCGGGCTAAAGCCACCACTACGGAGAGCGGGAAGGAGGCTGCCAAGGCCAACGAGGCTCGCGATGCGGCGCGGACCCGCGTGGCGTCTGCTGAGAGGCGCTGCGGCGAGGCGGAGGCCAAGCTGAAGACACTCCAGGAGGAGCAAGCCGCGCATCCCCAGCGGCTCCACCAGTAGGTAGAGGACCTCAAGACCCGCGAGGCGAAGTTCGCTGATCGCGACTCCAAGCTGGCACAGGTGACTACCGACCAGACCGCGGAGTGCGAGCGGCTGGCCAAGCTGAAGAAGGAGGTGGACAAAGCCCAGGAATCTCACGCCCGGCGTGTCTGAAAGTGCGTTATATCGACTAGAGGGGGGGTGAATAGGCGATTTTTACAAATTCGTCACTGAGGAATTTCAAGGTGAGGAAATTCCTAAGCGACGAACTACTTAGCAGCGGAATAAGCACTCAGATGCAAACATAACAGAGCAGTAGCACTGTCATCATGATGAAATGAAAACAAGCACAGAGTACAAGTAGCGTAAACACAGGATAAGCAGGCAGAACACAAACTGACTGAAGAAATTGAACTGAGGAAGTTGAGAAAGTCTTCAGTCAAAGTCTTCAAACAGTAATGATCAAATACATAGCAAGTATGCGAGGAATTGAAAGAGTTGAGGAAATAGAACCAGTAGCTCGGTGAAGACAATGATTTGGTAGACCAGTTCCAACTGCTGTGACAGTTGTACGTCTGGTTAGAGCGGCTAGGTATTTAAACCTGAGGACACACAGTCCCGGACACACAGTCCTCACCGTATTCTCCTTGAGCTAAGGTCACACAGACCTCGCCCAATCACTCGTGGTAAGTCTTCAGGTGACTTCCAAACCTTCACATACTCGGTCACTCGGCAATCCACAATTTCCTCTTGGATGCTCTAGACCATGACGCCTAACCGTCTGGAGGATGCACAGTCCTCAAAGGTAACAAGCGTCGGTTCCACACAGGAACAATCTCTTCAGTGATGCTCAATCACTTTGGGTTTGTAAGTGTTTGGGTTTTTGGGTTTTTCCTCACTTGATGATTTTTGCTCAAAGTCCTCGGAGGATGGGATGCTCTAAATGACAAGTGTCAATCTATCTCTCGGAGCAGCCAACCAGCTAGTGGTTGAGGGGGGGCGGCTATTTATAGCCTAGGGAGCAGCCCGACATGATAAGACATAAATGCCCTTCAATGATATGACCGTTAGGTGGGTAGGATATTTGGACAGCTGGCGCGCAGCACAGCAACGGTCGGATATTTGAGTATCAAATTCCTCAGGGCTATCATGTTCCTCACTTGTAGGCAATCCGCACTGGCGAATTCCTAACTCCTCAGTCAGAACAAATTCCTCAGAGAACAGAAGAACTTCGTCTCTGTCACTGAAGAACTTGACTAAACTGTATGAGATTTCCAATGGCTTCACTCGAAAGGATTGGGTAGGTGTAGGATTTTGAGTTGAGCATCACTTGGAAACTTTTCCTTAGTTTTACCTCGACCCCCTTTAACAGTACGGTGTTTCCTATGACTCAAGAAGAAGAAAATGAAACTACAAAAACAAAAGTCTTCACGCTTCATAATCCTCGCATGAATATCAAGTCTCCAGGGTCACACCAATTTCTTCACTTTCAAAGTCTTCAAGAAAACCAAAGTCTTCAGTTGAAGACATTCATTTTTAGGGGTCGACATTCATCGTAAATAACAAAATCCTCATAGACTTATAGACCTGTGTACACTCACAAACGCATTAGTCCCTTAACCTATAAGTCTTCAATACACCAAAATCACTAAGGGGCACTAGATGCACTTACAATCTCCCCCTTTTTGGTGATTGATGACAATATAGGTTAAGTTTTCAACGGGGATAAACATATGAAGTGTAAATACTGATATTGAGGAATTTGATTGCAAGATATAGAAGAACTCCCCCTGAAGATGTGCATATTTGAGGAATTTGCTTTGAATAGCAAACGCACATTGTTGAGTAATATCATGGAGATCTCCCCCTATATCTTGAAATTCATACACGCATTTAACATATGATATGAAGAATTTGAAATGCATGATGAGATATGGTGTCTGACGAAATTCAGCATGCGTGCATTAAGGTACTTGAGGAAATAAGCATGCAGAAAGAAGTTCAAAAGTATCAGACCACCATAGGACTTAAGTTTACAACTCATCAGAGCAAACACCTCAGAAAAGCAAGAGTTGTAACTTAACAGAAATATAGCCCATATATAAGACCCGCTTGAAGACTGACTCAAATTTCTCCCCCTTTGTCATCGAATGACCAAAAGGGACGAAAAATGAGGACTAACGCCCCTGAAGAATATCATCATGATGTCGATGGAGGAGCGCCAGCATTGTTGGGGTCGTCCATTGAGGTAGGGCCTGCCGCAGTGTCGTTCAAGTCTTCAGCTTCATCCGTCTCACGCGATGAAGAATATGAACTGGCAGCAGAAGGATCTTCTTCATCAGATTTACTTGGAATTTCATATTCCTCACCAAAGGGAATGATCTCCTTTGATGGCATGCTTGATATTGGAATAGCATCAATTGGGTTTTCAGATGAACTCGTCAAAGTCTTCACTTTCTTGGGAGCTGAAGACTCTGAGGATGCAGATGCTTTCCTTTTCTTCACATCTGTTTGCTCCGCAGCCTTGGTTTTCTTCGCTTCTGATGCAGAAGGAAGGTTGATGCTTGTCATCGGTGCAGGAGGAGTAGAGGAAATTGGTTGAATTTCTTCAAGCACAACTGATGCAGTTGCCCTGGCTTGTTCAGATTCCTCAGGCGCAGTAGCAGATGTATTAACTGGCCTGGATTGCTCTTCAGGCGCAATATTGGAGGTTGCCCTGGCATTTTCTTCAGAGACTGGAATTTCTTCATCAGCTCTGGCGCTTTCATTTTCTTCAGCAGACTGAACAGATGTTCCAGTCTGAGGAAATTTGGGTTGCGATGAAGCTGCAACACTTGAAGTAAATCCTTTTGCCATTCTGACGAATCTGACTTTGGCACCTAGCCAATCTGCACGGTATGCATGAAATTCATCACTGAGTGCTTTGATCTCAGCCTGCATAGTCACAAGTTCTTCAGGAGACATTTTTACAACATTGTTCTTCAGAAAATGCTCCTTCTTGTACTGAGCCTTCTTCACCTGCCTGGCCTTTTCAAATTTCCATTTCTCTTCATTAATGAAGGCCGTCAACATGTGACTTTGACCAGGAGTGAGGTTTAATTCAGGCAAAGGTGTATTTGGATCCTTGTGCCATAGATCAATGAAATCAAGGATCTTCCTTGGATCCAGCATGAGGGGCACAGCACTGCCTTTGGCACTAGAGGCCCTTTGTTGTCGATCTCTGATGATCTCAGCTAATTCTTCATCATCAGCTTCGTCTTCGCTTGACGGAACCTGAAAGGCGACCTGCTTCTTGTGAGGACTTGGCCTTGTGCCTCGTCCAGTAGTGGCCTTTTTCTTCAGCAAGGTCGGAGTTGTTGAAGACTGAGGTGGAGCTGAAGAACTTGTAGAGACTCCTGAAGCAATTGAGATTCCAGTAGTCCTTTGGCATGTGGCAAGATGCACAGGTGCTGAGGACTTTGCAGGAGCAGCTGAGGATTTTGCAACTGAGGGAGTTGGAGCTGCTTTTGAGGAATTTGCTTGAGGATCAGGCCGTGAGGGCTTTGAAGAGCTTGGCCGTGAGGGCATTGCAGCTGAGGAACTTGTCTTGACAGCTGATTTCTTCAGCATAGCCTTCTTAGGCTTGATAGCAGAGGCCTCAGCGGCGGCAGCAACAGAATCTTCATTGAATTTATTCACTGCCTCCTTAGCCATTTTGACCAGCTTGGCTTGTCGCTTAGCCCACTCCTTGGGAAATTCCTCACCTCTTCTGATGCTAGTGGGATCAGCTTCTTGGCCAGGAGCCAATGGAGGTCTTGGACACGGAGGGTTAACAACGAATTTCTTCATGTACTTGGGAGTGACATAGCGATATTCCCTCCATTCTCTTGCCCATCTCCTCTCAATCTTCTGAATGCGCACTTTGCGCTGATTTTTGTTCTCCTTGCCATGAGTTGCTTCATCAGGAGTACAATATTCATCATAGATGTCATCAGGGATCTCAAAAGCAGTATTTGTTTCTGGCCTCTTTCCTCCCTTCTGAGGTCTTTTACCATCAGACATTTTCTTCACTAGAGGATTTTGAACAATGGATGTTTCTGAGGAAGTGTGTAACTTATCTTCGAGAAATGCTGCAAATGAGTTAAGTTGATGAGAACCTAGTGATTCAGCAGCAGACATGTGTACCTATGAACAGAATATAGGTGCAAAGAATTTTGGAGAGGTCATATGCGTTCTCAGAAGTTTTTCAAAAGTATCAAGTTTGAGGAATTTGACCAGGGGTGTCTTGAGGAATTTCACAAAGCATTTTTGCCTTAGGTTCCAGAGTTGTGTAGATTGAAAATCCACACAATTGAGGAATCTTGAAGAAAAACGTTGCTTAGAGAAACTGATCAAGGACAGAAGCAAGTTGGTGTTTAAGAACATGAATAGTTGAAGAATAAACACCTTTTGAAGATTTTGTGGAAATCATCAGAATCAACAAGAGTAGTAAAAATAAATTTTATTTACCCTTGACGAAGAACACGACGAACTGAGAGTAGCAGTGGAGATGTTCGTCCGTTCAGATCTTCCACGCCCTAACTTGGCGATAGAAAACAGCTACGACGGCGACGGAGTGAAGATTTCTGCGGCCGGCGTGAGTACGACGGCGACGAGGTCGAGGCAGTGAAGCTCTTCCTCACCGGCGACGATGGAATGTAGCGGCGGCGCTAGGTCTGAGAGCTCGAGCGAGGGAGTAAGATTGAGCGGGGTGAATGAGATCTGAGGAGGGTGAGGGGTATTTATAGCAGAGGTGAAAAACCGCTCGTCCGAAGAAAATGGACGAACGTGCCCCTGACCCTTCTTATCCTAACGACATGTGTCACCCACGTACTGTGAAGTGGAGATCGTGTTAGATCGTGGGTGAATAGATAAATCTTATCGAGGGATATGGAACGGTTTGAGCGGCAAAAGCCGAAAATTCAGATAAGAATATTTTAATGTTTCGTTCGCAAATTCTTCAGCTGTCAAGGACACAGTGAAGACTTTGAACGGGTTTCAAATAGAACACACATGAAGAATTTGTGAATGGACTGGATTGAGTTTAGCACAGAGGGGGAACGGGTCCGATCACATTCACTTAGAAGAAAAACAACTTGAAGAATTAGCAATAAGTGAATGCTGTAGAGGACAGAAAACTCAAATATATATATGGTCAATAAAGAACACAGACGGAAAGAGTGAAGATTTTGCAAAGTTGAAGAATTTGCACAATGATGAAAAACTCAAATTTTGAAGATTTTCAACATTTGTGGTGGCGTGACCCACCGTGTAAGAATGATGATTTCAGACACCGTGTACAATTGTCGTAGGGCTTTGAGAATCAAATTCTTCATTAATTTCTTCACACTTAGAGGGTTAGTCTTCATTGATTGAAGAAAAACGTTTCTTCGTGTGTTGCACATCTAAGTCATCAATTTGCATAAGTGTTAGGATGTGTGTCCTTTTCAAAGGACATTCGAAGATTCTAAGATATTTAGCTCACACCGCAATTTGCTAAATCTCTTCTCATCCAAGGGCTTTGTGAAGATATCCGCTAGCTGTTCTTCAGACTTCACGGGATCAATAGAGATGTCACCCTTCAACACATGATCTCGAAGAAAATGATGACGAATCTCGATGTGCTTTGTCTTCGAGTGCTGAACTGGGTTATGAGCAATTTTGATGGCACTCTCGTTGTCGCAGTAGAGTGGCACATTCTTCACATTGATGCCGTAGTCCTTGAGGGTTTGCTTCATCCATAGCAATTGAGCACAGCAAGAACCAGCAGCAATATACTCAGCTTCAGCAGTAGAGAGTGATACGCAGTTCTGCTTCTTCGAGGACCAACATACTAAGGATCGTCCGAGGAAATGGCATGTGCCTGATGTTGACTTGCGGTCCACACGATCACCAGCATAGTCAGAGTCAGAATATCCAATGAGATCAAAAGCCGAGCCCTTGGGATACCATAATCCAAGTGTTGGAGTGTGAGCTAGGTATCGAAGAATATGTTTCACAGCCTTATGGTGTGATTCCTTCGGTGTAGCTTGAAAACGGGCACACATGCAAACACTAAGCATAATATCCGGCCTAGATGCACATAGGTACAATAAAGAGCCAATCATGGAGCGGTATACCTTTTGATCGAAGTCTATTCCATTTTCATCAGTGCATAGATGGCCATTTGTGGGCATAGGGATTTTGACGCCTTTGCATTCTTGCATACCGAATTTCCTCAGAACGTCCTTGAGGTATTTCTCTTGAGAAATGAAGATGCCATTGCGTTGTTGACGAATTTGAAGACCTAAGAAGAATTTCAATTCTCCCATCATGGACATTTGATATTCCTCACTCATCATGTAGGCAAATTCGTCACTGTAATGTTGGTTAGTACAGCCAAAGATAATATCATCAACATATATTTGGCACACGAATAATTCATCATCATAGGTTTTGGTGAAAAGAGTTGGGTCGAGTGAACCGGGTTTGAAGCCTTTCTTCATGAGGAATTCCTTTAAAGTATCATACCACGCCCGAGGGGCCTGCTTGAGGCCATAGAGGGCCTTATTGAGTCTGAAGACTTTGTCAGGATGCTTAGGATCTTCAAAACCTGGGGGTTGAGCAACATATACTTCTTCCTCAAGCTTACCATTGAGGAATGCACTTTTCACATCCATTTGATATAAGATGATATTATGATGGTTAGCATAAGCAAGCAATATGCGAATAGCCTCAAGTCTAGCAACAGGTGCAAAAGTTTCATCGAAATCAATTCCTTCAACATGTGTGTAGCCTTGAGCCACAAGATGAGCCTTGTTCCTCACCACTAGGCCATTTTCATCTTGCTTGTTGCGGTAGATCCATTTTGTACCGATGATATTGTGCTTGCATGGGTCCGGTCGCTTGACAAGCTCCCACACATTGTTCAGCTTGAATTGATGTAATTCCTCTTGCATTGCTTGATTCCATTCAGGCTCCAGAAATGCCTCATCAACTTTGGTGGGCTCTGTGATAGAGACGAAAGCAAAATGCCCACAAAAGTTAGACAAATGTGAAGCTTTTGAGCGAGTCAGAGGACCTGGTGCGTTGATGTCATTGATGATTCTCTCAATCTGTACTTCATTTGCAACGCGAGGATGAGCAGGTTGACGACTTTGATTTGGCTCAGTATTTTCTTCAGAGCCATTTTCTTCAAGTGCGCCAGCATGCTGTTCTTCATGTTCTGGAATGATTTCTTCAGCAGATTCTTCAGTAGGAATGACGTCCTCAGTAGCTTTGAACTTGATGGTTTCCTCAGGCGTCTTTTCATCTAGCACAGGAGGTAGGTTCTCTCTTTGCGAGCCGTTAGTTTCATCGAACCGCACATCTACAGTTTCAACAACCTTGTTGTGATAGGTGTTGAAGACCCTGTAGGTGTGCGAGTCCTTTCCGTAGCCAAGCATAAAACCTTCATGTGCTTTCGGTGCAAATTTAGAATTGTGATGAGGATCTCTAATCCAGCATTTAGCACCGAAGACTTTGAAATAACTCACATTGGGTTTCTTGTCAGTGAGGAGTTCATATGAGGTCTTCTTGAAGAATTTGTGAAGATATACCCTGTTGATGATGTGGCATGCAGTATCAATTGCCTCAGGCCAGAAGTGATGAGGTGTCTTTGTAAGTGCATCTAGTGCCCCTTAGTGATTTTGGTGTATTGAAGACTTATAGGTTAAGGGACTAATGCGTTTGTGAGTGTACACAGGTCTATAAGTCTATGAGGAGTTTGTTATTTACGATGAATGTCGACCCCTAAAAATGAATGTCTTCAACTGAAGACTTTGGTTTTCTTGAAGACTTTGAAAGTGAAGAAATTGGTGTGACCCTGAAGACTTGATATTCATGCGAGGATTATGAAGCGTGAAGACTTTTGTTTTTGTAGTTTCATTTTCTTCTTCTTGAGTCATAGGAAACACCGTACTGTTAAAGGGGGTCGAGGTAAAACTAAGGAAAAGTTTCCAAGTGATGCTCAACTCAAAATCCTACACCTACCCAATCCTTTCGAGTGAAGCCATTGGAAATCTCATACAGTTTAGTCAAGTTCTTCAGTGACAGAAACGAAGTTCTTCTGTTATCTGAGGAATTTGTTCTGACTAAGGAGTTAGGAATTCGCCAGTGCGGATTGCCTACAAGTGAGGAACATGATAGCCCTGAGGAATTTGATACTCAAATATCCGACCGTTGCTGTGCTGCGCGCCAGCTGTCCAAATACCCTACCCACCTAACGGTCATATCATTGAAGGGCATTTATGTCTTATCATGTCGGGCTGCTCCCTAGGCTATAAATAGCCGCCCCCTACAACCACTAGCTGGTTGGCTGCTCCGAGAGATAGATTGACACTTGTCATTTAGAGCATCCCATCCTCCGAGGACTTTGAGCGAAAATCATCAAGTGAGGAAAAACCCAAAAACCCAAACACTTACAAACCCAAAGTGATTGAGCATCACTGAAGAGATTGTTCCTGTGTGGAACCGACGCTTGTTACCTTTGAGGACTGTGCATCCTCAAGACGGTTAGGCGTCATGGTCTAGAGCATCCAAGAGGAAATTGTGGATTGCCGAGTGACCGAGTATGTGAAGGTTTGGAAGTCACCTGAAGACTTACCACGAGTGATTGGGCGAGGTCTGTGTGACCTTAGCTCAAGGAGAATACGGTGAGGACTGTGTGTCCGGGACTGTGTGTCCTCAGGTTTAAATACCTAGCCGCTCTAACCAGACGTACAACTGTCACAGCAGTTGGAACTGGTCTACCAAATCATTGTCTTCTCTGAGCTACCGGTTCTATTTCCTCAACCCTTTCATTTCCTCGCATACTTGCTATGTATTTGATCATTACTGTTTGAAGACTTTGACTGAAGACTTTCTCAATTTCCTCAGTTCAATTTCTTCAGTCAGTTTGTCTTCAGCCTGCTTATCCTGTGTTTACGCTTCTTGTACTCTGTGCTTGTTTTCTTTTCATCATGATGACAGTGCTACTGCTCTGTTATGTTTGCATCTGAGTACTTATTCCGCTGCTAAGTAGTTCGTCGCTTAGGAATTTCCTCACCTTGAAATTCCTCAGTGACGAATTTGTAAAAATCGCCTATTCACCCCCCCTCTAGTCGATATAACGCACTTTCAATTGGTATCAGAGCAAGGTACTCCCTTGTTCTGTGTGATTTTGGTTTAACCACCTGGAGTTTTAGTTATGTCGACTGCAGGCATGATCAAGGTCTCGGCTGGGTGTCCTACCTTCGATGGGACGGACTACCCCTACTGGAAGAACAAGATGCGCATGCATCTTGAGGCAATTGACAACGATCTCTGGTACGTTGTGGAAAATGGCATTCCCTCTGTCACTCCTTCCGTAAACGCTGCTGATGTGAAGAGATTCAAGCAACTCGACTCTCAAGCGAAGAATATCATATGTGGCCATCTGAGCAAAGGGCAGTATGGCAGAGTGAGTGCTTTGGAGACAGCTAAGCTTATCTGGGATAGGCTGTCCAAGGTCAACGAAGGAGTCTGAACTCAACGTGACTCTCGAGTTGACGTTCTTCGCAATCTCTTCAACCGCTTCAAAAGACTCGACAACGAAAATGTTCAGCAAACCTTTGATCGCCTCACTGACATTTCAAACGAGCTTCAAGCACTGGGTGCCACTGACATCACCGACCATGAGGTGGTGAAGAAATTGCTGAGGTCACTCGATTCTTCATTCGATACACTGGCACTGATGATTCAAGAACGTGGTGACTACAAGTCACTTGATCCTGCTGACATTCTTGAGAGGCTGAACACTCATGAATTCCAACTAGCTGAGAAGAGAGATCTCTACGGACCGAGCTATGGTAGATCTCGTGCACTGAAGGTCAAGGCAGTCTCTGAATCTGAAGATGAAGATTCTGGTAGCAGCCTTGGTGATCCTGAAGAACTGAGTCAGGAGCTAGCAATGCTCGTGAGGAAATTCCAGAAGTTCTCTAGACGTGGCCGATTTGGAAAATCCTCAAGAGGTGATGACATGAAATCAGATTCCTCATCCCGTGACTACAAGAAGAGAACTTGCCATAAATGCAAGAAACCTGGTCACTACATTACTGATTGTCCTCAGTGGGAGAAGGAATCAAAGAAGAAGAAATACAAGGATGACACTTCCGATGACTCAAAGAAGAAGAAGAAATCTTCAAAGTCCTCATCGTCAAAATCTTCAAAGTCTTCATCTCACAAGAAGAGCAGTTCCAAAAAGGCTCGGGCATTCATTGGCAAG
The DNA here is from genome assembly GCA_011799875.1 of Thinopyrum elongatum. NCBI lineage: Eukaryota > Viridiplantae > Streptophyta > Magnoliopsida > Poales > Poaceae > Thinopyrum > Thinopyrum elongatum. The sequence goes on along the minus strand of CM022297.1, from coordinate 345,280,573 downwards.
GAAATGGACTCTGAAGCTGAATCTGAGGAACATGAGGAAGAGGAGACATCTGAGGAGTAAGACTCTGGTGTGGCGAGCCTAGCCCTCGCTACTGCTTACGTTAGCAAGTCCATCTTCAACACTGAGGAAAATGGCTTCCCCAACACTGCTGATGACGGCAACGATGACTATGCTCCCACCTATTGCTTCATGGCAAAAGGTGCCAAGGTACTCAAATATCCCTCCTCTGAATCAAGTGAGGATGAATGTGATGATAACCTCAAACCCAGCTATTCCAAACTTGCTAATATTGCTGTTAAACAACAAAAGGCTTTGGAAAAGGTTCAAAATATGCTAGACAAAAGCGATGACCTGTTAGGTGAGGAAATGGATCGAACTCAAACACTGACTGATAATCTTCAGAAACTACAGTCTAAGTTTGACAACCTTCAAAGTCGTCATGAAACTCTCTTAGCCGATCATGAGAAGCTTTCTTATGAATTTCTTCAAAGAAAGCAAGATCTTGAGAAGCTAAGGGTGAGTCATGAAGATCTTCAGAAGGAAAATGATTCTTTGCTTGCTCAACAGATCAGTTCCGCTCAGGAAGAATTTATTCCACCATGCTTGAAATGCATTGAACGTGAAACTGCTAATTCTTCACCTGAATGTTCAAATGCTTCTATTGCTGCAAATTCTTCAACTATCTCTGTGGTCACAAATTCCTCATCTGAGGATACCACTAGTATCACTGATGAAAATGCAAGGTTGAAAGAATTGTATGTGACAGGCATGTACAAAAGCCTCAAAGGGCATCAGACTCTTTGTGATGTGCTCAAAAAGCAGATCTTAAACAGGAACCCTAGGAAAGAGGGTATTGCCTTTGAGAGGAAACTCAATACTGATGGAACCTACTGGAAACCTGAGCAGTATCCCAAAACCTCATGGGTTGCTGCAAAGGGATCTCCCGTAGATCCATCCACTTTATCTGGCTTTACTTGTGAATCCTCATATTCATCTGATGAGTCATTTGACTCCAACTATAAACTGTTCAAAAATCAGAATGGTGAAGTATTTGCTAGATATGTTGGATCTAACTGCAGGAATGGTCCCCCTATGAAGAAAATCTGGGTTCCCAAAAGGTGCCTTGAAAGTCTTCAGGTGAATGTCCTCATGACACCACCTGTGAAGAATAAGAACCCCAGATCAAATTCTTCATATGGACCAAAGTCTTCATATGGATCCAAGTCCTCTTATGGATCAAATTCCTCACATGGATCCAAGTCTTCACATGATCATCATCATGCTAACACTTCTGTTTCGCAGGGAAAATCTAAGAGTTCTGATTATGTGCATTATTCTTCAAATCATTATATTCATAAGTCCTCGAAGAATTTCTCTGCTTACTCATATGTCTATACTAATCCCTCTCCTGTGAAACGAAGCACTCTGGCTTCAATGCCACCTTTCTCTTATGGAGCTCGCAGAATGATGAACTCTTTGCCACCCCTCCAGATGTGGGTGGTGAAGAAAAAGAACTAATCTCTTATGCAGGGTCAGGTCTCCAGACGAACTAAATCGTCTGAAAAATTTGCTGGAGACCTGAAATGCTTGAAAGGACGCAAGCTAATCATGAAGAAATGATTTATTCATTTCTCACATCCTCACATTGCTATATATATATACATATGTTGCTTTTGTTGATGAATTATGTCTGATGAATTTGATGTCATATTCTTCACTCTGAAGTATATGAGTTCGTAAGATGCACTAATTCATCTGCAAGATGATTTACCCAAAGCTACTGAGTGGGTCCTCGATAGTGGATGTACAAATCACATGACCGGTGACAAGAGCTTACTGATGAACACTCCTTTATCTCCATCACACTTGAAGCATATCACCTACGCTGACAAAGGAAAAAGCAAGGTATTGGGTCTAGGTAGGGTTGCAATCTCAAAGGATCGACACATGGATAAAGTCATGCTTGTCGAGTCCCTCGGATTCAACCTCATGTCTGTCTCAATGCTTTGTGATCTTGATATGGTTGTTGTCTTTGGCAAATATCGTTGCTTAGTGCTCATGGAATCTGACAATTCCAAAGTCTTCGAAGGCTTTAGGAGAGGAGACTTGTATATTGTTGATTTCTCTGCAGGACCACAGCCTGCCACTTGTCTACTTGCTAAAGCTTCAGAAGGCTGGCTATGGCATCGACGACTGGGTCATGCTGGCATGAGGAACTTACACACGCTAGTGAAGAAAAAGCACGTCATTGGCATCGAGGGTGTCAAATTCCTCAAAGATCATCTTTGTGGGGCTTGTGAGACTAGAAAGATGACCAGAGCCAAGCACCCCTCGAAGACTATCATGACTACTTCTCGTCCTTTTGAATTGCTTCATATGGATCTCTTTGGCCCTACTCATTATGCCACACTAACAAATGCAGCATCTCTATATGGCTTTGTCATTGTTGATGACTATTCTCGTTACACATGGGTGCATGTCATTACTTACAAAACTGAAGTGCAGGAAATCTTCAGACGATTTTCCTCAAGGGCTTCGATGAATTTCGGTGTGAAGATCAAGCATATACGTAGTGACAATGGGACCGAGTTCAAGAATACTGGTTTTGATGACTATCTCGATGAACTTGGTATTACTCATGAGCTATCTGCCCCATACACTCCTCAGCAGAATGGCGTTGTGGAGCGCAAGAACAGGACTCTTGTTGAGATGGCTCGCACCATGCTTGATGAATACAAGACACCTCGTCACTTCTGGCCTGAGGCAATTGATACTGCATGCCACATCATCAACAGGGTATATCTTCACAAATTCTTCAAGAAGACCTCATATGAACTCCTCACTGACAAGAAACCCAATGTGAGTTATTTCAAAGTCTTCAGTGCTAAATGTTGGATTAGAGATCCTCATCACAATTCTAAATTTGCACCGAAAGCACATGAAGGTTTTATGCTTGGATACGGAAAGGACTCACACACCTACAGGGTCTTCAACACCTATCACAACAAGGTTGTTGAAACTGTAGATGTGCGGTTCGATGAAACTAACGACTCGCAAAGAGAGCACCTACCTCCTGTGCTAGATGAAAAGACGCCTGAGGAAACCATCAAGTTCAAAGCTACTGAGGATGTCATTCCTACTAAAGAATCTGCTGAAGAAATCATTCCAGAACATGAAGAACAGCATGCTGGCGCATCTGAAGAAAATAGCTCTGAAGAAAATGCTGAGCCAAATCAAAGTCGTCAACCTGCTCATCCCCGCGTTGCAAATGAAGCACAGATTGAGAGAATCATCAACGACATCAACGCACCAGGTCCTCTGACTCGCTCAAAAGCTTCACATTTATCTAACTTTTGTGGGCATTTTGCTTTCGTCTCCATCACAGAGCCCACCAAAGTTGATGAGGCATTTCTGGAGCCTGAATGGAATCAAGCAATGCAAGAGGAATTACATCAATTCAAGCTGAACAATGTATGGGAGCTTGTCAAGCGACCGGACCCATGCAAGCACAATATCATCGGTACCAAATGGATCTACCGCAACAAGCAAGATGAAAATGGCCTAGTAGTGAGGAACAAGGCTCGTCTTGTAGCTCAAGGCTACACACAGGTTGAAGGAATTGATTTCGATGAAACTTTTGCACCTGTTGCTAGACTTGAGGCTATTCGCATATTGCTTGCTTATGCTAACCATCATAATATCATCTTATATCAAATGGATGTGAAAAGTGCATTCCTCAATGGTAAGCTTGAGGAAGAAGTATATGTTGCTCAACCCCCTGGTTTTGAAGATCCTAAGCATCCAGACAAAGTCTTCAGACTCAATAAGGCCCTCTATGGCCTCAAGCAGGCCCCTCGGGCGTGGTATGATACTTTGAAGGAACTCCTCATGAAGAAAAGCTTCAAACCCGGTTCACTCGACCCAACTCTTTTCACCAAAACCTATGATGATGAATTATTCTTGTGCCAAATATATGTTGATGATATTATCTTTGGCTGTACTAACCAACATTACAGTGATGAATTTCTTACATGATGAGTGAGGAATATCAAATGTCCATGATGGGAGAATTGAAATTCTTCTTAGGTCTTCAAATTCATCAACAACGCAATGGCATCTTCATTTCTCAAGAGAAATACCTCAAGGACGTTCTGAGGAAATTCGGTATGCAAGAATGCAAAGGTGTCAAAATCCCTATGCCCACAAATGGCCATCTATGCACTGATGAAAATGGAATAGACTTCGATCAAAAAGGTAAACCGCTCCATGATTGGCTCTTTATTGTACCTATGTGCATCTAGGCCGGATATTATGCTTAGTGTTTGCATGTGTGCCCGTTTTCAAGCTACACCGAAGGAATCACACCATAAGGCTGTGAAACATATTCTTCGATATCTAGCTCACACTCCAACACTTGGATTATGGTATCCCAAGGGCTCGGCTTTTGATCTCATTGGATATTCTGACTCTGACTATGCTGGTGATCGTGTGGACCGCAAGTCAACATCAGGCACATGCCATTTCCTCGGACGATCCTTAGTATGTTGGTCCTCGAAGAAGCAGAACTGCGTATCACTCTCTACTGCTGAAGCTGAGTATATTGCTGCTGGTTCTTGCTGTGCTCAATTGCTATGGATGAAGCAAACCCTCAAGGACTACGGCATCAATGTGAAGAATGTGCCACTCTACTGCGACAACGAGAGTGCCATCAAAATTGCTCATAACCCAGTTCAGCACTCGAAGACAAAGCACATCGAGATTCGTCATCATTTTCTTCGAGATCATGTGTTGAAGGGTGACATCTCTATTGATCCCGTGAAGTCTGAAGAACAGCTAGCGGATATCTTCACAAAGCCCTTGGATGAGAAGAAATTTAGCAAATTGCGGTGTGAGCTAAATATCTTAGAATCTTCGAATGTCCTTTGAAAAGGACACACATCCTAACACTTATGCAAATTGATGACTTAGATGTGCAACACACGAAGAAACGTTTTTCTTCAATCAATGAAGACTAACCCTCTAAGTGTGAAGAAATTAATGAAGAATTTGATTCTCAGAGCCCTACGACAATTGTACGCGGTGTCTGAAATCATCATTCTTACACGGTGGGTCACGCCACCACAAATGTTGAAAATCTTCAAAATTTGAGTTTTTCATCATTGTGCAAATTCTTCAACTTTGCAAAATCTTCACTCTTTCCGTCTGTGTTCTTTATTGACCATATATATATTTGAGTTTTCTGTCCTCTACAGCATTCACTTATTGCTAATTCTTCAAGTTGTTTTTCTTCTAAGTGAATGTGATCGGACCCGTTCCCCCTCTATGCTAAACTCAATCCAGTCCGTTCACAAATTCTTCATGTGCGTTCTATTTGAAACCCGTTCAAAGTCTTCACTGTGTCCTTGACAGCTGAAGAATTTGCGAACGAAACATTAAAATATTCTTATCTGAATTTTCGGCTTTTGCCGCTCAAACCGTTCCATATCCCTCGATAAGATTTATCTATTCACCCACGATCTAACACGATCTCCACTTCACAGTACGTGGGTGACACATGTCGCTAGGATAAGAAGGGTCAGGGGCACGTTCGTCCATTTTCTTCGAACGAGCGGTTTTTCACCTCTGCTATAAATACCCCTCACCCTCCTCAGATCTCATTTACCCCGCTCGATCTTACTCCCTCGCTCGAGCTCTCAGACCTAGCGCCGCCGCTACATTCCATCGTCGCCGGTGAGGAAGAGCTTCACTGCCTCGACCTCGTCGCCGTCGTACTCACGCCGGCCGCGGAAATCTTCACTCCGCCGCCGCCGTAGCTGTTTTCCATCGCCAAGTTAGGGCGTGGAAGATCTGAACGGACGAACATCTCCACTGCTACTCTTAGTTCGTCGTGTTCTTTGTCAAGGGTAAATAAAACTTATTTTTACTGCCCTTGTTGATTGTGATGATTTCCACAAAATCTTCAAAAGGTGTTTATTCTTCAACTTTCATGTTCTTAAACACCAACTTGCTTCTGTCCTTGATCAGTTTCTCTAAGCAACGTTTTTCTTCAAGATTCCTCAATTGTGTGGATTTTCAATCTACACAACTCTGGAACCTAAGTCAAAATGCTTAGTGAAATTCCTCAAGACACCCCTGGTCATCTTCCTCAAACTTGATACTTTTGAAAATCTTCTGAGAACGCATATGACCTCTCCAAAACTCTTCGCACCTATATTCTGTTCACAGGTACACATGTCCGCTGCTGAATCTCTAGGTTCTCATCAACTTAACTCATTTGCAGCGTTCCTTGAAGAAAAATTGCATACCTCATCAGAAAATTTGATTGTTCAAAATCCTCAAGTGAAGAAAATGGCTGATGGTAAAAGACCTCAGAAGGGAGGAAAGAGGCCAGAAACAAATACTGCTTTTGAGATCCCTGATGACATCTATGATGAATATTGTACTCCTGATGAAGCAACTCATGGCAAGGAGAACAAAAATCAGCGCAAAGTGCGCATTCAGAAGATTGAGAGGAGATGGGCAAGAGAATGGAGGGAATATCGCTATGTCACTCCCAAGTACATGAAGAAATTCGCTGTTAACCCTCCATGTCCAAGACCTCCATTGGCTCCTGGCCAAGAAGCTGATCCCACTAGCATCAGAAGAGGTGAGGAATTTCCTCAGGAGTGGGCTAAGCGTCAAGCCAAGCTGGCCAAAGTGGCTAAAGAGGCAGTGAAGAAATTCAATGAAGACTCTGTTGCTGCCGCCGCTGAGGCCTCTGCTATCAAGCCTAAGAAGGCTATGCTGAAGAAATCAGCTGTCAAGACAAGTTCCTCAGCTGCAATGCCCTCACGGCCAAGCTCTTCAATGTCCTCACGGCCAAGCTCTTCAAAGCCCTCACGGCCTGTTCCTCAAGCAAATTCCTCAAAAGCAGCTCCAACTCCCTCAGTTGCAAAATCCTCAGCTGCTCCTGCAAAGTCCTCAGCACCTGTGCATCTTGCCACATGCCAAAGGACCACTGGAATCTCAATTGCTTCAGGAGTCTCTACAAGTTCTTCAGCTCCACCTCAGTCTTCAACAACTCCGACCTTGCTGAAGAAAAAGGCCACTACTGGACGAGGCACAAGGCCAAGTCCTCACAAGAAGCAGGTCGCCTTTCAGGTTCCGTCAAGCGAAGACGAAGCTGATGATGAAGAATTAGTTGAGATCATCAGAGATCGACAACAAAGGGCCTCTAGTGCCAAAGGCAGTGCTGTGCCCCTCATGCTAGATCCAAGGAAGATCCTTGATTTCATCGACCTATGGCACAAGGATCCAAATACACCTTTGCCTGAATTAAACCTCACTCCTGGTCAAAGTCACATGTTGACGGCCTTCATTAATGAAGAGAAATGGAAATTTGAAAAGGCCAGGCAGGTGAAGAAGGCTCAGTACAAGAAGGAGCATTTTCTGAAGAACAATGTTGTAAAAATGTCTCCTGAAGAACTTGTGACTATGCAGGCTGAGATCAAAGCACTCAGTGATGAATTTCATGCATACCGTGCAGATTGGCTAGGTGCCAAAGTCAGATTCGTCAGAATGGCAAAAGGATTTACTTCAAGTGTTGCAGCTTCATCGCAACCCAAATTTCCTCAGACTGGAACATCTGTTCAGCCTGCTGAAGAAAATGAAAGCGCCAGAGCTGATGAAGAAATTCCAGTCTCTGAAGAAAATGCCAGGGCAACCTCCAATATTGCGCCTGAAGAGCAATCCAGGCCAGTTAATACATCTGCTACTGCGCCTGAGGAATCTGAACAAGCCAGGGCAACTGCATCAGTTGTGCTTGAAGAAATTCAACCAATTTCCTCTGCTCCTCCTGCACCGATGACAAGCATCAACCTTCCTTCTGCATCAGAAGCGAAGAAAACCAAGGCTGCGGAGCAAACAGCTGTGAAGAAGGCTCATGTCAAGGGGGAACTCCGGATTAACCTCGCTGCTGCCTACGTTTCCTTCATGAGGGCTGCTCGCATGTCAAGGGGGAACTCTTGAGCATCACGACTCAGGGGCCTCACTAGTCACGTAGCCCCTCGCCCCTTGGTGTCGTCCTAGCGATTCGGACGCCCCAACGGCGGTCGAGGTATGCATGGGGCTGGGCCCTGCCGACGCAGAGCACAAAAGCAAACAAGAAGGAAGCCAAGCACGAAAAGGAAATCGCGGAATCCTAGCAGTTATTACAAGCACCAAATGTTCTATGAATTTAAAACAAAGTCTTACGCCTCCACGAGGCACGATAAATATCGCAGGATAAAATCTAGATGGAGGGGCCGTCGCCGCCGTGGTAATCGCCGCCACCTAACCCAGTCACGGGGAGCTCGTCATCGACACCGCTGCCGCCGTCGTTGCCGCCGCTAGCCTCCACCGCCGGGGGCTCGGTGTCTGGGATCCAGAGGAACTTCTTTAGGAACGCGTCCACGTGACCCTTCACGGCCTCCGTGGCGGTGGAGCGGCGCTCAGGAGCAACCGAACGGATCATCGTGTCGAAGTTGAAGCTCGAGTCCTGGAGGTAGAGCTAGCTGAAGACGCGCGTCGCAGCCGCAGTGAAGAGCGAGCGGCATTCCTCCTCCAAGATGGAGTCCACCTCAGCGGCAGCACCCTCAAGTGCTTTGGCAAGCTTGGAGGAGAGCCCTGCAATGCCGCCCTCAGGGGCCGCCAGCGGCTCCTCGAACCCTCCCCTGCATATGGACTGTGACGCTTGGCGAGACCGGAGCTCGAGAGAAGGGAAAGCGTCACGCTTCGCGGCCGCTTTCTTCTCCGCGACGATGATGGTCTTCTCCCTGGCATCCAGTTGGCCTGTCGCCTCGGAGACACTGTAAGTGCATCTAGTGCCCCTTAGTGATTTTGGTGTATTGAAGACTTATAGGTTAAGGGACTAATGCGTTTGTGAGTGTACACAGGTCTATAAGTCTATGAGGAGTTTGTTATTTACGATGAATGTCGACCCCTAAAAATGAATGTCTTCAACTGAAGACTTTGGTTTTCTTGAAGACTTTGAAAGTGAAGAAATTGGTGTGACCCTGAAGACTTGATATTCATGCGAGGATTATGAAGCGTGAAGACTTTTGTTTTTGTAGTTTCATTTTCTTCTTCTTGAGTCATAGGAAACACCGTACTGTTAAAGGGGGTCGAGGTAAAACTAAGGAAAAGTTTCCAAGTGATGCTCAACTCAAAATCCTACACCTACCCAATCCTTTCGAGTGAAGCCATTGGAAATCTCATACAGTTTAGTCAAGTTCTTCAGTGATAGAGACAAAGTTCTTCTGTTCTCTGAGGAATTTGTTCTGACTGAGGAGTTAGGAATTCGCCAGTGCGGATTGCCTACAAGTGAGGAACATGATAGCCCTGAGGAATTTGATACTCAAATATCCGACCGTTGCTGTGCTGCGCGCCAGCTGTCCAAATATCCTACCCACCTAACGGTCATATCATTGAAGGGCATTTATGTCTTATCATGTCGGGCTGCTCCCTAGGCTATAAATAGCCGCCCCCTACAACCACTAGCTGGTTGGCTGCTCCGAGAGATAGATTGACACTTGTCATTTAGAGCATCCCATCCTCCGAGGACTTTGAGCGAAAATCATCAAGTGAGGAAAAACCCAAAAACCCAAACACTTACAAACCCAAAGTGATTGAGCATCACTGAAGAGATTGTTCCTGTGTGGAACTGACGCTTGTTACCTTTGAGGACTGTGCATCCTCAAGACGGTTAGGCGTCATGGTCTAGAGCATCCAAGAGGAAATTGTGGATTGCCGAGTGACCGAGTATGTGAAGGTTTGGAAGTCACCTGAAGACTTACCACGAGTGATTGGGCGAGGTCTGTGTGACCTTAGCTCAAGGAGAATACGGTGAGGACTGTGTGTCCTCAGGTTTAAATACCTAGCCGCTCTAACCAGACGTACAACTGTCACAGCAGTTGGAACTGGTCTACCAAATCATTGTCTTCTCCGAGCTACCGGTTCTATTTCCTCAACCCTTTCATTTCCTCACATACTTGCTATGTATTTGATCATTACTGTTTGAAGACTTTGACTGAGGACTTTCTCAATTTCCTCAGTTCAATTTCTTCAGTCAGTTTGTCTTCAGCCTGCTTATCCTGTGTTTACGCTTCTTGTACTCTGTGCTTGTTTTCATTTCATCATGATGACAGTGCTACTGCTCTGTTATGTTTGCATCTGAGTACTTATTCCGCTGCTAAGTAGTTCGTCGCTTAGGAATTTCCTCACCTTGAAATTCCTCAGTGACGAATTTGTAAAAATCGCCTATTCACCCCCCCTCTAGTCGATATAACGCACTTTCAGTCTTGTATTCATCAAGCATGGTGCGAGCCATCTCAACAAGAGTCATGTTCTTGCGCTCCACAACGCCATTCTGCTAAGGAGTGTATGGGGCAGATAGCTCATGAGTAATACCAAGTTCATCGAGATAGTCATCAAGACCAGTATTCTTGAACTCGGTCCCATTGTCACTACGTATATGCTTGATCTTCACACCGAAATTCGTCGAAGCCCTTGAGGAAAATCGTCTGAAGACTTCCTGCACTTCAGTTTTGTAAGTAATGACATGCACCCATGTGTAACGAGAATAGTCATCAACAATGACAAAGCCATATAGAGATGCTGCATTTGTTAGTGTGGCATAATGAGTAGGGCCAAAGAGATCCATATGAAGCAATTCAAAAGGATGAGAAGTAGTCATGATAGTCTTCGAGGGGTGCTTGGCTCTGGTCATCTTTCCAGCCTCACAAGGCCCACAAAGATGATCTTTGAGGAATTTGACACCCTCGATGCCAATGACGTGCTTTTTCTTCACGAGCGTGTGTAAGTTCCTCATGCCAGCATGACCCAGTCGTCGATGCCATAGCAAGCCTTCTGAAGCTTTAGCAAGTAGACAAGTGGCAGGCTGTGGTCCTGCAGAGAAATCAACAATATACATGTCTCCTCTCCTAAAGCCTTCGAAGACTTTGGAATTGTCAGATTCCATGAGCACTAAGCAACGATATTTGCCAAAGACAACAACCATATCAAGATCACAAAGCATTGAGACAGACATGAGGTTGAATCCGAGGGACTCTACAAGCATGACTTTATCCATGTGTCGATCCTTTGAGATTGCAACCCTACCTAGACCCAATACCTTGCTTTTTCCTTTGTCAGCGTAGGTGATATGCTTCAAGTGTGATGGAGATAAAGGAGTGTTCATTATTAAGCTCTTGTCACCGGTCATGTGATTTGTACATCCACTATCGAGGACCCACTCAGTAGCTTTGGGTAAATCATCTTACAGATGAATTAGTGCATCTTACGAACTCATATACTTCAGAGTGAAGAATATGACATCAAATTCATCAGACATAATTCATCAACAAAAGCAACATATGTATATATATATAGCAATGTGAGGATGTGAGAAATGAATAAATCATTTTTTCATGATTAGCTTGCGTCCTTTCAAGCATTTTAGGTCTCCAGCAAATTTTTCAGACGATTTAGTTCGTCTGGAGACCTGACCCTGCATAAGAGATTAGTTCTTTTTCTTCACCACCCACATCTGGAAGGGTGGCAAAGAGTTCATCATTCTGCGAGCTCCATAAGAGAAAGGTGGCATTGAAGCCAGAGTGCTTCGTTTCACAGGAGAGGGATTAGCATAGACATATGAGTAAGCAGAGAAATTCTTCGAGGACTTATGAATATAATGATTTGAAAAATAATGCACATAATCAGAACTCTTAGATTTTCCCTGCGAAACAGAAGCGTTAGCATGATGATGATCATGTGAGGACTTGGATCCATGTGAGGAATTTGATCCATAAGAGGACTTGGATCCATATGAAGACTTTGGTCCATATGAAGAATTTGATCTGGGGTTCTTATTCTTCACAGGTGGTGTCATGAGGACATTCACCTGAAGACTTTCATGGCACCTTTTGGGAACCCAGATTTTCTTCACAGGGGGACCATTCCTGCAGTTAGATCCAACATATCTAGCAAATACTTCACCATTCTGATTTTTGAACAGTTTATAGTTGGAGTCAAATGACTCATCAGATGAATATGAGGATTCACAAGTAAAGCCAGATAAAGTGGATGGATCTATGGGAGATCCCTTTGCAGCAACCCATGAGGTTTTGGGATACTGCTCAGGTTTCCAGTAGGTTCCATCAGTATTGAGTTTCCTCTCAAAGGCAATACCCTCTTTCCTAGGGTTCCTGTTTAAGATCTGCTTTTTGAGCACATCACAAAGAGTCTGATGCTCTTTGAGGCTTTTGTACATGCCTGTCACATACAATTCCTTCAACCTTGCATTTTTGTCAGTGATACTAGTGGTATCCTCAGATGAGGAATTTGTGACCACAGAGATAGTTGAAGAATTTGCAGCAATAGAAGCATTTGAACATTCAGGTGAAGAATTAGCAGTTTCACGTTCAATGCATTTCAAGCATGGTGGAATAAATTCTTCCTGAGCGGAACTGATTTGTTGAGCAAGCAAAGAATCATTTTCCTTCTGAAGATCTTCATGACTCACCCTTAGCTTCTCAAGATCTTGCTTTCTTTGAAGAAATTCATAAGAAAGCTTCTCATGATCGGCTAAGAGAGTTTCATGACGACTTTGAAGGTTGTCAAACTTAGACTGTAGTTGCTAAAGATTATCAGTCAGTGTTTGAGTTCGATCCATTTCCTCACCTAACAGGTCATCGCTTTTGTCTAGCATATTTTGAACCTTTTCCAAAGCCTTTTGTTGTTTAATAGCAATATTAGCAAGTTTGGAATAGCTGGGTTTGAGGTTATCATCACATTCATCCTCACTTGATTCAGAGGAGGGATATTTGAGTACCTTGGCACCTTTTGCCATGAAGCAATAGGTGGGAGCATAGTCATCGTTGCCGTCATCAGCAGTGTTGGGGAAGCCATTTTCCTCAGTGTTGAAGATGGACTTGCTAACGTAAGCAGTAGCGAGGGCTAGGCTCGCCACACCAGAGTCTTACTCCTCAGATGTCTCCTCTTCCTCATGTTCCTCAGATTCAGCTTCAGAGTCCATTTCCTTGCCAATGAATGCCCGAGCCTTTTTGGAACTGCTCTTCTTGTGAGATGAAGACTTTGAAGATTTTGACGATGAGGACTTTGAAGATTTCTTCTTCTTCTTTGAGTCATCGGAACTATCATCCTTGTATTTCTTCTTCTTTGATTCCTTCTCCCACTGAGGACAATCAGTAATGTAGTGACCAGGTTTCTTGCATTTATGGCAAGTTCTCTTCTTGTAGTCACGGGATGAGGAATCTGATTTCATGTCATCACCTCTTGAGGATTTTCCAAATCGGCCACGTCTAGAGAACTTCTGGAATTTCCTCACGAGCATTGCTAGCTCCTGACTCAGTTCTTCAGGATCACCAAGGCTACTACCAGAATCTTCTTCTTCAGATTCAGAGACTGCCTTGACCTTCAGTGCACGAGATCTACCATAGCTCGGTCCGTAGAGATCTCTCTTCTCAGCTAGTTGGAATTCATGAGTGTTCAGCCTCTCAAGAATGTCAGCAGGATCAAGTGACTTGTAGTCACCACGTTCTTGAATCATCAGTGCCAGTGTATCGAATGAAGAATCGAGTGACCTCAGCAATTTCTTCACCACCTCATGGTCGGTGATGTCAGTGGCACCCAGTGCTTGAAGCTCGTTTGAAATGTCAGTGAGGCGATCAAAGGTTTGCTGAACATTTTCGTTGTCGAGTCTTTTGAAGCGGTTGAAGAGATTGCGAAGAACGTCAACTCGAGAGTCACGTTGAGTTGAGACTCCTTCGTTGACCTTGGACAGCCTATCCCAGATAAGCTTAGTTGTCTCCAAAGCACTCACTCTGCCATACTGCCCTTTGCTTAGATGGCCACATATGATATTCTTCGCTTGAGAGTTGAGTTGCTTGAATCTCTTCACATCAGCAGCGTTTACGGAAGGAGTGACAGAGGGAACGCCATTTTCCACAACGTACCAGAGATCGTTGTCAATTGCCTCAAGATGCATGCGCATCTTGTTCTTCCAGTAGGGGTAGTCCGTCCCATCGAAGGTAGGACACCCAGCCGAGACCTTGATCATGCCTGCAGTCGACATAACTAAAACTCCAGGTGGTTAAACCAAAATCACACAGAACAAGGGAGTACCTTGCTCTGATACCAATTGAAAGTGCGTTATATCGACTAGAGGGGGGGTGAATAGGCAATTTTTACAAATTCGTCACTGAGGAATTTCAAGGTGAGGAAATTCCTAAGCGACGAACTACTTAGCAGCGGAATAAGTACTCAGATGCAAACATAACAGAGCAGTAGCACTGTCATCATGATGAAATGAAAACAAGCACAGAGTACAAGAAGCGTAAACACAGGATAAGCAGGCTGAAGACAAACTGACTGAAGAAATTGAACTGAGGAAATTGAGAAAGTCTTCAGTCAAAGTCTTCAAACAGTAATGATCAAATACATAGCAAGTATGCGAGGAAATGAAAGGGTTGAGGAAATAGAACCGGTAGCTCAGAGAAGACAATGATTTGGTAGACCAGTTCCAACTGCTGTGACAGTTGTACGTCTGGTTAGAGCGGCTAGGTATTTAAACCTGAGGACACACAGTCCCGGACACACAGTCCTCACCGTATTCTCCTTGAGCTAAGGTCACACAGACCTCGCCAAATCACTCGTGGTAAGTCTTCAGGTGACTTCCAAACCTTCACATACTCGGTCACTCGGCAATCCACAATTTCCTCTTGGATGCTCTAGACCATGACGCCTAACCGTCTGGAGGATGCACAGTCCTCAAAGGTAACAAGCGTCGGTTCCACACAGGAACAATCTCTTCAGTGATGCTCAATCACTTTGGGTTTGTAAGTGTTTGGGTTTTTGGGTTTTTCCTCACTTGATGATTTTCGCTCAAAGTCCTCGGAGGATGGGATGCTCTAAATGACAAGTGTCAATCTATCTCTCAGAGCAGCCAACCAGCTTGTGGTTGAGGGGGGCAGCTATTTATAGCCTAGGGAGCAGCCCGACATGATAAGACATAAATGCCCTTCAATGATATGACCGTTAGATGGGTAGGATATTTGGACAGCTGGCGCATAGCACAGCAACGGTCGGATATTTGAGTATCAAATTCCTCAGGGCTATCATGTTCCTCACTTGTAGGCAATCCGCACTGGCGAATTCCTAACTCCTCAGTCAGAACAAATTCCTCAGAGAACAGAAGAACTTCGTCTCTATCACTGAAGAACTTGACTAAACTGTATGAGATTTCCAATGGCTTCACTCGAAAGGATTGGGTAGGTGTAGGATTTTGAGTTGAGCATCACTTGGAAACTTTTCCTTAGTTTTACCTCGACCCCCTTTAACAGTACGGTGTTTCCTATGACTCAAGAAGAAGAAAATGAAACTATAAAAACAAAAGTCTTCACGCTTCATAATCCTCGCATGAATATCAAGTCTTCAGGGTCACACCAATTTCTTCACTTTCAAAGTCTTCAAGAAAACCAAAGTCTTCAGTTGAAGACATTCATTTTTAGGGGTCGACATTCATCGTAAATAACAAACTCCTCATAGACTTATAGACCTGTGTACACTCACAAACGCATTAGTCCCTTAACCTATAAGTCTTCAATACACCAAAATCACTAAGGGGCACTAGATGCACTTACAGTGTCTCTGAGGCGACAGCCCAACTGGATGCCAGGGAGAAGACCATCGTCGTCGCGGAGAAGAAAGCGGCCGCGAAGCGTGACGCTTTCCCTTCTCTCGAGCTCCGGTCTCGCCAAGCGTCACAGTCCATATGCAGGGGAGGGTTCGAGGAGCCGCTGGCGGCCCCTGAGGGCGGCATTGCAGGGCTCTCCTCCAAGCTTGCCAAAGCGCTTGAGGGTGCTGCCGCTGAGGTGGACTCCATCTTGGAGGAGGAGTGCCGCTCGCTCTTCACTGCGGCTGCGACGCGTGTCTTCAGCTAGCTCTACCTCCAGGACTCGAGCTTCAACTTCGACACGATGATCCGTTCGGTTGCTCCTGAGCGCCGCTCCACCGCCACGGAGGCCGTGAAGGGTCACGTGGACGCGTTCCTAAAGAAGTTCCTCTAGATCCCCGACACCGAGCCCCCGGCGGTGGAGGCTAGAGGCGGCAACGACGGCGGCAGCGGTGTCGATGACGAGCTCCCCGTGACTGGGTTAGGTGGCGGCGATTACCACGGCGATGACGGCCCCTCCATCTAGATTTTATCCTGTGACATTTATCGTGCCTCGTGGAGGCGTAAGACTTTGTTTTAAATTCATAGAACATTTGGTGCTTGTAATAACTGCTAGGATTTCGCGATTTCCTTTTCGTGCTTGGTTTCCTTCTTGTTTGCTTTTGTGCTCTGCGTCGGCAGGGCCCAGCCCCATGCATACCTCGACCACCGTTGGGGCGTCCGGATCGCTAGGACGACACCAAGGGGCGAGGGGCTACGTGACTAGTGAGGCCCCTGAGTCGTGATGCTCAGGAGTTCCCCCTTGACATGCGAGCAGCCCTCATGAAGGAAACGTAGGCATCGGCGAGGTTAATCCGGAGCCCCCATACGTTTTCTCGTTAGCTTTCGCCTGGGAGGGACACGAGAAGACCAGGTACCAAGACCTGGTAGGGTGGCGTGTGCCAGGCCTGGCCTGAGCACAGCCCCCGTGTCCAGCCCCCTTGCGCATACCTCGCGTGGGGAAAGCTGCCCGACGGGACCGTGTGACGAGCCGAAAGGCTATCCTAAGGTTGGTGCAGCCGCTAGGGCGCCCTCAGTTGTTTATCCACCAGCGCGGAGCATGGGGCTTCCACTTGGGCGTGGGCATAGTCGCTCCTCGACCGTGTCGTCCGCCAGCGCGGAGCATGGGGCTTCCACTTGGGCGTGGGCATAGTCGCTCCTCGATCGTGTCGTCCGCCAGCGCGGACCATGGGGCTTCCACTGGGGCGTGGGAAGGGAGCTCTGTATTAGAGTCTCC
The DNA here is from genome assembly GCA_011799875.1 of Thinopyrum elongatum. Lineage (NCBI taxonomy): Eukaryota > Viridiplantae > Streptophyta > Magnoliopsida > Poales > Poaceae > Thinopyrum > Thinopyrum elongatum. The sequence goes on along the minus strand of CM022297.1, from coordinate 345,263,588 downwards.
GGGCATGTACAACCCAGTTTGGTTCGTACGCGTGACTGGCACGGCAGAACTGGAGGAGGTGTATCTGGGCACCCATGAGCCAGCGCGGGACTTACGAGGCCCTACCTCAAGGCAGGTTGCGCCTGATCTTTGGCGCGGGGCGCGCATACAAAACCTGTGTGATGGGGGCAACCTGCGCCGAATGGATCTCCGGAGGCCATCGCATGAGAAGGCCAAACACCAACGACCCCAGGAGGTGACGTGAACAGGGCCGACCCACCAGACAGAGCTCAGCTGTTGGGTTTATCGACGCTGCAGGGACGGACCCGAGCATAGACGTCGTGCCTAGTCTTCTCATGCAACAATCCCGAGGAAAAACAACCGGCGCGCGGCTCCCACGATGGCGAAACGCTGGACTGCGGTTGAATAAACCGTGTCGTGCGCCCTTACTCAGCCACTCCCGATTAGGTCACGCGAGAACAAGGCACCAAGGACCCCGGGAGGTGACGTACATGGGGCTAGCCCGCGAGACAGAGCTCGGTCGCTTGGATTTGCCAACGCTGCAGGGACATACCCGAGCATAGACACAGTGCCAGTCCTTAATCATGAGGCGGTCGAGGGCGGGGTTGTGAGGGCGCAACGACTCATGGTGACGAAGCACCGGGCACGCAGTTTGAAATACTTAGGAAATTCTTAAATGGCAAAGCCAGTTTCGATACATGCGCAAAACGATACAGCTGCAGGGGCCTGCCCTGTCAGCTTGAGGATAATGCAGCCCAAGGGGCGCCCTCAACGGAATAAACCAAAGAGTCACCTGGCAATGATGCTGCTGAAGTGTCGAGGTAGTCAATGAAGCTTGATCCTCATGAGCTTGACGGCTCCGGAGGCTCGAGAATCCCGCGAGGCCCTGGGGGCTCGCGGGGGTCCACGATCTCCTGAGCCATCACCGCCTGACGTCGGGCCTCATGAGACGCGTGCACGGCCTACGCGAGGCACTGGTACGTGGCTCCCGCGTTCACAAGGCCGAAAGGCATGCGAACGTAGTTGCAGGGGTAGCCCCCGCTCCGGCCGACGCGCGACGGCCAGAAGAGCTCCTGAGAAGCGGCCCAGTTGAGGCTGATACGTCCATTTTGCATCATGCTTTTATATGAATATTTATTGCATTATGGGCTGTTATTACACATTATGGTACAATATTTATGCCTTTTCTCTCTTATTTTACAAGGTTTACACAAAGAGGGAGAATGCCGATAGCTGGAATTCTGGACCGGAAAGGAGCAAATCTGAGAGACCTATTCTACACAACTCCAAAAGTCCTGAAAATTTACGGAGAATTATTTTAGAATATATAAAAAATATTGGGCGAAGAAAATACCAGAGGGGACCCACCAGGTGGCCACAAGCCTGGGGGGCGCGCCCTACCCCCTGGGCGCGCCCCTAGGGCTTGTGGGCCCCATGGCAGGTCTCCGGTGCCCATCTTCTACTATATGGAGGGTTTTGACCTGGAAAAAATTAGAAGAGAGCTTTCGGGACGAAGCGCCGCCGTCTCGAGGCGTAACTTGGGCAGAACCAATCTAGGGCTCCGGCGGAGTTGTTCTGCCGAGGAAACTTCCCTCCCAGAGGGGGAAATCATCGTCATCGTCATCACCAATGATCCTCTCATCGAGAGGGGGTCAATCTCCATCAACATCTTCACCAACACCATCTCCTCTCAAACCCTAGTTCATCTCTTGTATCCGATCTTTGCCTCAAAACCTCAGATTGGTACCTGTAGGTTGCTAGTAGTGTTGATTACTCCTCGTAGTTGATGCTAGTTGGTTTATTCGGTGGAAGATCATATGTTCAGATCCTTAATGATATTTATTACTCCTCTGATTATGCACATGAATATGCTTTGTGAGTAGTTACGTTTGTTCCTGAGGACATGGGAGAAGTCTTGTTATAAGTAATCATGTGAATTTGGTATTCGTTTGATATTTTGATGAGATGTATGTTGTCTTTTCTCTAGTGGTGTTATGTGAACGTCGACTACATGACACTTCACCATTGTTTGGGCCTAGGGGAGGGCATTGGGAAGTAATAAGTAGATGATGGGTTGCTAGAGTGATAGAAGCTTAAACCCTAGTTTATGCGTTGCTTCGTAAGGGGCTGAGTTGGATCCACATGTTTCATGCTATGGTTAGATTTATCTTAATTCTTCTTTCGTAGTTGTGGATGCTTGCGAGAGGGGTTAATCATAAGTGGGAGGCTTGTCCAAGTAAGGACAGCACCCAAGCACCGGTCCACCCACATATCAAATTATCAAAGTAACGAAGGCAAATCATATGAGCATGATGAAAACTAACTTGACAATAATTCCCATGTGTCCTCGGGAGCGCTTTGCTTTATATAAGAGTTTGTCCAGGCTTGTCCTTTGCTACAAAAAGGATTGGGCCACCTTGCTGCACCTTTGTTACACTTGTTACTTGTTACCCGTTACGAATTATCTTATCACAAAACTATCTGTTACCGATAATTTCAGTGCTTGCAGAGAATACCTTGCTGAAAACTGCTTGTCATTTCCTTCTGCTCCTCGTTGGGTTCGACACTCTTACTTATCAAAAGGACTACGATAGATCCCCTATACTTGTGGGTCATCGGAGGCCCGGGATGTTGACGCAGACGCGCAACCCGCCGGCCACGTCGGGGACAGCGACTGCACTGGTGGGTGGTGCGGGGCGACGCTCGCCACGCATGGCTTGTGCCTCCTGAAGCTCCTCGATCGCCTTGGTGATGAATTCCCGTGCTCCCGGTGCCTCGCGCCTTGCTCCTTGCCCGCAGGGGCGCGCCTCAAAGCACGCCTCCAAGTGGTGCCCGAGCACCTCCCTCGTCGCACTGGCCAGGTCAGAGGCTCTCCAAACGGAAGCCCCCGAGCCCGTCCTGAGGGAGGCGCCAGTCGCGCCTTCCTATGCGGGAGGGAGAGGCGCCCCAGCAGTGGGCGCGGAGCCCGAGGCGCTGCCTGCGGGCGCCCCAACCTCCTGACGGCTCTTGGGGAGGAGCTGCTTCTTCTTCTTGGGGGTGGCCTCGGGAGGCATGATGCCGCCTTCGTCGTCGGAGTTTTCGGCCGTGGCGGCCTGTTAGGCGCATTCAAGAGAACAAACTGCATCTTTCTCATCGCAGGTGACCGTGATGATGCCGCTGCAACCAGGCATCTTGAGGACGTTGTAGCCATGGTGGGTTGCGGCCATGAACTTGGCAAGGGCAGGGTACCCCAAGATGGCGTTGCATGGGAGGCCGATGTGGGCGACGTTGAAGTCGATGAGCTCGGTGTGGTAGTTGTTGCGCTTGCCGAAGGTGACCGGGAGGCGCACCTGCCCGAGGGGGACGGTGGACCCGTCGGTCACCCCAGAGAATGGCTTGGTTGGCATGAGTTGATCATAGGGCACCTGAAGCGTTTCGAACGTCTCAACAGAGAGGACATTGAGCCCCGCTCCACCGTCGATGAGGGTCTTGGTGACGAGGACGTTGCTGATGGTGGGCGTGCAGAGCATGGGGAGCGCGCCTGCGGCGGCTGAGCACTTGAGGTGATCCTTGGAGTCGAAGGTAATGGCGTACTGCGACCACCTGAGGGGACGCGTGGCCTCGAGCTTCGAGAGGGCCGTGTTCACCTCGCGAGAGAACTGCTTGAAGATGCGGTTCGAGGCAGGGGCCTGAGCACCGCCCAGGATGCAGGCGATTGCACGAGGTTCCTGGAAGCCCCCAGCCCCCTCGTCCTGCCGGTTGTCATCCTTTCTCCTTGGCGGCGCCGGCAACGGTGGAAGGCCGGCGTTGCCTTGAGGACGAGCCTCGCGAGGCTGGTCGCGCCAGCCCTGGCGGGGGTCGCGGTCATCCCAGCGGCCTCCGCCTCGGCCTCCTCCATGGCCGTAGCCACGGTCGCCGCGTTCGGGGCGTCGGCCAAGATGCTCGTCGCGGAGCGCCCTGAGCTCCTGGCAGTCGTTGGTGTTGTGGGTGTGGGTGTTGTGGTAGATGCAAAATGGGCGGTTGCCCCTGGGAGGCTCGTCATGGTCGCGGCCACGCTTCAACTCAGGCTCCGCGGCCAGCACGGCGGGGCCCTTACGCTTCGCCTCCTTAGCCTTGGCCTTCTTATCCTCGAGATCAGCCTTCGGCAGCTCGAGGAGGGAGAGGCGTCCCTCCTCAGCCCTCGCACACTTGTTCGCCAGGTTGAACATCTCCAGGGCCGAGCACAAGTCAGCATGGATGGCGAGCTCCTCCTTCATCCTGACGTCCCTGACACCGTCGGTGAACGCCAAGATGATGGCCTCGTCCGACGCCTTTGGGATCTTGAGGCGGACACTCGTGAAGCGCTGTATGTACTTGTGCAGGGTCTCGCCCGACTGCTGCTTCACGTGCCGCAGGTCGTTCGCAGCGGGGGCACGGTCGCGGGTGCCTTGAAAGTTGGTGATGAAACGCTCACGAAGCTCGTCCCAAGAGGAAATCGATCCCTCCGGGAGGTTAAGGAGCCAGGAGTGCGCGCCATCCTTGAGAGCCATGGGGAACCAGTTTGCCATGACCTTGTCATCACCGTTCGCCGCCTCGATGCTCAGCGCGTAGAGCTGGAGGAACTCCGCGGGGTCGGGGGTGCCGTCGTAACACGGAGGCAGGTCCGGCTTGAACTTGCCTGGCCAGACGATGCGGCGCAGCTCCGGGGTGAAGGCGCGGCAGCCCGCCGCACTTACGGGCACAACGTGCATGGGAGGAGCTCGGTCTTGCCGTCCACGCGCCGCCGCCTCCAGCGACGCATGGTCTTGACACTGGCGCGGTAGTGCGGGGAGCGCGCATGCATCATCTTGTGGCCGTTGCACCACCTGGCAGCTCGCCTCATCCCATGCTGGCGCTGGCGCCCCCTGCGACGGGTCGCGTGGGGGTGCTTCGCGCCTGGGCTCGAGGTCGGCACCGCGCGGAGGAGGAGGAGGAGGTGGCGCGCCATGAGCCACGTCGCCCGGCTGGGAGGGCGGGGGACGGAGCGAGTGGGAGGGCGCCGGGGCCTCCCCGGCGGCGTTGACGAGCTCGGCGATGCGGCCAAGCCAGTCGTCATAGTGATCATTGGCGGGGCGGTAGAGCAGGAGCTCGCGCGCCATGAGCAGCGCGGCCTGCGCGTTCGCCGGCCCGTGACGAGCGTGGGAGGACGAGGCCGTGGCAGGAGTGGGAGACGGAGTAGCAGTGTGACCGTCGCGCCACATGGAAGGTGGCAGCGACAAGTCCTGCTGCTCATGAGCAGCAGGATCGGTGGCAGCGTTAGCCGCGGGGGAAGCAGAGCGGCGCAGGACGCCACGGCCCATAGGCGCTGTCTGGGCAACGCGGGTGGCACGGCGCTCGGCGCGAACTCGGCGGGCGTCGGCCATGGGAGCGACGAAGCGGAGACGAAGCGAACTGGAATGAGAATTCCGACACGTCCTTACCTGACGCGCCAAATGTCGAATTCAGGGCTCCGCAGACCCAAGAAGGTTCGAACTCTGGGGCGTGTGTGAAGATCCCAACCAGCCCGATCCCTCGCGCTTGCCGCCCTATGGATAAGCCCAGATGAATTCGCACGAGCGGGGAAGAAGACGAACGCGGCAGTTTACCCAGGTTTGGGCCACCTTGTGGTGTAAAACCCTACTCCTGCTTTGTCTGGATTGGCCTCACGAGGAGGTGGTGGATGAACTAGTACAGTGGTAGAGCGACCTCGCGAGGGCTCGAGTGGCGAGGGTGGAATGGATCCGATCTGGGGCTCGTCCCCCTCTACGGTGGTGGCTAGTCTGTACTTATAGTGGCCTTGGTCCTCTTCCCTCATAACCGGCGGGAAGGGATTCCATAACGGCCAATATGAAAGGGGACAAGAAGTACATCTAATCCTGGCGAAAGGTAGTCTTCGCCTGCAAAGCTTCTGGTCGTGACGCAGAGGTGGGCTCGGCGATGACATCCGTCCTGCCGCGCCCGTGGTCTTGGTCTTGTTGCACCGAAATGGAAACCTTTGGGGGATTCCTTGGGAACCCGCGTACGTCCTTGCCTCCTTAGCACCAAAGAGGAAACTGTCTCTCTTGCGCCCGCTGGCGCCAGCCTGGCCTTGGTCGTCATGGCTCACGTCATCGCAGCCTCGTGAGGCTGGGCACCTGCATAGGAATCTCCGCTCCTCGGGAGGCAACCTAGGGAGGCCGCTCCTCTGGGGGTCTTGGTGTCATTCTCCTCGCGAGGCTAGGGGCCCCCGCGAGGGTCTTGCCTTGGGGGGTCTTGCAGTTGGGCCATACCAGGCCGTCGTTGGGCCCACGCGCTGGGCCACAGTCAGACAAGTCTGGGTACCCCCGAACCCAGAATGCCGACACCTCCCATGCCACCGGACACCCTCCTCCTTTCTTGCCGGTTCCCCATCTGCTCTGCTCGTTCTCATCTGCTCTACCGCCAGATCCCCTCCTTTTATGCCCTCCTTTTCTTCCTCTTCCCGGACTCCCCTTCCTCTTCCCTTGCTCATGCCCCTCCCCTTTCCAGCCAACAGTTGTTGCACTTCTTCCTCTCCCCTTAGTTCTTTTTTTGCAGATTTTGCTAACCATACTTGTATCTTGGTGCAAACTTTGCTAAAAATGGACCCCCTGATGCCGATTTAGGTCCGAGTATGTGGATTTGATATGGTGAATTAGTGATTTGCTGCCAATGAACTTGATGGTTATTGTTGTTGTGTGTTAGTCATGTATATTGATGGATGCATTGCTTTTTTAGTTTCTTATGTGGCATGAAGGATTGTTGGATGCATGTGTTGGTTATGTATATTATATTGATGGGTCCATGATTGCATAGCTAGACAACTCTCAAAGAAAGTTTGTTGCTAGCTAACTGTACTTATATCTTGTATGTTGTATCGAACATAATTATAGAATTGACATGGTGTGTGTGCATTGTAGCTACACCATGTATTAACCGGACTTGATTGCTTTCATTACCGAAGAGAACAAAAGAAGAAAGAGAAAAATAATTATATTTAGCGATGTATGTTCAGTCATTTTGTCTTGGGCTACTACTAAAAAAATGATGGTATTGAAGATACTACGGTTTATAAATATGGGAGATGATTATAATCAGCCGGCAGATGTAGCATGGGGTGTCCGTCGCCTCCCTTGCTTGACACGTGTCCTGCTTGACCACGCACGTCTCTCTCTCTCTCTCTCATCTTTTTCTTGCAACAACATCGTGAACGGTGGCAGCGAACGATAACTGCACGAGTGCACGACGCAGCTGGAGATGTGTTGCAATTTTTGCAACATGCGCCTTGTTGCAGAAAATTAGGTGCGGCGGAGATGTTGTTGCAATTTTTGCAACAAGGAACTTGTTGCAGAAAAATAGTGAAGAAGAGGTTGTGCAGCATGGGTCTTGCTGCAGGAGATTAGAGAAGAAAAGGTCTTGCAACAAGGGTTTTGTTGTAGAAGAACAACGATTAGAATAATCGGACTGATCATGACTATAGTTGCGCCACACGCGCAGCCGTCAGATACAAGTTTAATCGGACGACATGCAACCTCTATCAGCTGCCCAAGACCTACATCACTGGACGCGTGCCTCTGCCATTTTTCTGCAACATCATCTGGGTTACAGAAGTCATGCCGCAACAACGTCCATGTTACAAAAACTTTAAGTTGAAAAAAAAAATTCTGCAGCATCATCTGTGTTGCAGAAGTCCATCCGCAACGATACACATGTTTCAAAAAAGTTAATGCGGAAAAAAAAATCTACAACAAAATCTCTGTTGCAAAAATTTCCGCAACAAGAGATATGTGCAAACGGTTCCGCAACACTGCCTTTGTTGCAATTGTGAGGAAAGAGCCGGGCCGATGGATGCGCCAGATCAAACGGCCGTGAAGGTGGCGGATCTTTGAAAATAATTCACCGGCGGACGCGTAGCGTCGTCCATATAAATATTTGTTGAAGCTAGAGACCTCAAAGTTTTAAAAACTGTGGTTTCTAAGAAAACCATAGTATTCTTCAAATACTTAAAAAAACTGAGCTCCCAAACGCAGCCTTAAATGTTTTTTTGTTTTTTTTTGGGACAAACAAAGGGTAAGTTTTTTTATTTTTTATTTATTTTCGAGGAACAAACAAAGGCAAGTTAAAACGCTAGTCGGCGTGGATGGCCCAAGCACTTGCAGACTCTTGTGCCACTACAACGCCTCGAGGCCACACACCTCTTCGGCTCTAAAAAATGGCGGCGGCGGCGGAGGGTCTGGCGGCGTACCGGGCGGTGTTGCGGGCGGCGCGGCGGACGTTCTCAGGCGACCAGCTGATGCAGACGGAGTCGGCGGTGGAGATCCGGCGCCGCTTCGAGGATCACCGCGGCCTCGCCCCGGGATCGGAGGATGCCGTCCGCGCCCTCTCCGAGGCCCGCGAGGCCGCGGACTTCATCGCCAACATGATCGTCCAGGCCAAGCGCTCACCCTCCGGATCCTTCGGTACTACTACCATTATCATATATGCAAACCTTGGCCTATCGCTTGGATTGTTATGCATGCTTTCTGTTTGAGATCTTAGGGTTTTGAATATTTCGTTGCGTGTTCATCTTAGAAGCAGTCGTTATGTGAATTAGCGCTTTGAGTAGGCTCGAATTAGGAGTTAAAGATGGTAGGATCGGAGGAGCAGGGGTGTCGATGCTAATTGGGCCCATGGACGCTGACCCTAAGATAACTGCAGTGCTCGGTGGATAAAATGTTTCAGATAGTTACAGAGTGGGTATTGTAACATTTGAATTTTCTAAAACAGATAAAATGTCGAACCCTAAAGGTATTTAAGTACAAATATAAATTGAAGTTGCTAGTTTGTACCATATCTGCTAGAAATCTTCAGTAGCTCTTAACAGTAATGATGTTCTTTAGAAGTACCATTAGATGCAAATACTGTTATTTTTCAGGCTACATAAAGTGGCATTTCACCAAAATAATATAAGCCTATGCACTGATTTTACTTGATTGGCTACTCTCGCATGGGGTTTAACCGCTTGGAACTGCTGGATTTACTGGTTCATGCCTGGCTGTAATTTTTAGTGATAGATAGGATGCTAGATTCAAACGGTGCAACACAATATCAATGCGATTTTCCAGCTTTAACTGAACAACAGCCCCAGAAAAACGACATGTTAGGCCTTACCGCCTTAGGATGAAGTTTGCAACTTGGCATGGTTTGAGGGCAGAACGTCAATGGACATATTATAGCTAAAGACATAAGGTCTAGATGGGCCCATGCCCTTCGAAATGGATTAACTTGTCTTACCTTGCCACGAAAATGGATTCCAATCCGTTGGAAGGTGCTTTGCTCTGATAACCTGTCTCCTCTGCATTCTCCCTCCATTGATGGCAGTTCAAGTAGCCCAGAAGCACCATAGCCAAAGTCAGTGATGACGGAAGCTTGAGCTTAGTGGTTGCAAAGATTATTGTTGTACAGCATTAGGACCCAAGGTGGTGCAAGAACTAGTGCCCTATAACAGCTGATGTTGGTGGAAGAGTGCACACTTCCCGTTGATCTGTTCCAATGATTTAGTTCCTGTTTTGATCATGCATGGGAATTGCAATGCATTTTACAGGACACTAATACAGCAAAAATTTCGAATCTCTTCTTGGCAAACTGTTTCATTTGTTTAAAACTTTAACTAATTCAGTGGCATGCCATCTTTTAACCACATGCCATGGTTAAATTGTGTTTATTGAGTCAAGAGTATGAGAAGTGCTCTTTAGCAAATTCCTGTTTCTAGGTTATTAGTGATCATACTCTTTAACCTACCTTAAACTCCCAACTAATGGCCCAAAGTGAGGAGACTTTCACCATGTTGCCGTGTTCACAAAGTTGTTGATGAATGAAAAGTGCACAAATATATTGACTGAAAAGCTACAAGTGACTCGTTGAATATTCTACTCTTAACATTTACATATGTTCTGTTTGTTACTCAATTTTTTTAATAATATAACCTAATTTATCAGTTGTCATGTATTTTTTTATAACTCATTGCTTAATGTAACAGTATTAATAGTGAAGTCTCCCTTAGGAAAAAACATCTATACTTGTATGTGTCCGAGAGTGCTTCCACTATCTCACCCATAAAATGTACCTCCTGCCTTGAGATTTGTGCATATTCTCTACCCCATGTCAGTAAATGCGTGGTGAGAGAGTTCACAGATCTCAGATAATGGAAGCACTCACGCACACAAGCATATAATCCAGTCGTATATTTTTCATCTTCGCAGCAATCTCACAATTAAATGGCAGGAACATATGAAAGTTGCCCCTGTAAAATTGATCTAGTACTGTTCTCCCCTCTTTCACTCCACAGTGATTTTAGTATGTGCTTGAGCTTTAGCACAATTATTGTATTAAGGTTTTTGTTCTCTGAAGGGCAAAAATGAAGTTATGGTTTATACAGATTGCAGAGAGTAATTAATGGCCATAATTTCAAATGAGCCACCAATTTTTTTATGTTGTCGATACATATCGAGTTGAAAGCTGATTTGTAGCAAGTATATTCTTTGTCGCGTATCTTTTTACTGGCATTGAAATATTGAATTTGAAACTGAAGGCCATATTATATTAAGATTGAAACAAGGAAACACATCTGTCTATTTTTTTGACACTGACCTTTTATCGCTGACCCAAAAGAGCAGGAACAGGCTCAAGGTAAAGGCAGATTAAGGTTTTGGGTGTAGCATTAGCCCGTTTTACAAAACCAGACACCTCTTGTTCAAAGAATCTGCAATAAATGCAGTTTTCTAATTATTGGGATCGTGTTCCATGGTTATCACCAATACTCTGGATCACACTGTCATAGTATTCCCTGGCCTTGTTTTGGCTGTAGCAATACATCAGTACTGCTTGTTGTATCTGGTCACAGTGGTCCAGGTTACACCTCATGCCAACAACCATGGCTGTGCAGGGTGCTAATGATGGAAAACTGTTTTTTCCAGACTAGTATTGGCTTCACTTGTGCTTTGCTTGTGACTTCCTTATGTGGAGAACCGTAGTACTGACAGCTCCAGGGTCCAGGCAACAGTCTTGTACCAATTGATTTCAGATTTTGCTTTTTGACGAAGTAAACTATAGTAACATTATACTACTACGTAAACCCTTAGAATGTTGATCCGTTGTTGTATGTGGTATATAGATAATAAGGCATTACCAAAGGTTGCAGATCTTTTGTTTACTACTACGAGCTGCTGTGTTGGTTAGTTCTGACAATTCATTTACTTGGTGTTGCAGTTGTGAAGCCTGAGAAGGCACATGCCGGAGCTACGCTTGAGATTCCTTCCGAGGAGACCCTGTCTACGTTGAAATAGGGGAGGTTTGCATTATCCGCTGTGCAAGCGTCACTGATAGGCTAGTTATAATAAAGACCATTTCCTGTCGTCCGGCTGTCATAGTAGTGGTCAACAACATAGTTGCAGCACTTGTATTCCTTTTGCCTACTCTGTCTTGAGAACTATTTCCAGCCGCCCTAAATCACGTTATCGAGGCAAGTCACTGGAACCATAAAGTTTTCCCGGATGAATTGGTACGGTTTTTGGAGGATTTATTCACTGATTTCTGCTCCCTGGGGTTCATCATTAATTCATATCATGTTCCATTCGAGCTGAGACTTGAGATTTTGTGGTGGTGCGTTTGCTTTGATTTGAAACTTTGAAATGATGGAGAGCAGGCATGCAGAGGACAGAGTTTTGTAGGCACCTGGGGTTTGTCTTGTTATGGCTATGTACCTTGGATCTCTCAGGATTCTGTGCTGCGAAATGCGCTTGCATCGTAGTAACCATAGTTGTTGTGACGCTCTAATGTTCTGCAATAGGTTTTTCTGTCCTAAACTTGCATGATCTGCTCTATAAGTAGTTTCAGTAAAATTTTGGTCAGAAATGCATTCTTCCCAGTTCTCATTGATGCATACTTTTAGAATTTGTTAACCAATAAGGCACATTTAAATTGATTTGCGGGGGTTGCGCTTTCCATTTGAATTGGTTGTTTGGTATTGGATTTCTTCCGATAGAAAGCTACTAGCTCATTATCATCGCAAATAAGTTTATACTCCACTAATTAGTACCATGACATCTGAGGATGGCCTGTAGGGCGAGAGATGAAAGTTACTACTCCCACCAATAAATTTGGACTAAAACAACGACACTTATTTTGGATCCCAGCGAGTAGCTCATTTCACCTACAGTTAGTGTTGAACTAGGTCGGGTTCGCGTCTTGGCGCGAGGGTATCGATCCCAACGCTTTGGTCAAGCAGGTAATGCTCAACTTGGTAAGAATCCTCATTTAGCATATGTATTCAAAAAAGAAAACAAAATAAAAGAAAGAAGAACATTAACTTGTAATAGAAGCAAGACAACAAAAGATAACCACTTAACAGCACGCCTTGGCGCGGGGTGCCGGTCCCAATGATGTGGCTAAGCAGGCAATGATCGGTTAGTAGGAAGTGCGGCTTGCCACAGCCCTGCCGGGTGAATCATATCCAACCTGGTAACAAAGTCGTGAAGATTCAGTGCATACCACTGATGCATTTCATATGATATGTAGCATAATGCACCAAAAGTTTCAAGGTTTACAACAACACCATAATAAATAAGTTCGTTGGCAATCTTCTGAGAATTACTTGAAATATACAAAAGACGCCTTGACACTAACATTTACTTACAAAAGATACCAAATTTCACTCTTTCTTAAATAATTTGAATCAACAAAACAGAGTTTCCAAAAAAAGATTGACATAGAATCCCACACAACGATCGACAAAAAAGAACTGATCCTTGGCATTGTCCACTGTAATGATCATGTCGCCGATCCGATCGTCATGCCATGGTGCACGATGTCGCCGCTCACATTGACAGTGGCATTTGCCTGGTTCCTGGACGCTGAAGGGGGCGATAGCTACAACGCCGTCGGGCTCTTGGCCTCATTTTGCTGCTTAGTTCATAACTTTGTCATCCTGCATTTATCAGTTCACATGGCAGAGAGAGAAATAGCAGAGGTTCACAGTTATTCTCGGATTAACTGGATGTGTTTACTGTTTAGTAGCTGAATTCTTGTAGGTAGAAGATGCTGAGTGAACCTGAGATATACAGTACCACTTCATTGGAAGATTCAACATTTTAGACCATGGCTTCATCCCTGAGCTGCTCCTGCTCAGCTTTCTGCTTGCGCAGCTCGGCTAGAGATGCCAATGCTCAAAATAGAACTATAAAAAAAAATAACAAGAGAGTCCATTAAAGTTGTGAGGGTATCAGAGGCAGGAATACATATTAACATTAAGAACAATCAGAATTGACTTTTTGCCGCTTGTAGAATAAGATTTCACAATAAATGAATCAGAAAATTGATATTAGTTGCACGGACAAAAAATGGATGTTTGAGCTGGAAGAACCAAAAAAATTAACGCTTAACTGCACACACACAAAAATCTATTGTCTCATACTACTCTTCTTACATAGGTGAAATTGCATATCGATTGAGAAACAAAAGCCACTTCTAAATTTACTTATATCTCCATGATATATTGTTGATCCCTTAATTCCTCGGACATCGGTTACGGTTCATGGTTCAGTATGTTATTGAAAAATTATTTAGAGAAATCAAAAACTAGTGAAGTTCTAAGAACACACAAATTAAGAAAAAATGGAGTGGAAGAAACAGTCCGTCCATATCGATAAAAAGGGTGTGGGTGGCAGTAGCGATGGCGACGACTTCACGTTTAGCCAACCAGAAAATGACATGCATTCTCAAGCATATTCAGAAAGAGGATCAAATAAAAGTATGTGTGTACATCATAGATAATTACCTTGAGAAAGTTGCGGTATGGACGGGGAGTTGATGGTGGCACGATCTGGATGTAGAGCAATGGGGAGATGAGTTGTGGGCTAATCACCTTGTTGTAGCAGAACTCATGGTCGGACTGGGCCTCAACAAATCTACAGAAGGACGGCAGGAACACGACTTAGCGTCGGGGTTGGGGGGTCAGCCGATGCTACTTCGGGATGGCAGCCCCACGCTGCTGGAAGGGGAACCAGAGCCTCGAGCTTCCGGCATTGCTGGCTGCCACATTATTCAAACCACCTTATTCAAGCCTTGATAACTAAAGTCTCATTACTATTAACTTGTAAATGATTAGGAACAAATAATAGGTGGATGCAAATACGAATCAGGAACAGGAATGAAGCAGCTTAACTGGATATGCATCAAAAGAGTCTCTTGTGGTCTAGAAGCTTAGTGAATAAGCTCACAGAAGCAGCACATGATTGTACTATGTAGTGAGAAAAAATTAAGCTCACGAAAGAGCAAAAAGGAGGAAGAATGCAGTCCAATACAGATAAAAAAGCTTCATTTTCAGGTGAAAGGCCTGAGCATTAACCATTATATAAACACCAATTTATATGAATCATGCCAAAGAATATGTTGCACAATCAGTCACGACCTCGATATGATTTTGACAATATGGATCAGACTCTATGGACCATGGACCATGAATTCTGGAAATCACACCACACAAATATAAATTACCCAGACAGAGGTAATACAACATTTTTTGTAAGTATTTCCAGTCCTAGTGGAATATTACCAATCTAAACCATCACAACCCATGGATAACAACATGCATATGGGCCTTTACCTTTTGTGCATCTTTGAAAAGTATATTAAGTTACTGAAATAGCCACCTTTTGTGAATGTTTGTGCACATGGAAAGTTCTCTCAGCGCTCAACTGGGTTTATCACTACAAATAAAACTAAAAACGTCATTGAAACAACAACAGGAAGGATACTATTAACATACAGCCTGGGTAGGTACGTCACAACAACAGAGCACGTCCTATTAAATCCAGCAAGCGGCACCTAAGTAAGTGCAACACAACCTCCGGGCATAAGATCAACTCTAATTAAGACTAACAGGAATGAAGAAGATATATCACTTTATCAGGTTTCATTGCGGAGGCAATCACAGCATGAACGCCGAGACGGAGGCCAAAAGAGCATGTAAATCATTCATCCATGAATAAGCTACATTCAAATAATAGCCGAAGCCAGAATGCAAGTAAGGATATTAGGATGCAAGGAGGCATGAATATTAGAAAGGAACACATGCATCATTCTATACCTGACAAAGGCCAAACAAAAGCGGAGAAACCTGAGCGCATAAACTGCAGTGGCATCGCCTTCCATTTCTTCTCGTCTGCAAAGCAGTGAGACTCTCATCATGCGTGAAGGCTATCTGCAAATTGGTAAGATAGTCAAACAATTGTTTCAATCCTCCAATTAACAGTAACGAGCTTGGTTTTGAAATACACTTCATCAATTACACATCTATAACCAGTTTGTACAACACAATGGTATGGAAGGTGACTTCCGCATTTTTTCCAGCCTACTGACTATGAAATAGGAAGTATAGTATCAAACCTAAATTTATCCTTTGATTATGTGCATGCCATGTCAGAACACTTTGCATGAAACCAAAACTGACATGAGAGGGTGGGGATGGAGTGGAGAGGAAGAGGTAACTGAAGCCACATATGACACTGCTGATATTCTTAACAAAGGCAGCATGGACTAAATCCAAGTATACAAAAAATAGCCAAATTCAGCACACGAGGGCCTAATATTTTTTTTTCCCTATAGAACCCTATAATTTGAAATGGAAACAGGTGCATATAGCACCAATCAGTTCACAGGAAGCATAAAGAACATGCGCGACGAAACCTAAGATTGTTGTTAAAACTTATTTTTATTACACCACTCTGCAATGTTAAATGATCAGTCTCCCCCCAAAACTGAATACTGGTCCAAATGGATAGTTTAAAACACCAGTAGCCCAATGTTGAAAATAAAAGAAAGAACAGAACATATAACAATTCAATTTTTGTAGGGATTCGAATGCATTCATCACTTTATCTTAGTAATGACATAGGCTTACGGTAAGTAGATTAGATATCTTGCAAGGCATATTATAGTTATGGGCACTGACTAGATGGTGGAAGGTCAACCCATACGATTTTGCGAAAATATTGAAGTGCAGCTAAGCATCTCGCCGTGTAACCGCCTTTTGCATTGCGGGGATCTGGAAAGAACAGATGATGCTAAATCTTCAAACAACAGTTATGACTTTTTGAGTAGTTGTACATCCATTTCACATTGTAAAAGAGATAAGCACGAGGCAGATCCCCCAAAATTAAAAGGCTTTAGCTAAGCATTTTAGCCTGACACCATCTTTTTATATTGCTTGGACCTAAAAAAACAGTTGATACTAAATATTCAACCAATAACCGTCGACTTTTCATAGAAGGCATGTTGTTGTACATCCATTTCGCGTTGTAGAAAAGTTGAGCACGATAGCAAAATTCTAATTGTGGAATACTCATGGTGCTGCATCAAAGCTAGACATCGCCCCTACCCTTCCTCCATAAACCAAAAAAAAAGAAGGAAAAGAATATAACTCATTTTGAACATAGGCGTATGAAAGTTTATATGAATGCCTTGTATCAGAAAAAACTATAAGCTAGTCTCACGACAACTATGTCTCCACTACTAAAAAAGCAGCATGGAAGACATCTGTTCAGATGTGGTGTGAAACAATCTAGATAGCTTTTCTTTTTTGCAAAGAGCATTTCAGAATACCCACCCCGTTACTATAATATGGAAAGACTACACAAGAAAACATCTCAAAAAGACTACACAGAAAAACCATGTAGGCAAAGAAATCAATAATTAAACCTAGACCTCAACTTGAAATGCAAGCACCAGGGCATGCTTACCTCAGCCAGGCATATTGCTAGCAAGAAAAGAGATTGCATGGTAGCTCTCCAATGGTGTTCTTCATGTCCTGATTGCTAAAAATTCTTACATACGAAATATAGAGATTTTTCAATCGCTTGTTGAAATATTACTATTTTTTGTGCACATACCAGTTCACTATTCAAAGAAGATGGTAACATTAGATGGTGATGTACTTGCTTCTTATGTTATCCCAAAGAATATTATTATTCGAAGCCATGCTCCATTCCAATTTAGTTGGATGTTGGGAATGTCCAAACTTGGGGTCCCTTTTGGCTTAATATTAGTAAATGAGCAATTAAAAATGTTTGAAGCAATTTTATGCAAAATACAAATTATTTGAAATCCCTTTTTATTACAATACAGATATGTAGTTGTGCTATTGATTGCTGAAAAGTACATGATCTTGGAGATCTCCACAAGGATCTAAACCCAGATGCAATGCAATTTCCTAAATCCAAGCTACTATGAAACAATGCAAAACTAATTCTATAGCTAGTGGAATAAGCAACAAGGAAATTAAAGACAAGCACATGAAGATGCAGATCTTGCAAGTTCTCATCCAACCCAGACGGAACTCTGACAAATCTAACAAAAAATAGCAGTAGGTAAGGTTCAGAACAAGTGCACGCAGGAAGACAATAAACATGACTATTGATTTTTCAACTATAACTGAATTAACAAATTGACCAAACAATTAGGAACTGGATTCATGCAGTATAAGGAAGTAAACTGCAGGTACAGTTAACAAAACAGAAAGGATTTCTACCAAAATTATGAGCGGCACTAACAGTACTAAGAACTGTACCAAAAGAGTAGAAGCAAAGGTTCAGGAAATTCAGATAGAGCAGCAGAGGTTACAGGAATTCAGTTTTGAGTAAGATTACAGGGAGAGGAGAGGAACTACGTTATAGAGTTTGTAGGCAAGCAAAGGGAGATTCAGACTCGATCCACACTCAAGAAAGACGGAAGAAAGACGGGAAGAAGGGATGGATCCGCCAACAGGTTGCCTCCCTCGCTGAATCTTCAACCGATGGTGCTTACGTGTTCTTTTTTCGTTGTCTCCCTTCTCTCATCCCGCCTTCCCTCTCGATCCTTCATTTCCCTTCTCTATTTCTACCTGCCCAACAACACAGGTCGCCGGGGTTCAGACACCCCAAGTCCCTTGTCTAAGTATCCTCCAAAATTGATTCCGCTCAAGCAACAACCCATGGTCCGCTTTGGATAAAAACGTCGGAGCTCTCCCGATGCTCAATTTTCAGGCAGCTTAGTGGATTTACAAAATAAATAAAAAGGGAAGAACAATGTACCTCTCTGCCCTGAAAGAAAGATAACGGAGGAAGAAGCGATGGGACGGGGACGGGAACGAGGTGGTAGCAAACACCCCCATCCCACCCCCAACGTCGCCGGCGACAGGAACGCCGGAGGCTCCCAACAGCGAAGCCCATAGCAGAAAGATAACCACAAGAACAGGAGCACTCACACCGCCCGACCTCCTCCATCGGCAAGCACGACAACACCGCGCACCACACTCAGGCCAGGACCACCCCATCTGCCTCTGAGCCTCTCCCATTGTGGACAGCCGGCAATGTGCCCGCTCAGCACGCATCCACCAATGCACTCCCAGCCGCCGCCCTCACACCAGGCTGGACCAGAGGAGACCGGCATTTTCCTCAATGACAGCCTTGATCCACGCCCCTCCCTCCACTGACCAAAGGGCCCACGAGGGGACGACCGAGTCAAAATTGCAAGCAGAACACCTCAACTGATTCCGACAAGAAGAGAGGAGGGGGACGGACCTGCGGGAAGAGGTGGGAGACGTCAAGGTCTTGCGCGATGAGGGCGAGGAGGTGGTTGAACGCGTCGAACTTATCGCCGTCGAAGCGGGAGGCAAGGAGCGCCGAGACGGCGGCGTCGTTGGGGTCGCCGTAGAAGTGCGCGTCCGTGGCCCCGTGCCCATCCGCACGCCACCCATGATGCCGTCTGCTGGACCTTGACAGATCTGACGTGAAGGAGAGGGGACGGCCAGGATCCGTTCGTCGTCACCGGCGTCAGCGGCGAGTGTGTCGGCGGCGAGGCTGCCGCCCGCCTGGATCTCCTGCTCCGCTCCGGCCATGGACGCGCCCTCTGCGGGGTCAGAGCAGGAGGGCTCGGGAGCCGAAGGCGCGCCCTGAGATGCGAGCGGCAACGACAGCGGCTGCGCGATGGCAGGAGGTGTGCGGGCGGCTTGGAGAGGAGATCAAGCGAGGGAGAGAGGGAGGGAGGGGGGTGAATGGGAGGACGAAGAGCCCGCTGCCCTCACCTCATCCACCGACGGGCCAACCAGCGACGACCACGCAACGAGTCAAAGCGTGAAAAGACAATAACGCCCTCGGCGGGCCACTGGAATCACGGTGGTGGCAAGAGATATTTACCTCTCTCCAGCCAGGAACGAATCAGTCGCGGACACATGACAGGCAATGACGCGAGTTACCGTTTATGCCCTCGAGGGGATCCGGGATTTACGGCGGTGGCACGGAGCAGACAGTAACTATTCATTGCTACAGTCACAGAGGTTCGATCCGACGACTGTGGTCCTTCAGCGGCTTGATCCGACGGCTCAGATCCGATCAAGCAACCAGATCCAACAGTCGGGAATCCAAATCGCTGAGGAGGCTAGAGGTTCCCTGTCATTCTTATTTCTCGATACTAGTATCTTTGAACGTTTTGAAGAGGGTCATTGGTAAAGGCATTAGAGCAACTCCAACGCGCCGACCCAAACGGATGGCGCTTTTATCCGCTTTTTGTCCATTTGGGTCGGCCGCCCGCTCGGCGTCCGCCCTGTTTGAGATTTGGGTCAGCAGTGCGCCCAACGCGCCGACCCATTTCATGTCCGCACGTAAATTTTGAAAAAGGCCCGCGGCCATAGATCATGCCAGCGGTCATGTCGTCGCCCGAAGTTTATGCCGGCACCATGCCAGCGCCGGCATACAATGCCAGCTTCAGAAAACACCACACAGTTCAGCTGGCGCACTTGCCAGCGGCCGGCACACATGCCAGCACACAAAAGGGGCGGGAGTTTGACCATGCCATCGTGGCCGTGGTCATGCCCGCACATTTGCCGACATACATAAAAGGATGGCGCTCGCCGCCATAGGTCACTCGTCGTCAGCATGTCGGCCTGCATCTTCTCGAACCACGGCCTCTTCCTTGGTGACACGGTGTTGAGATCCACCTTCATGATCTCCACCCCCGTCATCATGCTCGCAAGAGCCACTTCTTTCGTCTTGGTCTTGGCGTTGGCGGCCTCGATCTCTAGCATCTTGGCTTGTTTCTCCGCCTCCATTTCAAGCATCTTGGCTTGCTTCTCCGCCTCCATCTCAAGCCTCCCTCGTTGCCGCCGCGACGCGGGCGTTGGTGGCCTCCTGTTGCGCGGCGGCGGCGATGGCGGCCGCCGCGATGGCTTCCTCCCTCGCGTCCGCCGCGTGCCTCCGGCCCTTTCTCTTCGCCGACTCCCTTGCCCGCTCGTCGGCCGTCAGCTTTTTCTTCGGCTTGGGCGCGGCGGCGGTCTTGCGAGGGGGGGAGGCTTGCCTTTGCCGGAGGGGGCGGACGTGATGCCGGACGAAACGAGGGAGGCGAGGCCGGCGGCGGCATCGAGGTCAGCGTCCATGGTGAGCGGCGGGAGCGCGGGCGGGCGGGAGGGTTTTGGGAAAGTGGAGGGAAATGGTGGAGGCTGCCACCGACCAGCGAGCCAGAGGAAGGAGTAGGCGGGCGCGCGCGCGTCCGTCTCGTGTCCGCGCCGACGCAAATCCGGCTAAAAAATGGGCCGGGAATGGGTCGGCAGGCGGACGAAAAGCGGGCGCGCGTCCGTTTGGGTCTGTGCGTTGGGCCGATTTTTCTGTCCGCGCCGACCCAAACGGACGCGCGAGGACAAAATGGGTCGCCGCGTTGAAGTTCTCTTGGGGAATCTCCAAGGGCTGTCATCCTCTTGTTCTCAGTCGTACGCACGCACTCCCCATGCTGCTGCCTGGCCGAGGATAATTGATGATTATGTTTGATGATGTTTGTGTGTGGTAGACTAGACTGATAGTTCCATTCCATCGCTGTTTGCTGCCCCTCCTCCTCACGGCATCGGATTTCGGATCGGACAATTGCTTCCCTAAAGTCTATGCGTCACGATGGTGCGTGCCTAGCCTCGTCTCCTCTCTCTGCACGCATTCCCGGCGGCACCAATTTCAGTTCACCGCGCCATTCCTTCCTTCCTTGGGGATCGCCGGAAATTCATGCGAGCTGAGCCCAGCCACCGGCCTGGAGCTATTTTTTCTGTTTACTCTGCAGTGCAGTGCGGGGCAGGGTTCTGAATGCATTCATCATGCATGCCATGTACGACATGGGCAATGTGACTGATTGATTCTTGTGCGTGTACGGGGTGGGTTCTGGAAGAAGCAGGCGAGCAGAGCGCCGGCAGTACGTGTCGTTGCCCGATCTACTCCACTAGTAGACTGGCATCAGTAACTGTTGCCCTTCCCCTTCCATATCCACGCACTCGACCTGTGGATCTGCTGCGTTGCGTCCTGGGCTGGACTGGCCATGGAAGGAATCGTCCTGTGACCCTTGGAGCGTAATGCCATGCAGAGCGTACTACTCCTACTAATCAAAAGTCATTCTGGCCTTTTCTTGCCGTTGGGAGGAGCTCGTGATGCAGGGCGCCTTGATTTTCTGCATCCGGCCATTTTGCGTGTATGCACATGCAGGGAATATGTTTCCCACAAAATGCTGCCAGGCTGCCTTTTTTCCTCCTTCTGAAATGTGATGCTGTATGACTTATATCAAAAATGACTTTCAAGTGTGGATCATTTCAGGCTTTTGAGAGCGCTGACGACAATGCACTATCATGCCTAAATGGGCACACGATGCTCTGTTAGTCTGTTTTATGCCAAATGTTTTGAAAAAAGGAAGTACGGCATGCATATCGTTTGGGCAAATGATCACCTAGGTCACTAGGTGGGCGACGGAGGGACAGGGAGATCCGCCATATATAAGGATGATGGAACCTTTGGCAATAGGGGGAGGAAAGTTGTTTGGCCATTGAAGCAAAAATCCTCTCCTTGGCTCCAGCTCATGTGAGCTTGGGTGAATAGTAAAAGTCCCCAAGAATATGATTTTTTAAATAATTTAATTTTTGTACAACAAACATTGATGTGTTTTTAACATGCGTGTAAATTTTGGCAATGAAATCAAATTCATGTAGGTGTGAAAAAAACAAAATCAATGCTTCAAAATGCTACCAAGAACTGTCTTTTTGGATCATCGTTTTTTTTTTGGCCCAGACATCCACGAATGTGGTTCCACTGTGAAAATTTACACGCCTGTGAAACACATATCAATGTTTATTTACAAGATTTTTTTTTTAATTTTACCGTTCATCCGAGCTCGAGGTAAGGAACTCCACGTCTTTGAAGAAGACGATGATCCAATTCTTCCACATAATCCAGCAGCATGAATTTGGAGGTGGTTCCAGGGTGGACGCGGTGGGTGCAGTGCAGGTGTGGAGAGAACAGAGACTAGCGTGCTGCAGGGATATATATGACATGCGGATGAAGGACCAGAAGACCACCCCTATTAAGTTTACCAAATGTCTGATGATCCATGTAATACCGAAGTTTGTTTTTCGGCACACAAGAGGAAAACCCAATAACCCACCACAACGGCAATACAGAATGAACCAAAGTTTGTTGTTTTGGAAGATCTCGACAAAGTGGGTGTGCCGTGCATGTGTGCGTGCGTACGTACACCATGGCCATGCATGTCCAGGTTGTTGTTGGGGTTAGCAAACCTTTTTCCAGACGTTTTGTACGTCGCAAAAGGAGCAGCCCAATAATTCCATGCGTGGTTTGTTTGTTTGAGCCCCCCTTTTGCATGCGGCCAAGATCGGGGCCAACATGTCGATCCAGCTTGTGACGAGGCGCCTTTTAATTCCTTTCGCCTCGTAGGCCAGCTGGTACGTACGTAGGATAAGATCGCAGCACAAGCAAAGTG
This sequence comes from Thinopyrum elongatum, assembly GCA_011799875.1. Classification (NCBI taxonomy): domain Eukaryota; kingdom Viridiplantae; phylum Streptophyta; class Magnoliopsida; order Poales; family Poaceae; genus Thinopyrum; species Thinopyrum elongatum. Next base: position 345,240,803 of record CM022297.1, on the reverse strand, counting down.
GATTTGTACAAGTGTCCGCGGGTGTGGTGTGTGGGTGTGATTCATATCGTTCATTCCCCGCTGGCCATTTAACAACCGCAAAACACCTAGAGCAGCTCGAGTCATACAGTATACTGTTTTCATCAAATTGTTCATGATGATCTTCAAGTAGATTTTTTTATTTTTTTTGAGAGGTGATCTTCAAGTAGATGCGCATACATTAGTAAAAAATGCCCATTTGTCCCGATTCCAGAGGCCCATTTGTCCCGGTTCTAGAACCGGGACTAAAGCCCAATACCTTTAGTTCCGGTTCGCCTACTAACCGGGACAGATGGGGCTCCACGTGGCCGCTGCGGCTTGCCCAGGCAGGAGGGCCTTTTGTCCCGATTGGTAGCACCAACCGGGACCAAAAAGCATCCACGCGTCAGCAGTTCAGGGGCTGGGTTTTTTTTTTTTTGAAAGGGGGGAGGGGTTTGGGGGTTTTGTAGGGTTAATTTAGGGGTTTCATATATTGTGTTAGCTAGCTAATAAAGAGAAGTGTCCTCTCTTATCTCCGTGCTTGGTCGACGCTACGTACTATACGTATAGAGTGGACTCGACACGCTAGTTAGTAAGCAAATGAAGGAAACCATTAAGTACGCAAGACCGTCATGAACATATACAGAGAGAAGTGATCGACCTCCTCCTTCTCCGAGAGATTGGTCGAACAATAAGTTTTCGTATATCTATCCGACGCTACTAGCTACATATATACAATATAAGATCTCTTACAATCCCTAACATCTGATGTCAAGTTCCACATGGTATTCTCCGTCTTTATTGATGACGTGGTCAAGAAAGAATCCCGCCAATTCCTCTTGAATTGCTTTTATGCGATCATGTGGTAGGAGTTCATCCCGCAGCTGCCACATCTAATTTGAAGAAGGGGGTCAATACATATATATGAATGAAACTCAACACAAATGATGGTAATAAAATAAAATTGTGAATATTATTGCTTACGCACTTCATATTGTTTTTCAGAGTAGCCCCGCTTAGAGGTCGTCGCGTTGTAGATGTACTCGCAAACGTAGTATCCACAAAAATTATTCCCGCCTTCCTGCCACAACCACTTTACGAGAAATAGAGGTCAATCAAACTGATAATCAAGCATTATAAATGATATTGATGAAACTAGCTAGAATCAATGGGAGATGCGCGGAACTAGCTAGTAGTACTTACTTTCGGGTGTGTAAATCGGAGCTTCCCCGGCAGTCCCGGAGCTTCTGCGGTGAACTCTTTTCAAACCCTGCCAGACAAAGAAAACAATTACTTGATATCAGGAAATGAACAAAGTTGCCGATATGGTGCGATAACGATCGATTGAACTTACTTCTCGAGCATTTTAGTCATGGCCGCATACTCATTGGGATCTTTTCATCTCGAGTCTAAGACGGTTACTAGTCCCTGCTCAAGCTTAATCTCTAGGAGAATAAAGTGGAAGCTGCGCACGCATGCATAACTTATCAGTTACATTACTATAACCTCGAGTAATAAGGGAAACCGAATATGCACAAGACAGTAACACTCACTTGAAATTGTAAGGAAAGAGTATTTTATCTTTGTTTTGATTTCGAAGCAACGATTGTAGCAAGTTGGCCTCGGTTTCTTTGGCATTATATTTAACCGTCCATTCATCTATGAGATTTGTGTTAATGAACCCAATACCATAGATTTGTGCTTTTCTGCATTCGACGATCTTCAATCTGCATAATATAGTGAGGATAATTATATATACATGCAATGAAAGAGCTGAGCTATATATAGAGACTTAATTACAGAAGTAGTACTTACAGACAGTAGCAAGTGACGATTATTTTATCGAGGGCCTTTTGATTGAAAAACTGGAAGAACTCCTCAAATGGAACAGACAACAGATCAATTCCAACGAGGTCGTGCTCCTCTTTAACTCTTAGCGTCAAAGTATCCTTCCCAGACTCGCTGCAGGTGTCCATGTACCACTCATGGAATCTTCGCATCATCGTTGTTAGAGGAGGATGACCAGGTTTGACGAGAGGCTTCCCGTGCCGGTATTTGTGTTCGTCCACCACCATTATATCAAAATGTGCATCGTCGGGCAGGTAATCACCAGGATTGGTACCGGGCAGAATCCCCGGCAGATTTGCGACGATATCGCTAGACACCTTGAGCGGGGGGCACGATTGGTTCGCCTGTTCGCCGAGCTGGGGAATTTTTTTCCCACTTCTTCGTTCTTGTAACCTTTTGTCACTTGAAGTAGTTCCCGACCGGCGCGCTCCTTTGTAACACCCCTATGTAATAGCCACCATGATCAGCTGTTAATAATGCCAAGTCATATCATATGCAGTGATTAAACATAGTGGTTAACCAAAGTAAATCAACTCCATTTTTAAAAATCAACTTAAATTCATAAGTGAAATATAAGGTTGATCAAACACTGCTGGAAAAATGTTCATTTAATGGTAAATAATCCAGAAACCTTTCTAAAATCAACATCAAAATGTTTGGAGTTGGATAAATGACTCAAACAAGTTGGAACAGACCCAAAAACAGGATATTTGATATATTTAAAATCATATTAAATTCAAACAAACTTCAAATCAGTCCAAACCACTTTTTGGTGAGAGATAATATTGCATTGCAATATTTGGGTCAACTCTCACATTTTACAAAAGTGCTAAAGTGTGCTAGCTATTTTGGAACAGAAAAGAATAAAGAAAAAGGTACAACAAAACATAAAGAAATACAACGAGGCACTGTGCACTGGGCCTAAGTGCACAGTGCCCCGACACCGGCCCATCTGGCCCAGTCTCTCTCTCTCCTTCGCGCTGTCGCCTTCTCTCCCTGGCCGAGCGCGCGCTCGCCGCTCCGCGCCGACACCCCGACGCCGCAGGCCAGCGAGTAGGATAAGGAGGAGCTCCCTCTGCCTCCTCTCGTCCCTATCCACTTCCCCCTCGCTCCTTGCCCTCTCCCTCCTTCCTCCTCCTCCAGATCCACCGAAACCGAGCGCCTCTCCGTCGCCGTGGCCTTGCCGTAGACGCGGCCACCGTCGTCCCCGAGCTCAGCCAACACGCCTGCGAGCTCCGCCGTCCTCGACTCCTTCGACTCCGACCGCGATGGAGGCGGGGAGGCCCTGATGAAGCCGGAGTACTCCGCCCCCTTTCTCCGCTACGCCGGCGAGCCCCGACGATTCGCCGACGTCTCTGCACTCCTAAGCTTCCAACGGCTTTACGTAGCCTCTCGTGAGCACCCCTCATCCTTCCCCCGCGCTCCCCTAGCCTTCTGCTCCTCCGTAGCCGCCGCGCCATGGCCCGCCCGAACCGAGCTCCGCCGTTGAGCTCGGAGGCCGTTGCAGCAGTGGCCCGCCTCACCCCCCACCGGCTCCCCGTCGCGTTCGTGGCGTCAAGTAGATCCAAGGAGTAGAGCGCAGCCCGTTTTGACCTCTGCATCCCACCGCGAGTCCGCCGGTTTCGGCTTCCGCCAAACCTCAACGCCGGCGTGATTCCGGCCATCCCCTGGTCCCAATTGCCCCCACTCGACGCGCGATGTTCACTGGCTTTCGAACGCACCCAACCGCAAGCTCGAACGAGCCCTGTGGGCGATTTCCGGCACCTCCGGCGATCTTCCGCCGCGGAATCGGTCGCCGGCGCATACGCACTCCGGCGCCGGCCCCGACGTGGCTGCCACGTGGGACCCCCTGGGTCACTGCCAGTGGGTCCCCACGGGCCCATTTGACCGCGTTGACCCGAGTCAACGCGGGCACTGTTCACCCACCCCTGTAGCTGACACATGGGTCCCTTTCGATAATTAGACTAATTAAAGATTTATTAATTAGAAACTAATTAGATTAACCTAATGTCTCACTGACATGTGGGGTCCGCCCCCTAATTAACCCTGGTAATTAAATTAATCCACTGATTACTAAACAGAGGCTGACATGTGGGTCCCCCTGGACCCACATGTATATTTGACTTAGTCAGCCGACTGTTGACTTGCTGACGTCAGCAGCGCGTCATGCTGACGTCATAATTCATTTTCTGATAATAAAAATAATTCCAGAAATTCAAATAATCTTTAAAAATTAATAACTTTTAACCGTAGCTCGATCGAAAAAATTTAAACATGAAAGTTGCTCAGAACGACAGACGAGTCTGATCGTGCCGTCTGTTTCTCCATCGGAACCTCCTACGTAGAAGAACTCGTAACTCCGGACCCGAATCCGACAGATGAATAGTGCACACACGTCGGATATTAATCCCAGAATAATTCTAAAAATAACTAAAATGACTTATATGCATATTTTAGGCAACCCTACACTGCATCATAGCAATCACACGCACCGTGTTGCATTTGTTTGCATTATGTTACCTGTTTTCTTCCCCCTCTTCTTCTCTCTCGTGTAGCCCCCGACGTTGACGTAGCTCCCGAGGCAGACGCCGCACAGGAGTACGACTACGTCCCCGACGATACTACTGAAGACCTCCCTTGCCCCCGAGCAAACAGGCACCACCCCCCATTTTGAGCATGCCTATATCGCCTATTCTCTCTCTCTTATGCTTGCATTAAACTTGCTACTCGCTAACGTTTTCCTATATCTGCTGCATGCCTGATTATTGTACCGCTGCTTTGTTACCTTACCGGTTATCCTAGACTGCTTAGTATAGTGGGTAGAAGACACGACCGAGACCCCCACTTGATCCCGACTGCCCTGCTGGACATCAGAAACCGATCATCGGATTGAAGACTAGACCATGGCACCCGCACATCACTTCCCTAGTTGCCGACCTGCTGGGTTACCATCGAGTGCCGAGGGTGATACCTCTCGCACTTCTGATGTTACCTTGTAGGTTAGTTACTCGTCAGTGGGTCGTGGTAAGCGAGGGTGATTCCTTCTACCACCCCCGATACGACGTCGTCGCGCAACTCCTCAAGGTGGACCTCGAGGGTGTTCTTCCTCCTTCGTTCACCCTTGATGATAACATCGAGCGGGAATTCCATCGAGGGTGATTCCTCAGGGTCCCTTCGGTGTCAGACACACAGTTACCTTGGATATTATGACTGCACTAAACTATGATACTAAAGACGGGTCGGCCCTGAGGGGTACCCGCGAGCTTAACGCGAGTGATGTGGATCGGGTTGACCTGGATGGTGCCCGCGAGATAACTACGAGGCGTGGCCGGGCATTCTTAGCCCTTGCCGCAAGTCCTCGAGACGGGGCGACGGGTCACATCGATCGTGGTCTCTGCTCGTTCCGCGCGCTCCTAATCCACTACGGTTTGGATATTTGATCCGAGGGGCCTCTGGCCCGATAGCACTAACCATCACGTGGGCATAGTATGGGTCGTTTCTGCGTCGTACACATCAGCCGAAGCTTGTTTGACGTCAGTATAGGAGCGGCGCACACCGAGTTGGACTGGTAACGCATACCGCGCTTGTATAAGGGGTTGCTAGGTCTGCTCTCGGTTGGCCCCCGTAACCTGCAGGTTCCCGGGGCGATGGCCCAAGACCCTGGGGGGCATAGTTTAGTCCGGCGTGCCTGACCTCTCTTATAAGCCTAGTTCGGGTTTGCGCGTGTTGCTTAGCCGATGGCCGGTCATGACCCAGAAAAGTGTGTTCCGCGCCGAGTAAGCGAGCGTGTGGGTAAGTTGGTGCACCCCCTGCAGGGAAGAAACTTCTATCGATAGCCTGTCCTACGGTAACGGACACTCGGAGTTGTATCCATCGGTACAACTAGAACATGGTGATGAGAATTGGATAGTATGGCTCTGGGTTGCTTTCTTCCTCGCAGGGATCGATAAAGGATTCAGGCGAGGTTGATGATATTACTACACTACTTTATTATGTTCATCTGCTCTCTCCTGATCTGCAAGACTGTCGAAATTGTTTGAAGATGCTAGTCTTCGATAGGACTAGGCTTTCCCCCTCTACTACTGGCATTTCTGCACAGTCCACATATACAAAGCCCCCCTTTGAAAATGTTGCATACGTAGTGTAGATCCTTCTTGCTGAGTACTTCGGATGAGTACTCCCACGTTTGCTTTATTTTCTTTTTTCCCCCATTTTCCATTGATGCCACCAACGCGACCCCCTGAGCCCGAAGCCCAGCCGACGCACCTACAGTACTACTACCTACTCCCCCTCTATCCTCGCTTACTACTACTACGAGGAGCCGTTCGACGACCAGAGTAGGATCGGAGGGCCCGGGCAGGGGGCCTACGCCTTTCGATCGTAGTTTTTATTTTTACCCCGCCTCTGTGAAGGCTTATCTCTCTCTGTAATATATCTGTACTCAGATATCTAATGCTTCCGCTGACGCTTGTATGCCATCGAGCTTGTATTCGAGCCCTCGAGGCCCTGGCTTGTAATATTAAGCTTGTATGACTTTATTTTATGTTTTAGAGTTGTGTTGTGATATCTTCAAGTGAGTCCTTAGGCTTGATCGTGCGCATTTGCGTGTATGATTAGTGCACGATTAAGCCGGGGTCGTCACAGGTTGGTATCAGAGCCGACTGCCTCTAGGAATCCCCCTTCCCAATTCCTTGGCCGAAGTTGAGTCTAGTGGTCAAAAATTGTTTTACTAACTTGGCTGTGTGGCTTACGGGCCCACGTCGCCAACTGGGTGGTATTAGGATCTTTTATTCCTCGTCTTTACTCTGGGATTCTAATCTCTCATCTATTCGGGTATAATAAAATTTACTAACACCGACATTTAGGATCTCGTTAATTCTATCCACCCGGAGAGCTGGATTCAGTGCGATTTCCCTGTCTTTGATCTGATTAGTCTGATAATCATTTTCCTTTCCATTGTTTTGTTTAACCTTTCTCTTCGAGTTGTATTATACTCCGAGTTGTCATTCGATGAGACCGGATTCTGCATCAGAGTGCACGCGGAGAGTAGGATCCAGCGAGTTGATGGATCTTCGGTGTTTTCTAAACTCGACTTGAGGTTGGGTTATCACCAGATCCGTGTTCGCGAAGAGGATATTCCGAAGACTGCATTCGTTACTCGTTATGGCTCTTACGAGTACACAGTCATGTCGTTTGGTTTAACAAACGCTCCAGCTACATTCTCCCGCCTAATGAATTACATATTCATGGATTACCTCGACAAATTCGTCGTGGTATATCTGGATGATATTCTAGTTTATTCGAAGAACAAAGAAGAACATGCTGAGCACCTTCGACTAGTTCTGGAGAGACTTCGAGAGCACCAATTATATGCCAAGTTCTCTAAATGCGAATTCTGGCTTCCTGAAGTGACCTACCTTGGACATGTCATCTCCAAGGATGGTATTGCAGTTAACCCGGAGCGTGTTCAGGCTATCCTTGACTGGACTCCTCCGAAGAATGCCAAGCAGGTCCGAAGCTTTCTCGGTCTAGCCAGCTATTGTCGCCGATTCGTCGAGAACTTCTCCAAGATCGCCAAGCCCCTGACTAATCTGCTCCACAAAGGCGTTAAGTTTGAGTGGACAGACAAGTGTCAGGAAAGTTTCCAAACCCTCAAGGACAAGCTCACTTCTGCTCCAGTGCTTGCTCCTCCTGATTCTCGCAAGGACTTTGTCATATATTGCGACGCCTCTCGTCAGGGATTAGGCTGCGTCCTAATGCAAGAGCGGAGAGTAATTGCATATGCTTCACGTCAATTGCGTCCACATGAAGAGAATTATCCAGTGCATGATCTTGAACTTGCAGCAGTGATGTATGCATTGAAGTTATGGCGACACTACCTTCTGGGTAATCGGTGTGAAATTTATACCGATCACCAAAGTCTGAAATACTTATTCACTCAACCGGATTTTAATCTCCGACAACAACGATGGTTAGAAGCTATTGCGGATTATGACTGCAGTATTTCTTATACCCCGGGCAAAGCTAATGTAATGGCCGATGCCCTGAGTCGCAAGTCATATTGCAACAACCTCATGGTTAGGCAAGCTCAACCTCGTCTTCTCGCAGAACTGACTCAGCTGAATCTGCGAATTCTTCCCCAGGGTTCTCTTAATAACCTTGTGGTACAGCCAGACCTTCTGAAGGTTGTTAAAGAAGCAGCAATTATAGTCTTTGTCGCTTTATCTTTTACTGGCATTGAATATTGATTTGAAACTGAAGGCCATATTATATTACGATTGAAACAAGGAACCCCATCTGTCTATTTTTTGACACTGACCTTTTATCGGCTGACCCAAAGAGCAGGACAGCTCAAGGTACGGCAGATAAGGTTTTGGGTGTATCCTTAGCCCGTTTTACAAACCATACACCTCTTGTTTCAAGAATCTGCAAATAGAATGCTTTTCTAATTATTGGGGATCGTGTTCCAATGTTCACCAATCTCTAGATCACCTGTCTAGTATATCCCTGGCCTTGTTTTTGGCTGTAGCAATACATCAGTACTGCTTGTTGTATCTGGTCCCAGGTCCGTTACAACCTCATGCCAACAACCATGGCTGTGCAGGGTGCTAATGATGGAACTGTTTTTTCCAGATAAAACTAGTATTGGCTCACTTGTGCTTTGCTTGTGACTTTTTTCCCTTATGTGGGAACCGTAGTACATGACAGCTCCATGGTCCAGCAACAGTCTTGTACCCACTTGATATTCAGATTTTGCTTTTTGACGAAGTAAACTATAGTAAACCTTAGTACACTACGGTAAAACCTGTAATGTTGATCCTTTTTGTATGTGGTAATAGATAATAAGGCATTACCAAAGGTTGCAGATCTTGTTTACTACTACTAGCAGCTGTCTGTGTTGGTTAGTTTCGACAATTATTACTGGTGTTGCAGATTGTGTGAAGCCTGATCAAAGGCAACATGCCGGAGCAACGCTGAGGATCCTTCCGAGGAGACCGTCGTACGTTACAATAGGGGAGTTTGCATATACCGCTGTGCACAGTCACTGATATGCTAGTTATAATACAGACCATTTTTCCTGTCGGTCCGGCTGTGCTTAATAGTTAGTGGTCAACACCATAGTATTTCGCCTTGTATTCCCTTTTGCCTACCGTCTTGAGAACTATTTTCCAGCCGCCCTAAATCACGTTTCGAGGTCAATCATGGAACCTAAAGTTTTTCCCTGGTCCGATGAATTGGTACGGTTTTTGGAGGATGTATATTCACTGATTTCGCTCCTGGGGTTCAATCATTATTCTATGCATGTTCCATCGAGCTGAGACTTGAGATTTTGTGGTGTGCGTTTGCTTTGATTTGGAAACTTTGAAATGATGGAGAGCAGGCATGCAGAGGACAGAGTTTTTGTAGGCAACCTTGGGTTTTGTCTTGTTATGGCTATGTACTTGGGATCCTCATGGATTCTGTGCTGCAATTCGCTCTTGCACGTCGTATACCCTAGTTGTTGGACGCTCTAATGTTCTGTGCAATAGGTTTTTCTGTTGTCCTAAACTTGCATGATCTCTCTATAAGTAGTTTCAGTAAATTTTGGTCAAAATGCATTCTTTCCCAGTTTGCCATTGATGCATACTTTTAGAATTTGTTAACCAATAAGGCACATTTAAATTGATTTGCGTGGGTGCGCTTGTCCATTTGAATTGGTTGTTTGGTATTGGATTTCTTCGATAAACGCTATAGTCATATCATCGCAAATAGTTTATACTCCACAATTAGTACCATGACTCTGAGATTGCCTTAGGCGAGAGCATGAAAGTCTACTCTACTCCCACCAATAATCTTGTGACGACAAAACAACGAACACTTATTTTGGCTACCCCCAGCGAGTAGCTCCATTTCACCTACAGTTCGTGTGAACTAGGGTCGGGTTTCAACCGTCTTGGCGCGAGGGTATCGATCCCATACGCTTTGGTCACACGTAATTGCTCACTGGTAGAATCCCATTTAGCATATGTATTAAAAAAAGAAAACAAAATAAAAGAAAAGACATTACTTGTAATAGAAGCAGACAACAAAAGATACCACTTAACAGGCACGCCCTTGGCGCGGGGTGCCCGGTCCCAATATGTGGCTTAAGCAGGCAATGATCGCTTCAGTGTAGGAGTGGCGGCTTGCCACATCGGCCCCTCTGGCGGGTAATCATAAATACTCCCCCACCTGTAACAAAGTCGTGAAGATTCGTGCATACCACCCATGACTGCATTTCATATGATAGGTAGCATAATGCACCAAATTTCAAGTTTACAAAACACCCATAATAAATAAGTTGTCGTTGGCAACTTCTGAGAATTACTTGAAATATACACAAGAAGCACGCCTTGACACTAACATTTACTTACAAAGATACCAATTCATCATCTTTCTTTTTAAATAATTGTTGAATCAACAACAAACAGGTTTTTCCAACAAAAAAGATTGACTAGAATCCCACACAACATCGACAAAAAAGACTGATCCTGGCATTGTCCATGTAATGATCATTCGGCCGATCCATCGGCATGCCAGGTGCACGATGTCGCCGCTCACATTGACAGTGGCATTTGCCTGCTTCTGACGCGAAGGGGGCGATAGCAAATACACACGCCTTGGGCCTCTTGGCCTCATTTTGCTGCTTAGTTCAATAACTTTTGTCATCGCTGCATTATCAGTTCACTTGTGCAGAGAGAGAATAGTCAGAGGTTCCAGTTATCGCGGATTAACTGGATGTGTTTTACTGTTTTAGCTGAATTTCTTGTAGTAGAAGATGCTGTAGTGAACCTGAATATCCGTAACCACTTTCATTGGAAGATTCAACATTTTTGACCATGGCTTCATCCCTGAGCTGCTCCTGCTCAGCTTTCTGCTTCGCATGCTCGCTAGAGAATGCCAATGCTCACCACAATAGAACTATAAAAAAAAATAAACAAGAGAGCCATTAAAGTTGTGAGGGTATCCGAGTGCAGCAATACATATTACATTAAGAACAATCAGAATTGAACTTTTGCCGCTTGTAGACAGATTTTCACAATAATGAATCTAAATTTGATATTAGTTGCACGGACCAAAAATGGCATGTTTTAGCTGGAAGAACCAAAACATCATACGCTTAAACTGCACACACACAAACTCTATGTCTCTATACGCTCTTCTTACATAGGTGAAATTGCATATCGATGAGAAACAAAAAAAGCCACTTCTAAATTTACTTATTCTCCATGATATATTGTTGAAAGTCCCTTGAATTCCTCGGACAATCCGTTTACGTTCATGGTTCAGTATTTATTGAAAAATTATTTAGAAACACAAAAACTAGTGAAAGTTCTAATAACACACAAATGAAGAAAAAAGGAGTGGAAGAAACAGTCCGTCCTATCGATAAAAAGGGTGTGGGTGTCAGTACGATGCGACGACTTCACGTTTAGTCCAACCAGAATGAACATGCCTTCTCACATATTCAGAAAAGATCAACAGAAAAGTATGTGTGTACATTCATAGATAGTATCCTTGGAGAAATTGCGGTATGGACGGGGAGTTGATGGTGGCACGATCTGGATTAGAGCATGGGGATGATGGTTTGGTGGCTATTCACCTTGTTGAGCAGAACTCAGTTCGACTGGCGCTGGCCCAAATCACGAAAGGACGGCAGGAACACGACTTAGGCGTCGGGGTTTTGGGGGGTCGCCGCTGCATACTTCGGGGAATCAGCCCCACGCGGCTGGGAAGGGGAACCAGAGCTCGAGCTTCCTCGTGCATTGCTGGCTTCCACATTATTCAATAACCACCTTATTTCAAGCCTTGATACTAAAGTCTCATTACTATCTAACTTGTAAATGATATGACAAATAATAGGTGATGCAACATACGAATCAGGAACAGGAATGAACGCCAGCTTAACTGGCTATGCGATCAAAAGCATCCTCTTGTGTGTCTAGTAAGCTTAGTGAATACGCTCACAGAGCACAACATGATTGTACTATGTGGTGAGAAAAATTAAGCTCGCACAAAGAGACAAATAAGGAGGAAGAATGCAGTCCAATACAGAGTAAAAAATCTTCATTTTCAGGTGAAAGGCTGCTGGCATTAACCATTATAAAAACAAGCACCAATTTTATGAATCATGGCCAAAAATAATTTGCACATCATCACGACCTCGATATTGATTTTGACATATGGATCGTACTTCTATGAGACGCATGTGACCATGAATTCTGGAAATCACACACACAAATATAAATTACCCAGACATAGTAAAACAAACATTTTTAGTATTTGCCAGTCCTAGGGAAACTATTACCAATCTAAAACCATCACAACCCATGGATAACAACATGCATATGGGGCCTTTTACCCACTTTTGTGCATCTCTTGAAAAGTCTATAGTAAGTTACTGACATACGCCACCTTTTGTTATGTTTTGTTGCCATGGACAGTTCTCTCATGCGCACGCTCATGGGTTTATTCACTACAATAATAACTCATTAAAACGTCATTGAAACAACACAGGAAGAGACTATTACATACAGCCTGGGTAGGTACGTCATCATACAACAGAGCACGTTCCTATTAATCCAGCAACTGGCACCTAGTAGTGCAACACAACCTCCGGGCATAAGGACTCAACGAAATAAGACTCACAAGGAATGAACGGAAGATATATCACTTTATCCAGGTTTTTCATTGGCGATGCAACACTCATGACACCCGAGACGGAGGCCAAAAGAGCATGTAAAATCATGCATCCATAATAATGCTACATTTCAAAAAAGCCGAAGCCCAGAATGGCAAGTAGGATATTAGGATGCAAGGAGGCATGAATATTAGAATGAACCATGCATCATTCTATAAACCTGACAAGGCCAAACAAAAGCGGAGAAACCTGACGCATAAACTGCAGTGCATCGCCTTCCATTTCTTCCTCTGTCTGCAAATGCAATGCGACTCTCATCATGCGTGAAGGCCTATCGCAATTGGTAAATAGTCCAAAACAATTGTTTCAATCCTCCAATAACAGTAAACGAGCTTGGTTTTGAAATACACTTCTCAATACACACATCGATAAGCCAGTTGTATAACACATAGTATGGAAGTGACTTCCTCCGCATTTTTGTTCCACGCCTACTGACTATGAATGGCGTAAGGTATAGTATCAAACCTAATTTATCCTTGATTATGTCATTGCCAGGTCCGAAGACTTTGCATGAAACTCAAAACTGGACATGAAGAAGGGTGGGGATGGAGTGGAGATGGAGAGGTAAACTGAACCACATATGACACTGCTGATATTCCTTAACAAAGCAGCATGACTGAAATCCCAAGTAACAAAAAATAGCCAACTTCAGCACAGCTGAGGGCCTAATATTTTTTTTTCCCTATAGACCCTTATTTGAAATGGAAACATCAGGGTCTATAGCACCATCATTCACAGGAAGCATAAAGACATGCGCGACTGAAACCTAAGATTGTTGTTAAAACTTATTTTTTATTACCACCACTCGCAATGTTAAGCTATCAGTCTCCCCAAACTGAATACGGGTCCAAATGGTCAGTTTAAAACACCAGTTGAACGCAGCCCAATGTTGAAAATACAAAGACACAACATATAACAATTCAATTTTTGTATGGATTCGAAGCATTCATCACTTTTATCTTATAATGACATAGGCTACGTAATAGATTTAGCATTATCTTTGGCAAGGCATATTATAGTATGGGCACGACTAATAGGTGGAAGGTCACCCATACGATTTTGCGAAATTTGAAGTGCAAGCTAAGCGTTCTCGCCTTGTACGGCCTTTTGCATTGCGGGCGTCTGGAAGAACAATGAGCTAGAAATCCTTCAAACAACCAGTTATGACTTTTGAGTATGTTGGTACATCCATTTCACATTGTAAATGAATATCACGAGGCAGATCCCCCCAAAATTTAAAGGCTTTAGCTAAGCTTTTAAGCTCGACACCATCTTTTTATTTGCTTGTACCTAAAAAAAACAGTTGAAGATACAAAATTTCAACAATAACCGTCGACTTTCATAGAAAGGCCATTTGTCTGTACATCTCATTTCGCGTTGTAAAGAAACGTTGAGCCACGATAGCACAATTTCTAATTGTGTGAATCCTCATGGTGCTTGCATCAAAGCTAGACACATCGCCCCTACCCTTTCCTCCTAAACCAAAAAAAAGAAGGAAAAAGAATACTAACCATTTTGAACATAGGCGATATGAAAGTTTATATGAATGCCTGTTATCAGAAAAAAACTAATAAGCCTAGTCTCTTCTCACGACAACTGATGTCCCACGACTAAAAAAGCAAGCAGGAAGACATCTGTTTCAGATGTGGTTTGGGAACATCTAGATAGCTTTTCTTTTTGCAAAGAGCATTTTCGAATACCCACCCCGTTACTATAATATGGAAAGACTACACCAAAAACATCCTCAAAAGACTACACAGAAAAACCATGTAGGCAAAGAAAATCAAATTAAACCTAAGACCTCACTGAAATGCAAGCACCAGGGCATGCTTAACTCATCCGGCATAATTGCTAGCAGAAAAAGAGAGTGCAATGGTAGCTCTCCATGGTGTTCTTCATGTCCTGATTGCTAAAAATTCTTACATACGAATTATAGGATTTTTTCAATCGCTTGTTGAAATATTACTATTTTTTGTGTCAACTAACCATGTCACCTAATTCAAAGAAGATGGTAACATTAGATGGTGATGTACTTGCTTCTTATGTTTATCCCAAAGGAATATTATTATTCGAAGCCATGCTCCTTCCCATTTAGTTGATGTTGGGAATGTCCAAACTTTGGGGTCTCCTTTTGGCTTAATATTAGTACGAATGGCAATAAAACATGTTTTGAATGCAATTTGATTGCAAAATACAAATTTTTGGAATCCCTTTTTATTACAATACAGATATGTGTTGTGCTTTGATGCTTGAAAAGTACATGATCTCTTGGAGATCTCCACAAGGATCTAAACCCAGATGCAATGCATTTCCTAAGCCAAGCACGTATGAAACAATGCAAAAACAATTCTTAGCTAGTGGAATAGCAACGAGGAAATTAAAGACAAGCACAATGAAGATGCAGATCTTTGCAAGTTCTCATCCAACCCCAAGGAACCTGAGAACTACCTGACAATTCTAAAAAAAATACATAGTAAGGTTCCAAACAGTGCACGCAGGATCAGACAACTAAACAGGACTATTGATTTTTCAACTATAACTGATTACAAATTGACCAAACAATGGACTGGATTCATTCAGCAGTATAAGTAAGTAAACTGCCGGTACAGTTACAACACGAAAGGATTCTACCAAAATTAGAGCGGCACTAACAGTACTAAGAACTGTACCAAAAGAGTATAAGCAAGGTTCAGGAAATTTCAGATAGATGCAGCAGAGGTTACCAGAATGTCAGTTTTGAGTAAGATACAGTGAGAGGAGAGGAACTACTTATAGCATTTTGTAGGCAATCAAAGGAGATTTCCAGACTCGATCCCACTCAAGAAAGAACGGATTAAGAAAACGGGAAAGAAGGGATGGAATCCGCCAACAGGTTTGCCCTCCCCGCTGAATCTTCAAACCGATGGTGCTTTACGTGTTCTTTTTCGTTGTCTCCCTTCCTCATCCAGCTTCCCTCTCGATCCTTCATTTCCCTCTCTTATTTCTAAACTACCTGCCCAATCAACACAGTCGCCGGGGTTTCAACAATCCCCAAGTCCCCTGTCAGGTATCCTCCAAAATTGATTTCCGCTCAGCAACAACCCTGGTCCGCTTGGATAACGAAAAACGTCGGACTCCTCCCGTGCTCACTTTTTCAGGCATCTGTGATTACAAAATATAAAACGGAACACTAAGTCTCTCCATTCTCTTGCCCCTGAAAGAATCGAGGAAGAAGCGATGGGACGGGGACGGAACGAGTTGTATCAAACCACACCCCATCCCACCCCCCCAACGTCGCCGCGACAGTACGCCGGAGGCTCCCAACACGAAGCCCATAGCAGACAAGATAACCACAAGAACAGGAGCACTCCACGCGCCCATACCTCCTCCATCGGCAAGCACGACAACAACCGACGCGACCACACTTCAGGCCAAGGACCACCCCATCTGCCTCTGAGCCTCTCCCATTGTGGACCGCACGGCAATGTGCCCGCTCAGCAACACGCCTCCACCAATGCACTCCCCAGCCGCCGCCCTCTACACCGGCTGGACCAGAGGAGCCCGCTGTTTCCTCAATGACAGCCCTGATCCACCCCCCTCCCTCCACTGACCAAAGGGCCCCGAGGGGAACGACCGAGTCAAAATTGCAGCAGACACCTCAACTGATTCCGACAGAAGAGAGAGGGGGCGGCCTGCGGTGATGAGGTGGGAGACGTCAAGGTCTTGCGCGATGGTAGGCAGGAGGTGGTAACGCTTCACTTATCGCCGCGAAAGCGGGAGGCAGGAGCGCCGAGACGCGGCGTCGTATTGGGTCGCCGTAGAATGCGCAGTCCGTGCCCCCGTGCCCATCCGCACGCCACCATGAAGTAGCCGTCTGTTGGACCTTGACAGATCGGACGTGAAGGAAAGGGACGGCCAGGATCCCCGTTCGTCGTCACCACGGCGTCAGCGGCGAGTGGTGTCGCGGCGAGGCTTGCCCGACCCCGCTGGAGCCTCTCCGCTCCGGCCCTATTCGACGCGCGCCCTCCTGCGGGGTCAAGCAGGATGGCTCGGGAGCCGAAGCGCGCCCATGATGCGATCGGCACTGACAGCGGCTTGCGCTGCTAGGCAGAGGTTGTGCGGCGGCTTGCGAGAGGAGATACGAACGAGGGAGAGAGGGAGGTGAGGGGGGTGAATGGGGCAGACGCAGAGCCCGTGCGCCTCACCCTCATGCCACCGACGGGCCACACCAGCGACCGACCACGCAACGAGTCAAAGCGTGAAAAGACAATAAACGCCCTCGCGGGCCACTGGAACACGTGTTGGCAAGAGATATTTTACCTCTCTCCCGCGGAACTAATCAGTCGCGGACACATGACCAGGCATGACGCGAGTTTACCGTTTTTGCCCATCGAGGGGATCCGGGTTTAACGGCGGTGGGCACGGAGCAGACATAACTATTCATTGCTACCAGTCACAGAACGGTTCGATCACACTGTGGTCCTTCGCCGGCTTGATTCCGACGCTCGATCCAGATCACGACAAACCCCACCAGATCCAACAGTCTGGATCCAAATCGCTTGAGGAGGCTAAGGTTTCCCCTGTCTTCTATTTCTCGATACTAGTATCTTGTTGCAAACGTTTGAAGTAGGTCTTGGTAAAGGCCATTAGAGCAACTCCAACGCTCCGACCCAAACGGGATGGCGCTTTTATAATATCCGCTTTTTGTCATTATGGGTCGCCGCCCGCTCGCGTCCGCTCCGCCCTGTTTTGAGATTTGGTTCCAGCAGTGCGCCCACGCTCGACCCATTTCATGTCCGCCCGGAAATTTTTTGAAAAGACCCCCGCGGCCCAAGATCATAGCCAGCGGTCATGTCGTCGCCCGAATTTATATGCCGGCACCATGCACAGCCGCCGGCATCCATGCCAGCTTCATGAAACACCACACACAGCTGGCGGCACTTGCAGCGGCCGCACACAGTGCATCGCACACAAAGGGGCGGAGTTTGACCATGCCATCGTGGGCCGTGTCATGCCCGCCATTTGCCGACATACATAAAAGGATGCGCTCGCCGCCATCAGTCACTCGTCGCAGCAGTCGGCCTGCATCTTCCTTTTTTCCGAACCAACGCCTCTTTCCTTTGGTGACTCAACGGTGTTGAGTCCACCTTCAATGATCTCCACCCCCCTCATCATGCTTCGCAAGAGCCATCTTCCCTTTTCGTCTTGTGTCTTTGCGTTGGCCGGCCTATCGATCTCGCTAGCATCTGTTGCTGTTTCTTCTCCCGCCCCATTTCAAGCCATCCTCTTCTTCTTGCTTCTCCGCTCCCATCTCAACCTCCTCGTCTTCCCGCCGCACCTCGTGTGTCTTGGTTCCTCCTTTGCGCTTCGGTCGATCTGATGTCTCGCCGCCGCCTATGTTCTTCCTCCCTCCTCGTCCGTCCTCGTCCTCCGGCCCTTTCTCTTCGCCCGACTTCCCTTGCCCGCTCCGTCGGCCGTCAGCTTTTTCCTTCGGCTGTGGCGCGTGCGGGCGTCTTTGCGAGGGGGGGAGGCTTGCCTTTTGCCCCGGAGGGGGCGGACGTGAATGGCGGACGAAACGATTGAGCGAGGCCCGGCGGCGGCATCGAGGTCAGCGTCCATGGTGAGCGCGGGAGCGCGGGCGGGCGGAGGTGTTTTGGGATAAGTGGAGGGAAATGGTGAGAGGCGCCACCCATGACCGCGAGACCAGAGGAGAGAGTAGGCGGGCGCGTCGCGATCGTCGTTCCGTCTCGTGTCCGCGCGACGACGCAACAATCCGGCTAAAAAATGGGCGGAATGGTCGGCAGGCCGGACGAAAATGCGTGCGCGCGTCCGTTGGGTCTGTGGCGTTGGGCGAATTTTTTCTTGTCCGCGGCCGACCAAACGGACGCGTCGAGGTACCAAAATTGGTCGCCGCGTGAAGTTCTCTCTGGGGGATCTCCAAGGCTGTCATCCTCTTGTTCTCAGTCGTACGCACGCACTCCCCATGCTGCTGCCTGGGCCGGGATCTTGAAATGATTATGTTTGTGAGGTTGTGTGTGTTAGACTCAGACCTGATAGTTCCATTCCAGCGCTGTTATGCTTGCCCCTCCTCCTCTACGGCATCGGATTTCTGATCGACAATTGCTTCCCTAAAGTCTATCCGTCACGATGGTGCGTGCCTACTCGTCTCCGTCTCTCTCGTCATCGCACGCATTCCCGGCTGGCACCCAATTTCAGTCACACGCGCCATTCCTCCTTCCTTTGGGGATCGCGGTAAAGTCATCGAGCTGAGCCCAGCCACCGGCCTGGAGCTATTTTTTCTGTTTACGCTCTGCAAGTTGCATGCGGGGCAGGTTCTGAATTGCATTCACATCATGCATGCCATTAACGACATGGGCAATGTTGACTGATTGATTCTTTGTGCGTGTACGGGGTGGGTTCTGGAAGAAGCAAGGCGAGCAGAGCGCCGCGCAGTACGTTTCCGTTGCCCCGATCTACTTCCACGTAGTAGACTGGCATCAGTAACTGTTTGCCCCTCCCCTTCCATCACGCCCTTCGCCTGTGTGGATCTGCTGCTTTGCGCTCCGGGGCTGGACTGGCCATGGAAGGAATCGTCCTGTGAACCCTTGGAGCGTAACTGCCATGCAGAGCGTTACTACTCCTACTAATCAAAGTCATTCTGTCTGGCCTTTTCCTTTGTGCCCGTTGGGAGGAGCTCGTATGCGGGCGCTTGATTTTCTGCATCCGCTTTTGCGTGTATGCACATGCAGGGATATGTTTTTCCCACTAAAATGCCCTGCCAGGCTGCCCTTTTTTCCTCTTCCTCCTGAAATGTGATCTGTATGACTTAATCAAAATGACTTTCATTGTGGAGATCATTCAGGCTTTTGAGAGCGCTGACGACAATGCACTAGTCATGCCTAAAGGGCACCGATGCTCTGTTAGTCTCTTTTACCAAATATAGTCATTTTGAAAAAAGGAAGTACGGCAAATGCTATCGTTTGGGCATGATCACCTAGGTCACTAGGTGGGCGCACGGAGGGACAGAAGTCCCCATATATAAGGATGAATGGAACCTTTGGCATAGGGGATGAAAGTTTGTTTGGCCTTGAACGCAAAAAATCCTCTCCTGTGCTCCGCTCATGTGAGTTGGGTGAAATATTAAGTCCCCCCAGAATATGATTTTTAAATAATTAATTTTTGTAAACAAACACTGATGTGTTTTTTAACATGCTCGTGTAAATTTTTGGCAATGAAATCAAATTTCAATGGTAGGTGTAAAAAAAACAAAATCAAGGCTTAAAATGCTACCAGAACCTGTCTTTTGGTCAATACGTTTTTTTTTTTTGGGCCCAGACTCACGAAGTGGGTTCCCCTGTGAAAATTTACAATCGCCTTGAAACCATACAATGTTTATATTACCAAGATTTTTTTTTAATTTTACCGTTCAATCCGAGCTCGAGTGTAGGAACCTCCACGTCTTGACAGAAGACATGATCCAATTCTCCCACATAATCCACAGCATGACATTTGGAGGTGGTTCCAGGGTGGACGCGGTGGGTGCAGTGCAGGTGTGGAGAGAAACGAGACTAGCGGTGCTGCGGGATAATAATGACATGCCGGCTGAAGTGACCAGAAGACCACCCCTATAGTATTACCAATGTCTGATGATCCATGTAATGACCGAAGTTTGTTTTTTTCGGCACACAGATGGAACCCAATACCCACCAAACGGGCAACAGAATGAACCAAAGTTTGTTGTTTTGGAAATCTCGACAAAGTGGGTGTGCCGCTTGCAAATGTGGTGCGTGGCGTACGTAACACCATGGCCATGCATGTCCAGGTTGTTTTTGTGGTTATGAAACCTTTTTCCAATCGTTTTTGTACGTCGCAAAAGGACAGCCCAATAATTCCATGCGTGGTTTGTTTGTTTGAGCCCCCCCTTTTGCATGCGCTCAAAATCGCGGGCCAACATGTCGATCCGCTTGTGACGAGGCGCCTTTTAATCATTCCATTTCGCCTCGTGTGCCAGCCTGGGTACGTACGTATGATACAGATCGCAGCACAACAAAGTGGAATTTGTACAGTGTCGCGGGTGGTGTTTGGGTGTGATTCATATCGTTCATGTCCCCCTGGCCTTTAACAACCGACAAAACAACCTAGAGCAGCTCGAGTCATACAGTTATACTGTTTTGTTCATCAAATGTTCAGATGATCTTCAAGTCTATATTTTTTTATTTTTTTGAAGAGGTGGATCTTCAAGTAGATTGCCGCATACATTTAGTAATAATAATAACATGCCCATTTGTCCCGATTCCTCAGAGGCCCATTTTGTCCCGGTTCTAGAACCGGGACTAAAGCCCAATACCTTTAGTTTCCGTTCGCCTACTAACCGGGACGATGGGGCTCCACGTGTGCCCGCTGCGGCTTGCCCAGGCAGGGGCCTTTTTGTCCCGATCTGGATAGCACCAACCGGGATCCAAAACATCCCACGCGTCAGCAGTCGGGTTCTGGGTTTTTTTTTTTTTGAAAGGGGGGAGGGGTTCTGGGGGTTTTGTATGGTATTTAAGGGGTTCAATATATTGTGTTAGCTACTAATAAAGAGAATGTCCTCTCTTATCTCCGCTTGCTTGGTCGCCTCTACGTACATACGTATAGAGTGGACTCGAAACGCTAGTTAGTAAGCAATGACGCGCAAACCATTGTAATGCGAAGACCGTTCCCAGAACAATACATGAGAGAAAGTGATCGAGCCTCCTCCTTCTCCGAGAGATTGGTCGAACAATAGTTTCGTATACTAATCCATACGCTACTAGCACATTAGTACACATAATAAGATCTCTTACATCCCTAACATCGATGTCAAGTTTCCAATGGAGTATTCCCGTCTTTATTGATGACGTGGTCAAAAGAATCCCGCCAATTCCTCTTGAATTGCTTTTATTGCGATCATGTGGTAGAGTTCATCCCGAGCGGCCACATCTACTTTGAGAAAGGGGGTCAAATACATATATGAATGAAACTCAGACACAAATGGATGGTAATAAAATTAAAATTGTGAAATTATTTGCTTACGCATTTCATCATTGTTTTTCCAGATGTAGTCCCCTGCTGTAGAGTCGTGCGCGTTGTAGCTATGTACTCGCGAAACCGTAGTATCCACACAAATTAATTCCCGCCTGTCCTGCCAGCAACCCCACTTACCGAGAAATAAGGCAAATCAAACGTATCAAGCATTATACAAGATTTGATGAAATCTAGCTACAAAAAAATGAATCAATGGAGATGCTCGCGAACTATGCTAGATACTTATAGCTCCTTTCGGTGTTGTAATCTGACTTCTTCCCCTCATGTCCCGGAGCTTCTGCGGTGACTCTTTTCAAACCCTGCCAGACAAAGAAAAAATTACTTATATCAGGAATGAACAAAGTTGCGATTGGTGCGATAACGACGATTGAACTTACTTCTCCGGCATTTTAAGTCCTATCGGCCGCATACTCATTGGGAATCTTTTCATCTCGATCTAGAACGGTTACTAGTCCCCTGCTAAACTTAATCTCTATGGACGAAAAGTGGAAGTTGCGCACGCATGCATAACTTAGTTACATTCTAGATGTTAATTGCCGACGCCCCTGTGGGTTTTCGATGATCGGACGAGGGGTTTACATATCGGTCTACCCTGGAGTCGGAACGTAACGGTCTTAAGAACCGAATATGCACAAGACAGTAACACTCTCTGATTGTAAGGAAGAGTATTTTACTTTGTTTTGATGTTTCGAAGCAACGATTGTAGCAATTGGCCCTCGTTTTCATTTGGCATTACTATTTAAATTAAACCGTCCATCATCTATGAATTTGTGTTATGAACCCAATACATAGATTTGTGCTTTTCTATTCTTCATTCGACTATCTCTCAACTCGCACTAATATAGTGGGATATTATATAACATGCAATGAATAGATCTGACTATTATAAGACCTTATTTACCGAAGTATCTACTACAGACATAGTCCAAGTGACTATTATGGTTGATCGAGGGCCTTTTGATGTGAAAACTGGAGAATCTCCTCAAATGGAACAGACACACAGATCAATTCCCACGAGGTCGTGCTCCCTCTTTACTCTTAGCGTGCAAGTATCCTTCCCAGACTCCTGCAAGTGTCCATGTACCACTCATGGAATCTTCGCATCATCGTTGTCTGAGGAGGATGACCAGGTTTGACGAGAGGCCCTTCCAGTGCCGGATTGATGGTCTGTCAACCACATTATATCAAAAATTGTGCATCGTCGGCAGGTTAATCACCGATCTTCGGGATATCCAGCTACGAACGCATAAACTGGGTGTGGCAACATCGGTCATTTCCTCTCCCGCCCTTCCGCTCTCCTGCTTCCATGCCTTCTCGCCTTTCTCTTGCACTCTGCTATTTTTTTCCCACTTCTTTTCGTTCTGGTAAACCTTTGTCACTTGAAGTAGTTCCCGACCGGCGCGCTCCTTTGTAACACCCCCTATGTAATAGCCACCATGATCAGCTGTTAATAATGCCAAGTCATATCATATGCCGTGATAAACATATTGGTTACCAAAGTAAATAACCTCCATTTTAAAAATCAACTTAAATTCATAAGTGAATATAAGGTTGATCAACACTGCTGGAAAATGTTCATTTAAGGTGTAAATAATCCAGAAACCCTTTCTAAAATCAACATCAAAATGTTTGGAGTTGGAATAATGACTCAAACAAGTTGGAACAGACCCCAAAACAGGATATTTGATATATTTAAATCATATTAAATTCAAACAAACTTCAAATCAGTCCAAAACCACTTTTTGGTGAAGATAATATTGCATTGGCAATATTTGGGGTCAACTCTCACATTTTACAAAAGTGCTAAGTGTGCTAGCTATTTTGGAACAAAAAGAATAAGAAAAAGGTAAACAAAACAGAAAGAAATACACGAGGCACTGTGCACTGGGCCTAAGTGCACAGTGCCCCCGACACCGTGCCCATCTGGCCCAGTCTCTCTCTCTCCCTTCGCGCTGTCGCCTTCTCCCTGGCCGAGCGCGCGCTCCGCCGCTCCGCGCCGACACCCCCGACGCCGCAGGCCAGGCGAGAGGATAAGGAGGAGCTCCCCTCTGCCTCCTCTCGTCCCTATCCACTTCCCCCTCGCTCCTTTGCCCTCTCCCCTCCTTCCTCCTCCTCCAGATCCACCGAAACGAGCGCCTCTCCGTCGCCGTGGCCTTGCCGTAGACGCGGCCACCCCGTCGTCCCCGAGCTCAGCCAACACCCTGCGAGCTCCGCCGTCCTCGACTCCTTCGACCTCCGACCGCGAGTGGAGGCGGGGAGGCCCTGATGAAGCCGGAGTACTCCGCCCCCTTTCTCTCTGACGCCGGCGAGCCCCGACCGATTCGCCGACGTTCTGCACTCCTAAGCTTCCAACGGCTTACGTAGCATCTCGGTGAGCAGCCCCTCATCCTTCCCCCGCGCTCCCCCTAGCCTTCCTGCTCCTCCGTAGCCGCCGCGCCATGGCCGCCCGAACCGACTCCGCCGTTGAGCTCGAGGCCGTTGCAGCAGTGGCCGTCACCCCCCACCGGGCTCGCCGTCGCGTTCGTGGCGTAAGTAGATGCCAGGGAGTAGAGCGCAGCCCGTTTTGACCTCTGCATCACCACCGCGAGTCCGCCGGTTTCGGCTTCCCGCCAACCTCAACGCCGGCGTGATTCCGGCCATCCCCTGGTCCCAATTGCCAACCACTCGACGCGCGATTTCACTGCTTTCGAACCACCCAACCGCAGCTCGAACCGAGCCCTGTGGGCGATTTCCGGCACCTCCGGCGATCTTCCGCCGCGGAATCGGTCGCCGGCTGCAACCCTCCGGCGCCGGCCCCGACGTGGCTGCCACGTGGGTACCACCCTGGTCACTTGCCAGTGGGTCCCACGGGCCCATTTGACCGCGTTGACCCGAGTCAACGCGGGCACTGTTCACCCACCCCTGTAGCTGCACATGGGTCCCTTTTCGATAATTAGACTAATTTAAAGATTTAATTAATTAGAAACTAATTAGATTACCTAATGTCTCACTGACATGTGGGGTCCGCCCCCTAAGTTAACCCTGGTAATTAAATTAATCCACTGATTACCTAAAACAGAGGCTGACATGTGGGTCCCCACTGGACCCACATGTATATTTGCTTAGTCAGCCGACTGTTGACTTGCTGACGTCAGCAGCGCGTCATGCTGACGTCATAATTCATTTTCTGATAAATAAAAATAATTCCAGAAATTCAAATAATCTTTAAAAATTAATAACTTTTAACCGTAGCTCGATCGAAAAAAGTTAAACAATGAAAGTTGCTCAGAACGACAGACGAGTCTGATCGTGCCGTCTGTTTCTCCATCGGAACCTCCTACGTAGAGAACTCGTAACTCCGGACCCGAATCCGACAGATGAATATGGCACACACGTCGGATATTAATCCCAGAATAATTCTAAAAATAACTAAAATGACTTAGATGCATATTTGGCAACCCTACACTGCATCATAGCATCACACGCACCGTGTTGCATTTGTTTGCATTATGTTTACCTGTTTTCTTCCCCTCTCTCTCTCCTCTCTCTCGTAGCCCCCGACGTTGACGTAGGCTCCCGAGCAGACGCCGCACAGGAGTTACGACTACGTCCCCGACGATACTACTAAGAAGACCTTGCCCTTGCCCCGAGCAAACAGGCACACCCCCCATTTTGAGCATGCCTATATCGCCTATTCTCTTCTCTCTTATGCTTGCATTAGAACTGCTACTGCTACTGTTTTCCCTATATCTGCTGCATAGCCTGATTATTGTACCCTGCTTTGTTACCTTACCGGTTATCCTAGACGCTTATTATAAGTGGGTAGAAGACACGACCGAGACCCCACTTGATCCCGACTGCCCCTGCTGGACATCAGAAACCCGATCATCGGATTGAAGACTAGACCATGGCACCCGCACATCACTTCCCCTTAGTTGCGACACTGCTGGTTACCATCGAGTGCCGAGGGTGATACCTCGTCCGCACTTCTGATGTTAACCTTGTAGGTTAGTTACTCGTCGTGGTTCCCGTGGTAAGCGAGGGTGATTCCTTCTACAACCACCCCCGATAACACGTCGTCGCGCAACTCCTCAAGGTGGACCTCGAGGGTGTTCTTCCTCCTTCGTTCACCTTGATGATAACATCGAGCGGGAATTCCATCGAGGGTGATTCCTCAGGGTTCCCTTCGGTGTCAGACACAACAGTTACCTTGGATATTATGACTTGCACTAAACTATGATACTAAAGACGGGTCGGCCCTGAGGGGTACCCGCCGGCTTAACGCGAAGTGATGTGGATCGGGTTGACCTGGATGGTGCCCGCGAGATAACTACGAGGCGTGGCCGGGCATTCTTAGCCCTTGCCGCAAGTCCTCGAGACGGGGCGACGGGGTCACAAATCGATCGTGGTCTCTGCTCGTTCCGCGCGCTCCTAATCCACTACGTTTTTGGATATTTGATCCGAGGGGCCTCTGGCCCGATAGCACTAACCATCACGTGGGCATAGTATGGGCGTTCTGCGTCGTACACATCAGCCGAAGCTTGTTTGACGTCATATAGGCGGCGCACCCGAGTTGGACTGGTAACGCAACCGCGCTTGTATAAGGGGTTGCTAGGTCTGCTCTCGGTGGCCCGTAACACTGCAGGAGTTCCCGGGGTGATGGCCCAAGACCCCTGGGGGGCATAGTTTAGTCCGGCGTGCTGACCTCTCTTATAAGCCTAGGTCGGGTTGCGCGTGTTGCTTAGCCGAGGCCGGCATGACCCAGAAAAGTGTGTCCGGCCGAGTAAGCGAGCGTTGTGGGTAAGTTGGTGCACCCCCTGCAGGGAAGAAACTTCTATCGATAGCCTGTCTACGGTAACGGACACTCGGAGTTGTATCCCGATCGGTACAACTAGACATGTGATGAGAATTGGATAGTATGGCTCTGGGATTGCTTTCTCGCAGGGAGTCGAAAAGGATCTCAGGTCGAGGTTGATGTATTACTACTACTACTTTACATTATGTTCATCCGTTGAAGATGCTAGTCTTCGATAGGACTAGGCTTTCCCCCTCTACTCTGGCATTTCTGCAGCCCAGTCCACATATACAGCCCCCTTTTGAAAATGTTGCATACGTAGTGTAGATCCTTGCTTGCTGAGTACTTCGGATGAGTACTCACGTTTGCTTTATTTTCTTTTTCCCCCATTTTCCATTTGATGCCACCAGACGACGGAGCCCCTGAGCCAGAAGCCCCAGCCGACGACCAGTACTACTACCCGCCTGGCGAGTACTACTACTACGAGGAGCCGTTCGACGACCAGGAGTAGGATCGGAGGGCCCAGGGCAGGGGGCCTACGCCTTTCGATCGTAGTTTTTATTTTTACCCCGCCTCTGTGAAGGCTTATCTCTCTCTGTAATATATCTGTACTCAGATATCTAATGCTTCCGCTGACGCTTGTATGCCATCGAGCTTGTATTCGAGCCCTCGAGGCCCTGGCTTGTAATATTAAGCTTGTATGACTTTATTTTATGTTTTAGAGTTGTGTTGTGATATCTTCAAGTGAGTCCTTAGGCTTGATCGTGCGCATTTGCGTGTATGATTAGTGCACGATTAAGCCGGGGTCGTCACATCCTTGCACTGCCTTTTTAAGAGCGCAGACATGGTTGTCATCCGGCAGAGACGGTGGTGGTCGCTTCAGGGCATCCAAAGTGCGCTTCAATTTCACCGGTTCTATCTTCTCCTCCGGAGGTGGATTTTTCTTTGCAAAAAAGTCCTTCACTTGGGCTTGACATATCTGCGCATTTTCCTCCTCGGTCATCTCGTATGGTAACTTATCTAGAGGCTTGAGAGATGGACCGAATCTGTATTGCCTCCCGCCTCTGGCTGTACTGCTAGACGCCGGAGAAGCCGGAGCGGCTGCGGCTGTATTCTTTCGTTGCTTACGAGGCGGAGAAGGAGGCGAAGTGCTACGACGCGCCGGAGCAGCCGGAGCAGCGGTGGCTGTCTTCCGCTGTTGCTGTCTAGGTGGAGGAGGAGGCGGGCTGCTCGGACGCGCCGGCGCAGCCGGAGAAGGAGGCGGAGTGCCGCCACGCGCTGGAGCAGCCGGAGAAGGAGGCGGAGGAGGAGGCGGGCTGCTCAGACGCGCCGGCGCAGGCGGAGAAGGAGGCGGAGTGCCGCCACGCGCCGGAGCAGCCGGAGAAGGAGGCGGAGTGCCCTGATCACTCGCCGGAGGAGGAGGCGGAGTGCCCTGACTCGTCGTCGTCGGAGGAGGAGGCGGAGGCGTCCAGTTCGGAAGGTTGATGAGCTCCTTCCGCCATAGACATGGAGTCTTCAGAGCAAGACCCAGCTGAGTCTCCCCTTCACCGGTAGGGTGGTCAAGCTCGAGCTCCTCAAATCCCTCCGTTATTTCATCGACCATCACAACAGCATAGCCTTGTGGAATCGGAAGGCAGTGAAAAGTTGCGCCGGGTTCAGGAGGTGCAACAGAGCCAACAGCCGCCTTGACTTTGAGGTGCTGCCATTGCGTCATAAGGTGGCAATCTTGAGCCTCCGTGATAGCATCCACGGGGTAGCTGGGAGCCATGAAGTCAGGCTACTGAAGGAGCTCGGTGGAAGCCACACTGCTTCTCCGCTGAGATGGCGGGGTAGCTTCTGGGGTAGCTCCGGCAGGTCGCTGGCTCTGAACTAGTGCTTGTTCCTCTAGCGCTCGTACCCTTGCATTCAGCTTCTGCAGTTCGGTCTACTCCACTTTCCTCCTCCTCTCCCGGGTTTTGTAACCGCCTGCGCTGGGAAACCCAACCTTCCACGCAACGGAGCCTGCCGTGCCTCGTGTTCGTCCTGGGTGCTCAGGATTTCCGAGGGCCTGTGTGAGCTCGTCGTTCTCTCTGTCAGGAACGAACGTCCCTTGCTGCGATGCGGCGATATACTTCTGAAGCTTCTTGAAGGGTATTTCAAGTTGCTCCTCCGTCCAACGGCACTTCCCTGTTTCAGGGTCCAAGGTTCCCCCAACCCCGAAGAACCAAGTCATTGAACGGTCTGGCCAGTTCAATGTCTTTGGTTCGACCCCTTTATCAAGCAGGTCCTTCTCAGCCTTGTCCCACAACGGCTGGGCTTTGAGGTAGCCACCTGACCCCGTGCGATGGTGATGCTCCTTCTTTGCAGCATTTTTCTTGTTTGTCGCTGACATCTTCTTCCTCTTCTCCGATGTCTTGTGGGCCACAAATGCAGGCCAGTGATCTCTTATCTTCTCAAATCGGCCGGTGAATTCTGGAGTCTTCCCTTTGTCGACAAACGTTGATTTCAACTCATTCTTCCACCTCCTGAATAGATCTGCCATCTTCTTAAGAGCATGAGCCTTGACCAATGGCTCTATAACTGGCTTATCCGGATCCTCCTCTGGCGGTAGGGTGAAATTTGCCTTCAGCGCGGTCCAAAGATCATCTTTCTGTCTATCGTTGACAAAAGACACTTGAGGGTCTTCGCTCTTAGGCTTATTCCATTGGTGGATGCTGATCGGGATCATGTCCCTAACAAGAACCCCGCACTGAGCAGAAAATGCTTCCTTGGTCCGGCTGGGTTCAATCAGTTGGCCATCGCCCTTGATTGCTGTGATCGTGAATCTTTCATCCTGGCGCAACCTTTTCTTCGGGCCTCGTCTCGTTACCGAAGTTTGGCTCGATCCGGAGGGCTAGAAAAGAAGAAAGAAGAGAGTTAATATGTGTACATACCAAAACAATTAATGCATCAATTAGCTAGTCAGCACAGGCTTAATTAATATATATACCTCGTCGGACTTTGCAACAGCTCCTTCCTCCGTTCGCTCACCGGAGCAGTCATCACGGTCTCCTTCTTCCACCGGCATTCCGTCACCGGAGCCATCATAATCATGTCCTTCCACCTCCATTGTTCGATCACCGGAGCCTGCTTCATCCTCTCCTTCCAGACCATCGGTGTCGTTGAGATACAACAAGACATCATCTCCGCCGAGGATTATGTCCCCCAACAACTGTTCTGCTTCGATGTCTCGGTGCTCGATAGTTTCTGCAAATATTACAACATGGCAATTAATATACAAACATGACAGATGGATATATTAGTGCAAACGTAGACCTAGCTAGCTCGACGCTTCTACGGTTTGGGGTGGCCTCGACAACGCTTATAGGGTTTGGGGTGGCCTAGGCAACGCTTCTAGGGTTTGGGGTGGCCTCGACAACGCTTCTAGGGTTTGGGCTGGACCGCCTCTCTCATGAATGTCCGACGTCCGGACCGACAAGGGATTCAAAGAATTCAAGAAAACCATGACTTCATCATTAGCCGGAAGAGTTACCGGAGTTCTCTCATGAATGTCCGACGTCCGGACCGCCTCTCTCATGAATGTCAAACAAGGGATTTACCAAAATGGCGCCATTCTGGATGTGCAAAAAATGGTCCATATTTTTCCTGATCTCATCTACCCTTCTATATGTCACGTTGTCAGTGTCAAAGGATTCAAGAAAACCATGGCTTCATCATTAGCCGGAAGTAACAGGCGCATAATGGTACGAAGCTCTCCAAAATTGTTTTGGAACGGAGTCCCGGATAGGATAATTAGTTTTTTGGTACGAAGTTCAGCAAGAGCCTTCCGAATATCGCTATTTGGAAGGCCTTTGCTGAAATTCGTACCAAAAAGTGAATTATTCTATCCGGAACTCCGTTCCAAAACAACTTTGAAGAGCTTCGTAGCATCATACGCCTGTTACTTCCGGCTAATGATGAAGCCATGGATTTCTTCAATACTTTGACAGACAACGTGACATATAGAAGAATATATATAGATGAGATCAGAAAAAAATTGGATCAACTTGTGCACATCCATAATGGGGACATTCTTGATAAATCTCGACCCTCGACCCCTCGACGACCCTCGACCCCTCGGCGACCCTCAACCCTCTACCCTAGTTCCCGACCCTCGACCGCTCGGTGATCCTCGACACCCTCGTTCCCGATAAAAAATAATAAGAGTAAGAAGAAGAAAAAAAAAGAGGAGAAGAAGAAGGAATAGAATAGAGGAGAAGAAGTTAGTTTTCCATTCCTCTATTCCTTCTTCTTCTCCTCTTTTTTTCTTCTTCTTCTTCCTCTTCTTATTTTTTTCTCCTCTTCTTCTCCTCCTTCTTCCTCTCCTCTTCTTCTCCTTCTTCTCCTCCTTCTTCCTCTCCTCTTCTCCTCCTTCTTCCTCTCCTCTTCTCCTCCTTCTTCCTCTTCTCTACTTCTTTTTCTTCTTCTTCCTTCTTCCTCTTTTCTTCTTTTTTCCTTATTTTCCTTTTTCCTCTCCACTAACCTAAAATCTACTAACCTAAAATGCACTACATACAACTACCTAAATGCACTAAATCAACTACCTAAAATGCACTAACCTAAATCACTAACTCAACATATGAATTTATAAAGTGCACTGATATGTTTCGAGGACTCCTCCCCCCCCCCCCCCCCCTCATGTCGAAGTTATCGGGGAGGGGGTATATCGACAACGCACATACATACATGGAAAAAATGATATCCATCTATACATACATACCACATACATATATACATGAAAAAAATGCTATAAAAAATTCCATATATGAACAAAAAAATGCTATGAAAAAAAAAATTAATACACATATGAAAAAAAAATACATATATGAACAAAAAATCTAACTTTTGCATATTCTTTGCATATGAACATAATACATACATTTTCTTTTTTTCTTAAATGTAACTTTTGCATATGAACATAATACATACATTTTCTTTTTTTTCTTAAATGTAACTTTTGCATACACATACATATATATCATCATATACACTACATATATATCATCTATGAACAAAAAAATTATGAAAAAACAGGACATATCATCATATATATACACATACATATCATCATATACACTACATATATATCATCTATGAACAAAAAAAATCATCATATTAAAAAAAACAGAGAGGAGGAGGCCGGCCGGACCGAACGGCGAGGAGAGGTGCGGCGTGGTCGGGGCAGGCCGGGGGCTCGGGGCGTCGTCGGGGCAGGGGCACGGGGCGGCTGGCATCGAGGCAGGGAGCACGGGGTGGTCGGCGTACGTCGAGGCAGGGGGCACGGGCCGGGCGGCGCATCGGGGCAGGGCAGGAGCGCGGGGCGACGGCGACGAGGAGCGGGCGGCGACAGCGTTGAGGAGCGGGCGGCGACGGCGACCACGGGGCGGCGATGGCGTCGAGGAAGCAGGGGCAGCCTAGCGGCGTTCAGAGAAGAATGGCGGGGTGGGGGAAATTTCTCTAAGTGTGGTTATATACCCACACCTTTGGTCCCGGTTTGTGGCACGAACCGGGACCAATGCAACCCTTTGGTCCCGGTTCGTGCCACCAACCGGGACCAAAGGTCTCTTTTTGTCAGCCCAAAGGGCGGGAAGCAGAGACCTTTGGTCCCGGTTGGTGAAACGAACCGGGACCAAAGGGTAGCATTGGTCCCGGTTGGTGCCACGAACCGGGACCAAAGGTGGGCATTGGTCCCGGTTCGTGCCACCAACCGGGACCAATAGCCTGTGCCTGGCACAGCCGCGGTGGATGTTTAGTCCCACCTCGCTAGCTGAGGAGCTTCGGCACCAGTTTATAAGCGCGGTTGTGCCTCCCCTTTCGAACTCCTCTCTATTGCAGGCCTACTGGCCTAAATGCGTCTCTGCCTGTGGGCCTACTGGGCCTTCTGCGGGCCTGAATCCTGGCCCACCTGCCGGGTTGGGTTTCTAGTCGTATTTAGGCCGTGGTGGCCCAGTAGGCGGCATTTTTTAATTTTTTTCCAGTTTTTTTGTTTTGTTTTTTGCATTATTTATTTTCTTTTGTTTTTTTCTTTATTTTTTTAATTCTTTTTGCTGTTAGGTCACAAAAATTATAAACTTTCTGTTAGTGCCATTAGTTTTCAAATTTGAATAGTTTAAATTTGAATTCTTTGAAATTTGTGTGAATCACTAGTTTGTGAATAACTTTACTATAAAAATAGATTTTTGAGTGATTCTTTTTCCTGCTATTTAATATTACTGTGTTTTAACATTATATTCAAAAACAGATTTTGTTATTTTAGTTTCTAACAAAAAATTCTTTATGATAATTCTTTTTGCTATTAAAGTTTCTAACAAAAAAATTCTTTATGAAAATTCATTTTGCCATTAATGTTTTGAACAGAAAATACTTTGATAATTTTTAGTTGCATAAATTTTATATAATTTTAGTTTCAAAAATACTAGAGGTTTATAAAAGCTTTTTAGTTGATTCCTTTTGCTATTAGAGTTTTATAAAAGCTTTTTAGTTGATTCTTTTTGCTATTGAAGAATATTATAGTTTTGTTTTAGTTGATCATAACAGAATATTTTAATTGATTATTTTAAGTTCATTCTTTTTGCTATTAGTTCATTCTTTTTGCGCTAAATGACCCTGAAATTGAAAAGCACTACAAATGAACTCTGAAAAGGTTGAAAGTTGGCATGGTATCATCATTTCACCCACATAGCATGTGCTAAAAAGTTGAGAGGGTTACGGCAAAAACTGGATGCACTTCATGTACAAAACGGGCAATCTCTTTCGAAGTATCAGGGTTTTGAACGAAAACTCGTCTGTTACAAGGGGATTTCATTTTTTTGAACTTATTTGAACTCCAGACTTTTTGTGTGTTCAAAATGCACCATTCAAAGCCACATCATCAATTTTCAACCCTTTCTGACTTCATTTGTTATTTTTCATACATTTACTGATTATTTTGAGCTATATGACCCTGAAATTGAAAAGCACTTCAAATGAACTCTGAAAAGATTGAAAGTTGGCATGGTATCATCATTTCACCCACATAGCATGTGCTAAAAAGTTGAGAGGGTTACGCAAAACTGGATGACTTCGTGTACAAAACGGACAATCTCTTTCGAAGTATCAGGGTTTCATACGGAAACTCGTCTGTTACAAAGGGATTTCATTTTTTTGAACTTATTTGAACTCCAGACTTTTTGTGTGTTCAAAATGCACCATTCAAAGCCACATCATCAATTTTCAACCCTTTCTGACTTCATTTGTTATTTTTCATGCATTTACTGATTTTTTGAGCTATATGACCCTGAAATTGAAAAGCACTTCAAATGAACTCTGAAAAGGTTGAAAGTTGGCATGGTATCATCATTTCAACCACATAGCATGTGCTAAAAAGTTGAGAGGGTTACGGCAAAAACTGGATGCACTTCGTGTACAAAACGGACAATCTCTTTCGAAGTATCAGGTTTCATACGGAAACTCGTCTATTACAAGGGATTTCATTTTTTGAACTTATTTGAACTCTAGACTTTTGTGTGTTCAAAATGCACCATTCAAAGCCACATCATCAATTTCAACCCTTTCTGACTTCATTTGTTATTTTTCATGCATTTACTGATTATTTTGAGCTATATGACCCTGAAATTGAAAAGCACTTCAAATGAACTCTGAAAAGGTTGAAAGTTGGCATGGTATCACATTTCACCCACATAGCATGTGCTAAAAAGTTGAGAGGGTTACCGCAAAAAGGAGGAAACTTCGTGTACAAAACCGACAATCTCTTTCGAAGTATCAGGGTTTCATACGGAAACTCGTCTGTTACAAAGGGATTTCATTTTTTTGAACTTATTTGAACTCCAGACTTTTTGTGTGTTCAAAATGCACCATTCAAAGCCACATCATCAATTTTCAACCCTTTCTGACTTCATTTGTTATTTTTCATGCATTTACTGATTTTTTTGAGCTATATGACCCTGAAATTGAAAAGCACTTCAAATGAACTCTGAAGAGGTTGAAAATTGGCATGGTATCATCATTTCACCCACATAGCATGTGCTAAAAAGTTGAGAGGGTTACGGCAAAAACTGGATGCACTTCGTGTACAAAACGGACAATCTGTTTCGAAGTATCAGGGTTTCCGGAAACTCATCTGTTACAAAAGGCATTTCATTTCTTCACATGTAACTGCAGTGATATTCTAGATCAAAGGCATCATCATAATAGTTGTGGAGAGAAAGTCTTCACTTTTTCTTCGCTTGTGTCCTTTGCTTATTGCGCCGTAACCATGGATATTCTTCATCGCTTAACAGGGTGCTTGGGTGAGCCTTGATTTTGAAGGGAGGAATTTCATGAAACTTTTCATAATCTTCAGACATGTCTGTCTTGCCCTCCAATCCCACGATGTCTCTTTTTCCTGAAAGAACTATGTGGCGCTTTGGCTCATCGTATGATGTATTCGCTTCCTTATCTTTTCTTTTTCTCGGTTTGGTAGACATGCCCTTCACATAGAAAACCTGCGCCACATCATTGGCTAGGACGAATGGTTCGTCTATGTACCCAAGATTGTTCAGATCCACTGTTGTCATTCCGTACTGTGGGTCTACCTGTACCCCGCCTCCTGACATATTGACCCATTTGCACTTAAACAAAGGGACCTTAAAATCATGTCCGTAGTCAAGTTCCCATATGTCCACTATGTAACCATAATATGTGTCCTTTCCCCTCTTGGTTGCTGCATCAAAGCGGACACCGTTGTTTTGGTTGGTGCTCTTTTGATCTTGGGCGATCGTGTAAAATGTATTCCCATTTATCTCGTATCCTTTGTAAGTCAATACAGTCGAAGATGGTCCCCTGGACAACGAGTACAGCTCATCAGAAATAGTGTTGTCACCTCTGAGACGTGTTTCCAACCAACTACCGAAAGTCCTGATGTATTCACATGTAATCCAGTCGTCACACTGCTCCGGGTGTTTGGAGCGCAGAATGTTCTTGTGTTCATTGACATACGGGGTCACCAAGGTAGAATTCTGTAGAACTATGTAGTGTGCTTGAGACCAAGAATGCCCGTCCCTACATATTATTGAGTCCCCTCCTAGCGTGCCTTTTCCAGTCAGTTTCCCCTCATACCACGATTGAGGGAGGCCAATCTTCTTAAGGCCAGGAATGAAGTCAACACAAAACCCAATGACATCCTCTGTTTGATGGCCCATGGAGATGATTCCTTCTGGACTAGCGCGGTTACGGACATATTTCTTTAGGACTCCCATGAACCTCTCAAAGGGAACATATTGTGTAGAAATACAGGGCCCAGAATGACAATCTCGTCGACTAGATGAACTAGGACGTGCGTCATGATCTTGAAGAAGGATGGTGGGAACACCAGCTCGAAACTGACAAGACATTGCGTCACATCACTCCTTAGCCTTGGTAGGATTTGTGGATCGATCACCTTTTGAGAGATTGCATTGAGGAATGCACATAGCTTCACAATGGCTAATCGAACGTTTTCCGGTAGAAGCCCCTCAATGCAACCGGAAGTAGTTGCGTCATAATCACGTGGCAGTCATGAGACTTTAGGTTCTGAAACTTTTTCTCTGCCATATTTATTATTCCCTTTATATTCGACGAGAAGCCAGACGGGACCTTCATACTGAGCAGGCATTCAAAGAAGATTTCCTTCTCTTCTTTGGTAAGAGCGTAGCTGGCAGGACCTTCATACTGCTTTGGAGGCATGTCGTCTTTTTCGTGCAAACGTTGTAGGTCCTCCCGTGCCTCCGGTGTATCTTTTGTCTTCCCATACACGCCCAAGAAGCCTAGCAGGTTCACGCAAAGGTTCTTTGTCACGTGCATCACGTCGATTGAAGAGCGGACCTCTAGGTCTTTCCAGTAGGGTAGGTCCCAAAATATAGATTTCTTCTTCCACATGGGTGCGCATCCCTCAGCGTCATTCGGAACAGATAGTCCGCCAGGACCCTTTCCAAAGATTACGTGTAAATCATTGACCATAGCAAGTACGTGATCACCGGTACGCATGGCGGGCTTCTTCTGGTGATCTGCCTCGCCTTTGAAATGCTTGCCTTTCTTTCGACATTGATGGTTGGTCGGAAGAAATCGATGATGCCCCAGGTACACATTCTTCCTGCATTTGTCCAGGTATATACTTTCGGTGTCAGCTAAATAGTGTGTGCATGCGTGGTATCCCTTGTTTGTCTGTCCTGAAAGGTTACTGAGAGCAGGCCAATCATTGATGGTTACAAACAGCAATGCATGCAGGTCAAATTCCTCCTGTCTGTGCTCATCCCACACACGTACACCGTTTCCATTCCACAGCTGTAAAAGTTCTTCAACTAATGGCCTTAGGTACACATCAATGTCGTTGCCGGGTTGCTTAGGGCCTTGGATGAGTACTGGCATCATAATGAACTTCCGCTTCATGCACAGCCAAGGAGGAAGGTTATAGATACATAGAGTCACAGGCCAGGTGCTGTGATTGCTGCTCTGCTCCCCAAAAGGATTAATGCCATCCGCGCTTAAACCAAACCATACGTTCCTTGCATCACCTGCAAACTCCTCCCAGTACTTTCTCTCGATTTTTCTCCACTGCGACCCGTCAGCGGGTGCTCTCAACTTCCCGTCTTTCTTACGGTCCTCTCTGTGCCATCGCATCAACTTGGCATGCTCTTTGTTTCTGAATAGACGTTTCAACCCTGGTATTATAGGAGCATACCACATCACCTTCGCAGGAACCCTCTTCCTGGGAGGCTCGCCGTCAATATCACCAGGGTCATCTCGTCTGATCTTATACCGCAATGCACCGCATATCGGGCATGCGTTCAAATCCTCGTACGCACCGCGGTACAGGATGTAGTCATTAGGGCATGCATGTATATTCTGCACCTCCAATCCTAGAGGGCATACGACCTTCTTTGCTGCGTACGTACTGTCGGGCAATTCGTTATCCTTTGGAAGCTTCTTCTTCAATATTTTCAGTAGCTTCTCAAATCCTTTGTCAGGCACAGCATTCTCTGCCTTCCACTGCAGCAATTCCAGTACGGTACCGAGTTTTGTGTTGCCATCTTCGCAATTGGGGTACAACCCTTTTTGGTGATCCTCTAACATGCGATCGAACTTCAGCTTCTCCTTTTCACTTTCGCACTGTCTCTTTGCATCAACAATGACCCGACGGAGATCATCATCGGGCACATCGTCTGGTTCCTCTTGATCTTCAGCTTCCCCCGTTGCAGCATCACCGTATTCAGGGGGCACATAGTTGTCATCATCCTCTTCTTCTTCGCTGTCTTCCATCATAACCCCTCTTTCTCCGTGCTTGGTCCAAACATTATAGTGTGGCATGAAACCCTTATAAAGCAGGTGGGTGTGAAAGATTTTTCGGTCAGAGTAAGACTTCGTATTCCCACATATAGGGCATGGGCAACACATAAAATCATTCTGCTTGTTTGTCTCAGCCACTTCGAGAAAATTATGCACGCTCTTAATGTACTCGGAGGTGCGTCTGTCACCGTACATCCATTGCCGGTTCATCTGCGTGCATTATATATAATTAAGTGTGTCAAAAACCATTACAGAACATCATGAATAGATAAGTGACCAAATTAATAGAAGTTCATCATCACATTAAAACCAAAGTACATACATAGTTCTCATTGAACAACATATAGCTCTCCAGAGCATCTAATTAAACCATACATTGAAACTATGTAAAACATTTCAATGCAACAACAAATGCGATCATAATCGCAACCAAGGTAACAATTGATCCAACGTCATAATGATACCAAGCCTCGGTATGAATGTCATATTTTCTATACTTTCTAATCTTGAAGCGCATTGCATTCATCTTGATCTTTTGATCATCGACGACATCCGCAACATGCAACTCCAATATCATCTTCTCCTCCTCAATTTTTTTCAATTTTTCCTTCAAGTAATTGTTTCTTCTTCAACTAAATTTAACCTCTCGACAATAGGGTCGGTTGAAATTTCCGGTTCACATACCTCCTAGATAAAAAAAAATATGTCACGTTGATCGGCATAATTGTCATAAACAATAAATGAACCAAATAGTTATAAAATATAATATATATACCACATCCGAATCATAGACAGGACGAGGACCGACGGGGGCGGATACCAAAACCATCGCACTATATAATAACAAACAATAATAAAAGTAAGAAAATTATACAAGTATCTATCTAAATCATACAAGTAAGAATTTTTTTCTTTTAGAAAGAAGATAAGAACAAGAGGCTCACCACGGTGGTGCCGGCGACGAGATCGGCGCGGGCGATCGACGGCGGTGAAGACGGGGACGGGACGTGACGGACCGCTAAACCTAGACAAATCTTGAGGAAAATGGAGCTTGGAGGTCGAGTTTGGAGAGGAGAAAGCTTAAGTAGTGTGGCTCGGGCATTTCATCGAACACCTCATGTGCATAGGAGGTGAGCTAGAGCACCACAAAGCCCTCCCCTCGCCGGCCAGAAAAAAACAGAGCAGTGGAGTGCTCTGCTCGCGGGCGAGGGGTATATATAGCCACACCAAAGGCCACCCTTTGGTCCCGGTTCCAGCCACGAACCGGGACCAATGGATGTGGGCCAGGAGCGAGGCCCATTGGTCCCGGTTCGTGTCTGGAACCGGGACAAAAGGGTCCAGACGAACCGGGACCAATGCCCCACGAGGCCCGACCGGCCCTCTGGGCGCACGAACCGGGACGTATGCCCCCACGGGTCCCGGTTCGTGACTGAACTGAACCGGGACTAATGGGTTGAGCAGGCCTGAACCAAAGCCCTGTTTTCTACTAGTGATACTAAACTTAGTTCAAGACTGTGACAATTATTTTGGATCGGATGGACTACATAATTTCTTTCTTGTTCGCCAGCTATAGCCTATAAGTAGGTACTCCTAATATAAGAGCGTTCAGATCACTAACGTAGTAATCTAAACGCTCTTATATTAGTTTACGGAGGGATTACGTCTAAAACACTCACTTGTCGGAACTACCGAAGAATCCATCTGCTGAAAGAATAGGGTTTTTCTTTCACCCGCAAAAAGAAAAGGATAATAAATAAATAAAAACAGTACTGTTCCATGCATGCACGCATGCACGGGTCTTCTCCCGTTCACCGCGGATACGATGACTGCAGCGGCACAGCATCATGCACCCACACGCCGTGCACGTGTGCCGTGAGAATCGAATGTACGGTCATTAATCCAACCACTAATGTAGTATAACCTTACAAATTACAGCATCGATTCCTACTAGCACTAGACAAGATTCTGACAAGGCAAGGAGTCGGTCACTCTTACAGCTCTGTGGTAAAGGTCTGTCTGAGCTGTAGAGAAATGTCTCATCTCCTGACTTGTCCGAGGATAAGGAGCGTATGCTTTGACACGGACGTACCGTAGTAGACAACAAGTATAGCACAGTAAAGTACATAATTATGTAG
Organism: Thinopyrum elongatum; assembly: GCA_011799875.1. Lineage (NCBI taxonomy): Eukaryota > Viridiplantae > Streptophyta > Magnoliopsida > Poales > Poaceae > Thinopyrum > Thinopyrum elongatum. The sequence continues at coordinate 345,200,965 of CM022297.1, read as the reverse complement.
AGTCGTCGCCCATCAGATCATTCTGCGCACTCCACAGTTTTAACATTTTCAGGCTTACGAGGAGAAATTGTGCCGTTAAATCTGCCGTGGAAGAATTAATAGTCTTGTGCGGTAAAAAAAGCAACAAGCGTGCATACATATTCATACAACAAGGATTAACGGCCGAACGTGATCATTGAAGACTGCAAAATCCAAGGCAACCGGGCGAAATGTGGAATACTGGATCTAGTCGACTTCCGGCCGTCCTTGAGACCATGTGACAGCCAACGGACACGTACGGTGCCGCAGAGCTGACGTGCAAGTGTAACTGGTATGTGTTGTCGCTTTTGTCGTGCCACATCTGCCCTACATGTTGTTAGTTACGCCGTGTTTTGCATCGATCTCGTCTGTTTCGCCACGACCGTTCAAAAATGATGCACAGAAGCGAGGACATGAGTGGCTTGGTTTTGCTCGTGATCAGTTTTAGCTAATGAGATCTCCCTTTCGATGCCCCTCACCAGGTGTACATATTTTGGTAAGTATGGACCATCACTGCTAATTAGCGGAAGCGCCTTCTGACTGTCACTCTCCAAGCTGGATGGTAGCTCTGTCCACTCAAGTATGAGTTGGATTCGCTCCTGGCAAGTAGGTCAGGGTGATTCATGTACTTAGCGGGTTTCCCATTTAGTTGGTTTGCATGTTATTGGCTGTGCGCATGCCGGAAGAAGTAGGATCTTAGTTTAGCAAAAAGTCAGTTTAGTAAATGCGTAACTTGCTACAGTTCTTTTAATAGATTGAGATGGATCTAGCAAAACGTTTACATGTCCGGAGCAATAAGAAGTAGGACCCCAACATACATCTGGTGTCAGATTTTTTTGCGGTTTTTTTCTTCTCATCATCAGATCCATCGGATCCTGATTGAGCATATGACAATTAATCGTTGCAGCATGACAATTTTTTATGAGAATTTTACATCTGACATCAGATTTTTTAGCAATGCCCTCAGGTGCGAACACATGGAAATTACTCAATGTTGCATGTCAATTTTTATGATAATTTTTACACTAGATGGCAGTTTTCACTTCAAAACATGGCAAATCCTTATATGAGACAACATGGCAAATTTATCTGTTTTCGTATGGCAAATCTGAAGCGCTCGCTCGAAAATGTTAAAAATATGCCGTCAGATTTTTAACATTTAGGAAGAACCATGCGGTTAGCCCATCAGAGTTCTGCAGTGTTTAACACTTTTTGAGTTGTGTACAACATGTACTTCACCGGCATGGCGCAGGTCAATAAGCGACTCGTACTAGTACATGCTCGAGATACCAGTCCAGCAAAGTTCTCTGAATCGTGGAGCGGAGACGTACGTGTAGGCCGCGCCTCTGTGACCCAGAAGAAGTATCGATCTACCCAGCCGAAGTCACTGTTTATTACTCCTTCCCCCTCTGAGATCCATTTAAGAAATGCTTCCGTTCATTTAACCGCAAAAACCAAATCTCCCCCCCCCACCCCCCCCCCCCCCCCCCCCCCCCCCCCCCCCCCCCCCCCCCCCCCCCCCCCCCCCCGCGTAAAGTAATCCACTACGCTTATCTCCACGTGACATGAAGGAAGGAAGGACCAAGTGCATCATCTCCCTCTCCCTCTTCCAGTAGCGGAGTAGCCGGTAGTACGCCTGTACATTCTCTTTCACTCTCGCGCATGCAAGCGCTTATCTCTCCGAGAACCACTCCTACCGGAGGAGGAGGAGCGGGAGTTACAGAGAGATCGGCGCCGGCACTGCGACGCCGACGATGACAGCGACGGCAGTGGCGGCATTCCCGCCGCACGCCTCCATCTGCTCCCTCATCTCCTTCCTCAGCCACCACCTCGCCGCGCTCCTCGCCGACCCGGCCGAGCTCCTCGCCACGCGGCGGCGCTGCGTCGCGCTGCTCGCGGGGCCTTCCCCGCGCCCGGCCTCGTCGGCCGACGGCCACGGCGACGACGACGACGCCGTCCTCGCCGCGCTCCAGGGCGCCATCGACTCGCTCCCGTCCGCCGCGGCCGACGCGCCCGGAGACGCGGGGCTCCTCCACGACGTCGAGGCGGCGCTGCAGGCGCCCGCGCTGCTGCCGGAGGACGGGCGGACGGCGGGGCGGGACAACCGGGTCGTCGCCGCGTGCGCCTACTTCTACCTGGCCCTCGTGCGGGCGGCGCAGGGGGACGCGTGGCAGATGGCCGCGCACTTCCTGCAGGCCGTTCTCGTCTCGCCCGCCGCGCTGGCCGGCGGCGGGCTCGCGCCCCGCGCGCTCTGGGACGGGCTGTTCGACGAGGCCGTCCTCGCGCGCGCCGGCGGCGCCGGCGCCAGCGAGGAGGACGCGGCCCGCCGGGCCGCCAGGCGGTACAAGGACTGGCTCATGTACTACAGGGTCGTGGCCGCCGCGCCCGACGGCGCCGCCTCGGCCGACGGCGCCGCCTCGGCCGACGGTGTCGGGTGAGTGAGCCGTTGCGAGCGAGGGAACCCCATGTTTTACCGCGAGACGGTTATAACGGTACTCATATGCAGCGAGGGAACCCCATGTTCACAGTGCTGTATGCACATACGCTGGACAGTACAACTGTACGCGCGCGCACGTATAGTACAGTACATCGCACTGTACGCACACCATGCTGACGAGGGGTACTGGAAAGTGAACAGGGGTGGCTTTTTCATGATAGGGTCGTGATGTGGTGCGGCAGGGACCCTTTTCATCTCGTGGAAAAGATTTTGCTGCTGCGGTTTTGTCCAATGTCTCTTTCACCTTTTCTCTTTTCTTTCCATCTCCATAGCTGTGAAGTTCTATTCTTGGATCATCATAGATATAATTCTCCTTTGGTACCCTACCTTAGTTCGAAGATCGTTTGGAATGCATTTCTTTGTAATCGAACTATCGGCAAAATGATCTTTGATTCAAAGGAATTTTATAGAAGTTTTTAAGGGTTTGAGTCCCAAGTTTTTCTTTTCTTCTCTTGTGGAGGTCATTTGGTTCATAGGATTTGAATCATTAAAAATTTCCACCCACTCAAACTCTGACTATGATTCTTTTGTGAAGTTCTGTCCACTCAAATTTCCATCCACTTATTTTCTTGTTTAGTTTTATCATCAGATCACAGATGGGCGTGGCTAGATCTCAGTCGACTAAGACTTAACCAAGTATCAGTCAAGTGACAGAAAATATAAAGAAAAATTGATTTTTTTTTCATAGATCTCCACGTAGGATCTCACGAATATAGCATTGACTGAGACTTAGCAATCCTGATCATAGATATAATTCTCCTTTGGTACCCACCTTAGCTCGAATGCAACATTTCTTTGTAATCGAACTATGTGGAAAATGATCTTTTATTCAAAGAAATTTTATAGAAGTTTTGTAGGATTTGAATCCTAAGTTTTTCTTTTCTTTTCTTTTCTTGTGGAGGTCATTTCTCATTTGGTTCACACGATTTGAATCATTCAGATTTTTTTTCTAAGAGTTCGTTTTAACTTTGTTTTAGAGGAAAAATTCCATCCACTCAAACCTCTAACTATGATTTTTTTTTTCCTTGTGGTGTATTTCACATCATTGGTGCTAATTCCTGTAGCTTTCCGTCCTATAAAAAAATGTGAGATCCGGCAAACCAAAAAGGCCCCGAATTATTTCTTGATTTCCAAAAGAGATGACTGGGGGTTGCCTTCCTCATTCCTTTTGCTCAATCTTTTCTCTACTTCTTGATTCTGTAGAGCACTTTCTCTAGCATGTCCCTGTGATGTGGCAAAAAGAAAAAAAAAGGAGGGAGAGACCAGGAGAGGACTAATCCTTTTTGCAAAAGGGATTCTAAAAAGGAACTTGACTGACACACCTTTTTTACCGGCATGCCATCTCCAAAATTCCTGACGAGTTTCTGAAGCAATGCAAAGCAAAGCAAAGCAAAGATTCTCCACTAGCAGCTTGAGACAAGCATGTACACTAAACCATCCTGACCCACACCAACACCAGCCGCATGCCTACAAAATTTAACACCATCTAGAGACATCATCTTGAGTGGTGCTAGCTACACTACACTGCTATATATACTTCAGAGACAGACCAGTAGATGGTGCCATGGTTGCACAGCACCTTCTGCTTCTCTATACTCCTACTATAGTAGTAACATACATACATACCTCCATGGACAGGTGCTTTCAGCTGGGAAAATCTGCAGGCTCTGTGATTCCAAGATGGAGAAGTGTATCTGAGGCAAGTGATGTACTTTAGCACACATGTCTTTGTATAATGCAGGGCATGTATATGCAGATGAGTTGAGGAGTTACCTGTGTTTTAGAGCTGAGGTGGACTTGAAATTTCTGCAGGAGACAACAGCCCAATGGATCGGGCATGAGGAGAAGAGCACAGCCTCCGTCTCCAACTTCGGCGGTCATGGTGGCTTCGCCGAGCTGAAGTACTTTCTCAGCTGTGCCGATCAGGAGTTTCAGGAAGATGCCAAGGGGAGCTCTGACAGCAGGTGCCTCCATGAGATGCTTGAGGAGGCCCAGTCCGACTCGCCGATTTCATTCTACTCGCATCTTGATTCTAGCGAAGCAAGCGACAGCGAGGTAAGACATGCCAATCCTACCACTCATTGCAAATTATAATGGCGAAGAGAGTTCTGTGTTCGCATTTTTTTTAGAACAAGTACTGTGGTTTCAGATCATTATCAAAAGAACAGCTATCCCTTATTTGAATGTTGTCAACATTTTTGTTTGTGAGAAAATATAAAAGCCTAAGGAGGCCAAGATGTTAATACACCAACAGTACTAAAAATAGCACAACTGCTATCCAGCAAAAGTTAGTGAAATCCTTTCCTGCAATTGTAAGCGGAACTTTGTAACATTAGTATGTGGGGTAACAGAATTTATACCTTAACTGCAAAAAATCAGATATGCTGGCGAAGCCCTTAGAGTTTAATGGCATTTAATTAATCTGAAGCAGGTAGCTCTACATGACAAAGGGAGGTCGGCAAAGATTATGCCTATTGATGCAGATTTCTTGTCAAGTAAACTCCATGAAAGGTACTACTGCATTCGACTTCATCTGCTATACTGCCGAGTATTGCCATCCTAACGCATTCTTTTGTTGGTAGATCATGCCACAAGAAGAGTCTAACATGGTGCACTTCTCCTGAGAATGCAATGATATATGCTCCTGAATCTCCACTTTACATTGTCGATGACACTGAGATGCAACCAAACAACTTACAATTAAGCAGATCACAAGGCTCACCGAACAATCTGTCAACTTCAGTCTTCGATCTGCACAATGCAGACTCATACGCCGTGTCCAACTATTTTAACAAGGATGACATTTCTCCAGAATGCACACCCAGGCATGATCTCAGGTGCTTCAGCAACTTCTCAACCAAATTCATCAAGAGAAGTGCTCTATCCGACCTAGTGTCTCGAGGAAGCATGAGTAGGAAATTCAAAGCTTTCTCAAACAGTGATGAATGGAGCGATGCTAGCTCGCGCTGTGGGAACAACAGTCAGGTTGATTTTCTTGAAAGATTCCAGAAGGCGGTATCAAAACTATTGGTTTCAGACGGGCTAGAAAGCTGCCTAGATGCCAGCTCAGAAATCACAACGATATGGCAGCTGCTGAGCCATACGTCTGAAGTGAGACACAAACCGTCGGTAAGGCAAGACATCCTTGAACAACTGTTTGATAGCATTTCAACAGATAAAAAGGATAAAGTTATCAGAGCATCAGTCTATGTTCTAGTGCTCATGATATCCGAAGATAGGAATGTAATGAGAGACATCAAGAGGAAAGACTTCTATTTATCCAATTTGGCCACTGTGTTGAAGAGAGATGTGCATGAAGCGGTCATTCTTATATATTTGTTGGATCCTTCCCCTTTAGAGATAAAAAACTTGGAGCTGTTACCTTCACTTCTACACGTGGCCTGTAACACTGCCACCCAAAAATGGCCTACGCTGCTTCCACTAACGCCAACATCCGCATCGATAGCTCTCATTGAAATCTTGGTGACAGCATTTGACTATGTAACGAATAATGTTCACTTGGCCACAATCAGCTCTCCTCCTATTCTCTCTAAGCTTGTTGATGTTGCAAAGAACAACAACTTAGAAGAAGGCATGGCCCTGGCAGCTATTCTCGTCAGGTGTGTGCGACTTAGCGGAAACTGTAAGAAGTTTCTGTCACAGGCTACTCCAGTGGAACCTTTCCTTCACCTTCTCAGAAGGAAAGAGCAGCGTGTCAAGTACGCTGCGCTTGAATACTTCCATGAGATTCTTCAGATTCCTCGGTATGATCTACACCCTGATAAGGCTCAATTGTTAAACCCTTGCCATAATAACTTGTCCAATTGTGTCAACCTTCAGGTCCTCTGCAATTTCTTTGCTACAAAAAATATGGCAGCGAGGAGGCATTGCTATTATGCATACATTGGTGGCCTGCCTCCATCAAACTGAACCTGAGCAACGGGTTTTTGCGGCTAATCTTCTCCTTCAATTGGATATGCTGGTATTCCTACTATCCCAGATACTCCTGATCTGAACAATCATTTTTCTTCTGGTCCGTAGAAACAACAGATGATATGCTGCATACTAGCTAGAATGAACTTTAAGGGTCACAATGCATTGACACCCACCATTTGTAACTGCGCCGTCTCCCAGCTTATGTTGGCGTTTGTCTTCTCTTTTTTCTGTTAATCAAATGAGGCGGAGCTCCTGCCCTTGATTCCAAAAAGAAGTAAACATTTAAACAGCCATAGCACTGCACAGTGACCTTAAATTATCGGAAATGACAGTTTATTTTCTGTTTTTGCAGGAAAACCCAGATGGAAGGAGTGTCTTCAAAGACGAAGCAGTGGAGGTCCTACTGGAATCTCTATCATCTCAAGAAAATTTCACTGCACAAGCACTAGCAGCGTCTTTTCTGTCAAATCTTGGAGGGACTTATTCCTGGTCAGGAGAATCCTACACTGCTGCATGGCTATCAAAGAAAGCAGGTCTCACCTCAAAATCTCATAGAAATATGATCAGAAACATCGACTGGCAGGATGCTTGCCTTCAGGTCAAGTATAAAAATATTCATTATTTGCTAGCATAACAGAAACTAGTTTTAATTGACGAGTAAAAATACGATGCAGGATACAGAAATAAGCTCATGGAGCAACAAATTTGCACGAGCAATTATAGGAATAGGAGTGCCATTTATCAGTGCACTAGCCAAAGGATTGCAAAGCAAGGTGAAGGGAACCTCACACGACTGCCTAGTATGCGCCGCATGGCTTGCAAGTGAGCTGGCTTCCCTTGGTGAAAATGATATAAGATATTATGCTTGTGAGATCTTGTTGCTTGACATAGTGCACCGCCTTCATCCGGGATGCGAGCTTGACGAAAGGGTTCTAGCGTGCATGTGTGTATATAACTACACCTCTGGAAAAGGTTAGGAGAGTTTCTTATACCTATTTATTAGACTTAAAGTTGAATGGTTTGGTATTGACTAACTAGTACATTGCGTATTATGTTGATTTCAAATGTAGAGTCAACTAGCCTAAGTTTGTAACACAGTAATAGTCAAAGTAATATGTTCCAAAGAAGTGATCTGTTTCCTTAACGTCAGGGAAGCAAAAGTTGATGAGCTTGTCAGAGGGTTCGCGAGAATCCCTTAGGAGGCTTTCATCATTCACATGGATGGCTGAGGAGTTACTTCAAGTTACAGATTACTACCTCCCTAGGAAACCAGTGAGTACTGTTAAAATTAAGTCAGATTTTATTTATTTATTTTCCTCTCCTTCCTTTCTGAATCAGATCTGTGAGTGAAAACTTGATGGTTCATATTCTTCTTTTACTTATACTCCCTCCATCCCACAATATAAGATGTTGTTACATCCAAGTATATTGGATGTAATAACATCTTATATTGTGGGACGGAGGGAGTAATAAAGATGAATTATACTATCTTAAATAAAAGATGGCACCAATAATAAATGGACATCTACGTATCTTTATAATTTTAGCATGGTCCTTTTTTTCCCTTCTAAACTCAAGAACATGTGCTTTAGGATTTTCCAGAAGCTATAATGCAAATGTAATAAGAATTATTCAACTCTAGTTCTCCTTCTCAAAGCATTACTTTTACATGAAATCTAATTGTCTGAAGTTGTCAGTGCAGCGTGTATCATGTGTACATACACAAATCCTAGAGATTGGTCAACCTGGCAATGGAGCAGCAACTGCTATAACATTCTTTAGAGGGCAGCTCTTTGTTGGTTACTTCAATGGCACCATCAGGGTAATGATATGTTCCATATCTCAGTAGATACTTTCCAACTCATAAGTCACACATATTTGCCTTAAACAAAAGTAACACACATATATTTGCATGGCAATAGTTAATTCATAATTAGGAATTATTTATGGCTTTTCTCCTTAAAAATCATCTATTAAAACGAGAGTAACACTGTAATAGTTTGCTAACTAAATTCCTAATACTTGGGTGTTCCTACACAGGCATGGGATATAAAAGGCCAGAGAGCAGTAATCATCAGAGAGGTTAAAGAGCACAAGAAAGCAGTCACGTGTTTTGCACTATCAGAAACTGGACAAAATCTCTTGAGCGGATCAGCTGACAAATCTATTCGGGTAGGAACTGCAATCAACCATAAAGGAAAATTAATCACAAATTATTAACTAATATGCTCCTTTGTTCGGGTAAAATAATGCTCCTTTGCAGGTATGGAAAATGGCACAGCGCAAGCTTGAGTGTGTTGAGGTATTTCAAATAAAAGAGGCTGTGCAGAAGTTTGATATTTACGGTGACAAAATTATTGTACTTACACATAAAAACGTTCTGAAGGTGTGCATTTGCTTCCTATGCTCCAGAAATTATCTCACCGGATGGGGTGTATAGCAACAACACTGTTTTTACTTTGCATTCCTTTTACTTCCACAGTTCTCTTGTTCAGCAAGAAGCACCCAGACATTTTACAAGAGCAAGCATGTAAAATCCCTAGCTCTTTCTCAGGGCAAAGCTTACCTCGGCTGCGGAGACTTGAGTATACAGGTTAGTTTTGTTAGTCGATGATGGTAATAGCATCTAAAAACATGGTATCTGAAACACAAAACATGTTATCAGGAATTAGATGTATCAGTAGAATCGAAGATTGAGATAAGAGCGCCTACAAGAAGCTGGAGAATCAGTAAGCAACCAATTAGCTCCATAGTAGTATATAAAGATTGGATGTACTGTGCTGGTTCTCAAGTGGAAGGATCTGCCATGAAGGTAATGTTCAGTTGACCTCTCAAAATCACCAGCCATAACATGAAGAATAAAATGCTAAACATGGCACTACTTTGAAAACAGGACTGGAAAAAGCGATGCAAGCCCACGATGACAATGCCAATGCCAAAGGGAACAAATCTAGAGGCAATGGCAGTGGTGGAGGACTTCATCTACTTGACCTGCAATAAAAGCCCAAGTGTCATTCAGGTAATATGTTTATTATTAGTATTTATATCTGAAGAAAGATTATTACTATTATTATTATCATCATTATTTTGGTTACACTAATCTATATATCAATATGTGTCATGCCATACTAGTAATCTCTTTCACTCCAATGTCTTAATTACTCCCTCCGTCTCAAAATAAGTGACTCAACTTTGTACTAGCTTTAGTACAAAATTAGTACAAACTTGAGTCACTTATTTTGGGACGGAGGGAGTACAAAATTACAGAACTTGCCAACCTGATTATGCTTCTGCCTATTGATATCGACAGATATGGTTGAGAGAGAAGCAGCAGAAAGTTGGAAGGCTGCCTGCAGGGAGTAAGATAACAAGCATCTTCACCGCAAACGACATCATTTTCTGTGGAACTGAAACCGGGTTAATCAAGGTCAGTACTCAATAGCATACCATGAATCTTATGAGGTGTCATTCATGTTCTTCTAGCATTTACACCAAGAATAAATTGCTATTACAGGCATGGATCCCCTTGTGAAGGGCGCAAAAGAAAAGAGAAGAGCACAGAACATGGATCGACTTTTGTAAATGCAGAGCGTGTACAGAACACACATGGAAAATAAGGAAATGACACCCCTTTGTTGTACAAGGCACCCCTCCTGAGGACACGGCATCGCAGTGACTAGTACGGTCGTACCTTCACAATGTAAATAGTGATCTTGTGAGTATATTTCTTCTTTGAGAGGATAACGTACATGTTCACGGTAAAAAAAAAACGATTGTGTGTCAGTGTGTGTGAATACTTGACACTTTCTCACTGGTAGCAACTTTCATAAATTCGCAATGGCTTAGTGAAACTGAAATCGGGCATTTAGACAGAAAGCCAAAGAAGTGTAGAATCAAAGCTCAATATGGCCGGGCGGCCAGCATTCCAGCTACCATGTAAAAACAGCACATGGTGAACAACAAAAGCAACGCAATTTGCAGCAGATCGACGAAAAATGCTGATAAGGATCAAACAAAATACAGGTGCACCTGATGCAGCATCCGAAGCAAATTGACATACCCGACACTGCTACTGTGCCGATGGCATGTCTGTTGCGGCATTCCGATGAACACCCTGCGGGTGTGCTCCTGGAGAAACTCTTCTTGGCTTCTTGCCCTCCTCCCTCCACTACGCGTCCACGCCTGACCTTCCGGACATGTATGCGCGACGCCAGACCAACCAGGAATCAGAGGTCCGGGTTGACAGGAGGGAACCTTCGAGAGAGTGCTAGAAGCTTCCGGAGAAAATATGCACCCTCAATAAAAGAAAATATGCACCATTTGAATGGAGCCCCCACGCGCCGCGCCGAGAGCCAATTCTTGTACCCCGCTCGTGGGCTGGGCCGGTTTTTTCAATTCCTTTTCCGGTTTTCGTTCCATTTTTGTGACTTTTTTATTTTATGTTTCTTTCATTGTTTTTCTCTTGTAAAAAGTATATGCATGTATTTAATTCAACAATGGGATATATATATATTATTTTTGAACTATATATATATATATATTGTGGTTTTTCCTATTGTAAAAAGGATATAAAACAATATCTAATTCTCTCCAAAAAATAGTTTTAGTTTACGTGTTGTTCTACGATGGGATAGACTTTAGATATGATTTTTAATGGTTTATTTTATATAAAATTTGTACTTGTATTTGTACCCTTGGTTATAAGGTTTTAGAACAATTATTATTTTCAATTAGCTTTTTTAAAGTTAAATCCTCATAAAATTATTTAGGGTTATTTACATCATACAAGAATGTGGTAGTATTATTTGGCACAAATTGAATTAGTAAAATTTTAGTTGCCTACTAAGGCAATAAAATCCAATAAGAAAAAAAATATGCAAATGCCAAATAAGCTTCAGAGTCTTTATTTTTTCATATTTTTGTCTTCATTGATACATATAGGCGATCTAATACATAAAGCAGGGTGTGGAAAGTTCCTAAAAAAATAAGAAAAATGTTATTTGTTTCCGGTGGAATCACTCTCTACAAGTTGGCTCGAATCAACGAGGAGCACTGAAGCTAGGCATGTGCCTTTAGCACTTAAGTTTAGGCCCGTGAGCAGAACGAGAACGCAACAACCTGCTCGATGGTTACCACCGTCTGGGAACTTCGCAAAGCTCAACGTTGATGGAGCGATCTCGAGGAATGTAGTCAAGGGAGCAATGGGGGCAATCTGCCATGATCACTAGGGTGTTTACCTAGGGGCGTCGACAATGGGTTTCAAGGGGATTACTCTGGAACGCTCGAAATTCTGGCATGTAGAGAAGCACTTATATTGGCAGGCGACCTATACCTTCATCGACTCTATGTGGCGCAAGATTGCAAGGCGGCTGTGAAAAATATCCATAGGGGGATACTTGGGAGTAATGGCGTTACTATCACGGAGATCATCGAATGACCAACTGCTTTTGCTTCCTGCACTTTTGTTTATGAGCTTAGAAACTATAATTATGAATCTCACGATTTTCACAAAAACATACTAGTTTTTTTGGGGTAGGATGCCATGTTTGGCTAGGCCTCCATATGATCCTCTGTTAGTTCCTATAAACATTGATATTGAGTAATTAGGTATTGCGAGATTGCCTAAAAAAACCAGTCTTGTGTAAGTTCATCTTCCTTGATTTTTTTCCTCCACGCCGATCACCTGGTCGGTCTGTGGCCAAGGAAACCAAGAGCACTTCGACTTTGATGTTAAGTCTTTGACATGACGACGATCATTGGTCATTGTTCAAGCTTCAAGGACCCACAACCAGTGGTGGAGCTACCAGAAATTCATCGGGCGGGCCAGATGAGCTAGGTCAAAGCTAACCTGACAAATTCCTCTCTTATGTCCCACTCAATTTGTTGCTACGTTGGGTGGGCCACTGCCTGGTTTTGCCCCAACGTAGCTCCGCCTTTGCCCACAACCTCATGACCGTCGGTTTGGCAATCCACTTAGCAATTATTAATTTTTTTTTTGTGGTGGAGCAATAATGATTTCTACCAATAGGTTGTTGCTAATATTGTTCTTTTCATGTTTTGTATACATGTGCATCAATTGCTCTAAATGTTCGGTGTTTCAAGATCCAATCACCCAAGTCATGTTTTCATTGTTAGAAAAAATGAATTTGGTTACCAAAAGCCTACGTAAAAACAAAGAACCAAGAATTTAGCTCAATGTCACGAAGGAGCTATGGATAGTTTTATTATAAAAGACATTATGATTTATACATTATTGTAGTTCTAATTTTCTAGTGGGAGAGGCTCCATTTTACAGTTTGGCACATGGCGCCGGATCTTGCTGGCTTGGCCCTGTATATGTCTGACCGATGAGGTAATGTTTTAGTGAACAGACTTGCCACGCTGTGTTGTACGTATAGCTTAGTTCGTTAAGAAAACACAAGCACACCCATATATACCAGCACTGGTAAGAGGTAAGAGGGTAGCAGGCAGTATTTGAACAGCCATCCGTCGGTCCAAGAATGTAGTACCAGTGCAAGTGCACCAAACTTGATCGCGATTGAAAACCCACACCGGATTAATCCTTTCCCGAGCAAATCCTGGCATGCAGCCCACGTGCAGATCGATATAGCAAATCCTGGAATGGAACTAGCGAATGGTATGGTGCAAACTCTAGGGAGCCACGTTCAGTTCTCTCAACTATGACCAAGTCCCAAGTGTGATTGCATTCGCCGTAAGAGCATCTTCAGCCACGTATCTCTAATTCGACCCCTCAAACGCCCACGGACGCGCCCGGCCAATGATCGAGTGTGTCCGTTTTAAGCCCCTATTTATTCATCCGCGCAACCACAACCCTCATTTTCTTCCTCATATGCTCGGTCACTTGCACGTGATTAGTGGAGATGAAGAGAGAGAAGAAAAAGAATGACTAAAGAAAGAGAAAAGATGGTCCGGGGTGGGGCTGCGTCCTATGTGGCGGATTGACCGGGCGCGCCCGGGCGTGTCCGCGAGCCCTCATATCCTCCCCATATTTGAGATGGATACGAGGGTTCGCGGACAACCCGGATATATAGAAAAGGTACGAGGGATCTGATTGGGTCACTTTTTCCCTTCTCTCTCTTGTCCGGTCACTGACCGGGCGCGTCCGCGGGCATATGAGAGATGGTTTGAGGATCCGGCTGTAGATGCTCTAATACTTCATGTTTTTTGTTCTCATCCAAAAAATTTGTTTTTTTTCGAAACGAAGGCACAAGATTTGCCTCATATATTAAATAAGGAGAAAAGAGTTTGTTACAACACACACCCAGATTACGATATGACAATTATTCTCGCAATAAGAAAGACCCTAACTTCTTTGCTCCGGCGGTATCCAAAGGTTTGCCTCGTCGACGATGTTGTTGAGCAAAGTTGGCGGAGGAGCGCTCTTATGCCGGAACACTCTTGCGTTTCTCTCATTCCAAATGACCCACGACACAAGCATGGTGATCGAGGCCTTTGCTTTTTGATTGGTGGTGCCCACGGCACTCGTGCTCGCCCACCACGTCTGGACTGAGTCGAACGAGCTCCATGCGGACATGTCCATGTCGTGGATGATAAATTTCTGAATAACCAAACTCCAAAGCCTCAGCGTGAAGCGGCACCTGAAGAATAGGTGGGTTCCACATCCTTGCACTCCCCTGCACAAGGGGCAAGGGCCACAATTTGGCCAACCTCACTTAACCAATCTGTCGACAGTCCAAATCCTATCTTGCAGCGCGAGCCAAGCAAAGAACTTGACCTTCGGTGGGGCCCAAGCCTTCCAAACCATTTGGTCCATGGGGGAGAGGACCAAGCCCAAAAACTGTGCCCTGTAAACAGAGACCGCGGAGTAATGCCCAGAGTCGGAGTGCTTCCATAATATGCCATCCTCAGCAGGCTCATCAAGATGCACCTCATGCAGAAGCATCCAAAGGGTGAAGAATTGTCTAACATGCTCGATGGAAACAACCGCAAGTGGCCTGATTTTGAGGATCCACGTGTTTTCCTTGAGGGCCTCCCGTACCTTCCAATGTTTCCGCGAGGAAGACTCTTAAACGAGCGGAGCAATGTCCTTGGGCTTGCGCCCAAGAAGCCAAGAGGATTCCCAAAAGGGTGTCCTCGCTCCATTCCCAACCGTAATTGTGGTACTGGCGTAGAAGAAGTTGAGATCTTCCTCATCACACGGGTTCCCTCTCCCAACCTACAATTTTGTTGGCTCCTTCCATTCATACCAAGGCCACCTCAATCTCAAAGCCCGCGTGAACTTGTTGGTGTTGAGGACCAGGGCCGGGCCCACTGTTGTGCAGAACGTGCGGCCCGCACAGGGCCCATAAATTTTGGGGGCCCAATTTTTTTTATATAAGACTATATACCAAACGCTAGGAATTACTAGAAGGGAATAGGGCTAGTGCCGGAACGCTGGGCCGCATCCCGCTGGGCACTGGGCTGCAATCGCATTCGCGACTCTGCCTGGTGGGCGTGCGTCGCTCGCGATCCTTCCTCACCCGGTCAGCGCTCGCATGCACTCTGCCCAGTAATATAATCGTGTTTCCAGGCCAAAGTGCATCGTAGAAAAAAAAAACTGTCCTGAAGTACAGACTTAACAACTGGCCTAGTACACACAGCAGCACATATCCTCGTTTCGGCCTTAGTTTTTTTTCAGCATCCTTGGTCAATGCATGCTTCCCCATGCAACTGTTGCTCGGTAGCTTCTTCTTTTTTTCAGCATCGTTGGTGAAACATTTATTTCAGTGAACTTTAGGTTCACAAATTTTCAAATATCCCCATCATAGGCTACTAGAGCATATATAATTAATCTTGAGAGACGATCGATTAGGCTACCGACAGGAGAACTGTCATGACTCGAGCACCAAGCTGCCAATTCGTCGTATGTTCTTGACCTCCTCTACCCGGCGCGATCGGCAGATAGATGCCGTCAATTCGGCAGAGAAATATCGCGAGGTCTATTCTCGACAGGAGCAGCACTACAGTAGTTTGAACTAGAATAATCACCAGGAAATTAGCAATTCTTTCAATACTTCAATAGATCAATGATGCACATCCCTTTAATTTTGTTTTATTTCTTTCTTATATAGTGCTTCAAGAATCTAGATGAGCCACCAATCATGTCTTTTACAAGCATATGTAATATATTTTTTATTTCTGTAATTTTGTTTTTATAACGAGATAGGGCCTCATTTTTGAGTTTGGCACAGGGCCCCGGATTTTACCGGCCCGGCCCTGTTGAGGACCCCCAGCCCACCATACACAAGCGGCCGACTGACAATGTCCCAATTGACCTTGCATTTTGCTTCGGTTGTCTTATCCGATCCGGACCACAAGAAGGCCCTCTCAAGCTTGTCGATGTTTTGAAGGATGGTGGGTTGTATCACAAGCGGCGTGATGAAGTAGATCACTTGAGAAGCGAGCACCGACTTGACAAGAGCCGCGCGCCCAATGATGGTGATGATCTGGCCCTCATATGTTGTCTATCTGTTTGCTACCTTATCCATGAGGAATTGCAGGTCAACGAGCTTTAGCTTCCACACAGATAGTGGTAGGCCAAAATATCGCAGCGGAAAGGAGGCCCTGACAGCCACGGCAACCCTTGGGTGATGCGCACCAAGTCAAGGTTACCGCACGGAATAGGAACCATCGAGCTCTTATGAAAGTTGATGCACAGATCAGGGACATCCCCAAAACCTCTCAGAATGGTCGCAAAGGTTGTCCATGTCACTTTTGATCGGAGCTATAGCTGCGTCATCCGCGTAGAGGGAGGTACCCACCAGAACTTCATGTCCTTGGGTCGCTGCCAGAACACAAGTCAAAAACCATCTGCTCCTGATTTTACATCCTTCTCCCCACTAGCCTGCGCTTTTACATCTTACCAATACGAATCCGGCGACGCCAAAACTCGCAACTTGCAAGTGCACTGTGCACGTGTATATGCATATATAAACACACGACAGCACGACACGACGCATTTGAGCAGCTTCTTGTAGCAAAATACACAGATCACACAGCATGCGTTCCTTGTACGCGCTCGCCGTCCTGCTCCTGCTCGCCGGCGCGGCGTCAGCATCCAAGAAGGACTGCAGCGCAGCCGAGAACGCGGCGCTGGTCGCCGTCAAGGCGGCCTTCAACAACGCCTCCTACTTCGCGTCCTGGACGCCCGACACCCGGTGCTGCCGCTGGAACGGCATCAACTGCGACGCCTCCACGGGCCACGTCATCAGCCTGGCCATCATGCAGGACGACAACGTCGTCGGCCCCATCCCCGGCGGCGCCATCGCCGGGCTCACCTACCTCCAGGCCCTCACGCTGTCCACGGTCCCGGGCGTGTACGGCCCCATCCCACAGGAGCTCGCCGGCCTCCCCGCTCTCTTCGAGCTCACCATCTCCGGGACCGGCGTGTCGGGCCCCGTGCCGTCCTACCTGGGCGCGCTCGCTCAGTTCAAGTATCTGGACCTCTCCTTCAACTGGCTCACCGGCGCCATCCCGCCGTCCCTCGCCGCGCAGGCCCCCCTCGTCAGCATCATCCTCAGCGGGAACCGCCTCAGCGGCCGAATCCCGGCGATGGTGATGGACATGGCGGGTCTGATCTTCTTCAACGTCAGCTACAACAGGCTCTGCGGCGAGGTGCCGAGCGGCGCGGTGGTGAGGTTCGGCGAGTCCGCCTTCGAGCACAACAAGTGCATCTGCGGTGGTGCTCCGCTCCCTCCATGCCACACCAAAAATGGCAACTAGTACTAGTAGTACTACGTAGGTACTGCCAGCAACGGGAAGATACCTTCCTTTTGCTGTATCAACTACTCCAGTAGTACCAAGAAATAAAACCACAAAGTAATTAGGTTCGGATGCACTCGAGCTCTAATGCGAACAGACGACACAAGTTGTCGACTTGTCGTTCGAGCGGTGGTTAGTGTTCTATGTTCATGTGCTCAAACATAATGATAATGCTTATTTACCATACATATTGATATATCTTACTCCTAGCATTTTCCAAAGCACCTATATATAAACTAACATAATGATAATGCTTATTTACCATACATAATGCTTAGTTCGCCCCGGCAAGAATTCCGGGACCGCCAAGACCAGAACCCGTCAGGCTCCTAGCCGGCGGGCTTTCACCAAGACGCCACCGCCCCACCTCATCGCACCCAAATCATTAATCAATACGGTGTCAAGCTGTCAAGCAACCAAGTGTCACGCTAATAAGAAGAGGCACATAAGCGGCGCGGCAGGCTTGCCGGGCTTCAACCTCGACACGACACCTAACAGTGCATTTAATACGTTTTGTCCTAACTGCTAGAATTAGGTATGATAGCATTGTTAGCTATCTAATCTCATCCAAATGACTGTTTTGCTACTGTGGTCGCCCCTTAACCTATAAAAGAAGGCCCGAGGTAACCGAGCAAAGAGTTCAGAAACTTCGACCCCAACACCTGTACGCGCGTGACCGCACTCCCGAGGCACCCTTGTCGGGCTAGTGCACTCCGCGCCTTCATCCTCCTCCAGATTAATCCACCATAGCAGGAGTAGGGTTTTACGCTGCAAAGTGGCCCGAATCTGGGTAAAAACAAGTTGTCCATCGCCGTGTTGTCCCCTGCTGCTTCTGCTCTTTGTGCAACGCGGCCGTCCCCATGCCAAACCACAAAGGGGCACCCCTGCCCCATAGGTGATCGTGCTTCCACGCCGACACAAGAGAAGACCGTCGTCTTTGGTTTCTCATTGGTTAATTTTGCTCGGTTTCCAGTTTTAACATTTGTGTGCAGTTTTTTGTTTTTGGAACTTCCAGATTTTTTCTTTCTTTCTGTGTTTTCCTCCTAGAAGTTTGCCTTTTTTTTGTCTTTTCCTTTTTCTATTATACAATGTTTTTTTATCCCACTTAAGATCATAAACATTTTTACACTCGCTAACTTTTTTTTAGATTTGTGACTTCTTATATATCATTGAATAGTTTTGAAAAATTATGTTTAGAAAAAATATGTAATACTTTATAATAATTCTTAAATATTTTTTTAATTTGTTAATATTTCTAAAATTCCATGATTTTTTTTAAATATTTGTTACTCCCTCGAGTGTAATAGCTTTCAACTAATATGGATTGGAGGGAGTAATATTTAAAAAAAAGTGAAAATTTTAAATTTCATAAAAACTTAAAAATGGATATTCTTTATAACTTGTGAACATTTATTAAATTGAAAGTTTTCTATTTTATAAATATTTTTGAAAATTCAACAACATTTTCAAATCTGGATTTCCTTTCATTTATCTAAACAGAATTTAACCCTTTTTTAGATTAAAAAATCGTTCAAAATGGGACATGGGCTCGACCCATTTTAGCTCCATGGTAAGTGCTCAGTCGTTTGGGCCTACCCACATAGCAGCGCATGTGCGTTTGCTCGCTATCCCGCACCGGGCGATATAGTCATGTTTCGCATATTCGTGGGGCACAATATTTTGTCTGGGATTGGGCCTAATATAATTTTTTAAATAGTGGTTAAATTTGAAAATATTATTGAATTTTTAAAATATCCATGGATTTAATGTTCAATAATTTGGAAAATAGCCATGTTTAAAAAAAATGAGGTTTTCAAATTGAAACAACAAGAAAAATAAAAAAATGGAAAATGATGAAAGGAAGAAAAAGCAAATGAAAATTAGCAGAAAACCAATATTTACATCTACATCGGTGAAAGAAATTACTCAAAAGACCAATGGCGTGCCTGTTAAAGTGGGAAAACCCTGAACGCCCCGACACATTACTGCTCGCCCTGAGTGATTTGACATCCTATTACTCCTCGCCCTGAGCGATTTGTTAGAGTGCCCTAATTAACGCCTCCAGCGATTGTAATATAAACCAGCGCTCGCACCGAGCGACACATGGGTCAGCCTGTTAGGCTTGTCGCTTGCCCTCACACCAGCCTTGCTTTGATGTTTAAAAATCCGGTAGTTGGTGATACGTCTCGAACGTATCTATAATTTTTTATTGTTCTATGCTGTTATATTATCATTCTTGAATGTTTTACAATCATTTTATAGTCATTTTATATCATTTTTTGGTACTAACCTATTGACATAGTGCCAAGTGACAGTTGCTGTTTTTTGCATGTTTTTTACATCGCAGGAAAATCAATACCAAACGGAGTCCAAACGCAGCGAAACTTTTTGTGGATTTTTTTTGGACCAGAAGACATCCCACTACTAGGAAAAGGCCTGCTAGTGGCGCACCAGTTTTGCCTACTAATGGCGCACTACTGGTGCGCTACTAGCACCACGCCATTAGAATTAAATACTAATGGCGCACCACGCAGTGCGCCATTAGTATGCCTCCCGGGGGCCATATGTACCTTGTGCTCTGGGTTACTAATGGCGCACTTCTATGTGGTGCGCCATTACTAAGTCAGATAGTAATGGCGCACCACATAGAAGTGCGCCATTACTAACAATTTTTTTCAATTTTTTTTTTCGTTTTTTTCTTAATCTCGGGTCACTATGGCTTAATCTCGGGTCAATATGCTTAATCTCAAGTCAAATCGCACTAAGTGATCAAACCTCCCGGAAGGTCACCCATCCTCACACTACTCCAGCCCGAGCACGCTTAACTTCGCAGTTCTATCCAACCCCAGCACCACCTCACTTAACAAGCACTTGTTGATATATCTATGATATCAATCCTATTAAACCTTGTTGATGTCTAGGACTTTGTTCATGTTCATTAGTGTGATGAAATTTTGAAAAAATATTTCAAACTTCCCGGTCATATTACGTATCATATTTTGAAAAAGAAATTCCAAAAAAAAAATCGAAACCAATTTTTTTTTCTGTTACTAGTGGCGCACCTAGCAAATGGTGCGCCACTAGTAAGTTTGAATTTTTTTCCATTTTTTCCTCTCTAGATCTTAAAAGCTCCGTATCTTTCGTTCTGTTAGGTTTTTGGGGATTCTGAAAATGTTCCCCCGTTAAATTCGGATGTAACTTTTCGAGTAGATGATTTTTCATATAAAAAACTTTTTCATCGGAGTACGTATGCAAAAGTTATGCCCATTTTACAAATTCTCGAGAGATTTTGCAAAAAAGTCGAAAATTCATGTTTGGAAATTTTGCTAACAACTAGACCACATATCACATGGGAATCTTATTTTCTTTTATTTTTTTGACATTTCTATCATTTTCTTTTTTTTTTGAAACTGAAAAGGCGGTCCACGCGGGGGGGGGGGGGTCCATTTGGTGAATAAATTGTAAAACTCAGAAAGTTAGTAATGGCGCACCACGTAACAGGTGCGCCATTAGTAACAGGTTACTAATGGCGCACCTGTTACGTGGTGCGCCATTACTAGTTTTGCAAAAAAAATAATAAAAAAAATGTTTAGTAGTGGCGCACCAGTGGATAGTGCGCCATTACTAGTTTGAACTAGTAATGGCGCACTATACCCAGGTGCGCCATTACTAGTTTTGAAAAAAAAAGTAAAAAAAAAATTTGTTAGTAGTGGCGCACGGAGTGTGTGGTGCGTCATTACTAGTTAAAACTAGTAATGGCGCACTCTGGCATGGTGCGCCATTAGTATTTTTGGAAAAAAAAATATTACTAGTGGCGCACCATGTTTCTGGTGCGCCATTAGTGTCTTTCACACTAATGGCGCACCAACACATGGTGCGCCACTGCTATATAGTAGTGGCGCACCACATGTCTGGTGCGCCATTAGTGGCCATATCATCTATAGCCCTTTTCCTAGTAGTGTCCAGTGGACCGGAGAAGCGCCTGGGGGGTGCTCCGAGGGGAGCACAACGCATCAGGGCGCGCCTGGAGGCCCAGGCGGGCCCTGGTGGGTTGTGCACACCTCGGGTGCCCCCCGAACCGCCTCTTTGCTCTATAAATACCTCAATATTCCAGAAACCCTAGGGGAGTCGACGAAAATCAATTCCAGCCGCCGCAGAGTCCAGAACCACCAGATCCAATCTAGACACCATCATGGAGGGGTTCAGCACTTCCATTGGTGCCTCTCCGATGATGCGTGAGTAGTTCTTTGTAGACCTACGGGTCCGTAGTTAGTAGCTAGATGGTTTTCTCTCTCTCGTTTGATTCTCAATACAATGGTCTCTTGGAGATCCATATGATGTAACTCTTTTTGCGGTGTGTTTGTTGGGATCCGATGAACTTTGAGTTTATGATCAGATCGATTTTTTTTATCCATGAAAGTTATTTGAGTCTTCTTTGATCTCTTATATGCATGATTGCTTATAGCCTCGTATTTCTTCTCCGATATTTGGGTTTTGTTTGGCCAGCTTGATATATTTATCTTGCAATGGGAAGAGGTGCTTTGTAGTGGGTTCGATCTTACGGTGCTTGATCCCAGTGACAGAAGGGGAACCGACACGTATGTATCGTTGCTACTAAGGATAAAACGATGGGGTCTATTTCTACATAAATAGATCTTGTCTACATCATGTCATCGTTCTTATTGCATTACTCCGTTTCTCCATGAACTTAATACACTAGATGCATGCTGGATAGCGGTCGATGTGTGGAGTAATAGTAGTAGATGCAGGCAAGAGTCGGTCTACTAATCTTGGACGTGATGCCTATATAATGATCATTGCCTGGATATCGTCATGATTATTTGAAGTTTTATCAATTGCCCAACAGTAATTTGTTCACCCACCGTTTGCTATTTTTCTCGAGAGAAGCCACTAGTGAAACCTACGGCCCCCGGGTCACTTTTCCAATATATTTGCTTTCAAGATCTATTTTGCTATTCGCTCTTTTCTTTATTTGCAACTTTAATTTTCAGATCTATTAAACCAAAAATACAAAAATACCTTGATGCACTTTATTTTATTTGGCGTTCGATCTATCAATATTTACTACTCTCTTGCGTCCGTTTGCCAATTTTTGGCGCCGTTGCCCGAAAGGGATTGACAACCCCTTTTACACGTCGGGTTGCGAGTATTTGTTATTTGTGTGCAGGTGTTGTTTACGTAGTGTTGCTTGGTTCTCCTACTGGTTCGATAATCTTGGTTTTATCACTGAGGGAAATACCTACCGCCGCTGTGCTGCATCATCCATTCCTCTTTGGGGAAATATCGACGTAGCTTCAAGCCGCATCAGTTGGCGGTTCTGAAAAAAAAGTGAAGCCCAATTTCCTAAAAATTAAAATAATTCAAAATTTTCATGAATTCTTTTTAAAAAATCTGGATTTAGAAAAAGTTTCGAATTTGAAAAATAGTTCAACAATTGAAGAAACAAAATCATGGATTTGAAATTTGTTTAAGGTTTAAAAAAAGATCACAAAATTGACAAATATGGTTTTAAAAAATACCGATTTTTTTAGAAAAATTAATAAATTGGAAAAGTTCATGAAAATTAAATATTTTTTGAAATACATAAGAAAAATCATCTCGAAGCTTCCAAAACCGGTAACAGTTCTAGCATATATGGGCCGGTCCCTTACTAACTTAGGGTACGTGTGTGTCTGTGTGGGAGGAGGGGGGGAGGGTGCCAAGTAGGGATTGGCCCTATTCTTCGCCATGTAGAATAGGAATCGCCGGCTCACTCTTGGCAGAGCTAACGCCCTCGCCACAGTGAGCCCAAAGCGGCAAATGGCCTCAGGTGTCGTTGATCGTAGAGAAAGAAGCCCAGCCCAGCAGAGGAAATATACACACAAGCCAGAAATCACTAGTTAAGGAGTACTCCTTGCAAAGATCACTCCACCTTCCCAGGTTGCGACAAGTGGCGCGCTGCATGTGCGCCATTTGTCGCAACCTGGGAGTTTTCCCTTTTTTCGTAGATTCGTTTATTCAAAACGTTTTATCTCTTAAACCGTGCGTCCAAATCTCGAACCGTTTTCATCGTTGGATTCCTCACGTCGAGATCTTCAAAATTGGATCCCATGTTGATAGGTTTTGACGAACCTTTTTTTCAGAAAAAAAACCGGACTAAAAAACCGAACCGGGAGCACGGGTTTTTTTCCTTTCCGAAAGAGGCACGCCCGTGCCTCTCGCGAAATCACAAGCGTGTCTCTCGCGGAAGCAAAACCGTGCATCCCGCGGAAGGAAAAAAAAGAAGAGAAAACGCATTTTTTTTTCGTTTCCGAGGAGGCACGGCCGTGCCTCTCGCGAAAGCACAACCGTGCCTCTCGCGGAAGCAAAACCGTGCCTCTCGCGAAAGAAAAAAACAGAAAACACGTTTTTTTCCGTTTCCGAGAGGCACGGCTGTGCCTCTCGTGAAAGCACAACCGTGCCTCTCGCGGAAGCAAAACTATGCCTTTCGCGAAAGGAAAAAAAATAGAAAACACGTTTTTTTTCCGTTTCTGAGAGGCACGGCCGTGACTCTCACGAAAGCACAACCGTGCCTCTCTCGGAAGCAAAACCGTGCCTCTCGCGGAAGAAAAAAAACAAAAAACATGTTTTTTTTCGTTTTCGAGAGGCACGGCCGTGACTCTCGCGAAAGCAAAACCGTGACTCTCGCGAAAGGGAAGAAAAAGAAAACGCGTTTTTTCGCGTAATTTTTTTTAAAAAAAATAATTTTGGTCCAAAAGACCAGGAAGACCGGTGAAAAACCGAAACGTCGAAAAAACCCGGAAAAAAAAACCTTTTAAAAAGCCAAAAACGTGTGCAGAAAAATAAAATAAAAATCGGAGGGAGTGTCCAGAGCGCGACATGTGGCGGGGCGGCTGGGAGCGCCAAATGGCGCTGATCGTTGCGAGGCTCTCGAAGGAGCGCTTGTTAACTAGTTGCTCTCCACGCAAGCTGTTCCCATGGTTGATGGTCGTCCAGAAAAAAAGAAAAAAAAGGGGAAAGTCACAGGCACGGGCAAGTGCAGCAACGTGATGGAGGCATGGGGGCACAGCTCACACCACATGATCCACATGGGGATGGGGGGACACGAACACAATGCCGCCTCATGATCATTCATTCACGCATACACCGTCTCACGCCCGGCGTGAGCACCAAGACGCATGGCACAAGCGTATGTTGGCTCCAAAAAGGCACCCCCGTAAAATAAAAAATAATACTCCTACAAAGTTGCTGATCCAGAGTGACCCTTCACTGCATGCAAAAGCGTGGATGATTTTTTGCTTGTGGTTTCTGTTGTTCGTCCCATCCCATTATTGGCCCCCTGCATGCCTTGGGTAAAATGTACAAAAATAAGCCAAAGCCGAAAGTAATTTTAAAAAGAAAATCTCGACGAAATTATTTCACAGAAATAACCTTTTCAGGTAGCGTCCAACACGTAGATGAAGGCGTTATGCTACACAGTGTAGCGCCTGACACGAAGGTGCTATGCTCACAGTGTAGCGTCATGACACGGAGGTGCTATGCTCACAATGTAGCGTCATGACTTGGGGGTTACCCGTGTAGCATAGCGATTATGTGTTGGGAGCTACCTAAAAGGGTTGGATTCTTTCTCGCAAAAAAAAAGGGGTTGGATTCTGTGAAATTAATTACTTTCGCACCTTTGGGCTATTTTGTCCATTTTGCCCCTGCCTTGCGGATGCAGAATTTGCCGACACCGACACCGACACCCGTCGTCTACGGCAGGACGACTCGTGAGAAAAATCTACGCATCGCTGGACCCCTTTGGCGTCCTGCCGATCGTTGGACTCTTATTCTGGCGTTCACTTGAGCGGCCACACCTATCATGTGGTAGTGTGGTTCATGTCAGCCTCGTGGCGGAAGACGGAGTCCCGTGGTTCAAACATTTGCGCGTGCCCTAGATAGTCTTCTTCCTGGAAGTAGGGTCTGCCGCTTTCGTGGGGTCACGAGGCCGGCCTAACATTTGGAATCCTCCCTCGTTGCTTGGACACACGGAGTCAGAGACCCAGGTAGGTCGTCCACACCCGGACAGCTGGACTGGACTAGGAAACTCGCTGAGAAGTATGGCTGCCATCGGTCATGCATGCAGATATGGAAGCGCAGGGTCCAAATTTATCTGGCCAAGAAGGAGATTGACGGGTTGAAATGGTGTGGCGGTTTGGCAGATTTAGGTGGTCATTTCATTTCATTTAGTCGCCGCCCGCGCGACGTACGGAGTGCTAGCTACTGACAGCTCTGCTTTCTCGTAGATTTCCATCCCATTCCCATGGAACTGATGGAAGATCACGCAAGAAGACTTTGGCAGAAATACCGGCCAGGAAGCCTTTGGTGCCCCTAACCTGAATGAAACTGTGTGAACGTCCTCCTCGCCCCATGCCATGATGCTGACCTCTCAAGCTAGTGGAAGCCCATCACCAGTGCCCGTCACTCTACAGGGGAATACCATACAAAAAAGGAAGTTCAGGCCCTGTTCGGGACGGCGGAATCGAAAACATAGGTTTAGAACAAAACAAAGGAAATGAAAAGGGCGAGAGATGCAAAACATGGGAAGTGAAAATGTTGCAGGAAACCACACGGTTGGTGTTCTGAACGCAGGAGAAGGAATCCAAAGAATTTAGCTGATGTGGGTCCCAAGTTGCTTGCATGCTTGTGTACGTGGGCCTCAACATGTACCGATCAAGTATTTTTTTACAGCTGATGTGGGTCCCTGCATGCATGCCTCGGCATCCTTTCCCTTCCACTGCCTCGGCCCTCGCGGAAAAAATGGGATAGGAGCGGATGTTTTTTTTCCCGTGAAAACGCATGCAAGTAAAACTTTCCGGTGAAACGGTAACGAGGGTTTCCTTCATCCCGAACGCCAAAATAGGCAACAGTTCCACAAGATTCGATTTCCTTTGGTTTACCTGCACTCTTCCTCCGTCCCGAACAGGCCCTCAACGAGTGAACCACGTGAGGCATGAGATGCCCACGTCCCTTCGCTTCTTCCATACCTTTCTCCCTTTCTCGGATGCTTGTTCGTCGGGAGTTTTCCCATCCAAGGATTATAGGTTGTAAAGTGATGAGGAGACGACTCCTCCACGGTACTATGCTTTATTATGCGACGAGAGGCAGCAAAGGGACATCAAGCTTCAGCCTATCCCCATATGTAGCATATTTTTTTTGGATTGAAAGAGGGTTTCCCTTCCGATTTCATTTATAAAACCCCGTATGTAGCATAGACACGTCTTACTAACGTACTCCACTTTACATGAAAATCCACGACACGAAGAACATGGAAGTCAGTCCTTGGCAAAAGTGCCACGCAATGCGGATGAGGACGTACGATTCCTTTGCACACGGTATTTTATACCAGTCTCCTCTTCCTTCAGATTGATATATACACATACCACAGACCAGGCAAATCGTCCACTACGTACGTACGTGTCAGACCTGTTTTGAGCTCAGGAAAATGTGTACTCCCACACCATCCTCCAAATACTAAAAGTTATTACGTACTACGTATTTCACATGTATAGCATCGCTCCACAAGAGAAAAGGCACACGTATGTATGTATGCATGGCTCGTGAGACTTTTGTCCGATCTTCACCAAACTTCTCCTCCATTAATGATTCATTGGTTGACCGTACGTGTACGTATACATACGTAGTACGCAGCTTAGTTGACCCGGCCACGTTTGGCGCACAAACCACGGCACTGCGCACCCAACTTTCCTAAGACGATCCCACTCATTAGTCAGTCCAAATGTGAAGCTGGAAGTACATATGAATAGTCGATGGATCCAGTTGCGTGCAGGTCCGAATGCCAATTCACAACCATTGCTTTCAACCGAGCTGTCTTTCACTTGTGGTGGCATTGCTGTGGCATATATGAATATATGTATGTGCAATCTGTTGTAGTATCAAAGTAAAGGAGACAAAGAAGAGACACAAATAAGACAACAAATGGAAGAACATGGGGTGACAAGTATTTGGAAAAACATCATGAAGGTAGTCACCAATAATGCAAACATCATAGCTCCAAACGAAAAATTATTTCGTTACTATGATGTGCTAAATCCACATAAAGGTCTAGGAAAAGCTTAAACGACCCATAATATGACTTTCTACAAATAGATAATCACCATAACATGGTGTAGATCATATTTGTAGAACACACAGAGGTAATCACCATCAAATGGTGTGGACCTCACCCTTATGGTACTTTGCACAATCTTGTGTTAATTAAAACACATTGAAGGTGGTCGCCACACGGTGACATAGACCTCTCAGTTGTGAACAAAGTTATACATTGGCTTAACCAATCCATAAGTTGTGTGCAGATTTGAAAATTGTCATATCAGTTTGTTGACATAAGGTGTGTAGTCATAACATAATCATGCAATGTCATACACTGTACCACCTTTTGTTTTCCAAAGTTTTGCAAGCAAATTCCATATTCCATTCGAATAATGGAGTCAACATATTGCTTTGCAACAGTATTACTCACGTAATACAATAAGACCTATGGTCTTATACAGTCATTTTACATGATGTAAAATGATGCATAATTAATTATTATGCAATTTACCAACGGTCTACCTGCATATTTGCTCTGAAGCCCATGGCTTAACATGCAAATAACAATAATTTATTGTTAAAGTGCTAAAGCCAAGGGGCTAAAACGCAAGATCTGATAAGCATATGCCGTAAATCAGAGAAAGCAGGGACCTTTCCAGGATTAACAAATAATCCAATGGCTGATTTGTAAAATCGTCAAGGAGATAGGATTCCTTTCCTTCTCTCCCGTGCGGTTACCAATTTCCCGAGGGGAATAATCGCCGCCGCCGGTTCCCGTGCGTCGCCGTGAAGAGGCGTCGCAGCCGGCCGTGCCTCGCCTTGAGCCGCCGCTGCCCCGAGGTACGAGCAGCGCCGCGCAGGCGCAGGCCCATGGACGCCGCCGTTATCGCCTCCGCCGGTTGTCACCCCACCGGGAGACGTGAGCGCGTCGGGAGCCGCGATCGCCGGTGAGAGTGACGCCGTCCGTGACGCTCCGTGCGCCAGTCGTCACCGATGTGCCGGGAAAACTCTGCTGCGTTGTTACAAGACGAACCGGTTGCCATAGATGGTGTCGTCGTGTCTGGGTCGTAGCCGTCTGAAGCCGCTGCACTGGTGCATGCCATGGTGCACGCCACGCGCTGTTGCCGCTAAGGTCGGGAGACTGGAGCGCTGCCACCCCCGCCGGTCGTCTTGGCGGTCTGGTCATAACTGCCGCCGTTTCTCCGTGCGTGCTATGGTACAGACCAGCATCGAGCAGTGTCGCTGAGGAAGTACTACGCCGGGGCTGTTCTTCCGTTTCGATGGACACAAGAAAAATAATGCATCGATTAGTACTTGTTCCAACAAGAATAAACTAATCAATCAATGCACTGATGACTAAATGGACGCATGCAACTGCATGCATAGTGATTGATCAGTGTCAATCGATTTTCATCTAGCATGTGTTCATGCTTCGCTTGCTCCTCACGGCCTTGCCGTTTTCGCCTAGATGATTTAGTGAAGAGCAACGCATGCGGGGGCGTCGTTGCCGCCGGAAGGAGCAGCGCTGAGGGCGAGATCCGCCGCGCAGGCTTGGCGTCCCTTCACGCCGGTAGTGGGCCGCACCAAGCAGCCATGTCGTGCGCTAGCCATCGTCGCCGATGCAAGTACGTCCGCGTCAAGGGGTGAAGCATCAAGACCGGCAAGAAGCAATGGATCTGTCTGTATCCATCCATAGAGACAACGATGGGCTGGATCCTGTAGAGAAGCGTTGCCGATGGTCCCCCGTCTCGGATGGCCTTTTGGTCTCAACGGAGAGCGAAGTGCTGATAACGTGTTGTAGTATCAAAGTAAAGGAGACAAAGAAGAGACACAAATGATTCTCTTAGATCTATTGTGGAAGACCCACTTATATACATACTGAAGGGGTGTGTTGGGAAGACATCTCTTCCCCAACAGACACCTCTTAGGAGGCATCCCTCCCATACAATTGATCACATATTTTTATTTCTCAACACAATCTTCCGTATGCCACCGCTTGTCGGCGCCATCATTAATTCAAAACCGTATTCCGCCCCTAAGGAAACTCCAATGCGGATTACCGAAATGGAGCTCATCAAATGTTCACGGGCACGTTTAGAGGTGTCCGTTGACAGGGATAGGTACGGTGGTCATCTAATTGGGGCAACAAATGTGCGTCATTTTTTCAAAGAAATGAAAATAAAAAATAAACTAAATGTCCGCCTCTGATCATTTTGACAAATATATCCAGATCAATAGCAATTCAATCTCTATTGTTAAAGAGCAATCTGTATGTGGTGGTCGTTGGTACCCAGCCTTCCCACCGGGTTTTTTTCTTTCTTGCGAAGCCTTCTCCTTCCAATCTTCGTCGTTTGTCCTCCCCACTGATTGTTGTCCACGCAGACAACAAAAAACTGAGAGAATCAGGATACTCCTCCTCCCCTCATGTGACCCCCTCCTCCCCGCCCCCCCACACACAATTTGCTAGGGCAAAAAAATATGCCCAACCTTCCCACCAGGTTTTCTTCTTTCTGTCGAAGTCTTCTCCTTTCAATCTTCGTCGTTCGTCCTCCCCACTGATTGTTGTCCACGCAGGCAACAAAAAACCGAGACAATCAGGCTACTCCTCCTCCCCTCATGTGACCCCTCCCCCCCCCCCCCCCCCCCCCACACACACACACAATCTGCTAGGGCAAAAAATATGTGCACCTCAACTCACGACCTCGTCGACGCCGCAACAATTCACTGCTTCTCCCGCGCCGCCGACCGCTCTGTGCCTTCTTTCCTCGTTGCTGCTGTTCCCATGCCCTAGTCGTGCCGCCTCGGCCATGCCGCAACTCCCTTTTGGAGATGAGCTTCGCACCCCACCTTTTTTTTCTTGAATATGCACGAGTGTGTGTACTATATATTAAAAAAGAGGAGGGGGGAAGAACCCCTTCATGTTGGCCATTACATGTTACATGCTACATGCGACCCAACTCCATCGGCTTCGCACACCCACCTCGTCATCTCCTTCCTCGCCTCCGCCACTACCAATTGTGACCTCAAGCGTACTCTTTTTCGATTTCTTCTGGAGTGTGTGATAGCATGCCACATCTTCCCCATCCCTCAAGCTCTGTCCATGGATCCCTTGGGTGGATGACAAGCGATGGTGCTGGCAGTGCAAGCGGCAGGTAACATCAGCGGCACCAGATCTTGTCACGACCCAGCCCACTACATCATTTTCCTAGCCTGACTCACTAGAGGCCCGCCAGTCCAAGAGGGGGCGAAGGTCCAGCAACAAGTACCCGACCCACACCTGGGTGACCGGCTCGAGCAGTAGTTAGGGCAGAGAGTGATAAGATGGAGGCAGGCATAAACGAGACACTATGTCGGGGACGGGACACGAAATCCCAAAAATTAACCCCTCGTGTCATCACCATACCAGGATTACTGTTACTGGTGGACACGTTCTTCTTACAGAATACCAAGCTATTACAAGAATTGAATACAAGACCATAAAGGTCCAATGATACAACACTGATATCCGATGGTGGATGACAGAATTGACTCGTGGTTCTCCAATGTCAATGGGGCTCCATTCCCACAGGAACAGCTGACCCGGATAATTCCTATCCCACATGGCTGCCATCCTAGGCTCCGCACGGACGTCGCTATGGTACTCCTCGTAGAACTCCTGACCTGGCCAAGTAAATAGCCAGGGACAAGCCTGTGAGTACGTTTGAATGTACTCGCAAACATCATGAACAAGAGATATACCGAATGCAGCAGACAAAATATATGATCATGTTGAACCAAACTATATACGTATGCCCATGCTGGATCATGCTAAAATGCTCACGATGACACAAATCTAAATCATGGCATGACAATAGCAAAATGATACTGAAGTAAATATAGCATGTTAGTCATGATCAATCTTGTCAGAAGTAACGCAAATGAATGCCACGGGTAGTCTAGCCAGCCCAAGTGACATTCAGAAAATAAAATAAAATAAATGCCAGTCGGGTGTCAAGTGACGCCACGGTCGGACTTGAAGAGAAATGCCAGTTGGGTGTCAAGTGACGCCACGGTCGGACTTGAAGAGAAATGCCAGTCGGGTGTCAAGTGACGCCACGGTCGGACTTGAAGAGAAATGCCAATCGGGTGTCCACAAGAGTAGTGGCGGAACCGCCTGTTAACTCGAGAGACGCCACGAGAGGTCTTGAAAATTAAATTGAGTGCCCGGGGTAGTCTGGCCAGCCCCTGAGACACTCAGGAAATATAAAAATAAGAGAAACGGGTTAGTCCTCAATAATATGCATAACCATAATAATATTAACATGCATAAAATATTCATGGTAGCATCAGGGTGACAACAATTATCCTGCAAAATAATTCAGGCTCAATTTAATTATTTTCCTCCGAAGACCGACACTAAGACCGACACTTGACCAACCCAGACTGTAGCCCTTAACCGCGGACACGGCTATTCGAATAGGTTTAAACTCTGCAGAGGGTGTACTCTTTACCCGCAAGTAAAGGATTTCTTTAGTCAGTACCGTGACACTGACTAATTCCCATTACGGTCTTTGGGTTGAAAACACACCTGACCAGCACACACCAGATTAACTTTTCGGATGCCAGGAATCACTCAAAGCATCGTTCAAGAAAAACTCTAAGACGAAGAGACCAACGTCTTGCATGGGATCACTATTAATACACGCGGATTCCAAGGGGTGCCCCCCTCTCAGTCACAACTGGAAACACCCATGCCCCCTGACCCGATGACAGGATTTAGTCCACCAACATGGAAACCCTCATCGTAGCCCTCTATATGGTGTGTGCACGGAAAGGGGTTAACAACTTACTGAACCATACCCCACCTGTGGCAGGGACAAGTGGCAGCACGAATCAAGTATGGGGGTTACCGGAACAAGACTCGATCTACGGTCGACTCAGGAGGTTTAAGTTTTCCTGCAGTGGTTAACACAATATATCTCCTTGGTAGTACCCAACAGGGTCACCACCTAGCATGTCCCAACATGCCATCACTGATCATTCTCGTCACCACGAGATTTTCAGTCACACGGTCACTTCTCTCGTGACTGATTCTTCCCTGCAATTTAGTCAGGACCAACATGGCAGATGTGACATGTGAAAATAACTATGCTCACACATAATTCATGCTTAAACAGAGACAAAATATTGTCAAGGGATCTATCATGCAAAAATAGCCATATGCCAGTTTTATTTGAATTCAACATATTCATGATGCAATTATTCTCGCAAACAAACAACTGTGCAATCCACCATATCAAGTGTTCAAGATGCTTGCCTTTAGTATGCAGAGATATTGGGTGCACTCCAAAAGTTTGAAAAGTTTCTTCCCTCCATTTTTCCTATTTTGAAGAATATAGCAATTACCACATAATTCAAAAACAGTACTAAAAAGTTGTTTGGAAATTTTTGAAATAAATACTAAAATAAACTATATGAAAAATGAAAAATAACAGAAAAAGAATCAATTCATTTCGAGATAATATGATTTACTTAGAGAATTTCTAAGTTGGAAAGAATAAAGGAATAGACTATTTAAAATATCCAGTAGGAACAAGGCTTAGGAAAAATGTTCACCTAAGCTGAAATAATAGAGCATGATTTTAGGGATCTGTAGAAATTTGAGTTATCAAATTTGGATTTGAAATGACTGTTGTGGCATTTGTTGGAATCTGCTGAGAAAAAGAAAATAGAAAAGATAGAGAAATGCCCTGAGCGCGATATAGACGCCTGGCTTACTGGGCCGAGCCCAGCTGATCGGCTGTGCGGGAGGCGGTCGACGTCGGAGACGTATTTCCTGGAATACGCTTCCCTCGCGCGGAAACGGCTCCGAGATAGACCCGTCTCCACTTGCTGTCAGCTCGGCGCGGTCCAGTGTCACTGACTGTGGGTCCCTTGACCCCACCGGTCAGGTTTGACCGGGTCAGCACCGGCGCTGTCCTCCTGCGACAGAACAGAGCGGCGCTCCGGCGAGGCTCGCCAGCAAACGGTGGCCCTGTTCGGGGAGCCGTGGTCACCATTGTGTTCAGGAGTGAGAGGCGGTTCGTCCGGTGCTCGCCGTGGTGGCTGGGATGGACGGAGTTGCCGGCGACGAGGTTCTCGGCGGACGGTGGCGTCGGACGAAAGAGGAACTCCGGCTGTGGTCAATCTGGAGAAGAATTGAAGAGGGAGATGGACTTGCGGAGATCAGTAGAGGTTGTTGGCGCAGAAAGTTTGTGCGGGAAGGCTGAGGTGGTGATGAATTCGACTGGAGTGCCACGGCGATATATCTCACCGGAGGGGAGGAAGAAGACCACGTCCGGCGATTTGGGTTCTCTGGAAGGGTTGTACGGGAGGGAGGAGTGGTCGTGAGGAGCTGCAGGAGCCCGGGGCGAGCTTTATAGCAAGAGGGAGAGTCGGTCCGTGGCTTCCCGAAGAAGCCTTGGCGGCGGCGGCCATAACTGCGCCGTCGAGGCGGTTATGGGCGGTGGTCATGGTCGGTGGGGTGGACATCGGCTCAGGTGGTTGAGAGTTAAGGCGAGGGCGTGCTGGCAGCTATGGTTTGGGCCAGGTGTGTTGGGCGGTGCCGTGCCCGAGACGACAGCAGCGAACGGCGGCGATGGTCGGTGGTGGCCGACACCAGCGGACAAGGGAAGACGTCAACAAGATTAAGTGGTGTCGTGGTGATCCAGGGAAAGGATTTGGACGAGAGGGGGAGGCAGTGGGGTGGCTGCAGGACTCGATGCCAGAGACTGCACAACGGGCACTCTGCTCATGCTCTGGGCGTGCACGCAGGGTGCTCGATGAATTGCCAGGGCGACCTAGACTAGTCCAATTGAGCTGATTTTTGGTAGATGGATGCTTACAAGATTGGAAAGGCTATTAGACATGCTGGTTATGTCAGGGAGGCAACTTCCCAATACAGTCTTTGGATCATGCCAAATCTGGCCATGCACTCTAGGTGTTTGACAAAATGCCAAGGCCACCTAGGGGACTACTCTGGCCACCAAAATAACCAGGTTGGTGTCTCTTTAGGTGCAAACTAGGATGGCAAGGTTAGTTTGGAAAAATAAAAATCTTGATTGTGCAAGTTTTTGAGAAAACCATTTCTGGACAGAAATTGGAGGGCATTATTTCATGTGGTTAAACCAGCCTAATGAGTCTCATATCCTGTACTTAAGGGTTTGGTAGGGATGAATATAAGCATGAAAAATATTATGGCAATTAGGGCAAAATAAAATGGGGTTGCAGTACAAACTACCAAACTAGACCAGAATGAAGATGAGGATGGTTTGCTCAAATTTTCCAAAACACAAAGTTGGGTTTTTGCATAAAAGTGATCTGTGGACATCACATGACCTCCCAAAAATTTGGTAGAATTTAAAAAGAATTATTTAAAATGGTTGTAGTGCAATAGAGGCATTTAAAATATTGAAATAGCTATTAAAAGAATTGTTTTGGGCAAAATTTTATTATGAAAATAATTCTTACTGTTATTAAACTATATTTGAAAAGTTTTAAGAGAACTACCCAAGCCACAATATTATTTCCAAAAATTTCTATATGGAGGGAAGAATTTTGAGAAAAACAGAAACAGAAAATGGTTCTGAAATTAATAAAAGACCTAGCAAAAATTCAAAATTTTAATTCTGGCCAAATTTTATTTAGGAAAAACATGATTAAATTTTTGGGGTGTTACACACTAGTGGCGGCCGCTCTCTCTTTCCCCGATCCCCTTTCTCCTTCCCGAAACCCTAGCTACTCCTCCCCCCAATTCCTCTGTAGTCCGACTTCTATTGTACCCGATTGCCATCGAGAGCGTAACATTTGGTATCAGCAGCCTTTCCCACCCACCACCCACCCCTGGCCGACGAGTTTCCATCCATTATCCAAACCCGCCACGGCAAGGCCATGGCCATGGAGGAAACCAACAAGGCTCTGGCGATCTGACGGCGGCCATCAGCGCCATGTCCGCTCAAATCAGTGAAATCCACCCCGTGGTCCTCGAACTCCAAGGATGACGACCCACGATTGAGCGCGTGGTGGACGAATTGCGCGCGCGGGTGGGCATGTTGAACGAGCATCTCGTGGAGATGCGGCTGGCGATCGAACAGGCGCAAGATCTCACGTTGGCGAATGAGAAGGAGCTAGTGTCGCCGATTCACCTAGCGGATCTGCCTCCTATACTTCCACCGACCACATAGATGCCTTCTCTACTTCCACCAATCACGGACGCGCGACTTCCTCGACCCATCGAGCACCTCCTGGCTCGCTGTGGCGACGGCCACGGGCCTACTAGCCATGGAAGGACTCCAGATCACCGAGAGAACGAACCCCGAGGACGTTTCCGGTCACAGTATGCATGACTCCCAGTTTATACCGAAGAGAGAGTTCATTTACGGGGGAGCGGAGTTTTGGGTACCATCGCTTTCCACCACCACCTCGCTTCGATTTTCCCTTGTTCGAGGGTGATGGGTCACAAGCATGGCGTGTTAAGTGTGAAGCATACTTTCGCGTTTGCACTTTGAGTCTCGACGATCGGGTGAGCTGTGCTACTATGTACTTCATAGATGGAGCTTTGTCTTGGCTGCAGTCCAGCAAATCGCATTTGCATTTTCACGATTGGGGGTCATTTGCTGATCAGTGTGCGCCAAATTTGGTCGCGAAGAGTTTTAGAACTTGTTTAGGCAATTTAATAGTCTTAGGCAAGGGTGTACTGTCACTGAGTATGTCGAGCTTTCACTCAATTGATGCAAAATCTCACTTCAGATCATGAGTCATGGGAGCCCTCTATAGGATCGAAAGAATGTCTAGAAGGAGGGTGATTAGAGTACTTGACCAAATAAAACCTAGCCTTTTCCCAATTTTAGTTGTAGGCAAGTTTTAACAATTCTACCAAGTCAAGCAACACTCTACATATGCAAGTCTAAGAGTTTAGCAGTAGAAATTGAAGACTTTGCATATGAAGGTAAAGGATGGGATCGGAGAAATAAAATGCAATGAAGACGTGGTGATTTTTGGCGTGGTTCCGATAGGTGGTGCTATCATACATCCACGTTGATGGAGACTTCAACCCACGAAGGGGTAACGACTGTGTGAGTCCACGGAGGCTCCACATGAAGGGTTCACGAAGAAGCAACCTTGTCTATTCTACCATGGCTTACGTCCACGAAGGACTAGCCTCACTCGGGGTAGATCTTCATGAAATAGGCGATCTCCTTACCCTTACAAACTCCTTGGTTCAACTCCACATGATCTTGGAAGCTCCCAAGTGACACCTCTCTCTAAAAGGTAATAGATGTTGTTGTTGATGATGAACTCCTTGCTCTTGTGCTTTAAAAGATAGTCTCCTCAACCCTTAATCACTCTCTCACAGATTTGGCATGGTTGTGGGAGAAGGATTGGAGTGGAAAGCAACTTGAGGAGGCTAGAAATCAAGGATCAAATGGTTGGAGTGGAAAGCCTTGATCTCAACACAAGTGCAGGTGGTTCTCTCTCAGAAAATGGATATGGGAAGTGTAGTTTTGTCTTGGTTGCTCTCTGTGAGAGTAGGTGGTGGTGGATCGGTATATATAGCAATCACCAAAGATATAGACATTACAAACTTTATACACAACTCGGTGACACCGAAAGTAAATCTCGATGGGACCGAACAGTGCAAAAGATTTGAATGTTAGACATTTCGGTGAGACCGGATGAATCCACTCGGTGGGATCGATATGTGATGAGCTAAGAAGATTCCTCAACTCCGTAGTTCCGAAATGAAAATGATGGGTTACAGAAACTTGGTCACTGCACTCGGTGGGACCGAATACCTCTCGGTAGAACCGATTTTCTAGGGTTTGGCTTATGGCACTTTCTGATGTATCTCGGTGGGTTCGGATAGGAGCATTTCGGTGGGAACGAGATTGGTCTTAGGGTTTTGGACAGTTTGGAATGTGGGAAAGTGGTTGAGGGTTTTGTAGCAATATGTTCAAGCACTTGAGCAAATGACTCATGATCAAAACTTCATCTCCTTTTAATAGTATTGGTTTTCCTATGGACTCAATGTGATCTTTGATCACTAAACAAAAAATGTAGAGTCTTGAAGCTTTTGCCAATGTATATCCTTAGCATTTTGAGGGGTCCGCAATCACATGTCCTTGCCATGCCAACATTGAAATTTCCTAAAATTGTCTTCGAATAGGCATTAGTTCAATGACATATATGTTGTTATTAATTACCAAAACCACCCGGGATTAGATGCACTTTCAATCTCCCCCTTTTTTTGTAATTGATGACACCATATAGATCGAAGCTTCGACATTGGATATAATGAATGAATAGCATCGTCGCTTTGAGAAGTATGTGATAAGCAAGAGCTCCCCCTAAATTTGTGTATTATTTAGAATTTGTGTTTGAATGCAAATGCACAAACGATTAGGATCATGGGTCACTCTTCCATGTCACATATATCTTGGTGGAGCGCACAAAATGATATGAACGGAATACATCAAGCACTCATCACCATACAAGTGAATGATCATAGCAAGAATCATCAGGATAGGTACATAAGCATGCATATCATCAACGTATGGTATGATCAATCACAGAAGTAGCATAGTCTCACACAAACACCAACAAAAGTAACTGTAGTAGCACGAACATGAAACCAAATAAAGTCAAACAAAGCAAAAGCAGGATACACACTCTCTCTCGAAGCCCTGTGATCTATACATATTCTCCCCCTTTGGCAACAAGTTACCAAAAAGCTCAAATAAATATAGAGCTAAGCGTCACTCTGGGCTCGGTCTCCCGCTCCTGGTGGTGAAGTCATATAACTTGCAGCTCCGGTATGTGTTGGTGGAGTGGAGAGAAGTGCATCGGCGAATGCTTCTGCTGACGTCTGTTGAGCTGGAGGGGTAGAGACTGGAGGTGCAGCAGCTGGAGCAGACACTATGGCTCTAGTCTCTGTGACTTGCACTGCAGCTGATCTGGCATCTCCTGGAACTGGGTAGTAGTCGAGGGTGTAGTGCCTACATCCTCACCATCACTGTCAGTGTCTGTCCTAGCTTCATCGACCTCCTTCTTTAGCTTGTCAACAGTGGTTTGAATATCTGTCACCTTGATGTCGAGGGCATGGAACTTAGTTTCCATAATCCTCTCTAGGCTCTCTTGGTTCTTCACGAGGTTGGCTAAACTCTGCTCGATCCGCTGAGAAGCATGAAGAAGATATATCATCTGATTTGCCTTGGTTTTGAGCAAGGGGCAGTAGAAGAGCTAGGGGCGACCGCTTTCTCAACCTGTGCATGTGCTGCAGCAGAGGTAGGGTGTGAAGGGCTCATCGTCACAGTACAATCCTCCTTCTCTGGCTGTAGCGGCAGGTGCGGGCGATCAAGTAGATAAACTTTGCTACCAACTTTTGAGTTGATGAGCATCTGAATGTGGGGTGCAAATCCACATGAACGCTTTTGGTCCAAAACTGTCCTCTTCACTGTCTGCATAATAAGATTCATCACGTTGAACTTGGTGAAGCCATCTACTAGGTGCAGCATGTTGATGAAGTGGCCTTGTATATATTATCATCTCCAGACTTGGGCATTAGAGTGTGCCTCAAAATAGTATTGATCGTGGCTAACCCTGACAAGAGGTGGTGGACTGATCCCAACTTATGAGTAGAAACATAGTCCTAGGGAATCGGAGTGTACATGTTTGCCATGGAATTGTGGTCCATCTTGGGCTTGCCATACACATCGTTATCATCCTCATGAGCTTCTGGAGCACCAATCAACTCACCCTACTCAGCTATGGTAGACTAATATCTTATGCCTTGTGGGTTTATGATTTCGAATATTCACTAAAAGTAATGGAGTCTTTGCTGAACTTTGTTATGCATGATTGTTATAGCTTTGTATTTCTCTCCGATCTATCCGTTTGGTCTGGCCAACTAGATTGATTTGTATTCACTGGGAGAGGTGCCTTGTCGTGGGTTCAATCTTGATGGGTATGTTGCATGAAAATCAAAAATAAATTCTATGAAACACCTAAGATCTAATCTAGGAGATGCATAGCAACGAGAGGGGAGTGTGTCTGTGTACCCATGTAGACCGAAAGCGTTAGCGTATGTAACACGGTTGATGTAGTCATACTCTTTGCTTCTAATCATGATCCAAACCGATCTAGTGCCAAACGTATGTCACCTCTGAGGTTAGCACACGTTCAGCTTGATGGCGTCCTCTCCTTCTTGATCCAGCAAGCGAGCGAGAGGAGGTAGATGAGATCGGGACCAGCCCAACTATGAGGTGGTGGTGGTGGCAGCGGAATTCTGGCAGGGCTTCACCAAGCGCGTACAGGAGAAACGTGGGAGGAGTTGGGAGAGGCAATGGGCAAGAGTGTAGGAGTGGCTGCCCCATGCACCTCCCCCTCTATATATAGGCTAGGGGGCAGGGGAGGTCGAGAAAGCTTCCCAGGATACTTCACATGTCATATTGTATGTCGCAAATCAAGTTAACATTGGAGTATTGACGCGTTGGAAAGGACAAGATCATCATGCATTTTTTTGTCTTTTGTAGATTCACCATTGTAGTTTGAAGCTAAAGTAATGGCATTCACGGCTTTCATTGGGGTTGTGATGTTAGTTAATGAACCAAAATTCTTCTCTAGGTGTCAAACATTGGTGCAAGCTAGGGAAAGGATCCTTACACTCTGTTACTCGGCTTCTAATTTCAATTTCTGAACTTTGGGGACACCATTCCTTACATAAGATCCAGACGTCGTCTACATCATAGGCAGGCATCTATCACACAAAATTTTCTCCCGAATTGGATATATATTTGGTTGGCTGGTTCAAGCGGCTGCATCTCATTTACAACGATTTCAGATTTTTCAACACCGGTTATTATTTTACCTTTCTTATTATGATTTGTTCGATTTGAGCAGCAACACCAACATATCGGGGCTGCATTAGTCTACTAAAACTAACTATCCATTCTCATGTTGATTCTACATTATTTGTTTTTTGATTTCTACAAGGTATTCAATGAAAATCCAAACAAGTTGGAAGTGAGATGAACCAATGTAATTTTTATGATGTATGAAGGCCAATCACATTTCCATCATGGCGTTTCTACATATGGATTTTTTTAGTCATTTGCTTTTGAATCTAATTTAAAGACTATTCATGATCATGCTACAAAATAAAAAAATTATCTTGGTAGCAAGATTTCTGTAACCATACCTGTTATGTCCTTCTTTCTCATTTTCAAGATGTTTTATACATAGGAAGTTGGTACAGTATGGAGCCTTCAAAGTAGAGCTTTATGGAATTTATGCCAAGGGAGCCTCTTTCGGTCTTTGTGATTGAGTCCTAAGAGCATCTACAACTGGAGTCCCCATACCTGCCCGAAACGCCCAGGCGGGCTGCCCGGTCAGTGCCCGGGCAAAATTTTGCCACCCAACCGGGCTACCCATGGCCGGCCCAAACGCCCAGGCCAACCGATACATCCCATATCCGGCACAAATCTGGGGCGAATAAGGGGACGCCTGGATGCGCCCAGGCACGTATGTCACGTCGGCTTTGACTGCTAGGGCCCACACGGGGATACGGAGAGACCGCTGGTTTGACGGGTGCCTTCTCCACTCCATGACGCATGGCGCCGCTCCAGCGTGCTGCCCAAGGGAGGAGACCGGCTATTTAAGCTGGACAGCACTAGCCAAACCCTATTCCCCCATTTCCCATATCTTCTCTCCTCTCCGCCACTGATATCTGCCCGACGCTTCCATGCCGAGGCACCGGATTACCACCTACATCATGCTCACTCCGGAGCGGAGGCTGCAGCTGCTGGAGCAGATCCAGGAGAGGCGAGCTACTCATTTTGTCGCTGGCCTTCCTCTGGATTCACCGGAGCCGGCATAGAATGAGGAGGAGGAGGGGAGCAATTGCCAGAAGTGGAGCCCGTGGAGGAGGAGGCGGCGGAGCCGGAGTAGGAGGAAGTGGAGTTGTTCCCGGTTGTGGGCTTCGCCATGGCGAACACGGAGGCGGAGTAGGAGGCTGCCCAAGCGATGGAGATGATGGAGCAGACCGCCATCCTCGAGTCCATCCAGGACGAGGCATACGTCGAAGTCTACTGGCAATTCA
The DNA here is from genome assembly GCA_011799875.1 of Thinopyrum elongatum. Classification (NCBI taxonomy): domain Eukaryota; kingdom Viridiplantae; phylum Streptophyta; class Magnoliopsida; order Poales; family Poaceae; genus Thinopyrum; species Thinopyrum elongatum. Next base: position 345,159,527 of record CM022297.1, on the reverse strand, counting down.
TCCGGCAAGACACGCGGCGATGGAGGTGCTTTTAGCCTCCGCGGGCGCAGGAGTTGCCGCACTTGCTCGTCTACCTGGCGCCGGACATGGAGATCATCAAAATCTCCGACGACGAGTAGTTTTAGTTATGTACATAGTGCATAGGTTTTTATTTGCGTGACTAGTATGAATTTGAGGTGTGGAGTTTGAGTTTCATGGTTGTGGAGAAGCAATTTTGTGTGATGTCCGGTCACTATCCGCAGACGCGCCCGGGAACTTCCGTGGGCGTTTGGGGGCCTGCTTTTGGTGACTCCAGTTGTAGATGCTCTAAGTTGTCCCCTCCAAGCTTTTGGACATAGGCATGCACAAAACAACATGGTATTAATTCGCTTTTAAGCTAAGTTGTACCTGCGTACATCATTAATTGAATCATATTATATTCTATGTTTTCGATTATAGTTGCATTTTACGTCCTCTTTATCATCAATGACATCTTACTAATTTTCTGTGTCATCATCCTTATTGCATGTTTGTTCAGGCCATAACTAGTTACCTTGAGTTTTTGAGTTTTTTTCTTCTCCTATTGCTGATTGGTCTTACAACATTGAGAGGTGAGGAAAAGGAGAAGATACACATGTATCTATGGTATGGTAACCAGACTAGCAAAAGACAGGTTAACAATAGCTAAGGAGTAAACAAACACACGTTCAAGTAACCAGTTGGTGAGGGGCCTTAGTACAACTGGATCACAATTTTTTATCTTTTCCTACTGATTTTCTTGACTTGAATTCCCGCAGCAACGCGCGGGGCATCATCTAGTTTTCAAGAACGTTCCATCCCAAGAAATGTAGTCTTGGAGCTCGGTGACCGACCTCTCCATAGAGTACGACCAACTAGTGTAGGTGGTCTTCTAATTTAGGGACGCCGAATGTACAGGCATGCAAATCTCAAAAATATCACTGAAAAGGAATATCAAATCGTTGGCGTCTCGGGAGCATCCAATGTATGAGTACAGAGGCTCGAACGATCCTTGTCGCCTTAACAACTAAGAGATCTCCGCATCAATAATTAAAGGTGATAAATGGATCATTTTGATCTAAACTTAGATCAGGTACTCACTATATATGACAGTAAGTTATGACATTAAAAACCATCTTCGAAACCATTGTATGGCGCAGAAAAAATGCACTAGTAAAATAATAGTCATATAAACCTATGTGAAACCATTGTATGTCATAAAATAGGTAACTGTAAAACACACTCACAAAATTTTAGAAACGGATGAAGTACTTAGAGGTTTTTCAAACCAAGGTTTTCCATCTTGAGGTTCACCACGAGGTTAACCATGACCATCTCCACCAGAGACGTGGCCTCGATCGGAAAACACACACAAAAAAAGGACAGTGCAATCAAGCTCATTCATATGGTTAGAGTTTTTTGTCTCTCAATTAACCCCTACTATAAATGCTTAGCCATGCTTAATAAAACCCAATGAGTCTCTTCTCTTACTAAAAATGATAAATGGATCATTTTGATCTAAACTTTGGTCTAATACGCGCCAAACATGGCTGTAAATTAAGACATCACAAACTCTATGCGAGTACTCCTCCCCGAAGCTCGCCAGCGTGAATCCAACCTTCAGTACCCTACACCAATTATCTGATCTAAAATTACTTGTAGCAAAATGTATAATTAAGGTGGTAATGTAGAATTTGTAAGGGAAACTGCCTGGTAGTTTTGCACACTGAGCTGCATGATTGTACTATCTCATATCTTGCACATTACTAAAATGTAGTGTTGTGGTCTGGTTGCCCAATCGTTCGTTGTGTCAATGTTGCTTTCCTATTAACTTACCTGGCTGATGATAGCAGTGACATATTGTGTTAATTTAGTAGGCTGGTGTGTGATAACCCACAAGTATAGGGGATCGTTTGTAGCCTTTTTTGATAAATAAGAGTGTCGAACCCAACAAGGAGCTAAAGGTAGAACAAATATTCTCTCAAGTTCTATCGACCACCAATACAACTCTACACACACTTAACATTCGCTTTACCTAGAATAAGTATGAAACTATTTTGTAGGTGATAGGATAAGTTTGCAAGGCTAAAACTAGATGTACTTAGCGAGAATAAAACTACGAGTAATTTGCAAGATAATAAAAGTTTGTTGTTTAGTAGAAAGGTTTTTGTCACACAAGAAAGTTATTTGTCCCTAGGCAATCGATAACTAGACCGGTAATCATTATTGCAATTTTATATGAAGGAGAGGCATGAGCTAACATATTTTTCGTACTTGGATCATATGCACTTACGATTGGAACTCTAGCAAGCATCCGCAACTACCAAAGATCATTAAGGTAAAACCAACCATAGCATTAAGTATCAAGTCCTCTTTATCCCATACACAATAACCTACTAACTCGGGTATGTGTTTCCATCACTCACGCCACCCACCATAAGCGAATCATGAACGTATTGCAACACCCTACAACGGGAATCCCACATGCTTGCACGACATGGAGTGCACCATAGGACAACACCAAAATAAAACATACAACTCAAACCAGTTGATACGTCTCCGTCGTATCTACTTTTCCAAACACTTTTGCCCTTGTTTTGGACTCTAATTTGCATGATTTGAATGAAACTAACCCGGACTGACGCTGTTTTCAGCAGAATTACCATGGTGTTATTTTTGTGCATAAATCAAAGTTTTCGGATTGACCTGAAAATTTACGAAGAATATTTGTGGAATATATAAAAAATATTGGCAGAAAAATATACCAGAGGGAGGCCACCCAGGAGCCACAAGCTCGGGGGGCGCGCCCACCCCCCCAGGGCGCGCCTTGTGAGCTTGTGGCCCTCTAGACCTCCGGCAACCCTAACTCCAACTAAATATATACCTATTCGCCAAGAAAAAAAAATCAGAGAGAAGGATTCATTGCGTTTTACGATATGGAGCTGCCACCACCTCCCGTTCTTCATCGGGAGGGCTGATCTAGAGTCCGTTCGGGGCTCCGGACGGCGGAATTCGTCGCCGTCGTCATCATCAACCTTCCTTCACCGCCAATTTCATGATGCTCACCACTGGGAGAGAGTAATTCCTTCGTAGGCTTGCTGGACCCTGATGGGTTGGATGAGATTTATCATGCAATCGAGTTAGTTTTGTTAGGGCTTGATCCCTAGTATCCACTATGTTCTGAGATTGATGTTGCTATGACTTTGCTATGCTTATTGCTTGTCACTAGGGCCCGAGTGCCATGATTTCAGATCTGAACCTATTATGTTTTCATGAATATATTTGTGTTCTTGATCCTATCTTGCAAGTTATATGCACCTATTACGAGTTATGATCCGCAACCCCAAAGTGACAATAATTGGGATTCTTTCCGGTGATTACCGTAGTTTGAGGAGTTCATGTATTCACTAAGTGTTAATGCTTTGTTCCAGTTTTCTACTAAAAGGAGGCCTTAATATCCCTTAGTTTCCTTATGGACCCCACTGCCATGGGAGGGTAGGACAAAAGATGTCATGCAAGTTCTTTTCCATAAGCACGTATGACTATATACGGAATACATGCCTACATTACATTGTTGAATTGTAGCTAGTTCTGTGTCGCTCTAGGTTATAACTGCTACATGACGAATATTATCCAACACAATTATCCATCGCTGATCCAATGCCTACGCTTCTCACGTATTGATCTTTGCTAAGTTACTTTCGCCGTTGCTGCTGTTACAATCACTACAAAATTGCTACTGTTACTATTTGCCACTGTTACCGTTACTATCATACTACTTTGCTACTGATCACCTGCTTGCTGCAGATATTAAGTCTTTTAGGTGTGGTTGAATTGACAACTCAACTGCTAATACTTGCGAATATTCTTTGGCTCCCCTTGTGTCGAATCAATAAATTTGGGTTGAATACTCTACCCTCAAAAACTGTTGTGATCCCCTATACTTGTGGGTTATCAAGACCTTTTTCTGGCGCCATTACCGGGGAGCATAGCTCTATTTGCTGAGTCACTTGGGATTTATATTTGTTGATCACTATGAAGAATCTGAACGGCACCAGAACCAAGATCGTTCCCTCTAAGACGAGGGGAGTTAAGGAACTGCCTTCTAGCTCTGCACTTGATTCACCTTCTGTTTTGAGTAAACTTGCAACACCACCACCTGCTATTAATCCTGATATGTCACAAGTAATTGATGATGCTACTTCTGCTATGAATGATACTTATGATGATCCTAGTACTTTGCTTGATAAAACTGTGCCACTGGGTGAATTTCTGGATGAACAACTTAGTAGAGCTAAACAAAATAAAATTACTGAAACTGATGAAATTATTGAAACTGAACACTTTGAAACACCTATCAGACCTAGCTCTCCTAGATATGAATTGCCTGATATACCTGAGGGTTATGTTATGGATGGAGAGGTAGCTAGGGACTTTCTTGCTTGTAAGGATAGAGATGATCTTAAGAAATTACTAATCAAGTTGAAAGAAAAATCTTTGAATGCTAGAATGAAATATGATCCTAAGTTTGCTACTTCACCTATCTTTGTTACTGATATGAATTATGAATTCTTTGTTGATCCTGAGTTAATTACTTTGGTTGAATCTGATCCTTTCCATGGTTATGAATCTGAAACTGTTGTGGCACATCTTACTAAACTGAACGATATAGCCACCCTATTTGCTCATGAGGAAAAAATTTGCTACTACTATATTCTTGAGTTGTTTTATTTCTCATTAAAGTGTGATACTAAGATATGGTTTAATTATCTTTCTCCTGGTTGTGTGCGTAGTCCCCAGGACATGATATATTACTTCTATGAAAAATATATCCCTGCTCATAAGAAACAAGCTGCTTTACAGGAAATATTTAACTTTGTGCAAATTGAAGAAGAGAATCTCCCTCAAGCTTGGGGAAGGCTTCTCCAATTACCTAATGCTTTGCCTGATCATCCTCTCAAGAAAAATGAAATACTTGATATCTTTTATAATGGACTAACCGATGCTTCTAGGGACCACCTAGATAGTTGTGCTGGTTGTGTTTTCAGGGAACGAACTATTGAACAAGCTGAAGAACTATTGAATATTATATTGAGTAATGATAATGATTGGACCCTTCCTGAACCACCGCCCGAGCCAACTCCAAAGAAGAGAGGTATTCTATTTCTCAGTTCTGAAGATATGCAAGAGGCAAAGAAATCTATGAAAGAAAAAGGTATTAAAGCTGAAGATGTCAAGAATTTACCACCTATTGAAGAAATACATGGTCTTGATACCCCGACACAGGTAGTAGAGGTAAATTCTATTTATAGATTTGATGAAGGTGATATTCCTTATACTAAATCTGCTAGTCAATGCCTGGATGAATTGGATAACTTTATTATTAAACAAGAAAATTTTAATGCATATGTTAGTAGACAATTGAAACGAAATGCTTATATGATTGAACGCTTGAGTGACTTTATGTTTAGAACTGTTAATGATGTCAGGGGTGTGAGTAAACATGCATCCATGATAAAAACTTAAGTAGAACAAGCCATCAAGTCAAAAAATGATTTGATTAATGAGATGAACAATAAGATGAATGTTCATGTTGTTAGAGTTATGACTAGGGGTGGTAAAATGACTTGGGAACCTTTGTATCCTGAAGGTCATCCTAAGAGGATTGAGCAAGATTCTCAAAGAATTAATACTGATGCACCTAGTCCTTCTAAAAGGAAAAACAAAGATGATAGGACTTTGCATGCCTCTAGTGAACCTACGGTAGACACACCTGAGAATCCAAATGATATTTCTATTTTTGATGCTGAAACACAATCTGGTGATGAAAATGAACCTAGTAACAATGATAATGATGATGTTCGTGTTGATGCTCAACCTAATAATGATAATGATGTGGAAATACAAACTGGTGTTGATCTTGATAACCCACAACCTAAGAATAAAAGATATGATAAGAGAGACTTCATTGCCAGGAAACATGGTAACACTAGTACCGCGAGCTACTATACAAATGGTTTTTAACCCCTTTCCGCAACGGCATTTTGAACCGTCGCCTAGTGAGTGTGGGCGATAGGGGGGTCCTTCCCACACGACCTAGAAACCGTCGGGGATAGGCCCTCCGGTCACACACGCTGCACATAATGCGCTCGTGTGTGATCGGGCTAGCCATCGCATACAATTATACATGCCCAATCGTTTCCGTTCATAAGTACATCCCACACAGTGAATCCCAGAGAAATGTTTCCCTTCGTATGTACATCCCACACAGTCAATGAACGGAATACATTTCTGTTTGTATGAACATCCCACATAGTCAATCCAAGAATAACGTTTCCGTTCGTATATGCATCCCACACGATGAATCCTAGGCAAACATTTCCGTTCGCACCTACATCACACACAATTTTCCCCATCAAATCATCTGTGATAGCGTTGCCATTGCAGACGATATTAACAATTTTATCATTTGAGTTAATGAATGCATCACGCACGGTGCGTAGAAGAAACTGTGTGGCATAGGCTGTCCATCACACACACTTTTTATGTGGAAAACGTTTGCGCAAGGTGACCTAACGCAAACAGTTTTCAAGAGGAAGTCGTGTGTGATTGTTCATTGATCCAACACGTTTTCTTCCTAGAAAATGTGTGCGTTGTCTGAGGTCATCGCCCATGGTGTTTTCTCAATAACTGTTTGTAATAGAAAAACCCAATTAGTAGGCTAATTAGCCTATTATTAATAATCCATTTATTAATCAAATTGACATTTCATATTAAGCACACAATATATTTCATTTTCGTATTACGGAAGCAGGATTTCATAATTGAAATACATCAGAGTACAACATCATATAGCTTCAGCACTCAGTTACACCATATAGGCATATAGCTAGCTACCCCATTACACAACTACACCAGCACCAAGTTTCACATGCAACATCTATAACCTTTTGAAATTAGCATCATAGATGGTACATAGACAGATGAATCTCATCTGGAAAACTGCTGAAGCGGAAGGCGAATATTGAGCCGTCATTGATGTTGAAGGTCTTTGCAACTTTAGGCCAGTGCCTGTGGATGATTGACCGTCCATCCTTCATCCTTTTCAGGAAGACTTCAATATTGTACCGTGGGTGTTGTATGAATACCTTCCTCGCCTCCTGACCATACAGGTAGTTTGAGAGGTAATCATCAGTGAACTGCTTTGGAAAGGCCTGAAAACAAGGATATGCATAAATATCTTCTCTAGATTTGAAATAGCGCAAAGGAATAAAAAAAGACAAGGTATAATAGTTAGTACCATCCTGTAGTGAACTTGTGTCTTCTTCATTGTGCAGACAAAGATCTTGTTGTTTTTTGTCATTAGTTTCTTTATCCTAACAATCTTTCTGAGTTTCTTGACTTGACTGATATTCATGGACAACTCATTTCCCCATATGCAAAAATGGTCGAACAGTGGGTCAAAACCTCTGACAGCAGGACCTACATGTGTAAGACAAAATTGTTAAAAACCTAAACATTAGAATGGTTCCTGCAATTGCACAATAATGTGCTATTAGACAAAGGACCATGCATGTGCAAACCTCGATTGTAAACCTCAGTGCTTCCCATTGTTTCCCTGCAACACATATAAGGTAGTTAGTGATCAGGTTAAGTGAGGGTTGGCATGCTATCAGTAAAATATGTTGATGAAAAATAAACACATTGCAGATTCATCAGATTAATTCGAGCCACATGGAAAAGCCATTTATCCAAACCAAGAGTGATTAAGAACTAAGAAATATAGCAATTCTATATGTTTCTCATGTATTAAGTGCAGCTAAATTCGATTTATTCCTCACATGCATAACAATACAAAATTGTACCCACAACAATTGGACATCACATTGCAAAATTGAACGAAGCAGTTAACTAAACATCACAACAAATGAACCAAACATTAACAGAGCACCACATTGCACAATATAACATACTCCTAATAGAAGATCAGATAGTTAACCAAACCAAGCATGCTTAACAACTTGGAAATATAGCAATTGTATTTGTTTCTTATGTATTTAGTACAGCCAAATTCGATTTATTTCTCACGTGGAAGACAATACAAATTTGCACCCAGAAGAATTGAACATCACATTGCAGAATTGAACCAAACAATTAACTGAACACGACAACAAATTAACCAAACAGTTAATAAGTGAGCACCACATTGCACGACATATAGAACATATACACTAGAGGAACATATTGCATGGTAAAACTACATAGGAAAATTCACTAGAATTTGTTAAGGAAAGGCAGGAGCAGCACATGCAACGGGTAAACTGAGCATGCTTAACCGGCATAGCTAGCTAACTGAACATTGATACGTCTCCAATGTATGTATAATTTATGAAGTATTCTTGCTGTTATATTATCATTCTTAGATGTTTTACAATAATTTTATAGCAACTTTATATCATTTTTTGGGACTAAATTATTGACATAGTGCCCAGTGCCAGTTGCTGTTTTTTGCTTGTTTTTTACATCGCAGAAAATCAATACCAAACGGAGTCCAAACGCAGCGAAACTTTTTGTGGATTTTTTATGTACCAGAAGACATCCAATAGGCTAGAGTAGCACCTGGGGGGTGCCCCGAGGGGGGCACAACCCACCAGGGCGCGCCTGGGCCCCCAGGCGCGCCCCGGTGGGTTGTGCCCACCTCGGTGGCCTCCCGCATCGCCTCTTCGCCCTATAAATTGCCAAATATTCCAAAAACCCTCGGGGAGACCCTAGATTAGAAGTTCCGCCGCTGCAAGCCTCTGTAGCCACGAAAAACCAATCTAGACCCCGTTTCGGCACCCTGCCGAAGGGGGAAATCATCACCGGTGGTCATCTTCATCATCCCGACGGCCACCATGATGAGGAGGGAGTAGTCCACCCTCGGGGCTGACGGTTTGTACCAGTAGCTATGTGTTTAATCTCTCTCTCTCTCGTGTTCTTGAGATGTCACGATCTTGATATATCGCGGGCTTTGTTAATATAGTCGGATCATATGGTGTTTTCCCCTCTCTATCTTGTGATGAATTGAATTTTCCCTTTGAGATTTCGTTTTATCGGATTGAATACTTTTATGGATTTGAAAGCACTTGATCTATGTCTTGGCACTCAACTCGCGGATTCCCGGGTGACATTGGGGTAATCTATGCATAGGGGTTGATGCATGTTTTCGTCCTTGTTTCTCCGGTAGAAATCTTGGGGCACTCTTTGAAGTTCTTTGTGTTGGATCGAGTATTATGAATCTGAAATTGTTTGATGCGTATCATATAATTAACTCATGGATACTTGTGGTGACATTGGAGTGTCTAGGTGACATTAGAGTTGGTTGATGCGTATCATATGGTGTTATTTTAGTACGAACTCTTGAATAGATCGAACGGAAAGAATAACTTTAAGGTGGTTTCATACCCTACAAACAATTTCTTCTTATGTTCTCCGCTAGATAGGAACTTTGGAGTGATTCTTCATCGCACGTTGAGGGAAGGTTATATGATCCAATTAGATTAGCATTGTTGAGAGATTGCACTAGCGAAAGTACGGACCCTAGGCCTTGTTTTCAAGCATTGCAATACCGTTTGTGCTCCGTTTTATCACTTGCTACCTTGCTGTTTTTATTTATTCAGATTATAAAAATATATTTCTACCATCCATATTACACTTATATCACCATCTCTTCGCCGAACTAGTGCACCTATACAATTTACCATTGTATTTGGTGTGTTGGGGACACAAGAGACTTTTTATTATTTGGTTGCAGGGTTGTTTGAGAGAGATCATCTTCATCCTACGCCTCCCACGGATTGATAAACCTTAGGTCATCCACTTGAGGGAAATTTGCTACTGTCCTACAAAACTCTGTGCTTGGAGGTCCAACACGACTCTACAAGAACAAGTTGTGTAGTAGACATCAAGCTCTTTTCTGGCACCGTTGCCGGGGAGGTGAGTGCTTGAAGGTATATCTTTAGATCTTGCAATTTAATCTTTTAGTTTCTTGTTTTATCACTAGTTTGGTTCTTAAAAGAAAACTACAAAAAAATGGAATTGAGGTTGCATCATATTGTTCATCTTTATAATGTCTTTCTTGAAAATGATGGAAATGAAAATTCTGCTCAATTGATAGAAGAAGAATTCAATAAAATGTTTGGCATGAATGATGAGCATGATTGCAATGTTGTTGGTATGAACTCTTTGAATATACATGATGCTAACGATATGCAAAGCCATAAGCTTGGGGATGCTATGTTTGATGAAGATGATATTTTTAGTCCCCCAAGATTTGATGTGCAAATTTGTTATAATGATTGCATGCCTCCTATTTATGATGATTATATTGATTAAAGTGGGTTTGGAAGAGTGTCAACTTTATGAAATGATGATCCCACTATTTTGGAGGGTGTTGAATCTTATTGTGATAATTATGAAAGTGGATTTGGAGAGGTCATGACTTTATTTAGTGATGAATCCACTATTTTGGAAGAGGTTTCAATTGACTATGATGACAAAGTTGCTATCTATGATGATTATGGTGATGACATGTATGCTATATTGAATAATGATAACCATGAAACTTGTCATCATGACTTTAATTTTCAATCACATGATAGTTATTTTGTTGAGTTTGCTCCCACCACTATGAATGAGAGTAAATTTGCTTATGTGGAGAGTAATAAAATTTCTATGATTGTAGATCATGAAAAGAATGCTTTATGTGATAGCTATATTGTTGAATTCATTCATGATGCTACTGAAAATTACTATGAGAAAGGAACTTATGCTTTCACATATTGCAATAATATCAAGTTTCCTCTCTTTATGTTGAAAGTTTTGAAGTATTGCTTGTTTTGCCTTCCTATGCTAGTTGATTCTTGTTCCCATAAGTTGTTTTCTCACAAAATCCCTATGCATAGGAAGTGGGTTAGACTTAAATGTGCTAGTCATATGCTTCATGATGCTCTCTTTGTGTTTCAATTCTTTACTTATATATGAGCATCATTGAAATCATCATGCCTAGCTAAAAGGCATTAAAGAAAAGCGCTTGTTGGGAGACAACCCAACACTTTTACCTACTGTTTTTGTGTGTTCACATGGTTATAATACTGTAGTAATCATGTTTTATTGCTTTTATTTCAATAAAGTACCAAGTAAAGCCTTTGGGATAGTGTGGATGATAGTTGACTTGATTCTGTGCAAAAACAGAAACTTTTGCGCCCAGTAACAGAATTGTTTAAATTCACTGGAGCATCGAGAAACTCTGAATTTTTTTAAAGTTGTTGGGTATACAAATTGTCTATGTTGTCCTAATTTTTCAGAACTTTTGGAGTTACATAAGTATGACCTTAATTCAGATATTTACGTACTATTCTGTTTTTGACAGATTCTGTTTTCAATGCATAATTTGCTTGCTTTCTAGTTTCTATGGCTTATATTGCTTAATATAAATTGTGTAAATGATGAGGTAAAGTAGGCATTGTGTGAGAACAACTATGAATCTTATCTTGACAGTACCAAAGTGAATGATTTGTCTTTATCATACTAACCCATCTCACGAAGTTCCGTTAAGTTTTGTGTGATTGACGTTTTCAAGTTTTGGGTGAGATATCGATATGAGGAGAATAAGGAGTGACAAGACCCTAATCTTGGGGATTCCCAAGGCACCCCAAGGTAATATTCAAGGAATATCCAAGCAACTAAGCTTGGGGATGCCCCGGAAGGCATCCCCTCTTTCGTCTTCAACATTATCGGTAACCTCACTTGGAGCGACATTTTTTGTCACATGATATGAGTTTTGCTTGGAGAGTCATTTTATTTTATTAGGATTTTCTTGCTGTTATTTATAATAATGTTTTGCATATTTTATTTCAATAAAAGTGGCAAGGATAGCCATCACCATGCTTATTTTGCAAATATATGAGTTGCTGTTTCAAAACAGAAAGTTTATCGCTGTTGCAATAAATATCCAGAAAAGTAAGAATGTGATAAAAGGTTAAATATTTTTTAATAGTAAGCTATAATAAATTTTGAACAGTGTGGTAATTTTTTAGAATTTTTGGAGTTAGGGAAGTATGATGAATATTGCACTCTTTACAGACTGTCATGTTTAGACAGATTGCTGTTATGTTCGCATTGTTTGCATATGTTTGCTTGTTTAATGATTCTATTTGAGGATAGGAGTATTAAATATGCAGAGGCATTTAGTATGCAATGTTGAATAATAATTTTAGTGATTTTCTACAGTAGAGAATGACAAGGTTTTGCATTGATTTATACTAACTTATCTCACGAGTTCTTGTTGAGTTTTGTGTGGATGAAGTTTTTAAGATTTAGGAAACCGTGATATAAAAGGAATGAAGGAGACGCAAAAGCTCAAGCTTGGGGATGCCCAAGGCACCCCAAGATAATATTTCAAGAAGTCTCAAGCATCTAAGCTTGGGGATGCCCCGGTAGGCATCCCACCTTTCTTCATCAACAATTATCGGTTAGTATCGGTTGAGCCTAAGCTTTTGCTTCTTCACATGATGTGTGTTTTTCTTAGAATGTCATTTTATTTTGTTTTGCTTGCTGTTTTAATAAAATACTTAGATCTGAAAGTTTTTAAATAAGAAAGAGTTCTCACTTAGCTACCCCTTTACTCAACTACTCACTTGATCTTCACTTATATCTTTTTGGAGTAGTTTGTGATATACTCTCGTGCTTCACTTATATCCTATGAGTAAATTGTTGAATAAATTGAATGTCATGAAGTTGAAATTATATGTTCATATCATGCCTAGTGGTAGCTTCACATTGGGTTTATAAAGTGAAATCTTTTGAAGCTTGACAATCACAATATTGGTCATACAAGCAATTCATGAATGATTAGTATAAGGAAGAGAACTTTCACATGCAAATATATTATCTTGGACATCTTCTATGATTGTGAATACCCATTAATTATTTTCAAACTTGAGCAAATTAGTTGAAGTTGGACAAGGAAGACAACGTAATGAGTTATGGTTGTGTATATTTGCATAGAAGTTATATTGTCATGGATCCTCCAACATGTGGTGTTTGCCTAGGATCTTTTGCTAGACAAAAATTCGTACTAAGTAGAGATACTACTTGTGCATCCAAAAACCCTTAAACCCAATTTCTTGCCATGAGTGTCCACCATACCTACCTATATGTGGTATTTCCATGCCGTTCTAAGCAAATTTGTATGTGCCATCTCTAATTTTCAAAATAAATTTCCTTTTTGTGTGCTCGTACCGCTCATGAAGCGGCAGGTGGTGGCCAATATTTTCCGTGCTAGATGTGTTATTCTCAAGATGAGTGTTTATTCACTTGTCATTGCACGAGAGTACGTCAAAGGTATTAGGGATGCCCAGTCTCAAAATGAAAAATCAATTTACTTTATGTTGTCAAATAATAAATTCCTTGGAAAGTGTTGGTATGGAGGGCACCCGTGGATACGGCTAGCCATGGAAAGTGAAAGAAATGGTGGAAAAAGGAATAAACTTTATTTTCTATTTGGGAACCGCCTATGATATATCTAGCATGGAAAGTGTTGGGAATTACTCGGTCGTTTTCATTGACGGGAAAAGTATGCCTCTCAAAATTTTTATTTCTCAATTTAAGCTTTGAGCTCTGGCACCTCTACAAATCCCTACTTCCCTCTGCGAAGGGCCTATCTTTTACTTTTTAGTATTTACTTTTATGCAAGAGTCAATAGTATGCATTCTCATTTCAACCTCAATTATTCTCTAGTTGGCAAGCATCATGTGGTGGGGAAAGATCTAGGCACATATGACCAGTTAAATATATTTGATCATGATTTATTATTGTTGACAATTATCTCTATGATAAATGAGTTGGGAGGCAAAATATTAAGCCCCTATCTTTCTCTGTGTTCGATGGATGCCATTTGTTCTAAGAATATGCTTTGAGTACTAGCAATCATAGAAGACTATATGATGATTGAGTATGTGGAGCTCTTACTGAAATTTTGTTGAATAAGTTGAATTGCAATTGTTTGGTGACTGAGAACATAGGTTGTTGAGTTTCAAGAGAATTCATTGTTTGAACCTTAACATGTGAATTGGTTGCTACTATAACATGAGAAGTTTTATGAGAAAGAATTGTTGTTATGATGCTAGGAAAAGTGTTTGAAATTATCATTGATCAAACTTGTGCACTTTGCTAGCATTCACACTTCATAAATTATTTCTTTTACCATTTACCTACTCGAGGACGAGTAGGAATTAAGCTTGGGGATGCTGATACGTCTCCAACGTATTTATAATTTATGAAGTATTCATGCTGTTATATTATCATTCTTAGATGTTTTACAATCATTTTATAGCAACTTTATATCATTTTTTGGGACTAACTTATTGACATAGTGCCCAGTGCCAGTTGCTGTTTTTTGCTTGTTTTTTACATCGTAGAAAATCAATACCAAACGGAGTCCAAACGCAGCGAAACTTTTTGTGGATTTTTTATGGACCAAAAGACATCCAATGGGCCAGAGCAGCACCTGGGGGGTGCCCCGAGGGGGGCACAACCTACCAGGGCGTGCCTGGGCCCCCAGGCGTGCCCCGGTGGGTTGTGCCCACCTCGGTGGTCTCCCGCACCGCCTCTTCGCCCTATAAATTGCCAAATATTCCAAAAACCCTCGGGGAGACCCTAGATCAGAAGTTCCACCACCGCAAGCCTCTGTAGCCACGAAAAACTAATCTAGACCCCTTTCCGGCACCCTGCTGGAGGGGGAAATCATCACTGGTGGCCATCTTCATCATCTCGGCGGCCACCATGATGAGGAGGGAGTAGTCCACCCTCGGGGCTGACGGTTTGTACCAGTAGCTATGTGTTTAATCTCTCTCTCTAGTGTTCTTGAGATGTCACGATCTTGATGTATCGCGAGCTTTGTTAATATAGTCGGATCATATGGTGTTTTCCCCTCTCTATCTTGTGATGAATTGAGTTTTCTCTTTGAGATTTTGTTTTATCGGATTGAATACTTTTATGGATTTGAGAGCACTTGATCTATGTCTTGGCACTCAACTCGCGGATTCCCGAGGTGACATTGGGGTAATCTATGCATAGGGGTTGATGCACGTTTTCGTCCTTGTTTCTCCGGTAGAAATCTTGGGGCACTCTTTGAAGTTCTTTGTGTTGGATCGAGTATTATGAATCTGAAATTGTTTGATGCGTATCATATAATTAACTCATGGATACTTGTGTTGACATTGGATTATCTAGGTGACATTAGAGTTGGTTGATGCGTGTCATATGGTGTTATTTTAGTACGAACTCTTGAATAGATCGAACGGAAAGAATAACTTTAAGGTGGTTTCGTACCCTACAAACAATTTCTTCTTATGTTCTCCGCTAGATAGGAACTTTGGAGTGATTCTTCATCGCACGTTGAGGGAAGGTTAATTGATCCAATTAGATTAGCATTGTTGAGAGATTGCACTAGCGAAAGTACGGACCCTAGGCCTTGTTTTCAAGCATTGCAATACCGTTTGTGCTCCATTTTATCACTTGCTACCTTGCTGTTTTTATTTATTCAGATTATAAAAATATATTTCTACCATCCATATTACACTTTTATCACCATCTCTTCGCCGAACTAGTGCACCTATACAATTTACCATTGTATTTGGTGTGTTGGGGACACAAGAGACTTTTTATTATTTGGTTGCAGGGTTGGTTGAGAGAGACCATCTTTATCCTACGCCTCCCACGGATTGATAAACCTTAGGTCATCCACTTGAGGGAAATTTGCTACTGTCCTACAAAACTCTGCGCTTGGAGGCCCAACACGAGTCTACAAGAACAAGTTTTGTAGTAGACATCAAACATCGGTCCTTATAGTGAGCTAATAAGACAAGCTACTCCTCATCGTCGGAGATATCAATGATGATTGGCTCCTTGGAAATGGAAGAGGGCAAGGCCTCCACATCGTGGGTGCCCTCCTTGTAGTGGTGAGTTGCCTGAGCAGCTTCGGGCACCAACCTGCTGGCTCTCGAGTTGAGGTAAGCACGGGCACGCTGAGAAAACACCTTGTAGTCTTCGTCGAAGGCACTGACGGTGGCCTCGAGAAAATGCCATGAACTGTCGTTTAAAGCAGCCAACCACGTCACGGCGTCGGCGCACGAGGCATCGACGGTGCCCTTGACGGCGAGGTGCTCCTCCAAGATCTGGGGGTCGGCACGAAAGGCAGCCATTGCGACCTCATCCGCGCGTGCGGCTGTGATTTGCTTCTCCGCTGCCAAATGCTCCTTGAGCTCCTGGCTATACTGCGTGCACCATGGCTTAGGGCGGCGCTTATTTGGGGTAGGGGTTGGTGATTTGGGTGGAAGGTGTCGCGCCAGCAGCCGGGGCATGTGGGATGTAGAAGGAGGAGGAGGAGGATGGGGGTCAGTTGTGGATTACTGCCTGGATCGATGAGGCCGAGCAGCGTGAAGGAGGGTCACCGGCGAGGAGGCGGCACTGCAAGCAAGGAGTGAAGGTTTGAACTTGGAAAGGAAGGCAGAAACAGGGGAAATGTAGCTTTTGGTAAGGGGGAGGGGGCGGGGGGTAGATATTTCCGCGGAAGCTGAAAATTTTGGCTCGGTGCAGCGAAAAAACTGGCGCGCAAAGTGTCATCAGACACGGTCCCTTATTTAGCACTATGTACAATATGTGAACATCACAAACGATTCATATAGCTTACCCCGTGTGTGATGAGTTTGAACATGCAAATTTTGGTCCGAATTTCCTTGGTTACAGTGGTCATCCACGTCATTGCATAATTTGGGTACACAAAGGAGCCTACAGCACACCCACACTTCTTAATTGAGCAAGTTCAGCAATTAAACTGAGCTAGCTGACCTAAACATTACTCTAACAAATTAAAGACCGGCGCTCTAAATTAAACAAAGAGTACTACTCCGGCTGGCGCTCGTCGATCTCCACCGCCTCCTCCATGTCCAGCTCGCGCCCGACGATCTCCTGGAGAAGGGGCTACATGGCATCCATCGCACCATACTCGGCAAGCATCTTGCCATCCCCGTCCGCCATCTCTTTGGAAAAGACTGCCACGAGCTGGGCGTGGGCGGCCGCGATCTGGGCTTGGACGGGCTCCGTCATGGCAAGGTATGTCGTGAAGAAATGGATGGTTGCTCGAATGCTCTCGGCAATTGCCAACTCTTCGGACATGGGTTGCGGACCGTTGTCTAAGAAGCTTCATTTGATTTGTGCGGTGACCGCCACGAGCTAGGCGTGGGCGGCCTTGACATGGTCGTGGGCGGCCTCCATCAGGGCTAAGGCCGCCGCTGCGAAACGGACAGCTGTTGTGCCGCTCTAGCCAGTTGTTATCCCCGACGCAGATGTTGCTGCCGCCACCTGAGCAGCAACAGTGGTTGTTTGGGCTGCCTTGGCTGCCCGGTCACAGATTACAGCCGTGCTCACTCATGGCGGCTGCGGCCGCGCTCTCACCGGAGTGGGCCGCCGAAGTTGCCCTCACGACGCTGGTCCACGTCCCCATCTTTCACCGGCGACAATTGAACACTGAAATGATATTTGGGGAGCGAGCTAGTGTGCTTGACACGCGGGCTATGGACTGTAGCCGACACAGCTTCTCATGTAAGCCATATACGTACTACTCCGACGGTGCTCCAAGATATTTTGTACTGCATCTCACATGGTTGGTGATAATAAACTGTGTGCGATCTACTTGATTTTTTGTATTGATTTGAAATACATAATTGGGTCACAGCGGTAAAGGAGGGTGTTTGAATTGCTAGAACTTTTATCTGCAGTGAACATGCAACTATAGGTGTGTCATCAAAAAAATTGCAATTATTCAGGGTTCGTTTGAACATTTGTATACATTAACTTGGTTATCTAGGCATTTCAGGTGCACAATTCAAAATTAAACTACATGCACATGCTCCGGTGCACCAAAATGGGTTGTAAAATCGTATGTGTCCATGGGTTGATGCTTATGTCCCATGCAAAAAATGGGGATGAATTTCAAACACCTCGGCACCATGGCTCGCCAGCAAACATTGAGATACTTGGTTTTGAAATTCTAGTAAATCCAAAACTCGTCTGAAATTCATGAACCTTGGCATGCTATCATGGAATGGCATCAACATGCTGTGGTAAAAAAAATTGTCCCATTTGGGGCAGGTTTTGGTATAAGCTTCTCACAAACCAGAGCTTCTCACAAGAAGCCTCATGGTTCCGGTAGGGAACGTGTCACCTTTGTGGACAAACCGATATTCATTGCCTCTTCTTGCTTTCAAATTTTTTCTGGTGTCAACATAGAACAACAGGAGTGTCGTGTTAAATTTTGGAATTTTTTGGGGTTCGTTTGGACATTTTATTCATTAATTGAGTTTTTAGGCATTTATGTGCTTAATTCAAATTTGAACTACAGGAACATGCTCCAGTGCATAAAAATGGGTTGAAAAAAATCAACTGTGTGTCCTTGGTTGCATGCTTAGGTCCCATGCAAGAAATGGGAATGAATGTCAAACACCTCGACACCGTCACTTGGCCGCAAACATTGAGATACATGGTTTTAAAATTCTAGTAAATCCAAAACTCATCTGAAATTCATGGAACGGCATCAACATGCTGTGGTAAAAAAATTGTCGCATTTGCGGCAGATTTGGGTATAAGCTTCTCACAAACCAGAGATTCTCAGAACAAGCCTCATGGTTCCGGTAGGGAACATGTCACCTTTGTGGATGAAATGATATTCATTGCCTCTTCTTGCTTTCAAATTTTTTCTAGTGTCAACATAGAACAACAGGAGTGTTGTGTTAAATTTTGGAATTTTTCGAGGTTCCTTTGGACATTTTTATACATTAACTGAGTTCTCTATTCATTTATGTGCATAATTCAAATTTGAACTACATGCACATGGTCCAGTGCATATAAATGGGTTGAAAAATCAAATGTGTGTCCTTGGTTGGATGCTTAGGTCCCATGCAAGAAATGAGAATGGATGTCAAACACCTCGGCACCGTCGCTTGGCTGCAAACATTGAGATACATGGTTTTAAAATTCTAGTAAATCCAAAACTCGTCTGAAATTCATGAAACTTGGCATCCTATCATGGAACGACATCAACATGATGTAGTAAAAAAATTGTCCCATTGGGGGCAGGTTTGGGTATAAGCTTCACACAAACCAGAGCTTCTCACAACAAGCCTCATGGTTCCGGTAGGGAATGTGCCTCCTTCGTGGATGAAACGATATTTGTTGCCTCTTGCTTTCAATTTTTTCCTAGTGGCAACATAGAGCAACAGGAGTGTCGTGTTAAAATTTGAAATTTTTTGGGGTTCATTTGGACATTTTTATACATTAACTAAGTTTTCTAGGCATTTTATGTGCATAATTCAAATTTGAACTACAGGCACGTGCTCCAGTGCAGAAAAATGGGTTAAAAAATCAAATGTGTGTCCTTGGGTGCATGCTTAGGTCCCATGCAAGAAATGGGAATGAATTTCAAACACCAAGGCACCGTTGCTTGCCGGCAAAACGTTGAGATACTTTGTTTTTAAATTCTAGTAAAGCCAAAACTTGTCTGAATTTCATGAAACTTGGCATGCTATCATTGAATGGCACCCGACATGCTGTGGTATTTTTCGTGTCCAATTTGAGAGAAGGCGCACTCGAATCAACAGCCAACAAAGGAATTTTGAAACAAATAGCTGCCACCTTATCATCTCAAACGTTTGTATAATTTAAATCATGGGCGTTCTGTTAACCATTCACGTGACGGCTGCTACTTCTTGAGCTTGCGTTGATTTTTCCCTTGAAGAGGAAAGGGTGATGCAGCAAAGTAGAGATAAGTATTTCCCTCAGTTAAGAACCAAGGTATCAATCCAGTAGGAGGAACACACAAGTCCCCAATAGATGCACCTGCACAAACTAATAAATACTTGCACACAATGTGAAAAAGGGGGTTTTAATCCCTTCATGGTCACTAGCAAGGGTGAGATTTGATAGAGATTGATATAAAAGATAAGTAAAAGTGTAAAATAAAGTAAAGATAAATAAATTGCAGCAAGGTATTTTTGGTTTTAGAGATCTGAAAATAATATGATGGAAAATAGACCCGGGGGCCATAGGTTTCACTAGAGGCTTCTCTCTTGAAAGAACACATACGGTGGGTAAATAAATTACTGTTGAGCAATTGATAGAAAAGCGCTTAGTTATGACGATATCCAAGGCAATGATCATGAATATAGGTGATAACCCACAAGTATAGGGGATCATTTGTAGCCCTTTTCGATAAATAAGAGTGTCGAACCCAACAAGGAGCTAAAGGTAGAACAAATATTCCCTCAAGTTCTATCCACCACCGATACAACTCTACGCACACTTAACGTTTGCTTTACCTAGAACAAGCATGAAACTATTTTGTAGGTGTGATGCTAGAACTACTTTGCAAGAATAAAACTATGAGTACTTTACGAGATAATAAAAGTTAGTTGTTTAGTAAATAGCTTTTTTTCACACAAGAAGGTTATTTGTCCCTAGGTGATCGATAACTAAACCGGTAATCATTGTTGCGATTTTATATGAGGGAGAGGCATGAGCTAACATACTTTCCATACTTGGATCATATGCACTTATGATTGGAACTCTAGCAAGCAACCGCAACTACCAAAGATCATTAAGGTAAAACCCAACCATAGCATTAAGTATCAAGTCCTCTTTATCCCATACGCAACAACCCCCTTACTCTGGTCTGTGCTTCTGTCACTCACGCCACCCACCATAAAAGAATCATGAACGTATTGCAACACCGTACAGTGGGGATCCCTCACGTTTGCTCGACACGGAGGGCACCGTAGGACATCACCAAAATAAAATATACAACTCAAACCAATCATGATCATCTATCAACCCATAGGACAAAACAGATCTACTCAAACATCGTAGGATAACCACATATCATTGGAAAATGATATATAGTGTTGAGCACCATGTTTAAGTAGAGATTACATCAGGGAAAAGAGGTGTTACACCACTGCATAGAGGGGGAGAGAGTTGGTGTTGACGGCGGCGAAGTTGTTGGTGTAGACCGCCGTCATGATGATTGTCGCGGCGGCACTCCGGCGCCACCGGGAGAGAGGGGGAGAGAGCCCCCTCCTCCTTCTTCTTCCTTTGCCTCCCCAATAGATGGGAGGAGAGTTCCCCCTCTGGTCCATGGCCTCCATGGTGGCGGAGGGGCGAGAGCCCCTCCGAGATTGGATCTCTCTCTCTGTTATCTTCTGTTTCACCTTCCTGTTTTCTGGCCGAAAACCGTTTCTTATATTCCCGGAGATCCGTAACTCCGATTGCGCTGAGATCTTAACAAGATTTTTTCTGGATATAAGCTTCCTTGCGCCTGAAGTAGAGCAGCAACCGCCTTACGAGGTGGCCACCACCCACCACCACGCGCTTGGACCTCCGTTTGCATTGATTCCACCTCCCAAAAATCACATATATTCCAAAATAATTCTCCGTAAATTTTTATCGCGTTTGGACTTCATTTGATATGGACATTCTACAAAACAAAAAACATGCAACAAAAAGGAACTGGCACTGGGCAGTGGATCAATATGTTAGTCCAATAAATAATATAAAATGTTGCCAAAAATATGTGAAAGTTGTATAATATTGGCATGGAACAATAAAAAATTATAGATACGACGGAGACTTATCAATAGGCATCACGTCTCTGACAAGTAGACCGACTCCTGCCTGCATCTACTACTATTACTCCACACATCGACCGCTATCCAGCTTGCATCTAGTGTATTAAGTTAACAAGAACGGAGTAACGCCTTAAGCAAGATGACATGTGTAGAGGGATAGATCCAAGAAATATGGTAAAAACCCCATCTTTTTATCCTTAATGGCAACAATACAAATACGTGCCTCGCTACCCCTACTGTCACTGGGTGAGGACACCGCAAGATTGAACCCATCACAAAGCACCTCTCCCATTGCAAGAAAGATCAATCTAGTTGGTCAAACCAAATCAATAGATCGGAGAGAAATACAAAGCTATCTTAATCATGCATAAAAGAGTTCAGACAAGACTCAAATAATATTCATATATAATCTGATCATAAACCCACAATTCATCGGATCTCAACAAACACACCGCAAAATAAGATTACATCGAATAGAACTCCAAGAACATCGAGGAGAATATTATATTGAAGATCAAAGAGAGAGAAGAAGCCATCTAGCTACTAGCTATGGACCCGTAGGTCTATGGTAAACTACTCACACATCATCGGAAGGGCGGCAAGGCTGGTGTAGAGGCCCTCCGTGATCGAATCCCCCTACGGCAGAGTGCCGAAAAAGGCCCCAAGATGGGATCTCATGTGAACAGAAGCTTGCGGCGGCTAAAAAGTATTTTTGGTGTGCCCTCTGGTATATGGGGAATATTTGGGTATTTATAGAGCTGAGATTAGGGTTAGGGGGTCCTGAGGGGTCCACAAGCTTGGGGGCGCGCCCTGTGAGCTTGTGGCTCTCTCGTGGCTCCTCTGGCCTCCTCCCGAAGCTTCGTGGGTGTCTTCTAGTCCAAGAAAAATCCTCAAAAAGTTTCGTTCCGTTTGCTATTGATTTTCTGTAAAAGACAAAAACAAGGAAAAAACAGCAACTCGCACTGGGCACTAGGTTAATAGGTTAGTCCCAAAAAATGATAGAAATAGCATATTAATGCATATAAAACATACAAGATGGATAATATAATAGCATGGAACAATAAAAAATTATAGATACGTTGAAGATGTATCAAGCATCCTGATGTTTGCTTGAACTACGTCGGTATTTCCCCAAAGAGGAAGGGATGATGCAGCACATCAACGGTAGGTATTTCCCTCAGTGATGATACCAAGGTTATCAACCCAGCAGGAGAACCACGCAACACCACGTAAACAGCTCCTGCACACAAAGAACAAATATTTGCAACCCGACGTAAGAGAGGGGTTGTCAATCCCTCACGGGTAAAAAGATAGGTAAAATTGTAGTAGGTTGGATAAATAGATCTCGCGGGAACGCGAGATAAAATAAATAAGTAAAAATTGCAGCAAGGTATTTTTGTATTTTTGGATTAATAGATCTGAAAATAAAAGCAAATTAAAATAGATCGCGAAGGCAAATAGCAAATAGATCTGAAAATATATGATGAGAAAATAGACCCGGGGGCCGTAGGTTTCACTAGTGGCTTCTCTCGAGAAAAATAGCATACGGTGGGTAAACAAATTACTGTTGGGCAATTGATAGAACTTCTAATGCTCATGACGATATCCAGGCAATGATCATTATATAGGCATCACGTCCAAGATTAGTAGACCGACTCCTGCCTGCATCTACTACTATTACTCCACACATCGACCGCTATCCAGAATGCATCTAGTGTGTTAAGTTCATGAAAAAACGGAGTAATGCAATAAGAATGATGACATGATGTAGACAAGATCTATTTATGTAGAAATAGACCCCATCTTGTTATCCTTAATAGCAATGATACATACGTGTCGTTTCCCCTTCTATCACTGGGATCAAGCACTGTAAGATCGAACCCATCACAAAGCACCTCTTCCCATTGCAAGATAAATAGATCAAGTTGGCCAAACAAAACCCAAATATCGGAGAAGAAATATGAGGCTATAAGCAATCATGCATATAAGAGATCAAAGAAGAGTCAAATAACTTTCATGGACAAAAATATAGATCTGATCATAAACTCAAAGTTCATCGGATCCGAACAAACACACCGCAAAAAGAGTTACATCAAATAGATCTCCAAGAGACCATTGTATTGAGAATCAAACGAGAGAGAGAAAGCCATCTAGCTACTAACTACGGACCCGTAGGTCTACAATGAACTACTCATGCATCATCGGAGAGGCACCAATGAGGATGATGAACCCCTCCGTGATGGTGTCTAGATTGGATCTGTGGTTTCTGGAACTTGCGGCGGCTGGAATTGATTTTCGTCGACTCCCCTAGGGTTTCTGGAATATTGGGGTATTTATAGAGCAAAGAGGCGGTGCGGGAGGTCTCCGAGATGGGCACAACCCACCAGGGCGCGCCTGGGGGCCCAGGCGCGCCCTGGTGTCTTGTGCTCACCTCAGGCTCCCTCTTCGGTACTTCTTTGGCCCACTGGATGTCTTCTGGTCCAAAAAAAAATCTTCAAAATGTTTCGCTGCGTTTGGACTCCATTTGGTATTGATTTCCTGCGAAGTAAAAAACAAGCAGAAAATAGCAACTGGCACTGGGCACTATGTCAATAGGTTAGTCCCAAAAAATGATATAAAGTTGATATAAAATGATTGTAAAACATCCAAAAATGATAATATAACAACATGGAACAATAAAAAATTATAGATACGTTGGATACGTATCAGCATCCCCAAGCTTAATTCCTGCTCGTCCTCGAGTAGGTAAATGATAAAAACAGAATTTTTGATGTGGAATGCTGCCTAACATGTTCATCACATATTCTTTTCTTTGTAGCATGGACATTTGGACTTTTATATGGTTCAAAGCAATAGTCTAGTTTTGACATGAGGACTTTAATACTCAAGCATATCAACAAGCAACCATGTCTTTCAAAATATCAACACTAAAGCAAGTTATCCCTAGCCCATTATGCTCAATCATTGATCCATTCATGAAACACACTCGAATATTAGCTACACCCAATGCTCAAGTACGATTATAGTGCCCCTTAGTTGGTGCTTTATAAGAGAAGATGGAGACTCAAGTAAAAATAAAAATTGCATAAAGTAAAAGAAAGGCCCTTCACAGAGGGAAGTAGGGATTTGTAGAGGTGCCAGAGCTCAAAGCTTAAATTGAGAGATAAAAACATTTTGAGAGGCATACTTTTCCCACCAACGAAAACGACTTAGAGTTTCCAATACTTTCCATGCTAGATATATCATAGGCGGTTCCCAAACAGAAATTAAAGTTTATTCCTTTTTCCACCACACTTTCACTTTCCATGGCTAACCGTATCCACGGGTGCCCTCCATACCAACACTTTCCAAGGAATTTATTATTTGACAGCATAAAGTAAATTCATTTTTCATTTCGGGACTGGGCATCCCTAATACCTTTGCCGTACTCTCGTGCAATGACAAGTGACTAAACACTCATCGTGAGAATAACACATCTAGCATGGAAAAATATCGGCCACCCCTCACCGCCTCGCGAGCGGTACGAGCACACAAAAGAGAAATTTATTTTGAAAATTAGAGATGGCACATACAAATTTGCTTAGAACGGCACGGAAATACCGCATATAGGTAGGTATAGTGGACTCATATGGCAAAACTGGTTTAAAGGGTTTTGGATGCACAAGTAGTGATCATACTTAGTGTAAATGAAGGCTAGCAAAAAGATTGAGAAGCGTCCAACCAAGAAACAAAAAATCTCGTAAGCAAGCATTAAGCATAATTAACACCGAATAATGCACCACAAGTAGGATATAATTTCATTGCATAACTATTAACTTTCGTGCTTGCATAGGGAATCACGAACCTTAACACCAATATTCTTACTAAAGCATAATTACTCATCAACATGACTCACATATCACTATCATCATATCTCAAAACTATTACTAAGAATCAAGTTTATTTTGTCTAATGATCTTCATGAAAGTTTTTACTATATCCTTCTTGGATATCTATCACTTTGGGACTAGTTTAATATGTTGCTTTTAATAAGCTCAAACAAATATAAGTGAAGAACATGAGCATAATATTTCTTTCTCTCAAATTAATCTAAGTGAAGCAAGAGAGAATTTCTTTAAAATTTTACTAACTCCCAAATAAATCTAAGTGAAGCATGAGAGAATTTCTTCAAAAATAACAAAGCACACCGTGCTCAAAAAGATATAAGTGAAGCACTAGAGCAATTCCATAACTCATAAAAATTTAAGTGAAGCATAGGAGCAAGCATAGCATAATTTTTGGCTCTCCCAAAAAGGTGTGTCCAGCAAGGATTCAAGAATTAAAATAAGAATAAAAACAAGCAAAGAATCATATCATACAAGACGCTCCAAGCAAAACTCCTAATATGTGACGAATAAAAATATAGCTCCAAGTAAAATACCGATGGTCGTTAGAAGAAAGAGGGGATGCCACTCGGGGGCATCCCCAAGCTTAGTTGCTTGATACTTCTTGAATATTATCATGGGGTGCCTCGGGCAAACCCAAGCTTAGCCTTTTGCTAATCCTTATTCCTTCATCCATCGCGATCTCACCCAAAACTTGAAAACTTCAATCACACAAAACTCAACAAAACCTTCGTGAGATCCGTTAGTATAAGAAAACCAATCTGTACTTTAAGTACTGTAGAAAACCCATTCAAATTTTATTCTTGCATTATATCTACTGTATTCTAACTTTACTATGGCTTATAACCTCCAATATAAATCATAGATTCATCAAAATAAGCACACAATGCAAAGAAAACAGAATCTGTCAAAAACAGAACAATCTTCAAAATACGAATTGTTCTCATAATTATGTAACTCCAAAAATTCTGAAAAATTAGTAAAACAGATGTAATTTGTATATAAATCTTGTGTAAAAAATCCAGAATTTTTAGTCTTTTATTTGAATTTTCAAAATTGTTTTACTGGACGCAAAAGTTTCTGTTATCCAACAAGATCAAATCAACCATCACCTAAATCATCCCAAAGGCTTTGCTTGGCACAAACACTAATTTAAACCACAAAAACACATCTAACCAGAGGCATAATTGGGTATTTTATTGAAAACAGCAAGAAAACCAAAAAGCAAAAAGATACAAGTTGGGTTGCCTCCCAACGAGCGCTATCAATTTACGCCCTTAGCTAGGCATAAATTTTATTGATGCTCACAAGAAAGATAATAATTGAAACACAAACAGAGCATCATAAACATGTGACAAACACATTTAAATCTAACATAATTCCTATGCATAGGCATTTTATAAGGGAACAAATTATCAAGACAAAAATAACCTAGCATATGCAAGGAAGGACAAAGAAACAATAGCAATCTCAACATGACGAGAGGTAATTTAGTAACATGAAAATTTCTACAACCATATTTTCCTCTCTCGTAATAATTACATGTAGGATCATAATCAAATTCAATAATATAGCTATCAAATAAAATTTTCTTTTCATGATCCACATGCATGCAAAGTTGACACTCTTCCGAAATAGTGGGATTATTATCAAATAAAGTCATGACCTCTCCAAGCCCACTTTTATTAAAAATTTCATAAGATTGATCACTCTCCAAATATGTGGGATTATTTTTACCTAGAGTTGACACTCTTCCGAACCCACTTTCAATATTATTGCAAACATATTCATTATGAGGCTTAAATAATTTTTCAAGATCATAAGAATCATAATCACCCCAATCATGATCATTGCAATAAGTAGTGGACCTAGCAATATTAGCATCCCCAAGCTTGGGGTTTTGCACATTATTAGCACAATTAACATTAATAGAATTTATAATAACATCATTGCAATCATGCTTTTCATTCAAGGAGCTATCATGAATCACTTTATAAATTCCTTCGTTTAACACTTCATCACAATTTTCAGATTCATAAATCTCAAGCAAAACTTCATAAAGATAATCTAGTGAACTCAATTCACTAGCAATTGGTTCATCATAATTGGATCTTTTGAAAAGATTAGCAAGTGGGTGAGGATCCATATCAATAGTTTTTAGCAAGCAAAGATGCAAGTAAATAGAATGCACATGGAAACATAAGCAAACATGAGATCTGACGAGAAAAAGGCAAACGAAAAAGGGGGTGAATAAGAACGGCAATTTTTTTTTGTGAAGTGGGGGAGATGAAAACGAGAGGCAAATGGCAAATAATGTAAATTGCAAGGAGAAGAGATTTGTGATTAGGAACCTAGTAGATGTTGATGATGTCTCCCCGGCAACGGCGCCAGAAATTCCTTTTGATGTTTGCTTGAACTACGTCGGCATTTCCCCAAAGAGGAAGGGATGATGCAGCACAAAAATGGTAGGTATTTCCCTCAGTGATGAGACCTAGGTTATCGAACCAATAGGAGAACCACACAACACCACGTAAATAGCTCCTGCACACAAAGAACAAATACTTGCAACCCGACGTAAGAGAGGGGTTGTCAATCCCTCACGGGTAAAAAGATAGGTAAAATTGTAGTAGGTTGGATAAATAGATCTCGCGGGAACGCGAGATAAAATAAATAAGTAAAAATAGCAGGAAGGTATTTTTCTATTTTTGGATTAATAGATCTGAAAATAAAAGCAAATAAAAATAGATCGCGAAGGCAAATAGCAAATAGATCTGAAAATATATGATGAGAAAATAGACCCGGGGGCCGTAGGTTTCACTAGTGGCTTCTCTCGAGAAAAATAGCATACGGTGGGTAAACAAATTACTGTTGGGCAATTGATAGAACTTCAAATACTCATGACGGTATCCAGGCAATGATCATTATATAGGCATCACGTCCAAGATTAGTAGACCGACTCCTGCCTGCATCTACTACTATTACTCCACACATCGACCGCTATCCAGCATGCATCTAGTGTATTAAGTTCATGGAAAAATGGAGTAATGTAATAAGAACGATGACATGATGTAGACAAGATCTATTTATGTAGAAATAGACCCCATCTTGTTATCCTTAATAGCAACAATACATACGTGTCGTTTCCCCTTTTGTCACTGGGATCAAGCACCGTAAGATCGAACCCATCACAAAGCACCTCTTCCCATTGCAAGATAAATAGATCTAGTTGGCCAAACAAAACCCAAATATCGGAGAAGAAATACGAGGCTATAAGCAATCATGCATATAAGAGATCAAAGAAGACTCAAATAACTTTCATGGATAAAAATATAGATCTGATCATAAACTCAAAGTTCATCGGATCCCAACAAACACACCGCAAAAAGATTTACATCAAATAGATCTCCAAGAGACCATTGTATTGAGAATCAAATGAGAGAGAGAAAGCCATCTAGCTACTAACTATGGACCCGTAGGTCTACAATGAACTACTCACGCATCATCGGAGAGGCACCAATGAGGATGATGAACCCCTCCGTGATGGTGTCTAGATTGGATCTGTGGTTTCTGGAACTTGCGGCGGCTGGAATTGATTTTCGTCGACTCCCCTAGGGTTTCTGGAATATTGGGGTATTTATAGAGCAAAGAGGCGGTGCGGGAGGTCTCCGAGATGGGCACAACCCACCAGGGCGCGCCTGGGGGCCCAGGCGCGCCCTGGTGTCTTGTGCTCACCTCGGGCTCCCTCTTCGGTACTTCTTTGGCCCACTGGATGTCTTTTGGTCAAAAAAAAATCTCCAAAAAGATTCGCTGTGTTTGGACTCCATTTGGTATTGATTTCTTGCGAAGTAAAAAACAAGCAGAAAACAGCAACTGGCACTGGGCACTATGTCAATAGGTTAGTCCCAAAAAATGATATAAAGTTGATATAAAATGATTGTAAAACATCCAAAAATGATAATATAATAGCATGGAACAATCAAAAATTATAGATACGTTGGAGACGTATCACATCCCCAAGCTTAATTCCTGCTCGTCCTCGAGTAGGTAAATGATAAAAACAATTTTTTTGATGTGGAATGCTACCTAACATGTCTATCAAGTAATCTTTCTTATTGTGGCATGAATATTCAGATCCATAAGATTCAAAACGAAAGTTTAATATTGACATAAAAACAATAATACTTCAAGCATACTAATAAAGCAATCATGTCTTCTCAAAATATCATGGCTAAAGAAAGTTATCCCTACAAAATCATATAATCTTGTCATGCTCTATCTTCATCACACAAAGTATTTATCATGCACAACCCCGATGACAAGCCAAGCAATTGTTTCATACTTTTAACGTACTAAAGCCTTTTGAACTTTCACGCAATACATGAGCATGAGCCATGGATATAGTTCTATGCGTGGAATAGAATATGATGGTGGAGGTTGTGTGGAGAAGACAAAAAAGGAGAAAGTCTCACATTGATGAGGCTAATCAATGGGCTATGGAGATGCCCATCAATTGATGTCAATGCAAGGAGTAGGGATTGCTATGCAACAGATACACTAGAGCTATAAGTGTATGAAAGCTCAAAAGAAAACTAAGTGGGTGTGTATCCAACTTGCTTGCTCACGAAGACCTAGGGCAATTTGAGGAAGCCCATCATTGTAATATACAAGCCAAGTTCTATAATGAAAAATTCCCACTAGTAATATATGAAAGTGACAAAATAGGAGACTCTCTATATGAAGAACATGGTGCTACTTTGAAACACAAGTGTGGAAAAAGGATAGTAACATTGCCCCTTCTCTCTTTTTCTCTAATTTTTATTTTTTTCTTTCTCTTTTTTTTTCCTTTTTGGGCTCTTTGGCCTCTTTTTTTAATTATTTTTTTCTCTTTTTTAATTTTTCGTCCAGAGTCTCATCCCGACTTGTGGGGGAATCATAGCCTCCATCATCCTTTCCTCACATGGGACAATGCTCTAATAATTAATGATGATCATCACACTTTTATTTACTTACAACTCAAGAATTACAATTCGATACTAGAACAAGGATATGACTCTATATGAATGCCTCCGGCGGTGTACCGGGATGTGCAATGATCTAGCGTGACATGTATAAAAAATATGAACGGTGACCAAGCCACAAATACTATGTCAACTATATGATCATGCAAAGCAATATGACAATGATGTATGTGTCATAATAAACGGAACGGTGGAAGTTTCATGGCAATATATCTCGGAATGGCTATGGAAATGCCATAATAGGTAGGTATGGTGGCTGTTTTGAGGAAGATATAAGGTGGCTTATGTGTGAAAGAGCGTATCATATCACGGGATTTGGATGCACCGGCGAAGTTTGCACCAACTCCCAAGGTGAGAAAGGGCAATGCACGGTACCGAAGAGGCTAGCAATGATGGAAGGGTGAGAGTGCGTATAATCCATGGACTCAACATTAGTCATAAAGAACTCACATAATTATTGCAAAAAATTATTAGCCCTCGAAAAAAAGTACTAATACGCATGCTCCTAGGGGGATAGATTGGTAGGAAAAGACCATCGCTCGTCTCCGACCACCACTCATAAGGAAGACACTAAAAAATAAATCATGCTCCAACTTCATCGCATAACGAGAGACCATACGTGCATGCTTCGGGAATCACAAACCTTAACACAAGTATTTTTACTAATACACAATATCCAACTAGCATGACTCTAATATCACCATCTTTATATCTCAAAACAAATGCAAGGAATCAATCTTCTCATATATTCAATGATCTTCATGAAAGTTTTTATTATATCCCTCTTGAATACCCATCATATTAGGATCAAATTCATAACCTAAGCAAATTGCGATACTATTTTTAAGACTATAAAAATAATATAAGTGAAGCATGAGAGTTCATCAATTTCTTCAAAATAAAACCACCGCCATGCTCTAAAAAGATACAAGTGAAGTACTAGAGCAACTACCTAGCTCAAAAGATATAAGTGAAGCACATAGAGTATTCTAATAAATTCATGATTAATGTGTGTCCCACTCAAAAGGTGTGTACATCAAGGATGATTGTGGCAAACTAAAAATAAAAAACTCATATAATACAAGACGCTCCAAGCAAAACACATATCATGTGGTGAATAAAAATATAGCCTCAAGTAATTTTACCGACGGATTGAAGACAAAAGAGGGGATGCCATCCGGGGCATCCCCAAGCTTAGATGCTTGGTTGTCCTTGAATTACCTTGGGGTTCCTTGGTAATTCCCAAGCTTAGGCTCTTGACACTCCATATTCCATAGTCCATCAAAATTTTAATCAAAACTTGAAAACTTCACAACACAAAACTCAACAAAAAGCTCGTGAGATCCGTTAGTATGATAAAACAAATCTCCACTTTTAGGTACTATTGTGAACTCATTCCAATTTTATATTTGCATTATATCTACTGTATTCTAACTTCTCCATGGCTCATACCCCCCGATACTACCCATAGATTCATCAAAATAAGCAAACAACACATCAAAAACAGAATCTGTCAAAAACTGAACAGTCTGTAAAGACCCAAATTATAGTCATACTTCTTTAACTGCAAAATTCTGAAAAATTAGGACAACAGAGGAAATTCATATATAAATCTTTTGTAATTTTTTTAGAGTTTTTACACATTGCGGTGAATTTTAACAATTCTGCTACTGGACGCAAAAGTTTCTGTTTTTCAGCAAAATCAAATCAACTATCACCCAAGATCATCCCAAAGGTCTTACTTGGCTCAAACACTAATTAAAAGACTAAAACACAATTATTACAGAATTAATATTGCATATTTATTCAAGAAAAGAAGCAAAAACAAAAAACACAAAATAAAATTGGGTTGCCTCCCAACAAGCGCTATTGTTTAACGCCCCTAGCTAGGCATAATGCATAGATCTAGGTATTGTCATCTTTGGTATGCAACCCATAAGTAGCCCTCATAATAGATTCATATGGGAACTTAATTTTCTTTCTTGGAAAGTGTTCCATGCCCTTCCTGAATGGAAGTTGAAATCTAATGTTTCCTTCTTTCATATCAATAATCGCACCAATTGTTCTAAGGAAAGGTCTACCAAGAATAATAAGGCATGAAGGATTGTAATCTATATCAAGCACAATAAAATCTACGGGCACATAATTCCTATTTGCAACAATAAGAACATCATTAATTCTTCCCATAGGTTTCTTAATAGTAGAATCCGCTAGATGCAAATTCAAAGAACAATCATCAAGTTTATGGAAACCTAACACATCACATAAAGTTTTTGGAATAGTTGAAACACTAGCACACAAATCACACAAAGCATAGCACTCATAATCTTTAATCTTAATCTTAATAGCAGGTTCCCATTCATCACAAAGCTTTCTAGGGATTGAAACTTCCAACTCAAGTTTTTCTTCAAAAGTTTTCATCATAGCATCAACAATATGTTTAGTAAAAGCCTTGTTTTGATTATAAGCATGAGGTGAATTAAGCATGGATTGCAACAAGGAAATACAATCAATCAAAGAACAATTATCATAATTAAAGTCCTTGAAATCCAAAAGAGTGGGTTCATCACTACTTAAAATTTTGACCTCTCCAATCCCACTTTTATCAATTTTTTCATTAAGATCTTCACCCTCCAAATTATTGGGACGCCTTCTAGCTAAAGTTGACTAATCTCCAGTCCCTTATTTATCAAGTTTTATATTAGAAAACAAAGATTCAATAGGAGTCACACCAATCACTTCAAGATCTTCATCATTATTATCATGAAAACTAGAAGAACACGCTTTTTCTAGCCAATCTCTCTTAGAATGCATCCTAGCGGTTCTCTCTCTACTTTCATTAATAGAAATTTTAATAGCTTTCAGAGACTCATTAATATCAAGCTTGTGTGGCATAGATCTAATCTTAAAAGAATCAATCTCATGAGAAATTCAATCAATGTTTCTAGCCAAATCATCAATCTTAAGCAATTTTTCTTCTACCATAGCATTGAAAATCTTTTGAGAATTAATGAAATCCTTAATATTATTCTCAAGATCAGAGGGTATTTTATTATAATTTCCATAAGAATTGTTGTAGGAATTACCATAATTATTAGAGGAATTACTAGGAAACGGCCTAGGGTTGAAATTACATCTATACGCGTTATTACCAAAATTGTTCCTACCAACAAAATTCACATCCATAGATTCATTATTATTCTCAATCAAAGTGGACAAAGGCATTTCATTAGGATCAATAGGAGCACTCTTACTAGCAATTAATTTCATAAGTTCATCCATCTTTCCACTCAAAGTATTATTTTCTTCAATCGCATGCACTTTTTTACTAGTAGACAATATTTCGGTATGCCATTGAGAGTAATTTGCCATAATATTATCTAGGAGTTTAGTAGCTTCTCCCAATGTGATTTCCATAAAAGTACCACCCGCGGCGGAATCTAAAAGATTTCTAGATGCCAAATTCAATCCAGCATAAAAAATTTGTATGATCATCCATAAACTTAAACCATGAGTAGGGCAATTTCTTATCATCAATTTCATCCTCTCCCAAGAGTGTGCACCATGTTCATGATCAAGTTGTTTAAAATTCATTATATCATTCCTAAGGGAGATGATCTTAGCAGGAGGAAAATACTTGGAAATAAAAGCATATTTACACTTATTCCATGAATTAATACTATTTTTAGGCAAAGATGAAAACCAAGTTTTAGCACGATCTCGTAGTGAGAATAGAAATAGCTTCAATTTAACAATATCATTATCCACATCATTTTTCTTTTGCATATCACACAACTCAACGAAAGTATTTAGATGGGATGTAGCATCTTCATTAGGACTACCAGAAAATTGTTCTTTCATAACAAGATTCAACAAAGCGGCATTAATTTCATAAGATTTTGCACTAGTGGCGGGAGAAATCGAAGTACTAATAAAATGATTATTATTAGTGTTGGAAAAATCACACAACTTGGTATTTTCTTGAGACATCATGACAAAGAAAGCAATCTAGCACACAAGCAAACAAAAAGCAAACGAAAAGACAAACGGAAAGAAGGCGAATAAAAAGGTAAATATTTTTGTGTTTTTCTGAAAACATTTTAGAAGTGGGGGAGAGGGAAACGAGAGGGAAATGGAAAATAATGTAAGTGCAAGAGATGAGAGTTTATGATAGGTACTTGGTAGGCTTGATGTAGATCCTCCCCGGCAATGGCGCCCGAAATTCTTCCTGCTACTTCTTGAGCTTGCATTGATTTTCCCCTTGAATAGGAAAGGGTGATGCAGCAAAGTAGAGATAAGTATTTCCCTCAGTTAAGAACCAAGGTATAAATCTAGTAGGAGGAACACACAAGTCCCCAATAGATGCACCTGCACAAACTAACAAATACTTGCACACAACACGAAAAAGGGGTTGTCAATCCCTTCACGGTCACTGTGGGTGAGATCTGATAGAGATTGATATAAAAGATAAGTAAAAGTGTAAAACAAAGTAAAGATAAATAAATTGTAGCAAGGTATTTTTGGTTTTATAGATATGAAAATAATATGATGGAAAATAGACCCGGGGCCATAAGTTTCACTAGAGTCTTCTCACTTGAAAGAACACATACGGTGGGTAAACAAATTACTGTTGAGCAATTGATAGAAAAGCGCATAGTTATGATGAAATCCAAGGCAATGATCATGAATATAGGCATCATGTCCGTGACAAGTAGACCGACTCCTGCCTACATCTACTACTATTACTCCACACATCGACCGCTATCCATCATGCATCTAGTGTATTAAGTTAACAAGAACGGAGTAACGCCTTAAGCAAGATGACATGATGTAGAGGGATAGATCCAAGCAATATGGTAAAAAAAACCATGTTTTTATCCTTAATGGCAACAATACAAGTATGTGCCTCATTACTCCTACTGTCACTGGGTGAGGACACCGCAAGATTGAACCCATCACAAAGCACCTCTCCCATTGCAAGAAAGATCAATCTAGTTGGCCAAACCAAATCAATAGATCGAAGAGAATTACAAAGCTATCTTAATCATGCATAAAAGAGTTCAAAGAAGACTCAAATATTATTCATAGATAATTTGATCATAAACCCACAATTCATCGAATCTCAACAAACACACCGCAAAAGAAGATTACATCGAATAGAACTCCAAGAACATCATGGAGAACATTGTATTGAAGATCAAAAAGAGAGAAGAAGCCATCTAGCTACTAGCTGTGTACCCATAGGTTTGTGGTAAACTACTCACACATCATTGGAAGGGCAGCAAGGTTGGTGTAGAGGCCCTCCGTGATCGAATCCCCCTCCGGTAGAGTGCCGGAAAAGGCCCCAAGATGGGATCTCACGAGAACAAAAGCTTGCGGCTGAGGAAAAGTATATTTGGTGTGCCCTCTGGTAAACGGGGAATATTTGGGTATTTATAGAGCTGCGATTAGGGTTAGGGGGTCCTGAGGGGCCCACAAGCTTGGGGGCGCCCCCCTGGGGCGCGCCCTGTGAGCTTGTGGCTCTCTCGTGGCTCCTCTGGCCTCCTCCCACTACTGCAGGATGCTGCTAACGCGTCACTACAATCAGAGACCCTTCGACGTAACTGTGTGCGATGCATTAATCACAAACGGTGATGTAATAAAACCGTCAAAAATGATACAACATGTTTGCGATGGCGGAGACATCAAACACGGTTTAGATTATAGTTGCGTGGGTGATGTGTGGCATGCGGTTAATCCATAAGAACTGTTTGCGATGAGATAACACAACAGAAATGGTCAGCCAAATCAAGGTGTGTGCGATACACGGCATACATTTCACTTGAATAAACTATTTGCGATTAGGGAACACAACAGAAAAGGTTAGCCAGGTCAAGATGTGTGCGATATACGGCATACGGTTCACTCGGATGAACTGTTTTCGATTAGGCAACGCAACAGAAACGGTTCAGCCAGATCAAGGTGTGTGCAATGGAGGGCATACAGTTCATTCTGATAAACTATTTGTGTTGAGCCAAGAGAACAGAAACGTTTCGTGTAAACAAGATGTGTGTGATACACGACAAACATCCAATTACATAGGTGGCTAGTACACACATGACATTTCCACACACCAAAGTAAACTATTACATGCATAATTAACTAGGATAAATAATCATCTAATCATCATCTACTTCTTCTTGTGACGCTTGCCGCCACTGCTCTACTAGGATAAACGGAACAATATTCTTTACTGTGAATAGTGTGCTCTATTGGGCACACAAGTATATGCATCATAGCCTTGGGCGAGCAATGTGCCCGCACGTGTCGTGCTAGCTCGATGTTCCTTCTATGCTAAGTTTCCATTAATTGATGGCGTTTTATGAACATGCCACCGTTTCCCGTCATTTCCTCACCGGTTTCCTGCCGCCACCCAGCGATATTGCACATAAACCTAGGTGGCGCGCGACGCACCGAGGCAACAAGCGCAGCCTGTAGCACATCGACCTTTTCCAAGCATGAAAGCCCACCAACGCACCACCTCTGCCATCAACCTCCTTGACAAGGAAAACGATAAGGCGCCACGGCCCATCGAGGCCGAGGCGCTCCTTGGCAACGCGATGGACGACACCGTGATGCGTGTCATCGCCAGGGTTGAGCAGACCCTTTGCGCACGGCGCTTCAGCGGTGCTGATCAAGATAGGCATGTCAGCACCGAGGGGCTGCAGCTCGCCACACAACATGATCAATGGTGTGCCGCAGAGCAAGCTAGGTGCATCTGCGCCGATAGGCTACGGCTCGCCGCACAGCGAGACCGTTTGTCAGCGTGCGACACCTATGGGATCCTAAGGGACCCCTTTACGATTCGGCGGGGGGAGAGGTATGCGCAAAGAGCAGAACCAACGATCGACACGGGGTGATTTTACCCAGGTTCGAGCCGCTAAACAGCGTAAAACCCTACTCCTACCTTGTGTTATTATTAGTGTTCTTGAGCCCAGGCTCCAGGAGCGCTCGCAATAAACAGTACGTTCAAAGAGCAGCTACGCATGCAGAATGGGCCAGCCGATCCTCCTCCTCCCCTGTAGCAGTTGCCTTGGGCCTCCTTTTATACCACAAAGGGGTCACCACAGTGGCAAAATGTACATACATTGAGGTGTAAAGTAGCTACAGGGTCATCATACCTAACCCCTGATGGATTAGGACGAACGCATTTAATGCACCGTGAGGTGTCCTTACTTTCTTGGGGATGGAAAAAGGAGCCATCCCATCAGCACCGCTTAAGCTCTCCTCCACTGGCGCGTCGCCACGCATCCAAAGAAGGACCCAGATTGTCGGGTTTGTTGCTGTGCTGGAGCGGCGGTGCAGCAACAAAACCTTGCCGGGTGCTGAACCTTGCCGGGCGCCGAGCCTTGCCGGGCGCCGAACCTTGCCGGGCTCCGCAGGCCATCCCGGCAAGATCTTGCCGGGGAAACTGGCCTGCGGATTCCAGCTCTTCTTATCTACTGATCCTCAGATCTTTGACTTGAGAATTTCCTTGGTGGCCTGAGTCAATCTCGAACTGTTCCCCGACAAGCCTGGCCGCGAGTATGGCTACAACTGCCCGTGCACAAGTACGGGGTACTAATGGCCCAATACTTAGTACACCGACAGGAGCCCCCGGGCCTAGGCCACACACGAGTGCGAGGCGTTGTTGGGCTAGGCCCAAACAGTGCACGGGCACACGTGGCAGGGGATTAACTGCTCATAAATATCCCGTTTACTGTGCCCCCCACTACGCGCGCCGAATGCGCGATGTGGGAAGCGTGCCTCAAAAGCTGCAACTGCAACGCGCCTGCAGAGGCGCATTCACATTGGGGAGTAAAAGAGGCGGCCCCGCTCCTTCCCCATAAAAAGGAGAAACCGCAGAGGCACAAGCCTATTTACCCCCCTTTTCTTCTCAATCTGGCCGTCGCCATTGCTTTCCTTCTCTCGAGCTCAGAGCAAGACTTTCCCTCTTCCGCTCGCCGCCTCCACGCCCGCTCCATCCCCGGCTTCCGCCCTTGCAGTCGCCATGCCACCCAAGACCAGCAAAGGTAAAGGCAAGGAGGCGAAAGCCGATGTCCCGGAGAGCGAGCTGGTGAAGATGCGGAAGAAGTACGTCGTCTTCGCCCCGTCGCTCGATGCGGAAGCTTTGAAGAGGCGGTATGTGGGCGAGGGAGACGCAGGCTCACCCCGCCACTCGCATGATTCCAGGTTCTTGCTCCAAGAGTGGGTCAGACAGATACCCCTTTTTCGTCGCATATTTCTATTGCAGGCTCTGTCCTCCATTTTCTGACTTCTTCAACGACATCATGTACACATACGGCTTCCATCTTCTCGATTTCACGTCGAATGCGGTACTGTGCATGTCCATCTTTGCTCATCTTTGTGAAAACTTTGCCGGAGTGGTTCCCAATACAGCCCTTTTCCGCCACTACTTTTTCCCTCGAATCCAAAAAGGAGAGGCCCTCTCTGGTTCTATCGCTTGGATTCCAAGGGCTTGGAATAAGGAAATATACCCAGAAGGAGTTTACCGCGAGAAGTGGGATGAATGGCGGGCTGAATGGTGCTGGATCAAGGAAGCAGATCCCCATCCGTTCTGTCTGCCCCGGCAACAGAAAGCGGTCCGCGGCAGTGGCTGGAGCAGTCTTGCCACTGAAGATGAAAAGCTCACAATCGCCACCACCAGGATTCTTCGCCTGAAAGCTGCCGGGCTAACGATGGAGATGATTGGCTTCGACTTTCTCCGCCTCCGCATTGCCCCCCTGCAGAATAAAGGAAGGCCAGCTTGGGAATATCAAAACGCAGCAGACATCATGAGATTGCGCCTCGGGTTGAATAACAATCTGACTGCTATGCAACTTGGCACTCTCCGTCAGAAGCTGTTCCAGCGCGACAACAAGCATCGGTTGCCGGCAAGGATTGTCCCTCTGTGCAACAACTCTGCCTTGGGGTCAATTATCGCTACCATGCCACTGTTCAACGCCCACAGTCTCGACGCGACATGGGTTGAGCCATCCGAGGAAGATGCACAGAAGTTCTTTGATAACTTGACGGAGAGGGCCGTCCGGGAAGAAGCGGACTTACTCCGAGCCACGACCGACGAAGAGGTGGCATACATAGCCACCAGGGCAGAGGAGGCAAATCTTGCCGCTGAGGCCGGCAGCGTCGGCTTCGCAGAATGGGAAACCAGCGATGCAGAGGTAGTGGTGGAGAAAGATCCTGCTGGGAAGGACAAAGCTGCCGGGGAACAGAGCAGCACCTCCGCTGAGAGCTCGTCCGACGAAGACACGGCTGAAGAAGAACCGCAAGAAGAGCTCCCAGCCCCGAAGAAGACAAAGCGTGTTCTTCGAAAGGCTGCGTCTGGCATCCCGGCAAGCCAACCTTCCTCGAGCAGTGCGGCTCCCGGCAAGAAAGTGGCCGGCAAGACTGCGCCGCGGCAAGGGGTTTGACAGCAACTTGCGCGACGCGCGAGACCCACACCAGCGGCAACTGCTGGGGCGGCAGGGGTGTCTCGCACTACCGCACCGGAAGCTGAGGTGACGGAAACACGCCAACCCCCGGCGCCTGCCACAGCCAAGCGACCTAGGACCCCTCCTCCGCCTCCCTACTCAGACATCGCAACGGAGGTCGATTTCGACATCTCCGGCTTTAGTCCGGAGCGAGAAGAGGAAGAGTGAGTACCTTGCCACAGCCTTTATCTTCCAATCTTGGATCAATCTTACTGACTTGCTTGTATTGTCTCTGCAGTGATGCAGAAACCTTGATGGAGAGGATGATGAAGAGGACAAAGACTTCCACGGGCGACGAGCCCCCGACAGGCTCCACGAGCATGCCAGAAACTGTCATCGTCAGCCCGGAGCTCAGCCCTCAATGCAGCCCCTAGCACAGCCCCCAGCGCAGTCCCCAGCATAAGTTCACTGTTCTTTTTCCGCTGGCGGGCGCTGAGGTTTCTATTCTTGCCGCTGATATCTCTGGGCTTGCAGGAGAAGAACGGCAACAAGGAGAGTTATTGGAAGACGCCCCCGTCGTGCCACCTCCATCGACCACGCCGCCCACAAGCGCATCCCCGGCAAGGGATCCTACCGACGAGCCCATCTTGATTGAGGAGGAGCCGGCAAGCATGGACACCGGCAACCCTCCCCCGGCAACTGAGTTTGCCGGGAGGGGCGAGGCCACCTCTCAACAGCTCGACGCAGGTAACTGATTGCCTCAGTGTGCTTGCTATTCTTTCCTTTATCTCTTTTTCTTTGGTCCCTTCGAACTTCAATCTTGATCTTATTCAGTTTCCCTCCTTCGTCCTCCAGAGTTCCCTGTGATGGAACACATGGACGTCGACATTGTCATCGAGGAGGCCGCCAGGGACGCCGCTGTTGAAGCAGACAGGATCGCCGCCAGTGAGGCCGCCAAAGATGCCACTGTCAAGGCCACCGAGACTGTGCAGGAGGAACCCGCCAAAGAGCCTGCTGAAGAGGGCGGCAAGGAGGCTGATGACCGTACTGACGGCATTCCTGCCGCAGGAGCGCCAGGCGCTGCGCCGGCCACGGAGCCCCTTGCTACGGGTGAGGCGGTTGTTGAAGATCAACCGTCAACATCTGAGGGCTCCTCATCCACCAAATATCTCAAAGTTGGCGAGAACCTGTTCGTCAACTTGCCGGGGACGGCAAGCATTGGGGCACCGACCGAAGGGGAAGTCTTCGACGAAGAAATCATCGCTGCTGCCGGGCTCGAGGTTGTTGATGATCCAAGCGCTAGCAGCGGCAAGTCTGAAGAGGATTAGCTCCTTCAGGCCATGGGCAAAAATTTCCGCAAGCTCCAGGCTCTCCACCGCGCCCGGAAAGAGAAAGCGGATTCCAGAATGGCAGTTGTCGAGGCGGCCGAAGCAGATTTTCAGAGGCGCGTCGAACAAATGCAAGTCTGATACGCCGAGGCCCTCCAGGAGTTGACTGCTGGCCGGGAACAAGTGAGCCAACAGTGGACAGAAATCCTCCTGAAACAATCTGATATGGAGAAGGCGCAGGATGAAGCTACGCAAAGAATTGCTGCTGAAGATGCTCTCCTGACGGGGCGTCGCGTTGCGCTTGATGCTCACGAGGAAGATCTCACCGCACGTGAGCAGGCGCTCACCGCCAAGCTTCGCAGCAAAGATGAAGATATCGAGAAGCTTGTCGCGCGGCGGACCCAGGAGCTGGAGCAGAAGCACAAAGAGGCGCTCGAAGCTCTAACTGTAGATCACGCCGGCAAGCTCAAGGAGGCCGTTGATGCTGCCGAGGCTGCAGAGGCCGCCAAGAATGAGTTGAGCGACAAAGTCAAGAAACTGGAAGCGGATCTTGAAGAACACGGCAAGGAGCTCTCAACGCTCAAAGGTGACAGGGAAAAAACCCTCCACACCTTGGCGGAGATGCAAGTTGCCATGTCTAACAAGACCAAGCAGCTCTCCTCAGCAAATGAAGCCATTGCCGTTCTGGAACTGAAGCTGACCATGTTGCAGAAGTCTCTCGAGGCCGGCAGGGCCCGCGAGAAGGCCCTACTCAAAGATCTCCAGGTAGAGAGGAACCTACTCAAGAGCGCTGCCGCCGCC
The DNA here is from genome assembly GCA_011799875.1 of Thinopyrum elongatum. Taxonomy (NCBI): domain Eukaryota; kingdom Viridiplantae; phylum Streptophyta; class Magnoliopsida; order Poales; family Poaceae; genus Thinopyrum; species Thinopyrum elongatum. The sequence continues at coordinate 345,117,331 of CM022297.1, read as the reverse complement.
CAAATTGATTACAAAAAGGGGGTGGAGATCTGGACTGGACATCTCATCGACGCTGCGGAGAAGTTCACGGCAGAACTGTCAACCATGGGCCTGTCAAACTTCAGGTATTCTTCCGAGGAAAGGATATCTTCGAGTGCACGGTTGACGATGTTCTTCGAGAGCATCATTGATGCCCTGAAGTTGCTTTAGTCTAACCAGGCGACTCAATTGGCCAACGAGACCTGCCGGCTTTGCCGGGCCGTCCTCCGCAAAGTACTTATCAAGGTGGTGCACCACAATCCCGGCATCGACCTCTCCAATGTGCTCGGCCATCTGCCGAAGGATGCAAATCTCGAGGCACTTGAAGAGCTCGTCGCGCCTATCCTTGAGAAGGTGGACTCCATCAGAAGGATCGAAGGCCAGCGCAGAGATTAACTGCTCCACCTCTTCTTGCCGTCGTCATTCCATGCCAAAGACAATTAAGTCTCAAGTTAGAATTGCGGCAACTCATTAATGTAATATAACTTGCTTATGTTTGGGTACAATTAAGTCTCAACAGCTCGACGCAGGTAACTGATTGCCTCAGTGCGCTTGCTATTCTTTCCTTTATCTCTTTTTCTTTGGTCGCTTCGAACTTCAATCTTGATCTTATTCTATTTCCCTCCTTCGTCCTCCAGAGTTCCCTGTGATGGAACACATGGACGTCGACGTTGTCATCGAGGAGACCGCCAGGGATGCCGCTGCCGAAGCAGACAGGATCGCCGCCAGCGAGGCCGCCAAAGATGCCACTGTCAAGGCCGTCGAGACTGTGTAGGAGGAACCCGCCAAAGAGCCTGCTGAAGAGGGCGGCAAGGAGGCTGATGACCGTACTGACGGCATTCCTGCAGCAGGAGCGCCAGGCGCTGCGCCGGCCACGGAGCCCCCTGCTACTGGTGAGGCAGTTGTTGAAGATCAACCATCAACATCTGAGGGCCCCTCATCCAGCAAATATCTCAAAGTTGGCGAGAACCTGTTCGTCAACTTGCCGGGGATGGCAAGCATTGGGGCACCGACCGAAGGGGAAGTCTTCGACGAAGAAATCATCGCTGCTGCCGGGCTTGAGGTTGTTGATGATCCAAGCACTAGCAGTGGCAAGTCTGAAGAGGATCAGCTCCTTCAGGCCATGGGCGAAAATTTCCGCAAGCTCCAGGCTCTCCACCGCGCCCGGAAAGAGAAAGCGGATTCCAGAATGGCAGTTGTCGAGGCGGCCGAAGCAGATTTTCAGAGCCGCGTCGAACAAATGCAAGTCTGGTACGCCGAGGCCCTCCAGGAGTTGACTGCTGGCCGGGAACAAGTGAGCCAACAGTGGACAGAAATCCTCCTGAAACAATCTGATATGGAGATGGCGCAGGATGAAGCTACGCAAAGAATTGCTGCTGAAGATGCTCTCCTGACGGGGCGTCGCGTTGCGCTTGATGCTCATGAGGAAGATCTCACCGCACGTGAGCAGGCGCTCGCCGCCAAGCTTCGCAGCAAAGATGAAGATATCGAGAAGCTTGTCGCGCGACGGACCCAGGAGCTTCAGTCTAACCGGGCGACTCAATTGGCCAACGAGACCCGCCGGCTTTGCCGGGCCGTCCTCCGCAAAGTACTTATCAAGGTGGTGCACCACAATCCCGGCATCGACCTCTCCAATGTGCTCGGCTATCTGCCGAAGGATGCAAATCTCGAGGCACTTGAAGAGCTCGTCGCGTCTATCCTTGAGAAGGTGGACTCCATCAGAAGGATCGAAGGCCAGCGCAGAGATTAACTGCTCCACCTCTTCTTGCCGTCGTCATTCCATGCCAAAGACAATTAAGTCTCAAGTTAGAATTGCGGCAACTCATTAATGTAATATAACTTGCTTATGTTTGGGTACATGCTTGCCAGTTTCCTTGTCTGATTCCTTTATGTATGGAGTTCATCCTACGCTTACTGAAAAACTTGCCGGCGCGCAACCTGCCGCGAGCGCTGGGTGCGGGACTTCAGCAGCCTGCCAGAGGCGCGGCGGCCGGCAAGATTCCTTGGCGTTCTCAGCGCAGCCACTTAAATCATTGAGCGGACTCGAAACAAAATAAGGGCGCAGCCGATTACAGCAAGGGTTCCTTCACGTGCAGATTTTCCATACAAGAGTCGGAATCGTCCAAGGAAATAACTTTGCAATAAAGGAAACTTGTTCTAAGTTTTAGAACTTAGCTTTCTGTCACTGTCCTTCCTTCGGCAAGCATCGATTCCGAACGTCGCCAACTGGTACTCATATCTCCCTTCCCCCCCCCCCCGGCAAATGTGCACGCGAGGGATCCGGGAGTAGGTGCCATACAACATCTTAGACACACATGCATATATATATGAACATGGAAATCAATAAGGGAATGCACAACACTTAAATTTATTCATCTAGGCTCAGGATCCGCGCCTGGCTTTGTACACAGGATCATATGCCTTGCCGGCAAGACTTGTACAAAAGGGTGGTTGCCGGGGGCCCCCGGCAACCGTGCCTTATGGGTAGAACTTGCGAAGATGTTCGATATTCCAGGAGTTGCTCACTGGAACGCCATCTTCGGTCTCCAGGCGGACAACGCCGGGCCTGGTGACTCGTACTACCCGATAAGGGCCTTCCCACTTTGGCGTCAACTTGTTTGAATTCTTGGCGGACTGAATCCGTCGAAGAACAAGGTCGCCTTCCTCAAGGCTTCGGGCATGAACTTTGCGGCTATGGTAGCGGCGCAAAGCTTGCTGGTAGCGTGCAGCTCGCACAGCAGCCTGAAGACGATTCTCCTCAAGGAGCACAGCGTCATCTCGCCACAGTTGCTCTTGCTCAAGCTCATCATAAGCGAGCACTCGAGGTGATCCGTACGTGAGTTCCGTGGGGAGAATTGCTTCCGCTCCGTAGACCAGAGCGAAGGGTGTCTGGCCGGTGGCTCGATTTGGTGTCATTCTGATTGACCAAAGAACCGCCGGCAACTCATCAATCCAGCGTCTTCCGCACTTTTTCAGCCTGTCAAAGGTTCTGGTCCTGAGACCGCGCAGCACTTCAGCATTGGCCCTCTCCGCTTGGCCGTTGCGTCTCGGGTGAGCAACAGAGGCAAAACAAATTTTGCCGCCAAGGTCTTGGACGTACTGCATGAAGGTGCGACTTGTGAATTGTGTGCTGTTGTCGGTGATGATCCTGTTGGGCACACCGAAACGGCAAACTATCCCTTTAAAGAACTTGACGGCTGATTGTGCTGTCCCCTTCCTCGCTGCTTCCACCTCCGGCCACTTTGTGAACTTGTCGATAGCAACGTACAAGTACTCAAAGCCCCCGGTAGCACGGGGGAAAGGGCCCAGTATGTCGAGCCCCCAGACCGAAAATTGCCAGGAGAGAGGGATTGTTTGAAGAGCTTGAGCTGGTTGATGCGATTTCTTCGAATGAAACTGGCACGCTTCATACTTAGTTACTAGTGCAGTTGCATTCTGGAGAGCGGTGGGCCAAAAGAAACCTTGCCGGAATGCTCTCCCGGCAAGTGCTCTTGATCCTATGTGAGAGCCACATATGCCTCCATGTATTTCTGCCAACAGCTCTAGTCCATCCTCCCGAGGAATGCACTTCAATTTCACACCATTTGGTCTCTTTCTGTACAGGACGTCATCGACGAACTTGTACATAACAGACCGATGGGCTACTCTTTCCGCTTCTTCCTATTCCTCCGGGAATTCTCCTGTTTGAAGGAAATGGACAATGTGCTGCGCCCATGCTGGAGCCTGGGGCTCGACAGCTAGGACTAAAGGCATCTCCTCCGCCGGGGGAACGTTTGTCTCGACGGCAAGGGCCTGAGCCCCTGCCGAAGCCTGTCGTTCCCCGGCAGGCATGTCGTTGATCCCGGCAACTTCCTTGCCGGCGGCTCCCGGAAGCTCTGCCGGGAAGTACTGTCCAGAATTCAACTTTCTTCTCTTTTCTTGCCGCATTGATGGCGCCAAGGATGGTTGAGTGAAATGGAGCACAAAAGTTCCTGGTTCCACAGGTAACTTGAGGGCGGCACGCTTTGACAGGTCGTCAGTGACACTATTCTCGGCACGAGGGATGTGCTCCATTTGCAGACCATCAAAGTGCTCTTCCATTTTTCTCACTTCATCTACGTAGGCTTGCATCAATGGACTCTGATAACTCTTATTAACTTGCGTGACGACAAGCTGTGAATCGCCTCTGATGACGAGCTTCTTGATACCAAGGTTTGCCGCGATCCTGAGACCGGCAAGCAAACCCTCGTACTCTGCAGTGTTGTTCGTGGAACTCTCCCGGGGAAAATGCATTTGGACTACGTACTTGAGGTGCTCTCCGGTGGGTGCGACAAGCAGCACGCCAGCACCGGCGCCTTGCAGCGAAAAAGCCCCGTCAAAGTACATAACCCATTGCTGGTCAATTTCCTTGTCGGGGAGAATTGTTTCTTGAACTTCCTCGTCTGGCGTTGGGGTCCATTCAGCAACGAACTCTGCCAAGGCCCTGTTCTGAATTGTTGAAGTGCTTTCAAACTTGAGGCCAAAGCTCGACAACTCCAACGCCCACTCCACGATCCTTCCGGTTGCTTCTGGATTTCGCAAAATCCGTTGCAACGGAAAGCGAGTGACGACGGTGATTTCATGTGCTTGAAAATAATGGCGCAGCTTCCTCGAGGCCATAAGGAGACCGAAAAGCAACTTCTGCACGCCAGAATATCTTGACCTAGCTCCTTGTAAAAGAGAGCTAACAAAATAGACTGGGCGCTGCACCACCTTTTTCTTCTGCAATGGTTCTTCTGACTGCACAGACCTTGTCTTGCCGGGATCAATCCTTGCCGGGGAAAATCCTGCCGCGTCACCTGACGGTCCTACCGCTGGTGTTGCTTCCTCATCAGCTTCTCTCTGCGCCACTAACTCAGCACTAACCACTTGATTTGTCGCTGCCAGATACAGCAGCAACGGCTCTTGTGGTTTAGGCGCGACTAGCGTCGGCGGAGAGGAAAGGTATTTCTTCAAATCTTGCAGCGCAGCCTCCACCTCCGGAGTCCATTTCATCGGACCTGCCTTCTTCAAAATTTTGAAAAAGGGCAGGGCGCGCTCAGCAGATTTGGAAATAAACCTGCTTAGAGCAGCAACACAGCCGGCAAGACGATGCACATCCTTGACGCGTCTTGGCGCTTCAATCTGCTTAATAGCTTTGATCTTGTCGGGGTTCGCTTCGATTCCCCGGCAAGATACAAAGAATCCGAGGAGCTTGCCGGAAGGAACACCGAACACGCACTTCTCAGGATTGAGCTTTAAGTTGATCTTGCGCAGATTTGCAAATGTTTCTTCTAAATCTTGTATGAGAGTCGCTTTGTCCTTGGTTTTGACAACTATGTCATCCATGTATGCCTCCATATTTCTATGGAGTTGAGGCTCAAAACCGATTTGGACTGCTCTCGCAAATGTAGAACCAGCACTTTTCAACCCGAAAGGCATTCGTATAAAACAATACGTACCACATGGGGTGATAAATGCGGTCTTTTCTTCATCTTCCTTCGCCATGAAGATCTGATGATACCCTGAGTAGGCATCAAGGAAGGACAGGAGATCACAACCAGCGGTGGAATCCACAATCTAGTCAATGCGCGGCAAGGGAAAGGGATCTTTTGGATAGGCTTTATTGATATCTGTATAATCGATACAAAGCCTCCATTTCCCATTCGCTTTGGGCACCACAACCGGATTGGCCAACCAGGTTGGATGAAGCACTCCTCTGACCAATCCTGCCGCCTCCAGCTTTCTGATTTCCTCGGCAATGAATTCTTGCCGCTCCAAGGCCTGCTTCCTGACCCTCTGCTTGACGGGCCACACGTGAGGACAGACATCAAGGTGGTGCTCAATTACCTCCCTGGGAACACCGGGGATGTCAGACGGTTGCCATGCAAACACTTTGACATTCGCCCGCAAGAAGGCAATGAGCGCGCTTTCCTATTTGTCATCTAGGGTGAAACTTATGGTGAAAGTTCCTCCCGTTCCGTCCTCTCTGACGGGCACCTTCTTGGTCTCCGGTGGAGCAGCCTTGGATCTCTTGTTCTTGCCAGTGGAACTCTCTGGTGCATCCTCGACGGGAGCGCAGCACTCCGAGGAGGCGCGCTTACCGGAGTTCGCGCCAAGATTCTCGCCGGTCTTCTTCTTCTTCCCCCCGGGAGTTCCAGCGGCAGGAGCAGATGCCTTGATGGTAGGTGCTGCAATTGCTTCCCGGTAGAGTTGGTCAGCACAGATGAGTGCATCCTTCTTATCGGAATGGATAGTAATGATGCTCAACGGCCCGGGCATCTTCAAAACATTATACGCGTAGTGTGATGCCGCCATGAACTTAGCCAGCGCTGGCCGACCAAGGATCCCATTGTATGACATGGGGATCTTGGCGACATCAAACACTACCTTCTCGGTCCTGTAGTTGAGCTCGCTACCAAATGTTACCGGCAGCGTAATCTTGCCCTTTGGCTGGGTTCTTCCTGGATTTACCCCTTGAAACGTGCCCGTTTCTTCGAGGTCTTCATCAGGAATTTGGAGCCTCTTGAGCACATCCGGTGAGATTAGGTTTAGCCCGGCCCTACCGTCAACTAGCATTTTCGTCACCTTGAGGTTGCGAATTGTTGGTGAAACCAACAATGGCAAGCACCCGACCGCAGTTGTGCGATCAGGGTGATCCTCGGCGTCAAAAATGATAGGCGTGTTGGACCACTTCAGGGGCCTACATGCATCTGGTGATGGCTCCGCTGCATTGACTTCCCGCACCCACTGTTTGAGTCGACGGTGGGAAGAATGCAGCGAGGCACCCCCATCGATACACATGGCCTCTGTAGCTTTCTGGAATTCTTGCTCACTGGACTCATCGTCTTCTTCGTCATCATCTTCTTCTTTGTCTCGGCCTCGAGCGGGCCTCTCCCTCTGTTTCTTGGCCTTGCCGCGGCGACCCCCTCGGCCACCGCGCTTCTTGCCGGATCCGTCAGCACCGTCATGGGCCTTCTCCTTATCCCGCCTTTCATACTCAGCCCTCTGTTTCTCGGCAAGCTGTTCAACTTGCCGATAGTTTTGGAGATCGTGGCCCTTGGTGCGATGGATCTTGCAATACTGCTTGCCGGAGCTTTCCGACTTGTCGGCCACCGCCAAGGCCTGACAGGAAGGGCACCCGGCAAGATCCTTGCGAGGTCACCAACCTTGGCCTTCTTGGCGGCACCGGGGTTATCAGATTCCTCGACAACAAGCACGGCCTTGCCTCTGCGTTTCCTGTTCTGCCGCCGGCCTTTCCTTGACGGGGTCGTGGCGTCTTCATCTTCGGATTCGCCCGCCGCGCCAACAGCCTCGCCAGGGAGTTTCCTCCCCTCTTCAGCTCGAGCGCATTTGTTGGCCAAAGCGTAAAGCTCGGCAATACTCCTGACTTTGTTCATCGCTAGCTCTTCCCGCATCCTGCGGTTACGCATGTTCTGATGAAACGCGCTAATGACAGCAGCAGGGTGAACGTCAGGAATATTGTACTGCACTCGGCTGAACCTCTGCATAAACTTGCGTAGAGATTCACCCTCCTTCTGAAGGATGATATGCAAATCACTCTCTTGGCCAGGAGCTTGGTGGCCTCCAACAAAGGCGCCAACAAACTGATGGCACAGATCTGACCAAGAAGAAATAGAATTCTCCGGCAGATGCATCAACCACGACCTGACATTGGGCTTGAGCACCAACGGGAAGTAGTTGGCAAGTATCTTGTCATCTCGGCCCCCGACAGCCTGCACCGCAATGGTGTAGATGCTCAGGAACTCCGAGGGATGAGTCTTGCCGTCATATTTCTTCGGGACTTCTGGCTTGAATGTTCGGGAATTGGGCCACTAGACTTGCCGCAGCTCACGGGTAAACGCTGGAGTCCCTACCTTGTAAGGCAAGTCTCCTACGTCCCCTGGCACAGGCTCGTCGACAGCCGGCCCTGCGCGCTTATCAGACTGATAGCGCGCTTCCCGTCGCCGCTCGATGGTAGTTCGAGCGTCCTCTTTGCCTCATTCCTGGAGAACTTGACACTGGTCGCGACGCATCCGTGGATCGGACGACGCCGTGGAAACATCATCACGGCGATCGACCTGCTGGGTTGTCGCCCGCCGCTGGTGTCGTGGAGGGGAGTGTACTGTGGTTGCACCACCTCCGGTTTTCTCCACATCGGCTCGCGCTGGATCGATGGGCCTTCGCTATGAGGGCCCTGCCTCTTGTGGCCCATCTTTGTTGGTGAAGCCAATAAGGCTCTAGATAGTAGCTCGCTACTCCTCCATCTTCTCCGGAGCAGGAGGGAAATCGAGGAGCAGCTGCGCACGTGCCAAGGCTTCTGCTGGCGTAGGCGTCGGCGACAGGTGCGAGGTACGTGAGGTGCTCTAACTCCTAGCCATGTTAGAAGGAGCACCATCACGGTCACACGACCGCGCGCCACCTCCGCCGGCAGCTCGGTGTGCATGCTGGTCCCGCGCATCTTGGGATCGATGCGCAGAAATCTTTTCATGGGGACGCCCTGAACCACCAGTGCCATGACGTCGCTCGTCGTGCACGACCTGGGTAGGCCGTGACGCTTGCGCCGGCGCGGGAGCTCCAGCCGGCGTCCTCCGATCTCTGGAATTCGTTGTGCCACCCGTAGGCAACACAGCTCTGTCTCTGGATCCAGCAGCGTGTGGGTTGCCACTGCCACTGCGAACGACGCCGCTCGCCTGGCTTGGATCACCGGAACGCCGTGGAGGCTCTAGTCCTCTTCCTTCTTCACCCACGCCGTTGCCCGTATGCGAAGGCGCAGGCAAAATGGACGTGGATGGTTGTGCCGTTGCAGCGCTCTTCTTCTTGGGTGGCATGATGATGAAGATGATGAAGAAACTAAGGCACCGATCACTAGATCAGGTTCACACAACCTTCAATCCCCCTACCTGGCGCGCCAAAGATGTTAGCGTGTGACACCTATGGGATCCTAAGGGACCCCTTTACGATTCAGCGGGGGGAGAGGTATGTGCAAAGAGCAGAACCAACGATCGACGCGGGGTGATTTTACCCAGGTTGGGGCCGCTAATTAGCGTAAAACCCTACTCCTACCTTGTGTTATTATTAGTGTTCTTGAGCCCAGGCTCCAGGAGCGCTCGCAATGAACAGTATGTTCAAAGAGCAGCTACGCATGCAGAATGGGCCAGCCGATCCTCCTCCTCCCATGTAGCAGTTGCCTTGGGCCTCCTTTTATACCACAAAGGGGCCACCACAGTGGAAAAATGTACATACATTGAGTTGTAAAGTAGCTACAGGGTCATCATACCTAACCCCTGATGGATTAGGACGAACGCATTTAATGCACCGTGAGGTGTCCGTTGAGGTGTCCTCACTTTCTTGGGGATGAAAAAATGATCCATCCCATCAGCACCGCTTAAGCTCTCCTCCACTGGCGCTTCGCCACGCATCCAAAGAAGGACCCAGAATGTCGGGTTTGTTGCTGTGCTGGAGCGGCGGCGCAGCAACAAAACCTTGCCGGGCGCCGAGCCTTGCTGGGCGCCAAACCTTGCCGGGCTCCGCAGGCCATCCCGGTAAGATCTTGTCGGGGAAACTGGCCTGCGGATTCCAGCTCTTCTTATCTGCTGATCCTTAGATCTTTGACTTGAGAATTTCCTTGGTGGCCTGAGTCAATCTCGAACTGTTCCCCGACAAGCCTCGCCGCGAGTATGGCTACAACTGCCCGTGCACAAGTACGGGGTACTAATGGCCCAATACTTAGTACACCGACACCGTTGAAGCGTCGCAGACTGAGAGGCGCGGCGCGCCGCACAGCAAGAGCGGGTCCATCGGCGCTTGCCTGCTGTCGACAAGGCATCGCAGCTGGGTACACGTCTAGTCAGTACCCCCATTCCTCGCCAGGAGTGGGCAGAGGTCGTATGCACCGTACTTTCAACAGAGGCCGGCCGCGCCATACCTACACCAGACGCCCTCCGCGCCGTTCGCATGGGTCGCGCCGTTCGCCTTGTCCGCGGCCTGCTCGATGCCAATGCGCTGGTCGCTAGGCTCGACTGCCTCCTTGGCCCAGGTGTCCATCTGGGCGCAGTAGAGGAACATGGCCGTTGCATCCTCGAGCTGGTGATCTCCGATGAAATAGCCATCCTGGAGCTCGAGATCGCGCTCCAGATGTACCGCGAGCGTGTCGACCGCTTGGACGAATGCCTGCATGAGTTCACGCAGAGCCAAGAGCTACCGTAGGCAAGGGCTGCTGGTCATGGACGCGTTTTATTTTGTTGACTCATTTCGACGTGGATCGCTATGTATTCACAACAATCATAATATTGCTCTGTTTCAACACTACAAAAAAAACCACTTCCCGTGTTTGTCAAAGTAGGTCACGTTTTCTGTCATGCATGTACATCCATGATGATTTTATGACAGAATCAAGATAGTCATACCTGTGCTGTCGTAGAAGTGTTCCATGACAATACCAAAATTATCATCACGGAAGTGTCCACTTCCATGACGATAAATGCCGTGTCATGGAAGTGCTTTCGTCAAGGGTAACCAACACGTGGCATCCACCGTAACGGGTCACCGTTAAGCTATCGGGTTCTGGTTTGGATCCGATAACCCGTTAACAGCCCGGACCAGTGGGGATTTTCCACGTGTAAAATTCTCAATGGCCAGAGGAACCACGTGTCGGCTTAGCGTTGGGACAGATGGCATCCACTCATTGGACGAGAGGCGCCTATGATACATCGACACGTGGCACAGCCCAACAGAGGCCCATTCAGGTGAAAAGGCCGGCCGGTTTGACTTGGTCAAAAGGTAGCAGACCGGCCCACGGAAAGCCTGTTAATGGCCTGTTCGCATATAGCCCATTTACAGCCCGCTAACTCACGACCCGTTATGGCCTATCCGAATTAGGCCCAGTAGCGCCATCTGGGCCGTCCAATATGATTCCAGCCCATTGTAACTTTCGGCCCATGTATGGCCCATGACGTCTTTCGGCCCATATGAGGCCCTTTGTAACTCTTGGCTAGTCCTGGCCATGGGCCGCCCGGCCCGGACAGCCCGGCCCGACCCGGCCCGACGCTGCTCCTGGGCCGGGCCTGGGCCTAGGTTTTAAGCCCAAAGACTATGTCGGGCCGGGCCTGGGCCCGCTGTTTCTGCCATTTATTGAAGAGGCCCGGCCCGAGGCCCGAGGCACGAGGCCCGATGTGTTTTTTGCTGTGATGGGCCAGGCTTGGGCCTACAAATTAGGCCCGACGGCCGGGCCGGGCTCGGGCCTAAGTTTTCTACCTCGGGCTTGGTCAGGCCCAGCCCGGCCCGGAGGATGGCCAGGTCTACTCTTGGCCCATAAACGGCCCATGGTGAAACTGGCCCATAATGAACAGTTTATCGCTTTATATCCATTACCAACCCATTATTCCATTGGGCCATTTCCAGCCCGTGTATCTTTCGGCCTTCTAAGGGCCCATTTATTATTGGGCTCATTTCCGTCAGTCGATTACTTACAGTCCGTTACTGGCCTGTTCTGCTTGTGGGCCAAATTCAGCCCGTGGTTAAAGTTGGCCCATCTATGGCCCATTAATCCGTTGGGCCGTTATCATTGCATCATCAAATATGGCCCATTAACGACCCGTTATGCCTGCCGATAGAATTAAGCCCGTTGTACACATGGGACTATTAACGGCCCGTTATGGTTGGCCCATAAACAGACGATTCCCATTATAGCCCGTTTACGGCCCATATTGCGGTCCGTTAATTTTCCACGAAAGTATGACCCATGTTTGGCCAATCGACCAGACAACCCGTAGAAGTCCCATTGAATCTACGGCCTATAGAAGGCACATGGATCATACGGACCTGAGGAGGCCCACTTCAGCAGGCAGAAGGACCATGGTTACAACAGTCCGTATGTTGCCCATGGTTATCATGTCCTAGTTCTAAATAAAAAGGTTACCGCGGAAAAAGAACTGCAGCAACTACAAGCAAAAAAATAAACAAGACAATAAGGAAATAAATAAGCAAGCAACTTACGCTAGGTTATTACAGCTATTACAAATATTACATCCACTAGGCATCAAAGTTTGCCACAAGTGCAAATATAGTGAACAAAGCAGCATATTACATACATTGGGCGTCTAAATTGGCCACCAGTGAAAATAAACACATTAGCAAAACAAGCCCAGAACTGAAACCACTTCAGAAGATCTCAAGAACCGATATCCTAGATACCCACCATGCAGGCAAGAAGCTTAGCAAGCTTATTAGTTTTCTCTTGTTTGGCGCTAAAATCGTCCATCGCTTGCTGTTGCACCAGAAAGTATGCATCTGAATTCTGTAGGGACTTCCTCAGTCCTTCGGCTTCTTGCCGCAGCACAGCTGACTGATGCCTTTCAGCTTGTAGCTGAGACTGAAGAAGCCGAAGTGATTCAGGCAGCGAGTTCGAAGAGCTTGTGCCAGCGGTAGTGGCCAGTAACTCGAACACTACATCAACGCAGGACTTTGGGGTTGTCTCACTGTCTACAAGATAGTTTTTATCACCTTTCTTGGAGACCAACAGGGTTGTCTCACTATCTTGAACCTTATCTGCATTACTTTCTCTACCATTGCATAATGGGGTGCTCTTCTCTAATATTCTGTTCGCATTCTACAAAGAAACAAGCAGACACATCACATGTTTTGCATGTAGTATATGAAACTCATTTTGGTAAACTGGTTCAGTAGTAAGGTGGACAGGATAATAACAGGAAATAAACATATATCTATGTACTATGGTCACTGTATTGTCTATATCATTCTAGTTTATGTTGCCAAATCAAGATAGAGACACAGTTCAAATCATATCTTTTTAAGACACATCAGCATAGACAGAAGATAAGTGTGGGAAACTACACAGCACTGGCAACACTTGTTATGTGCATGACATGAGAACATAACTGTTTATACAACTGAAACTGAAATCAACATACAGCAAGAAGTTAGAACAACAATCCAGTTAAAGAAATAGGTTTAAAACATACCTGTTGCGCCATTGGAGTTTCAATTGGATCCTTCAAATTCGAAATTAGTTGGTATGAGTAAATACAGTGATGCAAGAGCAAAGGAGTATGGACCATAGCTACGGAATCTGACCTGAGAACAGTTTCTCTTCTACTTTAAATGTGGAGTCTGGGTTCACTGTGGTGGTCTTCGTGCTTTGGGCACTGCGGTTGCTTTACAAACTGCTCGTGTGGGGGTACTCTGTGGTGGACATGGTGTTGTGTCAACTAGAAGTGCGTTACTATCTGCTGGGGTTGGGGCTAGATGGGGTGTAGCTGGTTCTCTGTCCAACGGTGTAAGTGTACAATCTGGAAGAGTCTTGATTATGTGTGGTGGGGCTAGTTCTTGGGCCAGTACAACCATGGTTCTATTTGCATCGACGGGTAGCACCATCTTTTGTGAAGAACGGGTTTTTACTCCCTTAGATACTTCCATCACCCCCTCCAATTCAAATGGCTGATAAACAAGAAAAGAAATTGAATGTACATACATTGTATGATAGACATATGTGGTAATTCACATATATGTTGTCTAACCAAACAGGACAGCATGACACAATTTCACATATATGATGGCTAACTAAACAGGATAGCATGACACAGTTTCAGAAATATGATGGATAACTTAACAGGATATAATGGCATAATTCAACATATGATGAGTATCTAAATAGGATGACATGACAAAACTATATGATGTCTTTCTAAAATAGGTTGGGATGAAATAATTCACATACATGTTGTCTAAGTATACAGGATGGCATGATATAATTCACATAATTGATTCATATACTAAGCAGCTGGCACTCGCATGTATGATCTCTAAACTAAGCAGATGGCATTGAATATTGTGTATATGATGTCTAAACTAAGCAATGCAAGACACCATATGCATGATATGAGAAATATAAACATTGCAAGTTAGAGCATACAACTCAGGTGGGATATAGGACTGGTCATCTGTCTTTGAATCTCCTCTGAGGAGCTAACTGTAACCATCGAGATATATGCTTCAATAGGTACCATTGCCTTCTCTGAAGACCTTGTTTTCACTCCAGATTTTTCCATAACCGGCTCAAATGGCTGATACACATGAAGAGTAGTTCAATATACAAAGATTGTTGACAAATAGAATACGTAATGAAAAAAAGGATGGCATGAGATAATTCACATATATGATGCCTGGCTACACAGGATGGCGGTGCATAATTCACATATATGATAACTGGCTAAAAAACATGGCATTGCATAATTCACATATCTGATATAGAAAGCAAACAGGAGGCATTCACACAAAGCATGTCTAATCTAAGCAGATGGCATGGCAATGCAAGACACCATATGCATGATATGAGCAATATAACCCTGCCAAGTTAGAGCATACACCTCGGTGGGGGGGGGGGATACGACTGGTCATCTGTCTCTGAATCCTCCTCTGCGGAGCTATCTGTAACCAGCAAGAAATCTGCATCGACAGGTAGCATTGACTGCTCAGAAGACCTTGTTTTCACTCCAGATTTTCCCATGACCGACTCAAATAGCTAATGCACAGGAAGAGTAGATGAATGTACAAACATTGTTGACAAATGGAATACATTATGAAAAAAATAGTATGGCACGATACAATTCACATATACGATGACTGGCTAAACAGGATGGCATTGCATGATTCACGTATATGATGCCTGGCTAAACAAGATGGTATTGCATAATTCACATATACTCCCTCCGTTCCTAAATATTTGTATTTTTAGAGATTTCAAATGGACTACCACATATGGATGTATATATACATATTTTAGAGTGTAGATTCACTCATTTTGCTCCGTATGTAGTCACTTGTTGAAATCTCTAAAAATACAAATATTTAGGAACGGAGGGAGTATGATATAGAAACCAAACAGGTGGCATTCACACAAAGCAAATCTAAACTAAGCTGATGACATATAAGATGTATAAAGTAAGCAATGCGAGGCGCCATATGCATGATATGACCAACATCAGCATGCCAGGTTAGAGCAAACACCTCAGGGGGTAAATAGGAGTGGTCGGCTCCCTCTGAATCCCCCTCCGAATAGTTATATTCCTCTGGAATACAATCTGGAATGGGGGGAGGGGGCCCCCCACTTCACTCACCATGGAGCGGCGTCTGCATGACATTATATTCCCACACAACGGTTTTCTCTTTTTCTCTACATCTTCAGTATGATTGTGTACAATAACTGACATGCATAATAAAAAAACATAGTTAGATTATGTAAGGCCTAAGGGGTGCATGCAGAAATCAAGACTGATGGTAGCAAACGAGTGGATAGATCCAAAACTAATGATAACAGGCAGATGATAGCTTCAGTTTAAAAAGATAGACGATGGATCATCTACTGTTTGTTGCCCACCCAACATGAACCACATAGAAGACCCCAGATGAACCAGATAGTAGACAGATAGTATTCATTGCTGCCTCGATATGTGCCCCACAGGCATTTTAAAACTCAAGTTTGAACATTAGTTTGGACCTGACTCGGAGTCTAAGAGGTGAACAGGACGATAAAGTAGCAGGTAATAATAACCGATGTATAACATAAGCAGACACGAAAGAGTGCGACCTCTCTTCCAGAACTGTGTAGTCCTCAGGTTCATCTGCTCAGTCGATGATGGTAATGCAGTTGGCGTGGCTGCCGGCAACGGGGAAGATGATCTAATGCGGCGAAAGAAGGTCTGCAGGGGGAATCTCTGCTGCAGTGAACGCTTCCGTCGATGGTGCACCTCAGGTGGGGTGGATGACGGGACGGCAGGAGCGGGACAAAACACACAGAGTTTTCTTTGACACCTATCTGAAAATGAAGTAAATCTATAAGGGCTCCTTAGAATTGGAGGATTCTAAAAACGCAGGGACAAGAAAAACACAGGAATAGGATAGGAATGCACGTGCAAAACAGAGCATTTGCAAACATAGGATTTCTGTCAACCTGGGTGTTTGGTTCACATGAATTGGAAGAACACAGGAATGGAGAAACATGGTCAAATTAAATTCAAACCACATGAAAATGTAAAATAAGAATCTTATTATGCCAGTAATGCACTTAGTCCTGTTCTTCATGCATATTAATTTGAAAAGGACGTCCAAGTGGATATTAAAATTCCTATGTTTTTTCTTTGAAAGAGACACCAAAGGAAAAAAAATCCTCCAGTTTTGCTTTGCTCCATTCCTTCTAACCAAATGCACGAATAGTAGTACCATAGTAAAGTTTCCAATTCCTATGTTTTCCTTCACTTTTTCTTTGAACCAGTGGCGATTCTAGTAGGCAGTCTTCAACAGGCTGAAGCCTGCCCTCGAAATATTTTGTGAGCTTTGATTTGGTCCACATGAATATCATATAATGACTATCTTGCTAAACCGATTCAAATTGTGGTTCAAAAGAGCATTTAGTTTTCTCCTTGTTAACTCTGTGACCATGATTCATTTCTTTCTACATTTGCAATTGCTTTGAACCAAGGGACCCCTGAGGGATAAACATGAATGTAGAGTAACAAAGTGATGCGACGAGTGTACAACCTCTTTGGCATAGCCTTGTCGACCTCAGCATCATTGGGTTGGACATGGAGGATGGTGATGTTGGTGTGACTGTCGGAGGTGGGGAAGAAGATCTGAGTCGCCTGGAGACGGCACCGAGGGTACTGCTCTGCTGTGATGGACGGTTCCGTCATTGGAGCAGCTCCGGTGAGGTGTACGACAGCGAGGCTGAAGCAGGACAAGACAGACAACGTTAATCTGAAGTGGGAGTCTAATAGCATCAGCAATAGATGATGTAAAATACATCACCAAAAAATGCTAGATGTAAAATGCATCAGCCGCGTCACGGCCGCTCCGATAGATGTTGTAAATACTGTTGACTCTGAACTTAACTGAAGAAACTGAACTTTACAGTCGAAACTGAATTTTACTGTCGAAACTAAATTTTACTGACGAAACTGATTGAACTAGTAGCAGAGCACTGCAATAGAAGTTTAGGGCGTTCGAGCACTGGTAGCAGAGAAGCAGTGATCTAAATCAGCAGCCGCTCGAGTAGGGAACGCACTAGCAGAGAGCAGCTCATGCAGCAGCACCGCGAGCGAGTGCTAAAGCAGCAACTCCTATAGCTGTCGCAGGTCGTGCAGCAACAGCAACGCGAGTGAGAGCAAGAGCAGAGCAGCAACACGAACAAGAGCAAGAGCAGAGCAGCAGCACGAACGAGTGGAAGAGCAGAGCAGCAGCGCGATCGGCAGCAAGAGCAGAGCAGAGCAGAGCGGCAACACGAACGAAAGCAAGAGCAGCGTAGCAGCGCGACCGACAGCAAGAGCAGAGCCGCAGTGCGAGCAAAAGCTGGAGTAGCAGCAACGCAAGCGAGGGCCGGAGCAGTAGCAGCTAGTGCTGGTGTGGAAGTCGCTGCCGAGGAAGCAACGACATGGGGGAGAGACGCCATGGAGGAAGTGGCCGGTGATGGCACCGTCGATGGAGACCTGCCATGGCTGCTCGGTATCGAGCACCGGCAGCCCCGTGAGATCAAATAAAAGATAAAATGCAGCGGTGAGTGCAGAACCTCCTTGGTGGCACCGATTAGGCCTCGGCTTCATCGAAGGAATTGGTGAGTGTGCTGTGGTTCCGGTGGGGCAGGTCAAGACGACGCTGTGGGGATGGAGGTGGCGCGATAGACGAGGCGAACGTCGGGGTAGCTCTTGGAGGTGGAGGACGAGGCGGCTGATCCGGCGGGACGACGAGATCGACGATGGATCCTCATCCGGTGCGGTGGACGAGGGGCGTCGAGCTATTGCTGTGGACGACGTTGTCGGGGAAGAGGCTCCTGCTGGGCGACGGTCGGGAGGCCGACGAAGGAGCATGGGGTTTCGTGGGTTTTGGTGGCCTTGGTGTACGAATGGGGGGGAGGATGAAGGGGAAGGTAGGGGGAGCCATGGCTTAGGGACGCGCTTGTCCGAAATGTGGGGTAAGTTACGAACGTAACCACACCAGTTTTGACCACGCGACGTCGAGGTGGCATTTCCGGCTGAGGGGTAGAAGGGGGATTTCGCGTGTCTGGGCTGCGGGACCGATTTCGGGTGAGGAGGGAGTTTTCGCGTGTGTCAAAATTTCAGGATAACAAGGCGCGACACGGGTTGAAGAGGCGGGAGTTTCGCAGCAGAAGAGACAAAAGATACTCGAGCTTGAAAATTTCGGGATAACAAGGCGCGGATTCCATGTTCAGCAGAACAAACTTAACGTGTACAAAAAAAGACAATTCATACAAGACACAAGAGAGTCATGTCCCCTTTTACTATATTGCTATAAATGCCATTGAAAAACTACAAGAAAAATGTAAAAAAAAAATCGGAAGAACAAGATTAGCCTGTACAGTACCAAATCAATTCGCACTTCCCTCAACAACAACAAAAAACAAATCAATTCCCACCACAAGAAAGAGTCATGTACCTTTTTATATGATTACAAATGCCAGGATCTCGAATTTCAATTTTTGAATCCACGTTATGTTGAATTCGAATATATCGTTAGGTGATCTTGCGATTTATAATGGATGTAGTCCTACATTTTGATCTTCCATCTTATATGAACATTTTACTCCACCCTATGAATATATATTGTCGTCTACCATATGGACTAAATTTGAATCAATTTTCCTTATTTGAATATGATTGTTGTCAAGTTATACCATCATTTAAATGTTATCTTGATAACAGAAAACATGCATATAGTACTAATCATATTTAAATATGAACTACATGTACCATACGATCTCCAATTCAAACATTTGTATCCATTTTATGTTGAATTCAAATCATAGTACATTGGTCTAGGTAGCGAGATGTTCGGGATAATCTAAACCGTGTTTTCATATGTTTAAAATTTGGCCGAATTGGGACAAGTTTTGGTATAAGCTTCTTGCAAACCGGAGCTTCTCTCAAGAAGCCTCGTGGTTCCGAGAGGGAACGTGTCACCTTTGTGTGCGAAACGATATACGTTGCCTCCCCCTTGATTTTCTTTACAGAGGCAACATAGAACTATATGAGTGCCGTGTTAAATTTTGGAATTATTCCGGGTTCGTTTGGCCTTTTTTATACATTAATTGAGTTTCTGGTCATTTAATGTGCATAATTCAAATTTGATCTGTGAGCACATGCTCCAGTGCACCAAAGTTGGTTGAAAAATCACATGTGTGTCCTTCGGTGAATTTTTAGGTCCCATGCAAGAAATGAGAATGAAATTCAAACATTTGGGCGACGTGGCTCGGCCGAGAACATTGAGAAACTTGGTTTTTAAATTCCTGTAAATCCAAAACTCGCCTGAAAATCATGAAACTTGGCATGGTGTCATGTCATGGCACTAACATGTTGTGGTAAAAAAATTGGCCGAATTGGAACAAGTTTTGGTATAAGCTTCTTACAAACCGGAGCTTCTCTCAAGAAGCCTCGTGGTTCCGAGAGGGAACGCGTCACCTTTGTGTGTGAAACGATATACGCTGCCTCCCCCCTGATTTTGTTTATAGAGGCAACATAGAACTATATGAGTGTCGTGTTAAATTTTAGAATTATTCCGGGTTCGTTTGGCCTTTTTATACATTAATTGAGTTTCTGGTCATTTAATGTGCATAATTCAAATTTGAACTACAAGCATATGCTCCAGTGCACCAAAGTTGGTTAAAAAATCACATGTGTGTCCTTGGGTGAATTTCTAGGTCCCATGCAAGAAATGGGAATGAAATTCAAACATCTGGGCGTCGTCGCTCGGCCGAGAACATTGAGAAACTTGGTTTTTAAATTCCCGTGAATCCAAAACTCGCTTGAAAATTATGAAACTTGGCATGGTGTCATGTCATGGCACTAACATGCTGTGGTAAAAAAAATGGCCAAATTGGAACAAGTTTGGGTATAAGCTTCTTGCAAACCGGAGCTTCTCTCAAGAAGGCTCATGGTTCCGAGAGGGAACGTGTCACCTTTGTGTGCGAAATGATATACGCTGCCTCTCCCTGATTTTCTTTAAAGAGGCAACATAGAACTATATGAGTGCCGTGTTAAATTTTAGAATTATTTCGGGTTCTTTTGGCCTTTTTTATACATTAATTGAGTTTCTGGTCATTTAATGTGCATAATTCAAATTTGAACTGCAAGCACATGCTCCAGTGCACCAAAGTTGGTTGAAAAATCACATGTGTGTCCTTGGGTGAATTTCTAGGTCCCATGCAAGAAATGGGAATGAAATTCAAACATCTGGGCGTCGTGGCTCCGCCGAGAACATTGAGAAACTTGATTTTTAAATTCCTGTAAATCCAAAACTCGCCTGAAAATCATGAAACTTGGCACGGTGTCATGTCATGGCACTAACATTCTATGGTAAAATTTTTGGCCGAATTGGAACAAGTTCTAGTATAAGCTTCTTGCAAACCGGAGCTTCTCTCAAGAAGGCTCGTGGTTCCGAGAGGGAACGTGTCACCTGTGTGTGCGAAACGATATACGCTGCCTCCCCCCTGATTTTCTTTACAGAGGCAACATAGAACTATATGAGTGACGTGTTAAATTTTGGAATTATTTTGGGTTTGTTTGGCCTTTTTTATACATTAATTGAGTTTCTGGTCATTTAATGTGCATAATTCAAATTTGAACTACAAGCATATGCTCCAGTGCACCAAAGTTGGTTGAAAAATCACATGTGTGTCCTCGGGTGAATTTCTAGGTCCCATGCAAGAAATGGGAATGAAATTCAAACATCTGGGCATCGTGGCTCGGCCGGAAACATTGAGATACTTGGTTTTTTAATTCCTGTAAATCCAAAACACGCATGAAAATCATGAAACTTGGCTTGGTGTCATGACATGGCACCAACATGCTGTGTTAATTTTGTTGTTAGATTTGCGAAGGCGCACACATTAACAATCAACAAAGTCATTTTGGAACAAGTGCTATCATGTTACAATCGGAAACACAAGTATTATTGAAACCGTGGGCGTTCTACTTACCATTTACGTGCTGGCACGCGTCCCCTTTTTTTACTGTCTAGGAGGCGTCGTGCGGGGTATCTATTTGAGTACGGGAGGCGTGCAATCGGACCCCTGCGCGTGCTTATTGAGAGGAGATCCTTTTGACCTCCATTTGCCACCCACCTCTCTCCCAACGTCTCCATTAATGGCGCCCGAGCCCCTGTTTAATGGCGTGGCTATGTCTCAATCGACTCTGAAAAGAAAATTTTGCACGGATCTTGATGTAAGATCCGACGGACCTATATAGCATCTACTGCGACTTATAGCAAGACTGATGAATATATAAGGACGATGACACTGGATAATAATTGTCTTACATATTTAGGAAGATAATTAAAAAAGCCACATGCGGCTACGCCCAAAATACACAAGGGCAAAAGAAGAAGGAAGACGCATACAACGATCTGGCTCGTTGATGTCTACTTTCTTGATGCCCTGCAGGTCGGCGAGACTAGTTCTTGCGGCGAGCGGCGATGATCTCTTTCATCAGTTTTATGTCCTCAATACGCTGCTTGGCAGCATCCACGGATTCCTCCACCAGCCTTTTGCGCTCGATGCGGAGCATGGCTTTCTCGTCCATAAGTTTCTTGACGATGACACCCGTCCTCTTCAACAAGGCAGCGGTCTCCTCTGCCTGCTTCGCCCTTTCGGCGATCTTCGCCCTCAGCAGGTCGCTCTTGATGCGGAGCTTCACCTTGTCCTCCCTAGTCCCCGGATGACGCCGGTAGCATTTCCAAACGAGGCATTCATCTCGTCCTGCAGCTTAATCCAGCCGAAGATCCGATCCATCAGGCCATCGAGCATAGCGCGCATGTGCCTGTGAGAGTCCTCGCCTGCCCGCGAGACATTTTCCCATGCCGTCGTGACACGGGAGGACCTCCCTGCTGCATTCGCGGTGCGGCGGGACATCTCTGGTGCTTCCGCAGCGCGGCCGGACCAGTCTGCTGCATCGACGGTGCGGCGGTACATGTCGGTTGCTTTCGTGGCGAGGCGGGACATCTCTCGTGCTTCTGCTTCCATGCTCGCCTCTCCCTGGTAGTAATCTCTCGACTCAGAACTCATGCGTGCCATGGCCGAAGCAAGGGAACGACGATGAAATACTTGTTTGTTTTTGTGGATGAGGAGGAATGTGCAGTCATCTTGGAGTAGGTAGTATTTATAACCGAGTACTAATATGCTCCTAAGTGGGAAACCGTTTAGGTTTCGATCGGTGTGAACAGGTTTGCAATGAAATATAGCGTGGTAGTAATTTGGAATGTGACGGGACGCAAGCTCAAAATTTATTGACGGTTCTAGTTTTGAAGTGCAGCACTATTCCCGGATGGCGTAACGTGGGCACGCGTTCTCGGCTACGTACGTGGCGTTTGCACCATAGGGTGCACCGCAATAGGCGATGTTAGCACATGTCTTATTCCATCAACCGTGCGCGCTCGTTATTATGATCGCGCATGCTTCTTTTAATTACAATGTGTGCCCTTCCTCCTCCGCGAATAGCAAGTGCCGCGGCTCCGACACCGACACTTGCAGCTGGAGCACCTTGCCATACTGGATCCTGTGCATGGGCATGGGATGCAGGATGCACGGTGCTGATGTGGTGGGGGAGCACCGGCGGCGGGCCTTCGTAGCCGCAGACGGGCACGGGGCATTTGCAGGGCGCGAGTGGACACACACTCTGGTGATCGGCGAGCTTGTGGTAAGTGGCGTAGAACCCACAGCCTTTGTGCGGGCACTCCACCCTCACCGAGGAGAGGACGGCGTCCATCGCCGTGTTCCGCACATCGAAGCCACCGCCGCGCTCGCACTTCTGGCCCTACCGCTGGTTCCCAGGGCGCTCACCACGGCAGTCCGCACAGGCCATGTACCCTCCCTTGCACTGCACAAATCAATTTAACTGCACATCAATCAAGAACCCTGCACCTTGCTCGATTAGCCGAACAGACGAGGTGTATTCGAACCTCGTACACTGTAGGCTTCAAGGGGCGGAGGCACAAGGGGCAGTGGAGCAAGGTGAGGTCCATAGAGACCTCCATCGTCGGGTCTTGTTCCGTTGGCATGATCTCGCCCTCCTCGTGCACCACCATCTCTCGCTTTAGGGCCGGGGCATTAGAAAGTTTTACCATCACATATTCATACTACTTCAAGGTGCATTAAATCAACACATGCAAGTATCAAAAGGAAAGCGACGGCATGCATGCATGCATTGTAATTAATGCATCGGTAAACGCAAATTATTGAAATATATCGAGTGCACTGCTTTGATGTGCCGCGTGAACTCGTACAACAAGGAGAAGCTTGATTACAATGCCCTCTCCCTCGCCCATGAGCGTGGTGGCTCATAGGACCAGGAGAACCTTTGCTACATGCTCTCCCTCTCGCACGCGGTGGGCATGCAACAGTTCATTCGGTGTCAGATGGCCAGAAGCATACTAGTAGTACTCCACTGTAGTAGTGCCATCATTCTTCGACTTCCCGAAGAGGCGAAGAGCCAAGCGCAACCCGAACGCTCGTGTGGCAGTTTCATGTGTAGGGGAGGTAGTATAGTAACATAAGCCCTGTTTGGATTAGTTAGTTTGAGCTAGTCGGGGCTCAAATAGCCCTAAAGTATCCAAACATGAGGGTTAGATTGGAGCTAGTTGCATCTAACCCACCCAAAAAACTATCCCACCTAAGAGGTGCTAATTGGAGCTAGTTCTCATGGGGCCCACTGAAAAATCACTTTTCTCTCTCTATCCCGCCAGCCAAGAGGTGCTAATTGGAGCTAGTTCTCATGGGGCCCACTGAAAAATCACTTTTCTCTCCATCAAGTGCATTTATTCTCAATCTAACCCTGTCATCCAAACACCTCTTTGGCTAGAGTTAGTTCAGGGTTAGTCATGAGCTAGAAACTAACTCTAACCTCTAGCTAAGTTAGAATATCCAAACAGGGCCATAGTCTACGATAGCGTGTACCGTGGCTCTAAGCTTAAAATCGTTGGAGTCGGCTCCATGCTAGAGGCCGTCTCGAAGCAATTTTTTGATTAAAATAATCTTCTGGCCCTACCTGTCATCTTGGTGATTGTAGTTTGCACGCTGATCTGGTCAAGAGAGGAATATATATTTTAATTTGTGGTGGGGTAAATGTTAGAGGTTGCAGTAAATATTGTACACTGCGGGTCTTTTAGCCAAGTTTAGAGGCAAGCATGTGGGGCCCGTGCTATGATGTGTAACATCAACTCATACAACATGGAGAAGCTTGATTACTAGTACTCCCTCTCCCTCGCCCATGCGTGCGGTGGCTCGCAGACAATGGGGGCCCCCACGCGGTGGACGGACATGCAGCAGTTGATTCGATACCACTGTAGAAGTAGTAACATCATTGTTCGACTTCTCGAAGAGGCGAAGAGCCAAGCGCAACCCAAACGTGCCAGTTGCGAACGCTCGCGTGGCAGTCTTATGTGTAGGGGTGGGGCGTGGTGTGGCAGTTTTGTGGCAATTCTTTTCTATTGCTGTTTGCGTACAATAGGTGCCACCGTCGGATGCAGATCTTACGGTTATTGTGGCGATTGCTAGTTATAGTCATCTTACAAAAATCAAATAATCCCGAAACAAACCCGACCATGTTTCTTGTTTCTAGACATGAATATGAATCAAGCAATAAGAGACGTGGGCCGTGTATGTTTTTAATGCCTTGAGACGTACCTAGCACGTCATGCAGCGGTTAGTTCATTGCATGCAATGGTATTAATTAGCAAATACTCCATCCGTTCCTAAATATTTGTCTTTCTAGAGATTTCAACAAGTGACTACACCGTAAATGAGTACATACGGAGCAAAATGAGTGAATCTACACCGTAAATATTTAGGAACAGAGGGAGTAAATATTAAGTTCTCTCGTTTTCCTCTCCGCCTTGGTCGCGGTGCACAATATTGAGTACTACGTTGATACGGCTTGAATGCCAAAGAGGGAGAGGGTAGCGGTTCCCGAAATGTTGAACGGTCAATGATGCCTCCTCATTCAATTAGCATGCAGAGGGAAGTAATTGGAGAAGAAGAATGGAGCCAGCACAATGTGGATGCAACGCAGTTTGGACTCTCATATAAAGGCACCACACCACTCCAATCCATCTACTCCTAGTCTATGCGCAATACTGCTCACTCCAATCCAAGACCAAGTGACCAGAAGCCACAACACCCATGGCGTCGATGGACGCGAGCGGCAGTCGGCTGTGCCAGATCATCCAAGACGCCGGCCTACGGCCCTGCATCGTTTGCAGACAGTGCTGTCGACCGCCGGCGTCATAGCCCTCGTCGACGCCGGCTTCGCCTCTCACATGGGCGAGATGATGGTCCGCTCCATCCGCAAGTTCACCGCCGTCAAGAAGCGCGCAGACGACCTTGCCGTACTCCTCCAGCCCGCGCGCCCAGGCTCCTCGTTGCCTGCCACCCTCATCGTCCTCCAAGGTGACAAACTCTTTGAAGCACTGGTGGCCCTGCTGCTGCCAGAGGTCACGACGAAGAATGTGCACCTCGAGGCCGTGCTCGCCGTGCAGCGCCTCGCCATGCAAGAAACCGTTGACCTGAACATCCACGTCTACGAGGAAATCGTCTACATAGGCCACTACAAGGCCAGCGAGGATAGAAAGACGTTGGCCTTCTTCCACCGGCTGGAATCTTTGGACACCATTGTTCGGAAGCACATTGACCTAGCCACGAAAGCCGCTGCTACTTAGCCGCCGTTCGGTGGGCCGACGCCCTGAGTCGAGGAGGAGGACGTCGTTGATGCATGCATCTTTATTCTTGCCTCCTGTAACCAACACTGCATCGCCTCGTGGCCTTAATGTTTTATTAGTGTATGGCATTTTTATTCCAGTCATAAATGACATCATTGTTCGACTTCTTGAAGAGGCGAAGAGCCAAGTGCAACCCAAACGTGGGAGTTGCGTACACTCGCGTGCCAGTCTTATGTGTAGGGGAGGGGCGTGGTGTCGCAGTTTTGTGGCATTTCTTTTCTATTGCTGTTTGCGTCCAATAGGTGCCACCGTCGGATGCAGATCTTACGGTTATTGTGTCGATCGCTTACGAAAACCTTATAATCCCAAAACACTTAGGCGCGGTGGATTAACTCGACCTCGTTTCTTGTTTGTTGACATGAAGAAAGGAATCAACCAATAAGAGACGTGGGCCGTGTATGTTTTTAATGCCTTGAGACTACCTAGCATGGCATGCTGCGATCAGTTCATTGCATGCAATGGTAGTACTACAATAAATATTAAGTTCTCTCATTTTCCCCGCTGCCTTTGTCGCGGTGCACAATGTAGTAATGACTAGTCTCTTTTTGACCCGCATTTACATTGATACGGCTTGAATGCAAAGGAGGGAGAGGGTAGCGGTTCCCGAGACATTGAACGGTCAATGATGCATCCTCAATTAGCATGTAGAGGGAATTAATTGGAGAAGCAGAATGGAGCCAGCATGATGTGCATGCAACGTAGTTTGCACTCTTTGAAGCCGCCCCACCACTCCAATCTATCTACCAAATCGTACTCACCACTGCTGACTCCAATCCAAGACCCAAGACCAAGTGACCAGAAGCCACAAGCACCTATGGAGGAGATGGACGTGAGCGGCAGTCGGCTGTGCCAGATCATCCAAGACGCCGGCCTACGGCCTTGCACCGCGCAGCATTTGCAGATGATGCTGGCGACCGCCGGCGTCGTAGCCCTCGCCGACGCCGGCTTCGCCTCTCACATGGACGAGATGATGGTCCTCTCCATCCGCAAGTTCACCGCCGTCAAGAAGCGCGTGGACGACCTTGCCGTACTGCTCCAGCTCACGCGCCCAGGCTCCTCGTTGCCTGCCACCCTCATCGGCCTCCGTGGTGATGAACTCTTTCAAGCCCTGGTGGCCCTGCAGCTGCCGGAGGTCGCGACGAAGAATGTGCACCTCGAGGTTGTACTCGCCGTGCAGTGCCTCACCATGCAAGAAACCGTCGACCTACACATCCACGTCTATGAGGAAATAGTCTACATCGGCCACTACAAGGCCAGGGAGGACAGAAAGACGTTGGCCTTCTTCGACCGGCTGTAATCTTTGGACACCATTGTTCAGAAGCACGTTGACCTGGCCACGAAAGCCGCTGCTACTTAGCCGCCGTTCGGTGGGCCGGTGCCCTGAGTCGAGGAGGAAGAGGTCGTCGATGGATGCATCTTTCTTCTTGCCTCCTGTAACTAACTATGCATTTCCTCGTGGCCTTAATGTTTTATTAGTGTATGTCATTTTTATTCCAGTCGTAAATGACATGTGTGATCCCTTGTTCTTATTTGGCGTTAATTATATGTAGTATTACTGTCTTCGTCCTGGTGTACTACCTAGGTCCTGGTTTATTAGTCCCTTTTGTAATTTGTGCTAAATTTTGACCAAAGATTTAACTGACAAAATGTTAGTGCATGTCAACAAAAATTACATCGTTTGATTTGTATTTGAACATAGTTTTCAATGGTATAATTTTGGTGACATGCATGAACCTTTTGTTAGTCAAATTTATGGTCAAAATTTGGCACAGATTGCGATGGGGAGCAATAAACCAGGACGGAGGTAGACTAGTCACCATCGTGTTTTGTGTCAAATTTTGACTTCAGCGACCCAACCTACATGGAGGGAGTACTATATATATTGGTGCGACAACCAAACTTATATATTCAAAACTGAGCATTACTACATGTCATGAGTTCAAAACGAGAAAGTGGAACAAGTACAACATGCATGTGCCGTTCGCGTCGCACCCCACACTGTCATTCTGGCCCTATGGTCATCGCGCATTGGCTTGGCATTTTCTATGTACAAGTTATAAAGGTAAAGACTGCCACGTTCGCGTCGCACCCCCACACGGTCTGTCCGGCACGCCGCTCAAGCTAGGGAACGCTTGTTGTCTTAACATTTTCACTGTCAGGTGGGGCCGCAGTTGAGCAAACCGACTATCGACAAATCCCCTCCCTGCCCACCACGCATCGGCTGAGTTAGAATTAGAAGAGAGAAACGAGGGAGAAGAGCTAGCTGTAGCACGGACGCTGTTGTCAGATGGGACTCGTGTTGATAGAATAGGAGTACTGAGTACTCGTACGTCTAGTACTGAGTACCACTAGGTGGGTGCGTGCGACCTATACCTGTCATCACTTTAGGTCTCCTTTTCAAACCGTAGCTACGCTTCATAGTACATATTTTTTCACGCATTTTTCCTCCTATATGTACTCCTAGGCTATTTCTACGTGCTTCCTTTCGCCGACATGTGGGACATAGAACATCTGGGTCGTAGTGCATGCACGACTCGGAGCATATGCAACCATGCTGGTGTACTTTACATTTCAGACACGAGGAATTACATGCAAACAACCGCAGAAGAATAAATAAATAAATGAATTACTACATGCAAACCGGATTATTTTCATAGAAACCGGAGCACGTTCGTTAAATTTTGGACATAACACATTTATAAAAAATGATCGGACCTAAACCAGTCTAAGGGCCTCTTTGATTCGCAGGATACTGAAAACACAGGA
The DNA here is from genome assembly GCA_011799875.1 of Thinopyrum elongatum. Classification (NCBI taxonomy): domain Eukaryota; kingdom Viridiplantae; phylum Streptophyta; class Magnoliopsida; order Poales; family Poaceae; genus Thinopyrum; species Thinopyrum elongatum. The sequence continues at coordinate 345,088,756 of CM022297.1, read as the reverse complement.
ATGGGGAAAGTATGATGGCGATGAACCGAGAGGAGGAGGAAGAGGAGGAGTACTGTACATGCTAGAGACTGGACTGTAGTACCTTGTTTTTATGGCCATATCACCACATTGTTTTCTATGGCCTATCGCCTGCTGGTTCACTGGGATGCCATGTTTCGCACTCCTCTGGCGTGAGTAGTAGTATATACTATGTAGTACTATATATACCGCATGATTCTTTGCTCCTTCTTACTTCGCCGACATGTGGGAGAGCCAACATCCGGGTCAACGTGTCATGCACCAGATTAGAGTGGGGAACGGAAGGGGGCATCACCCCGGTCGTAGCGTCGCAGTAATAATGACTATAGTGAGTAGTCATATCACAAGACCCCATCTTTCCAGCAGTAACAAGCCGTCAAATCGCACAGCCCTACCTTTCCAGCAGTAAGTTGAATCCGCTACTCCCTCTCCCTCCTCGCCTCTCTGTCAAACTGGCTACACGCGCGCGTACTACCCGGGAAAAGCCCTGCCCTCAACTTTTAAATACTCATAGTATAATTTTGTATCGATGAATTGCGCCATGGAGCAAAAGGTGATACATGTAAACAAATACAGTTCAAGCTCTAGCTAGCGATTCAGAATTTAAACCATGCATGTGTTTATATGTATAGGTTACTTCAAAGTACTGAGTCCATTGATGCAATGTGGTCAAACTGTACCATCGATATCTCAAAGCCAAAATAGTTTGAGCTTCTTCGTTCTATATAAATAGTACTGTATGTTTATTCACCCGTGGGGTTGTTCAATGAATGGAGGGCCGGGGAGCACAAGTGAACAATACTACTAGTAAGTAGGAGTAGTACAGTTAGTCACGTTAAATAGAGAGTTTCTTTTCTTTAATGCCACGTACACAAATTGAAACGCTTGTTGTGGAGAGAAAAAGATAATCACTCCACTATATATATAGGCCCGAGCGCTTGCTTTAGGTCACTTCCAATGCATTGGTGCTTAGATAAGGTGCTAAGCATATTAAAAAGTTTAGCAACTAATGTCCACAATGCATAGGTGCTTCACTTGTTGGTGCTAAATGCTTTAGTAGCTAAACTATTTCATGCATTGGTGGGTTTATTTCATTTAATTGCTTTTGCCTAGGTTCACGTGCTTGGCATTGGTTCTTCCTGGGGTCACCAAACTCACCTCTCTCCTCTTTATTACCTTGCCACATCAGATTTTTTGCCTACATGGCAGCCTTAGCACCTGTACAAGGTGGAGCATTGGGGAGGGCCTTACTAGTGTTGCTCTCTTCATTCTCTCATCCTCTCCAGATCTAAACAAGACAGCGGTAGCGACATTTTCTCTCTGCTCACCGCTGGTCACAGATCCGGCCGGATCCCTTCGGCCGGTGTGTGTAGGGGACTAGGTGCATCTTCACGCGGTCATCGGTGGCGAGGGAGGAAACCCACAGCTGCCGGCGGGTCCCGATCCTCTGCCCGTGCCGTTCTCTCCGACATAGCGCCGGCTCGGGAGGTCCTCTGACCCCTTCTTCCTCCCTGCCATATTGTGGGCAGATCCGACCTGCCGCGACCTCCTAGCCACATCCCGATGACCCTCAGGTATAAGTTCCTTCGAAAGCGGCCTTGCTCTACTGCCCTAGCTCCCCACATGTCTGCATGTGGATGTTTTTCTACTTCCATCAGCTCTTCCAAAGCCACCTAAATTTTTAGTATTATTAGAGGTAAAGCTACTTCATGCAGTCGAATCTAGGACTTGGTTCAAACAGCGAAGAAAGGGGGGAAGTTGTAGCATGAATCTAGGACTTGATTCAAAGAGGAAATAACAGGGGGAAAGTAGTAGAGACTGGATACCCAACCAGTCTCTTGGTTGAAAAGGGAAATAAAGGGAAAAGGCAGTACAAACTGGATAAGGAACAAATCTATTATTGGTTGAAAAAAGGATTGCCCTCACATAGTAAAAGGTCTCCAGGATTAGATTTGCTGCCCTCACAGAGTATGAACAAACTCGGCATCACTACTTTATGCCTCCTTGTAGGTACATTGTGCTGATGCGTCCACTGTCGCATGTCCTTGTACCAACTTTTTGTTGTTGTTAATGTAAGGGCGGATGTAAAATGAAGCAATCACACTGTTACCGTAAGGACATGTCTAACCAATGTTATTGTTAATCTAATGCCTCCAGTAATATGATGCAATTAAACTGTGTTACAAATGGTACTCCAGCTATTTTTCCCAGTGTGATAAGTTGCTTCTTTACGCCGCTGAGTGTCCTGGTGTCCCCACTGTCCCATGCCCTTAAACCAACTCTTTAGCTACTGTTGATCTACTGTATCTAGTAAACAAGCAATGCCACCAATAAAGTAATCCCATATTTGACGAATGTCATTGTTGATCGTAATGCTTCCGGTAACATGAAGCGATGCTGCCGTTTCAAAATTTGTACTGTCCTTGCGTGATTGCCATGAACATAATCAAGATGCTTCTTTTCATTTTATGTATGTTTTGTATCTTGTTATTGACCAGTAACTGTTTTCTTTCTATCTTTTTGTGCGGATAGGGATATCCATTTCACCTCGTTGCTATTGTGACCTTTTGGTGAATTGCACAAAACACTTTTTTTTGGAATGAGTGTCTTGTGCAGTTCAACTAAAATATCACGTGGGCAACGTCTCTCATATTTGGTGGAACTGCACAAAATGGTGATTGGAGTTTCAAACATCTTCGTCAAACTCTGCTAGTAATCTCATGCAACATTTTATTAGCCTTTGCAAGATGAGCTGTCACTGTCACCACAATGGCACTTTATTTTAGTGGAACTGCACAAAAGGATAAGCAAATTATAGTTGCACCTTGCATGAGCAGGATAGCCAACCTTAATGTTGCTCAATTTTAGTGCAACCACTAAAGAAGAACCTGCCAGCTCATGAGAGCAAGTACTTCTTGCTAGCTGCATGATGCAATCTTTGCTTCATTTCAGGTGAACTGGAGAAAAAGTCGCATGAGTTGAATCATCGAGTGGATCTGCAGGTTGACCACATCGAGTCGTGGCGGCGTAGTGCCCCTCTCTCAGTTATAGTTCCCATGACCGGGTATGTTCCTTTTTGGTTGATTTTGACTCTGCATCCAGCTAGTGATCTTGTGCTACTGTTTTGGCACTGCTATTACCACTAATAAAATGAAGTAATAATACATTTAAAATAGAGCTATTGTCTTAGCTACCATTTCATTTCCAATGTAGATAACTAGCAGAAGACCTATCCGGCAGAATCAAGTCCATGTGCACTAAATAAATCACATAGCTGCATTGAACTAGTTGAGTCCATCACGCCTACCATTGAGGTGGCGTGGGCCCCCGCTCTTACTGGCGAGCGCCATAATTTTAGTTGAACTGCACAAAAAAATTGATTGAAATGAGTCGACGCTCCTCCTTCTACTGCCACACTGAGGTGTTAATGGATGACAACGAATCGCCTTCATGGCAAGATACGAGGACATGAAGAATAACTTGATCTCTCAAAGTCATCTCACAAAGGTCAGTACTGTCCTTTATCAACATGATTGTGCTTTGTCATACTATGCTAACATTGTATTTTTTAAATAAAGCTATTCTATCGCAATCTTCACTCGTTTTGGAAATAAAGTTTGCTTCAACTAGTTCCACTATTATAGTAATCATGCCCTTTCTTATCTGTGCAAACAGGAATACTCAACTACAGATGTTGTGATGGTCAAGAGCATTCGCCAAGTTCTTGGGTTGTATGACACGGCTAGCCAAGATGGATTTAATCCCGAGATTCACTTTATCCAAAGGCTCTAATGGGTTGGTTCTGAATCTTGCAAGCTGGGAATCAATGAGATGTGTAGGCATTTTTGTTGTACTTATTATTTGAATCTTATTGCTTGGTTCTGAATCTTGTAAGCTGGGAAACACGGCATGATGATGCAGAGGACAGCAACCATAACAAGCTGTTCAAACTTGGTAGTATTGTCTTTGTGAAAGTGCGGCAAATGTGTTGATCGTGTGCGTCCCGAGAATAATAATTCTAATTGTTGTGCATGTTGATCCTGTGGCACTGATAGAACAAGCCAATGTTTTGCTTGTTTTAAGAATAAATTTTAATTAAACCTAATAAAATTTAAGTAAAGTGACCACTAACACTTGTTATTACAGTACCAATACAGACCCGCTCATGAACCGACGTGTGGCCGGAATAGGTTTCTCGGCTTCCACGCAGGTTTAATGGAGGCGTTTGAATGCATTGAGGGTGCATGTTCTGCCGGGCGTGCAACGGGCGAGGGAGGGGTAGTAACTGTTGTCGCCTATACACACTCAGTTTACTATTGAATGCAGTTACCCAAGAGCTGAAAAACGAACTGCTGCCGCCGCCTACCCACTCGTTCACTTGAAGAGACTCCAATGGCGATCCGAGGGGTAAGCCTACTGGATATGGACTTCGGCAAGGAGTTAACCTTTGAGTTCACCGATTAGACCCATGATAACACCAAGTTGAATGTGATGTACACCAACGATGCGGACTCGGTGAAGCTCTGCCTCGCCAAGTTCAAGCACTACCTACAGGAGGAGAAAGCACAAGGGCACGGGACTAGGCCTTGTGCCCATCCATTTGTCTCCTGACAGGGATCAGCGGATCACCGTCGCCCAGGTATGCATGTGGGACGAGGTTCTCGTCTACCACTGCTGTAGGGCCATCAGAGGTTCTGGAGCAATCGCCCGTTTCATCGACACCGCCGACTGCACCTTTGCTACGGTGGAGAGCAGGAAGAACGTGACTGTGCTTTACGATTCGGCCATCTGGTGCAACAAGCTTGTCGACATCCAGAAGCAATACAAGATCATCGGCAACGGGCAGGAGAAGGACTCCGTGGTTGACCTTGCCGCGACCATCATCGACCCCTGCTACTCCAACATGAAAGAAGACGTCGATACCAAGAACCTGAACACGTGGGAGGTACCTCTGAATCTAGCCTACATAACCTATGCGGCCAAGGATGCATACGCATGCTACGACATGTACAGGCGGATCTTGGACATGAGGGCGTGTCCGCTTCCCGTAACCCACAAGCACACGAACAGCCGCAGCATCATGATCAAGCGTGCCAGGAAGGTCTAGATGATGTACTTTATCTGTTTAAGCACCTTTATCATCTGAGTGTTTCATGCTTTAGCCTATGTGTCATAATTATCTGTTTTGTCCGAAATATTTCGTCTAAGAACCCATTAACCTGTTTGCTTTTTTAGTGGCTATTTGCTTATGTATGTAACTAGTTCAGGTGGACCCAGAAGGTCTCGTACACACACATCTGGGACCGACCACCTATCCATTTGTATTTCTTTATTTTGTTCAATCTTTCGTCCTCTTCCTACAGTGGCTGGCAGCGCTGCCGCACACGCCTCGGTGACCCATCCTAGCCTATGGCGCTGGCCAGGCCATCCCTCTACTCCCACACATTCTTCGGCGGCGGCAGCTCCATCAGCCCACGTTGCACCCGAACAAGTCAACCCTCGTACTCCCCTCCGCCTGCGTCTTCCTCGGCTCTGGTTCATTCCGGTCTGAGGTCTCAATGTTTTCCTCCGCCTTGGTCCTCTCGCCACGCCGCTGCCGTCTGTTGTTCCCAACATGGTCAACAAGATGAGAGGAATCGGGAGACGACTATTCGTCGAGAGGCTGATAGTCTGGGCCCACCAGGTCCATGGCCTAGGTTTTGTTGTTTAACACGCGTAGCCCACGACATGCAGACACACAGTTGATCCAGCAGGTTTCAACTTTTTTTTGGGGTCCATCAGGTATCAAGCGGCCTTTGGGCCTCCCAGCCTAGCTTGTCTATAACATCAGCAGCCCAAGTTAGGTTTGTTTTTTCAAGACAACACACAGCTCAGTTCTATTTTTCTATAAGAATGCAAAACTGAACCTATGTTTTCCCTTCCATAATTGTATATATATACTTATATTTATATTTATATCTTATTTTATTACATATATATATATATATAATAGAAAGAACATAAGGTTCAGTTAAACCTGTCGTTCGTCCAACCATTGTATAGACCTTCCCACTTCCCAACGGCCCCCGCGGAGCCGAGCTCCGGTTGGGAGCACGCGGAGCTCATCGACCCGCGGCTCGCACGGGTCATGGCCAGGCTGACCGTCATGAGGGAAGCGGGCATGATGATGGTGATGGTGGTGAGGGAGTTCGTCCGGCGGCGCATCACCCCACTCCATCGCCATTCTCGCCCAATGTGGGCCTTCACCGGCCCCGAAGACGCCATGAGGCTCCAGAAGCCTTCGCTTCCCTCCAACACACTGCTCGGGGTGCTTCGCCTCCTGACCGGCCGGGAGCCCGCTAAGCTCCCTGAAGGAGGATCCCCCTTGTATCGAACGGGGCTGCCTTCGCCGGCAAGATGCCATGTTTCGACGAGTGGGGCTGCTTCCCAAGGACCACGTGGGGCCCCACGACAACCCCCTGCTGGTGACCCTAGGGTCCGAGGGTCCGGAGGTGTGCGTCCCAGCGACAGCCGTAGGGGGGCTTCCTGAACCGCGCGCTCTTCAAGCACCAGTTCCCAATCCAGCGAGCGGCAGAGGAGACGCCTCGCCTGGGGGCACGGCCCCCTCCCTCGGAGTGGGTGGACACGTGCCAGGCTCCAATGTGCTGCCCTTCGATCCTCGCGCATCCCGGAGGAGGGAGTCTGATGGCCGCCGCAACCCGGCCCCGAGGGCCCTGAAGAGGAGGAGGTGGATTGCCGCGGACGAGTAAGCACCCCGCCTTCCTTGATCCTCACGCATCATTTTTTTTTACTCTTGTTCCTCAGGTTCCCCTCCGACGAAGGAACAGGCGTGAAGCGGGCACCGCCACCGGAGGGTACCGGCCCCGTCGCAACCTCGTGCCTCATGAGCCGCACGATTGCGCGCAAGGATGCACCCGCACGCGAGTCAAGGCCGACCCTGGGGGGCTTTGGGCCTGCGTTGCCGGCGTCTCTCTTCAGGGGCGGCCTCCGGATCGCGGGGGCAGTGCCAAGGGCTCCCCCGCTTATTCTTGCCGGTAGCTGGGCGGCTTGCATGACGGCGCCATCTTCCAGCAGCGGGGCAAGCTCGCGTCGGGCCTCGTCTCGGGCGAGAAGAGCGGGCGACGGAGTTCCAGCCCCCGGGCCCCTGCCAGAGATGGGCGAGTCTTCGCGTGCTTCCCCAGCCGATTGGGGCAAGGAGGAAAGCCCCGGCCAAGCGTTGGAGCTCGCACGCGGCCGCAGCGCCATCCGGCATGGCCTTCTTCAGGAGGTGGCGAGCGCGCTAGGCCGCCTTGGGGTGGAGCTTGGCGATGTCGACACGTGTCTTGAGGTGGAGCGCATAAGCCTGGCGCGCGAATGGTGCCAGCTAGAAGTCGCCATCAACTTTGGTCGTCTACAACGCGAGCATGCTCACGCGGAGGCGGGGGAGTCCTTTGCCGCGGTGAGGGAGGCTCGTGATCGCGCCCTAGAGGAGGCCCGAGCTGCAGATCATCGGCGCGATTCGGCCGAGGGGCGCGAGAAGGAGCTTCAAGCTTCAAACGTCGTCCTCGAGCGACAAGTCCAGGCGCGCAAGGCTGCACTTGCCGCCTCGGTGGGTGGGCCACCCATGGGCGAGACGAGGCTTCGGACACTCGAGGACGCGCTGGCGCTGGAGGCGCTGGAGCAAATCCTAGAGCGCGAGCGCTGGAGGTGATGGAGTGTTAAGTGGCCGCCGCTGAGGACGCCCTCGCCTCCCGGGAGGCGACGATCCAGAGAGAGGCTGATGAGAAGGTGGCGGGGGTCCACCGGGCTCTCATCAAGGAATACCGCCAGAAACTGGAGCACCAGGAGGCTCACTTCTGCACGCGGCGAGGCGAGCTGAAGAGCAAAGCCAATGGCCTCAAGGAGAAGCTAGCCGCGGTGGAGCGGCGTGAGAAAGCCACGGTTGACGCTCAGGCCGCGGCCGAGGCTGAGCTGTCCTTCCTCTATAAGCAGGTGGAAGGCGTTTTCTCCCTTGTGGAGAAAGCTTCGGACGATACGAGCCGGGCCCGGGTGCTACAGCACGAGCGCTCCCAGATGTTCCAGGACCTTGGGCATAGGGCCAACCGGGCCTTGAGCGGTATTTGTGACGAGAACGTCTCCAGCCTGCTTGTTGCTGGCGACGCCGGTTACCTCAGCTTCTTTACCTCGGCTTCGAAGGTGGGGCCGAGAGGTCGCGCCAGCTTGTCGAGGAGAGGAGCCGCAGCCTTCTCGCGCGCGCGTTCTGGTGCGTCTTCAGCCACCTCCTCCGCTCCGATCCTGACTTCGACTTCGAGGCCGCGATAGCCCTCGTACCCAGGGCGATCCAAGGCGTCCTGGCGGACTGGGTGGCGGATCATGTGGACGACCTGATCGTGGAGCTTGCCCCTGCCGGCGACGTGGGGCCACTTGAGATCGAAGAACATGGGGCTGGTGATGACGACGGCAGCAGCAGCGACGGTGGCGGCGCGTCTCCTTAGGCTACCTTTCCCCTGTTCCCTGTTAAGATTTTGCATGCGACCCCGCGGGGGTGTGAAAGTACTTTTGAAAGAAACTTCTCTATGATGTATTAAGCAACATTGCACTCCCTTATGTTGCCTCCCCTTTGCTTTTCACGTGCCCGCAGCCCCTGAGCAAGGGCGGGTCGTTATTGTTACGCCGGGACGCGGTGCCTGGCCAAGGTCAGGAGGCGGACGCCTGCCAAAGACCTCAGGCCACGCCTACCCGCAGGCTCGCTTGAGAGCGCCGCGCGAGGATCCGGACGCCAAAGTCTTGGAGAGGTGTGTGCGCGGGCAGGTCCGCGGCCGCGGTGGCCTGGGCCCTCAGGGCATCCTCAGCGCCGCTGGGCTGACCCACGCGTGCGTACCGTGCCCAGCCCCCGCTCGCGGGGCGCGATAGAGAGAGCCACGGGTGGCCCCCACCCTTCACAAGGACGGAAATCAAGAGAAGAAGCGCCGCAAGAAGAAGAAAGAGAGTCCCCCCCTTTTCCAAATAAAGACGTGAGAACCTCAAATTTATTCCAAAAAATGGCAAATTTGGTTACAAGAGAAAGCAAAGAACAGCCGCGTCCGGCACCGAAAGTAGTCTTCGCACAAGCGCGGAGCTTGGGGCCTCCACTGCGCGTGGGCATAGTCGCTGATTGACCATGTCATCCGCCAGCGCGGAGCATGGGGCTTCCATTGGGTGTGGGCATAGTCGTTGTAAGACCGTGTTGTCCGCCAGCGCGGAGCATGGGGCTTTCACTGGGACGTGGGTGGGAGCCCCCGTGAGGCTCAGGGGCAGTGCTCGGGAGACTCCGGGGCGTGCACAGCCCCACTCATTATTACGTGTGAGTGTCACGGGCGGAGACTTGAAGAGGCGTAATGCGGTCGCCTGCCTCACGGGCGGGGACCCCGCCCCTTGCCCTCAGCTGCGCGCCGACGAGCCTGAGGCGTCGGCAGTCCTGGGAGGGGTCTCTGGCCCGGCGACCGCCGGCGGGCGGTGCAACGCGCCACCCCATTCGCCGCAGGCCGCTTAACCGGCTTGTGGTGCGAGTTTCCTGGCTCCTCCCGAGCCTTTTTGGCCCTGAGGCCCCCGGCGCCGAGCGGCCATGGCTCAGGTGGCCGCGGGCCCTCATGAGGCTCTGGCCTCGCAGGCTCCTCTAGTCCTTGGGACCGCTGGGGGCCCTACCCTAGTCCAGGACGCCGCCTTACGCCTGGCGTGCCCCGGCGCGCTCAGTCTGGCTGTCGTCTCGCGGGCGTGCTACGGAGCGTAGGTCTCCTGCGTTCTAAGGTTAGCATAATATGTTCTGAAAATATCTGTTATAGCGGTCGAGGCCCTGGCATAGGCCCGCTTGCAGTTCCCGGGCTTCGTGAGGTCCTGACGATCTCGAGGGCTATGCCAACGGAGGCCTGCCTTGTGCCAACCCGCGGGCCCTTCAGTCTCCCTGATCGCCACCCCCGCCGTCGTGTCATGATGGCTAGGAGGTGGCTCGCCGCGGTGCCTCCCACGGGGAGCCATCTAGCCTGCTTGAAGCTCGGGGAGGCGTTTCCCGAGCCTGGAGGGAGATCTCGTTTGTCTCCTTTCTGCCACATGGCCTACTGGGTCCTTTCCAGAAGGACGAGCAGACGCAGCAAGGGCATGTCCGAGCCCGTGGCAAGGGTCGCGGCACAGGCGGGGGACATAGGGGCTCCGTACCCCCGCAGGCGACATTGAGCAGCTCGGCGACCCGATCAAGCCAGGCGGCGTGGGCGCAGTTGGCGGGGCGATAGCGTAGTAATTCGCACGCCGTAAGGAGCGTGGCTTGCGTGCCCGTCAGCCCCCGTCGAGTGCGGAGGGGCGGTGCCAGCCGAGGGGCAGTGCTGTGGTGGTGCCAGTTGCGCCGTGCGAGGGGTGGCAGCGATGCACCCTGCTGTTGGTGACGGTGCACCGAGGGAGGCGGGGCGCGACGGGGAACGCCGCAGTGGGAGGGCACTGCCTGATCGGAGCACACGGCCCACCGCTCGGCGCGGGCTCGGCTAGCTCTTGTCATGGCAAGGCGAGGATGGAGCGTGGTTGATGAGGAGGCGAGGCTTCGACACGCCCTTACCTGGCGCGCCAAATGTCGGATTCAGGGCTCTGCAGACCCAAGAAGGTTCGAACTCTGGGGCATGTGCGAAGATCACAACCTATCAAGCCTCGAGCTCGTCGCCCTACAGCCTCGCCTAGCCGGATTCGCGTGAGCGGGGAATAAGATGAACACGACAGTTTAAACAGGTTTGGGCCACCTTGCGGTGTAAAACCCTACTCCTGCTTTGTGGTGGATTGGCCTCATGAGGAGGTTGAGGATGAACTAGTAGAGTGGACGAGCTGCCTTGTGAGGGCTCGGGGTAAGAATGAGGCGACCCCTTCTACGGTGGTGGCTAACCTATATTTATAGTGGCCTTGGTCCTCTTCCCTGGAAATTTAGGCGGGAAGGGATACCACAACGGACAATTTGAAAGGGGACAAGAGGTACGCCCTATCCTGACAAAAGTTGGTCTTCTCCTGCAAAGCTCCTGGTCGTGACGCAGTAGTGGGCTCGGCGATGACATCCGAGCTCGTGGTCTTGGTCTTGTTGCACCAGAATGGAAACCTTTGGAGGGCTCCTTGGGAACCCACGTCTGTCCTTGCTCCCTTAGCACCGCAAGGGAAACTATCTCCTCTGCGCCCGCTGGCGCCCGCCTGGCCTTGCTCGTCATGGCTCACATCATCACAGCCTCGTGAGGCTGGGCACTTGCATAGGAAACTCCGCTCCTCGAGAGGCAGCCTGGGGAGGCCGCTCCTCTAGAGGTCTTGGTGTCGTCCTCCTCGCGAGGCCAGGGGGCCCTCGCGAGGGTCTTGTCTTGGTAGTCTTGCAGACGGGCCATATAAGGCCGTTGAAGGAGCCATGCCATGGGCCACAGGCAGGCAAGTCTGGGTACCCTGGTTCCCAGAACGTCGACAATAGAAGATGCATAAGAGAACTCCATTTTCGATGAACCCGAGCTTGTCATGAAGATGACCATAAGCTCTAAAACTCACAACGAGAAACACCAAACAACAACCAAGAAAGATGATGCAAGGATTGAATGGTTTGAGCTCTCTATGAACGATACGATCAAGCTACCCACTTGAGAGCCCCCCTTGATAGTACGGCAATCGATCCTATAACCCGGTCTCCCAACTACCACCATGAAACCGGTAAAATAGAAAACCTATCAAGCGCAAACCTTTGCCTTGCACATAGTCCACTTGAGATGGATGATGACGATGTTGACTTCCTCAAGTTGGAACCTTTCTTGATTGCGTTGGCTCGATGAAGACTTGTTGATTGCTCCCCCATACTCCACTATGGGTGAGCCATTCTTCGGCACATCTTCACCAGTCCATTGTCACCACAATGGACGGCAAGCTTCAAGCATGATCTCTTTGTGATGCTCCACTTGAACTTGTACACCGCAAACATGATGATGATCAACACTTGATCTCATCCTCCATGGGTTGTATGAGATCTTCCTCTTGGCGAAAGCCCATGGAAGCATACCTAACCCCACATAGAACTCTCACGTAGACCATGGGTTAGTACACAAAGCGTGATGGACAATGCTTACCATACCATGGGATCACTTGATCCCTATCGGTACATCTTCTATGCTTTGGGAGTTGATCAACGTGATTCACTCTTTGACTTAGTCTTGATCAACCTTGAATCATTACCAATCTTTAGATAATTCCTTGAATAGCACCTTGGTCAACACATAAACTCCTTGAAACCAACACATGGACTTCAAGAAATTCCTATGGACAAAACCTTCAAATATAACTCAAGGCAACCATTAGTCCATGGAGAATGTCATCAATTACCAAAACCAAACATGGGGGCACCGCATGTTCTTTCAATTGGTTAGACATATTTGCAACAACAAGATCAAACAGAGTTTGTAAAAGTTTTTCTTTGTCACTTTTAGTTTGTCAACTGAATTGCGTGAGGACAAGCAATGAGTTAAGCATGGGGGAGTTGATATGTCTCCGTTGTATCTACTTTTCCAAACACTTTTGCTCTTGTTTTGGACTTAATTTGCATGATTTGAATGAAACTAACCCGGACTGACGCTGTTTTCAGCAGAATTGCCATGGTGTTGTTTTTCTGCAGAAATCAAAGTTCTCAGATTAACCTGAAAATTTACGGAGAATATTTGTGGAATATATAAAAAATATTGGCGGAAGCATATACTAGAGGGGGCTACCCAGGAGCCACAAGCTCGGGGGGGGGGGGGGGGCGCCCATCCCTAGGGTGCACCCTGTGAGCTTGTGGGCCCCCAGACCTCCGGCAAGCCTAACTCCAACTCCATATATACCTATTCGCCAAGAAAAAAAATAAGAGAGAAGGATTCATCGTGTTTTACGATACGGAGCCGCCGCCACCTCCTGTTCTTCATCGGGAGGGCTGATCTGGAGTCCATTCGGGACTTGATACATCTCCAACGTATCTATAATTTTTTATTATTCCATGCTATTATATTATCTGTTTTGGATGTTTTATATGCATTAATATGCTATTTTATATTATTTTTGGGACTAACTTATTAACCTAGAGCCCAGTGCCAGTTTTCTGTTTTTTCCTTGTTTTTGAATTTTACAAAAAAGGAATACCAAACGGAGTCCAAATGGAATAAAACTTTCGCGATGATTTTTCTTGGACCAGAAGACACCCAACAAACTTGGAGTTGAAGGCAGGGGAGTCCCGAGGACTCCACAAGCCAGGGGCGCGCCCTAGGGGGCGCCCTGAGGGCTTGTGGGCCCCTCGGAGCTCTCCTAACCCTAATTCTTCCTCTATATATTCCCAAATATTCCCAAACGACCAGAAGAATCCACCAAAATACTTTTCCACCGCCGTAACCTTCTGTACCCATGAGATCCCATCTTGGGGCCTTTTCCGGCATCTTGCCGGAGGGGGATTCGATCACGGAGGGCTTCTACATCAACTCTATTGCCCTTCCGATGAAGCGTGAGTAGTTTACCACAGACCTACGGGTCCATAGCTAGTAGCTAGATGGCTTCTTCTCTCTCTTTGATTCTCAATACCATGTTCTCCTTGTTGTTCTTGGAGATCTATCCGATGTAATATTCTTTTGCGGTGTGTTTGTCGAGATCCGATGAATTATGGATTTATGATTAGATTATCTATGAATATTATTTTAATCTTCTCTGAATTCTTATATGCATGATTTGATATCTTTGTATTTCTCTTCAAATTATCGTTTTGGTTTGGCCAACTAGGTTGGTTTTTCTTGCAATGGGAGAGGTGCTTAGTTTTGGGTTCAATCTTGCGGTGTCCTCACCCAGTGACAAAGTAGGGGTAGCGAGGCACGTATTTGTATTGTTGCCATCAAGGGTAAAAAGATGGGGTTTTCATCATATTGCTTGAGTTTATCCCTCTACATCATGTCATCTTACTTAAGGTGTTACTACGTTCTTATGAACTTAATACTCTAGATGCATGCTGGATAGCGGTCAATGTGTGGAGTAATAGTAGTAGATGCAGAATCGTTTCGGTCTACTTGACACGGACGTGATGCCTATATGCATAATCATTGCCTTGGATATCGTCATAACTTTGCGCTTTTCTATCAATTGCTCGACAGTAATTTGTTCACCCACCGTATTATTTGCCGTCAAGAGAGAAGCCTCTAGTGAAACCTATGGCCCCCGGGTCTATTTTCCATCATATATTTTCAGATCTATAAACAAAAAAAACAAAAAATACCTCACTGCATTTTATTTACTTTTACTTTGTTTTACTTTTTAGTAATCTTTTATATCTATCTCTATCAGATCTCACCTTTGCAAGTGACTGTGAAGGGATTGACAACCCCTTTATCGCGTTGGGTGCAAGTGTTTGACTATTTGTGCAGGTGCATAGATTGGGGACTTGCTTATATATCCTATTGGATTTGATACCTTGGTTCTTAACTGAGGGAAATACTTATGTCTACTTTGCTGCATCACCCTTTCCTCTTCAAGGGAAAAACCAACGCAAGTTCAAGAAGTAGCAGGAAGAATTTCTGGCGCCGTTGCCGGGGAGATCTACATCAAGCCTACCAAGTACCCACCATAAACTCTCATCTCTTGAATTACATTATTTGCCATTTGCCTCTCGTTTTCCTCTCCCCCACTTCTAAAATGTTTTCAGAAAAACACAAAAATATTTGCCTTTTTATTTGCCTTCTTTTCGTTTGCCTTTTATGTCTTTCTTGGTTTGTTTGCTTGTTCGCTTGGAATGATTGTGTATTTATTGAAAACAGAAAGCAAAAAGTTTATGGATCCTCATCCACTTGCTAATCTTTTTAAGAGATCCAATTATGATGAACCAATTGCTAGTGAGTTGAGTGCACTAGATTATCTTTATGAAGTTTTGCTTGAAATTCATGAATCTGAAAATTGTGTTGAAAATTATGAAGTGATTCACGATTGCTCCTTGAATCAAAAGCATGATTGCAATGATGTTATTATAAATTCTATTAATGTCAATTGTGCTAATAATATGCAAAACCCTAAGCTTGGGGATGCTAATTTTGCTATGTCCACTACGTATTGCAATGATCATGATTGGGGTGATAATGCTTCTTATGATCTTGAAAATTTATTTAAGCCTCATGATAATAATGTTTCCAATAATATTGAAAGTGGGTTCGGAAGAGTGTCAACTTTAGGAAATAATAATCCCACTACTTTGGAGTTTGATCAATCTTATGATTTTTTTATAAAAGTGGGCTTGGAGAAGTAATGACTTTATGCTATGTTAATACCACTATTTTGGCAGAGTGTCAACTTTGCATGCATGTGGATCATGTAGAGAATAGGTTATGTGATAGCTATATTGTTGAATTTGAATATGATCCCACATGTAATTATTATGAGAGAGGGAAATATGGTTGTAGAAATTTTCATGTTACTAAATTACCTCTCGTTATATTGAGATTGCTATTGATTCTTTCTTCTTCTTTGCATATGCTAGTTTTTGCTTGCCTTGATAATTTGTTTGCCTATAAAATGCCTATGCATAGAAAGTATATTAGACTTAGATGTGTTTTTCACATGCTTCATGATGCTCTCTTTGTGTTTCAACTATTATCTTTCATGTGATCATCATTAAAATTATCAACGCCTAGCTAAAAGGCTTTAAAGAAAAGCGCTTGTTGGGAGACAACCCAATATTTTTCTTTTCTGTTTTTATGAGTATACACATTATTACCTCTGTAGTAATTGTGTTTCGGTGTTTTAATTAGTTTTTGAACCAAGTAAGACCTTTGGGATGGCTTACGGTGATAGTTGATTTGATCTTGCTGAAAAACAGAAACTTTTGCGTCCAGTAACAGAATTGTTTAAATTTACTGCAGCGTGGAAAAACCCTGAATTTTTTACACAAGATTTATATACAAATATTATATTTTTTACTTATTTTTATGAAATTTTGGAGTTACATAAGTATTAGAACAATTCAGATCTTCGCAGACTATTCTGTTTTTGACATATTCTATTTTCTATGCGTTGTTTGATTATTTTGATGAATCTATGGGTAGTATCGGGGGTATGAACCATGGAGAAGTTGGAATACTTTATATATTACACCAATATAAATAAAGAATTAGTTCACAACAGTACCAAAAAGTGGTGATTTATTTTCTTATACTAATGGATCTCATGAGTTTTCTGTTGAGTTTTGTGTTGTGAAGTTTTCAAGTTTTGGGTAAAGATTTAATGGACTATGGAATATGGAGTGGCAAGAGCCTAAGCTTGGTTATGCCCAAGGCACCCCAAGGTAATATTCAAGGACAACCAAGCATCTAAGCTTGGGGATGCCCCGGATGGCATCCCCTCTTTTGTCTTCGTCTATCGGTAAATTTACTTGAGGCTATATTTTTATTCAGCACATGATATGTGTTTTGCTTGGAGTGTCTTGTATGATATGATTCTTTGCTTTTTAGTTTTCCACAATCATCCTTGCTTTACACACCTTTTGAGAGGGACACACATGAATCATGAATTATTAGAATACTCTATGTGCTTCACTTATATCTTTGGACCTAGGCAATTTTGCTCTAGTGCTTCACTTATATCTTTTTAGAGCATGGCGGTGGCTTTATTTTATAGAAATTTTTGAACTCTCATGCTTAACTTATATTATTTTGAGAGTCTTTATAAACAAAATGGTAATTTTCATAGGTTATGAATTTAGTCCTAATATGATGGGCATCCAAGAGGGATATAATAAAAACTTTCATATAAAGAGCATTGAGTACTATGAGAAGTTTGATTCCTTATAATTGTTTTGAGATATAAAGATGGTGATATTAGAGTCATGCTAGTGAGTAATTGTGGATTGGCAGCAATACTTGTGTTAAAGCTTGTGATTCTCGTAGCATGCATGTATGGTGAACCGTTATGTGATGAAGTCGGAGCATGATTTATTTATTGATTGTCTTCCTTATGAGTGGCGGTCGGGGATGAGCGATGGTCTTTTCTTACCAATCTATCACCCTAGGAGCATGCGTGTAGTACTTTGTTTCGATATCTAATAGACTTTTGCAATAAGTATGTGAGTTCTTTATGACTAATGTTGAGTCCATGGATTATACGCACTCTCACCCTTCCACCATTGCTAGCCTCTCTAGTATCGCGCAACTTTCGTCGGTGCACTACACCCACCATATAACCTTCCTCAAAACAGCCACCATACCTACCCATTATGGCATTTCCATAGCCATTCCGAGATATATTACCATGCAACTTCCACCATTCCGTTTTATTATGACACGCTCCATCATTGTCATATTGCTTTGCATGATCGTAATATAGCTAGCATGATGCTTTCATGGCTTGTCCATTTTTTGATGTCATTGCTATGCTAGATCGTTGCACATCCCGGTACACCGCCGGAGGCATTCATATAGAGTCATATTTTTGTTCTAAGTATCGAGTTGTAATTCTTGAATTGTAAGTAAATAAAAGTGTGATGATCTTCATTATTAGAGCATTGTCCCATGTGAGGAAAGAATGATGGAAGCTATGATTCCCTCACAAGTTGGGATGAGTCTCTGGACTTTACAAAAATAAAAGAGGCCAAAAGAAGCCCAAATAAAAAAGAGAAGAAAAGAAGAAGAAAAAATGAGAGAAAAGAGAGAAGGGGCAATGCTACTATCCTTTTACCACACTTGTGCCTCAAAGTAGCACCATGATCTTCATGATAGAGAGTCTCCTATGTTGTCACTTTCATATACTAGTGGGAATTTTTCATTATAGAACTTGGCTTGTATATTCCAATGATGGGCTTCCTCAAATTGCCCGAGGTCTTCATGAGCAAGCGAGTTGGATGCACACCCACTTAGTTTCTTTTTGAGCTTTCATAAACTTATAGCTCTAGTGCATCCGTTGCATGGCAATCCCTTCTCACTCACATTGATATGTATTGATGGGCATCTCCATAGCCCGTTGATACGCCCAGTTGATGTGAGACTATCTTCTTCTTTTTGTCTTCTCCACAACCACCATATTCTATTACACCTATAGTGTTATATCCATGGCTCACGCTCATGTATTGCGTGAAAGTTGAAAAAGTTTGAGAACATCAAAAGTATGAAACAATTGCTTGGCTTGTCATCGGGGTTGTGCATGATTTAATACTTTGTGTGATGAAGATGGAGCATAGCGAGACTATATGATTTTGTAGGGATAACTTTCTTTGGCCATGTTATTTTGAGAAGACATGATTGCTTTATTAGTATGCTTGAAGTATTATTATTTTTATGTCAATATTAAACTTTTGTTTTGAATCATATGGATCTGAATATTCATGCCACAATAAAGAAAATTACATGGATAAATATGTTAGGTAGCATTCCACATCAAAAATTCTGTTTTTATCATTTACCTACTCGAGGGCGAGCAGGAATTAAGCTTGGGGATGCTTGATACGTCTCCAATGTATCTATAATTTTTTATTGTTCCATGCTATTATATTATCTATTTTGGATGTTTTATATGCATTAATATGCTATTTTATATTATTTTTGGGACTAACTTATTAACCTAGAGCCCAGTGCCAGTTTCTGTTTTATCCTTGTTTTTGAGTTTTACAGAAAAGGAATACCAAACGGAGTCCAAATGGAATAAAACTTTCGTGATGATTTTTCTTGGACCAGAAGAAACCCAGCAAACTTGGAGTTGAAGGCAGGGGAGTCCCGAGGACTCCACAAGCCAGGGGGCGCGCCCCCTGAGGGCTTGTGGGCCCCTCGGAGCTCTCCTAACCCTAATTCTTCCTCTATATATTCCCAAATATTCCCAACGACCAGAAGAGTCCACCAAAATACTTTTCCACCGCCGTAACCTTCTGTACCCGTGAGATCCCATCTTGGGGCCTTTTCCGGCATCCTGCCGGAGGGGGATTCGATCACAGAGGGCTTATACATCAACTCTATTGCCCTTCCGATGAAGCATGAGTAGTTTACCACAGACCTACGGGTCCATAGCTAGTAGCTAGATGGCTTCTTCTCTCTCTTTGATTCTCAATACCATGTTCTCCTTGTTGTTCTTGGAGATCTATCCGATGTAATATTCTTTTGCGGTGTGTTTGTCGAGATCTGATGAATTGTGGATTTATGATCAGATTATCTATGAATATTATTTGAATCTTCTCTGAATTCTTATATGCGTGATTTGATATCTTTGTATTTCTCTTCGAATTAACGGTTTGGTTTGGCCAACTAGATTAGTTTTTCTTGCAATGGGAGAGGTGCTTAGTTTTGGGTTCAATCTTGCGGTGTCCTCACCCAGTGACAAAGTAGGGGTAGTGAGGCACGTATTTGTATTGGTGCCATCAAGGGTAAAAAGATGGGGTTTTCATCATATTGCTTGAGTTTATCCCTCTACATCATGTCATATTACTTAAGGCGTTACTCCGTTCTTATGAACTTAATACTCTAGATGCATGCTGGATAGCGGTCGATGTGTGGAGTAATAGTAGTAGATGCAGAATCGTTTCGGTCTACTTGACACGGACGTGATGCCTATATGCATAATCATTGCCTTGGATATCGTTATAACTTTGCACTTTTCTATCAATTGCTCGACAGTAATTTGTTCACCCACCGTATTATTTGCCTTCAAGAGAGAAGCCTCTAGTGAAACCTATGGCCCCCGGGTCTATTTTCCATCATATATTTTCAGATCTATAAACCAAAATAAAACAAAAAATACCTCGCTGCGTTTTATTTACTTTTACTTTGTTTTACTTTTTAGTAATCTTTTATATCTATCTCTATCAGATCTCACCTTTGCAAGTGACCGTGAAGGGATTGACAACCCCTTTATCGCGTTGGGTGCAAATGTTTGATTGTTTGTGCAGGTGCATAGATTGGGGACTTGCTTGTATCTCCTACTGGATTTGATACCTTGGTTCTTAACTGAGGGAAATACTTAGCTCTACTTTGCTACATCACCCTTTCCTCTTCAAGGGAAAAACCAACACAAGCTAAAGAAGTAGCAGGACTCCGGAGGGTGGAATGCGTCGCCGTCGTCATCATCAACCTTCCAGCACCGCCAATTTTATGTTGCTCACCGCCGGGAGTGAGTAATTCCTTCGTAGGATTGCTGGATGGTGATGGGTTCGATGAGATTTATCATGTAATCGAGTTAGTTTTGTTAGGGCTTGATCCCTAGTATCCACTATGTTATGAGATTGATGTTGCTATGACTTTGCTATGCTTAATGCTTGTCACTAGGGCCCAAGTGCCATGATTTCAGATATGAACCTATTATGTTTTCATGAATATATTTGTGTTCTTGATCCTATCTTGCAAGTTATATGCACCTATTACGTGTTATGACCCGCATACCCCAAAGTGAAAATAATTGGGATTCTTTCCGGTGATTACCGTAGTTTGAGGAGTTCATGTATTCACTAAGTGTTAATGCTTTGTTCCGGTTCTCTATTAAAAGGAGGCCTTAAGATCCCTTAGTTTCCTTATGGACCCCGCTGCCATGGGAGGGTAGGACAAAAGATGTCATGCAAGTTCTTTTCCATAAGCACGTATAACTATATACGGAATACACGCCTACATTACATTGATGAATTGGAGCTAGTTCTGTGTCGCTCTAGGTTATAACTGCTACATGATGAATATTATCCAACACAATAATCCATCGTTGGTCCAATGCCTACGCTTCTCACATATTGATCTTTGCTAAGTTACTTTCACCGTTGATGCTGTTACAGTCACTACAAAATTGCTATTGTTACTACTGCCACTGTTACCGTTACTATCATACTACTTTGCTACTGATCACCTTGCTATAGATATTAAGTCTTTCAGGTGTGGTTGAATTGGAAACTCAATTGCTAATACTTGCGAATATTCTTTGGCTCCCCTTGTGTTGAATCAATATATTTGGGTTGAATACTCTACCCCCAAAAACTGTTGTGACCCCCTATACTTGTGGCTAATCACCAATCATGATTATCAATTAACCCATAGGACAAAATGAATCTACTCAAACATCATAGGATGGCAACACATCATTGGATAATAATATGTAGCATTAAGCACCATGTTTAAGTAGATATTACAGTGGGGAGAAGAGGTGTTACACCACTACACTGAGGGGGAGAGAGTTGGTGTTGACGGCGGCAAAGTTGTTGGTGTAGATAGCCATCACGATGATTGCCCCGACGGTGCTCCGGGGCCACCGAGAGAGAGGGGGAGAGAGCCCCCCTCCTTCTTCTTCCTTGGCCTCCCCCCTAGATGGGAGGAGAGTTCCCCCTCTGGTCCATTGCCTCCATGGCGGTGGAGGGGCAGGAGCCCCTCCTAGATTGGATCTCTCTCTGTTATGTTCTGTTTCATGTTCCTGTTTTCTTGCCCTTCACCATTTCTTCAATTCCCAGAGATCTGTAACTCCGATTGGGCTGAAATTTTGAGGGGATTTTATCCATAAACTATTTTTCTTGCGGCAAAAGAAGGGGGTCAACCGACCTACAAGGTCCTCACTAGGAACCACGGCACGCTAGACCCCCCTGGCGTGCCCTGATGCCTAGTGGACCCTCGAGCACCGTCTTGCGTTGATTCTTCTTCCAAAATTCACATATATTCCAAAATAAATTTCCGTAAACATTTATCGCGTTTGGACTTTGTTTGATATGGATATTCTGCGAAACAAAAAACATGCAACAGACAGGAACTGACACTAGGCACCGGATCAATATGTTACTCCAATAAATCATATAAATTGTTGCCAAAAGTATGCGAAAGTTGTATAATATTGGCCTGGAACAATAAAAAATTATAGATACGATGGAGACGTATCAGTGTGGTCTAGTTGCCCAAACGTTCATTGTGTCAATGTTGCTTTCCTATTATCTGACCTGGCCAATGATAGCAATTCTAGTGTATTCATTTGGTGCAGGCTGCTGAAGATAAGAAGACAAAGTCTGAAGACAGCAAGGCAACCCCATTGTTTCTCTATAATAAATCTAGTGCAGGTAATATGGCAATAACTCTTGATTAATCTGTTCAGTTCCCCTCCTAATTTATGTTATGATGCAGTGGTCGAGACACTCTCCACTACCAATGATAGAAGCCTACCAAAATTGCCATCTGAATCTGTTCAGTTTCCTTTGTCTCGAATCCAACGGAAAAAATGTATGTTTGTGAACCAATTACTGGCTGAACCAATGATGGAAATTGTGGAGGAATCAGAGGTGCACATTCTTGTGCAACAACAACTGATCGATGATCTCAAAGACAGTATAACAAAGAAGGAAGAACTTGCTGACATGCTTATGGGCGTTATCCATGCTGAAGTTGCAGATTGTGAGGTTGTAGATCATTAAGTTTTGTTCATTTATTTGCACTGGCATTAATCTTTGATTGCCAGTGGATGTAATTTCCTGTAATATATGCTTCGATGTGCTACGTTTTCCCTTGTATGTCGTACATTTTCTTAGCGCGTCTCGCAATCCAGCTTGCTGGGTCGAAAGCTCAACTAATCGCTAACAAGCCAAAATAAGTAGTGAAATTAATAACTAGAACAAAGCGACATGGGCCCTTCATCGAGGGGAGCGGCCCATTGCCCATAATGGGCTTGTAGTTATTAGCTGGGCCAAAATTGTCTTGTGCCTTTGATTGGCCGGATATGGCCATGTCCTTAAATGGTCCTCATAATAGGCTCAAAGTAATAGCTGGGCCAAAATTGACGTTGGCTAATTGGTCCTACAACCATGATGGAACTTTAGCGGGGCCAATTAGTTGACGGGTCGTTAACAGGCCGAAAGCTCTATTGAGCCGCAATAGTCGAAATGAGCCAACGGTCCTTAGCAGGCCGAAAATAGAATACAGTTAATGCTTGGCCCAGTTCCCTATTGGGCCGTTAACATGCCAAAATCCAAGCGGGCCATAAGTGGGCTGATTAACAACACGGGCCATTAACATGTCGATAATAATGTCGGGCTGGAATTGTGCCTCGGTGACATGGGCCGCTAAGAGGCCAAAAGTCAGGTCGGATAGTAAATGGCCCAACTTTGTTGTGGGCCTTTAATAGGCCAAAAGACACACCGGGCTGGAACTGGACCATGCAGAGCATGGGTCGTCAAGCGGCCAAAAGTCAGGTCAGACCGTAAATGACCCAACTCCTGTATGGGCTGTTAACAGGCCGAAAGACAAACCGGGCTGGAAATTGGCCCAACACTTGAATGGATCGCTAAAAGGCCGAAAGACGTACATCCTAAAAATTGGCCCATCTCTAGAATGGGCTATTAACAGGCCGAAATAACCTAGGGCCGCTATTGAGCCCAAATATATAGCGGGTTGTTAACGGGCTCGAACTAACGATGGGCTGGAATGGTATGAAATAGTTAACGGGCCATTGATGGGCCAAATTTGTACAACTCATATGGGTCGTGGCCCTAAATGGGCAGACACAAGTAGGCCCTAAATGGGCCGGCCTGCTAATTTTGACTAGGCTGGCTTTTTAAACCTAAATGGGCCACTATTGGGCCATGCCACGTGTCATCGTATCATAGGCGCCTCCTGTCCATTGAATGGATGACATATGTCCCAACGCTAATCTGACACGTGGTTCCAATGGCCAATGAAAATTTTACACATGGAAAATCCCCATTGGTCCGGGCTGTTAGCAGGTTATCAGATCCAAACCAGAACCCGATAGCTTAACGGCGACCCATTACGGTGTATGCCACATGTCGGTTACCCTTGACGAAAACACTTCCATGACGTGCCATTTATCATCATGGAAGTGGACACTTTCGTGATGATAATTTGAGTATTGTCATGGAACACTTATATGACAACACATGTATGACTATCTTGATTTTTTTAATAAAATTGTCACGGATGTACATACATGACAGGAAACGTGACCTACTGTGACAAAGACGTATCATCACAAAAGTGTTTTTTTGTAGTGCCACCACTTAACCATACCTCGCCTATTAAGCTTTGCTAGTTTTGATACCTTGGGTAATGAGATTATTGAGTCCCCGTGGCTCATGAATTACTACAACAATAGTTGCGGGTACTTGATACGTCTCCAACGTATCTATATTTTTTTATTGTTCCATGCTGTTATATTATCA
The DNA here is from genome assembly GCA_011799875.1 of Thinopyrum elongatum. Lineage (NCBI taxonomy): Eukaryota > Viridiplantae > Streptophyta > Magnoliopsida > Poales > Poaceae > Thinopyrum > Thinopyrum elongatum. The sequence continues at coordinate 345,064,620 of CM022297.1, read as the reverse complement.
TTTTTGGATGTTTTACAATCATCTTATATCAACTTTATATCATTTTTTGGGACTAACCTATTGACATAGTGCCCAGTGCCAGTTGCTGTTTTCTGCTTGTTTTTTACTTCGCAGGAAATCAATACCAAACGGAGTCCAAACGCAGCAAAAAAAATTGGAGGTTTTTTTTTGGACCAGAAGACATCCAGTGGGCCAAAGAAGTACCGAAGAGGGAGCCCGAGGTGAGCACAAGACACCAGGGCGCGCCTGGGCCCCCAGGCGCGCCCTGGTGGGTTGTGCCCATCTCGGAGACCTCCCGCACCACCTCTTTACTCTATAAATACCCCAATATTCCAGAAACCCTAGGGGAGTCGACGAAAATCAATTCCAGCCGCCACAAGTTCCAGAAACCACAGATCCAATCTAGACACCATCATGGAGGGGTTCATCATCCTCATTGGTGCCTCTCCGATGATGCGTGAGTAGTTCATTGTAGACCTACGGGTCTGTAGTTAGTAGCTAGATGGCTTTCTCTCTCTCGTTTGATTCTCAATACAATGGTCTCCTGGAGATCTATTTGATGTAACTCTTTTTGCGGTGTGTTTGTTGGGATCCGATGAACTTTGAGTTTATGATCAGATCTATGTTTTTATCCATGAAAGTTATTTGAGTCTTCTTTGATCTCTTATATGCATGATTGCTTATAGCCTCATATTTCTTCTCTGATATTTGGGTTTTGTTTGGCCAACTTGATCTATTTATCTTGCAATGAGAAGAGGTGCTTTGTGATGGGTTCGATCTTACGGTGCTTGATCCCAGTGACAGAAGGGGAAACGACACGTATGTATCGTTGCCATTAAGGATAACAAGATGGGGTCTATTTCTACATAAATAGATCTTGTCTACATCATGTCATCGTTCTTATTGCATTACTCCGTTTTTCCATGAACTTAATACACTAGATGCATGCTGGATAGCGGTCGATGTGTGGAGTAATAATAGTAGATGCACGCAGTAGTCGGTCTACTAATCTTGGACGTGATGCCTATATAATGATCATTCCCTGGATATAGTCATGATTAGTTGAAGTTCTATCAATTGCCCAACAGTAATTTGTTTACCCACCGTATGCTATTTTTCTCGAGAGAAGTCACTAGTGAAACCTACGGCCCCCAGGTCTATTTTCTCATCATATATTTTCAGATCTATTTGTTATTTGCCTTCGTGATATATTTTTATTTGCTTTTATTTTCAGATCTATATTATCAAAAACACAAAAATACCTTGCTGCAATTTTTTACTTATTTATTTTATCTCGCGTTCCCGCGAGATCTATTTATCCAATCTACTACAATTTTACCTATCTTTTTACCCGTGAGGGATTGACAACCCCTCTCTTACGTCGGGTTGCAAGTATTTGTTCTTTGTGTGCAGGAGCTGTTTACGTGGTGTTGCGTGGTTCTCCTACTGGTTCGATAACCTTGGTATCATCACTGAGGGAAATACCTACCGTTGCTGTGCTGCATTATCCCTTCCTCTTTGGGGAAATACCAACGTAGTTCAAGCAAACATCAAAAGGAATTTCTGGCGCCGTTGCCGAGGAGACATCATCAACATCAACCAGGTTCCTAATCACAAATCTCATCTCCTTGCAATTTACATTATTTTCCATTTGCCTCTCATTTTCTTCTCCCCCATTTCACAAAAATTTGCCGTTTTATTCACCCTCTTTTTCGTTCGCCTTTTTCTCGTTAGATCTCATGTTTGCTTGTGTTGCCATGTGCCTTCTATTTGCTTGCTAAAAATCTATTGTTATGGATCCTCATCCACTTGCTAATCTTTTCAAAACATCCAATTATGATGATCCAATTGCTAGTGAATTGAGTTCACTAGATTATCTTTATGAAGTTTTGCTTGAGATTTATGAATCTGAAAAATGTGATGAAGTGTTAAACGAAGGAATTTATAAAGTGGTTCATGATAGCTCCTTGAATGAAAAGCATGATTGCAATGATGTTATTATAAAATATATTAATGTCAATTGTGCTAATAATATGCAAAACCCCAAGCTTGGGGATGCTAATTTTGATATGTCCACTACTTATTGCAATGATCATGATTGGGGTGATTCTTCTTATGATCTTGAAATTTTTTTTAAGCCTGATGATGAATATGTTATTGATAATAATGTTTGCAATAATATTGAAAGTGGGTTTGGAAGAGTGTCAACTTTAGGTAAAAATAATCCCACATATTTGGAGAGTGTTCAATCCTATGGAATTTTTGATAAAAGTGGGCTTGGAGGGGTCATGACTTTATTTGATGATAATCTCACTATTTTGGAAGAGTGTCAACTTTGCATGCATGTGGATCATGTAGAGAATATGTTATGTGATAGCTATAATGTTGAGTTTGAATATGATCCCACATGTAATTATTATGAGAGAGGGAAATATGGTTGTAGAAATTTTCATGTTACTAAATTACCTCTCTTCATGTTGAGATTGCTATTGTTTCCTTCCATGCATATGCTAGATCTTACTTATCTTGCTAATTTGTTTTCCTATAAAATTCCTATGCATCGGAAATATGTTAGACTTAAATATGTTTGTCACATGTTTTATGATGCTCTCTTTGTGTTTTCATTATTTTCTTTCATGTGAGCATCAATAAAATCTTATGCCTAGCTAGGGGCATAAAACGATAGCGCTTGTTGGGAGGCAACCCAATGAATAAAATTTAATTTTGTCATTTTATTTCTGTTCTTGAGTGTTTGCATAATTATGCTACTATTATGATTGTGTTTTTTGTGTTTTAATTAGTGTTTGTGCCAAGCAAAGCCTTTGGGATAGCTTTGGTGATAGTTGATTTGACCTTGTTGGAAAATAGAAACTTTTGCGCCCAGAAAAACAATTTTTAAAATTCACAGAAGCGACGAAAAATTCTGAATTTTTTACACAAGATTTATATGCAAATTTCCTCTGTTATCCTAATGTTTCAGAATTTTTGGAGTTACAGAAGTATGAGAACAATTCGTATCTTTGCAGACTGTTCTGTTTTTGACAGATTCTGTTTTCTTTACATTGTGTGCTTATTTTGATGAATCTATGGTTTTTATCGGGGGGTATGATCCATGGTAAAGTTAGAATAAAGTAGATATAATGCAAGAACAAAATTTGAATGGGTTTTCTACAGTACTTAAAGTAAAGATTGGTTTTCTTATACTAACGGATCTCACGAAGGTTTTGTTGAGTTTTGTGTGATTGAAGTTTTCAAGTTTTGGGTGAGATCGCAATGGATGAAGGAATATGGATTAGCAAAAGGCTAAGCTTGGGGATGCCCGAGGCACCCCAAGATAATATTCAAGAAGTATCAAGCAACTAAGCTTGGGGATGCCCCCGAGTGGCATCCCCTCTTTCTTCTAACGACCATTGGTATTTTACTTGGAGCTATATTTTTATTCGTCACATATTATGAGTTTTGCTTGGAGCGTCTTGTATGATATGAGTCTTTGCTTGTTTTGTTTTTTATTTTAAGTCTTGAATCCTTGCTGGACACACCTTTTTGGGAGAGCCAAAAATTATGCTATGCTTGCTCCTATGCTTCACTTAAATTTTTATGAGCTATGGAATTGCTCTAGTGCCTCACTTATATCTTTTTAAGCACGGTGTGCTTTGTTATTTTTGAAGAAATGCTCTCATTCTTCATTTAGATTTATTTCGGATTTAGTAAAATTTTAAAGAAATTATCTCTTGCTTCACTTAGATTAATTTGAGAGAAAGAAATATTATGCTCATGTTCTTCACTTATATTTGTTTGAGCTTATTAAAAGCAACATATGAAACTAGTCCCAAAGTGATAGATATCCAAGAAGGATATAATAAAAACTTTCATGAAGATCATTGGACAAAATAAACTTGATTCTTAGTAATAGTTTTGAGATATGATGATAGTGATATGTGAGTCATGTTGATGAGTAATTATGCTTTAGTAAGAATATTGGTGTTAAGGTTTGTGATTCCCTATGCAAGCACAAAAGTCAATAGTTATGCAATGAAATTATATCCTACTTGTGGTGCATTATTCGGTGTTAATTATGCTTAATGCTTGCTTACGAGATTTTTTGTTTCTTGGTTGGACGCTTCTCAATCTTTTTGCTAGCCTTCATTTGCACTAAGTATGATCACTACTTGTGCATCCAAAACCCTTTAAACCAGTTTTGCCATATGAGTCCACTATACCTACCTATATGCGGTATTTCCGTGCTGTTCTAAACAAATTTGTATGTGCCATCTCTAATTTTCAAAATAAATTTCTCTTTTGTGTGCTCCTACCGCTCGCGAGGCGGTGAGGGGTGGCCGATATTTTTCCATGCTAGATGTGTTATTCTCACGATGAGTGTTTAGTCACTTGTCATTGCACAAGAGTATGGCAAAGGTATTAGGGATGCCCAGTCCCGAAATGAAAAATGAATTTACTTTATATTGTCAAATAATAAATTCCTTGGAAAGTGTTGGTATGGAGGGCACCCGTGGATACGGTTAGCCATGGAAAGTGAAATTATGGTGGAAAAAGGAATAAACTTTAATTTCTGTTTGGGAACCGCCTATGATATATCTAGCATGGAAAGTATTGGAAACTCTAAGTCGTTTTTGTTGGTGGGAAAAGTATGCCTCTCAAAATGTTTTTATCTCTCAATTTAAGCTTTGAGCTCTGGGACCTCTACAAATCCCTACTTCCCTCCGCGAAGGGCCTTTCTTTTACTTTATGCAATTTTTATTTTTACTTGAGTCTCCATCTTCTCTTACAAAGCACCAACTAAGGGGCACTATGATCGTACTTGAGCATTGGGTGTAGCTAATATTCGAGTGTGTTTCATGAATGGATCAATGATTGAGCATAATGGGCTAGGGATAACTTGCTTTAGTGTTGATATTTTGAAAGACATGGTTGCTTGTTGATATGCTTGAGTATTAAAGTCCTCATGTCAAAACTAGACTATTGCTTTGAACCACATAAACGTCCAAATGTCCATGCCACAAAGAAAAGAATATGTGATGAACATGTTAGGCAGCATTCCACATCAAAAATTCTGTTTTTATCATTTACCTACTCAAGGACGAGCAGGAATTAAGCTTGGGGATGCTGATACGTCCCCAACGTATCTATAATTTTTTATTGTTTCGTGTTGTTATATTATCATTTTTGGATGTTTTACAATCATTTTATATCAACTTTATATCATTTTTTGGGACTAACCTATTGACATAGTGCCCAGTGCCAGTTGCTGTTTTTTGCTTGTTTTTTACTTCGCAGGAAATCAATACCAAACGGAGTCCAAACGCAGCGAAACTTTTTGGAGATTTTTTTGGACCAGAAGACATCCAATGGGCCAAAGAAGTACCAAAGAGGGAGCCCGAGGTGAGCACAAGACACCAGGGCGCGCCTGGGCCCCCAGGCGCGCCCTGGTGGGTTGTGCCCATCTCGGAGACCTCCCACACCGCCTCTTTGCTCTATAAATACCCCAATATTCCAGAAACCCTAGGGAAGTCGACGAAAATCAATTCCAGCCACCGCAAGTTCCAGAAACCACAGATCCAATCTAGACACCATCACGGAGGGGTTCATCATCCTCATTGGTGCCTCTCCGATGATGCGTGAGTAGTTCATTGTAGACCTACGGGTCCGTAGTTAGTAGCTAGATGGCTTTCTCTGTCTCATTTGATTCTCAATACAATGGTCTCTTGGAGATCTATTTGATGTAACTCTCAAGAGATCTATTTGATGTAACTCTTTTTGTGGTGTGTTTGTTGGGATCTGATGAACTTTGAATTTATGATCAGATCTATGTTTTTATCCATGAAAGTTATTTGAGTCTTCTTTGATCTCTTATATGCATGATTGCTTATAGCCTCGTATTTCTTCTCCGATATTTGGGTTTTGTTTGGCCAACTTGATCTATTTATCTTGCAATGGGAAGAGGTGCTTTGTGATGGGTTCGATCTTACGGTGCGTGATCCCAGTGACAGAAGGGGAAACGACACGTATGTATCGTTGCCATTAAGGATAACAAGATGGGGTCTATTTCTACATAAATAGATCTTGTCTACATCATGTCATCGTTCTTATTGCATTACTCCATTTTTCCATGAACTTAATACACTAGATGCATGCTGGATAGCGGTCGATGTGTGGAGTAATAGTAGTAGATGCAGGCAGGAGTCGGTCTACTAATCGTGGACGTGATGCCTATATAATGATCATTGCCTGGATATTGTCATGATTATTTGAAGTTCTATCAATTGCCCAACAGTAATTTGTTTACCCACCGTATGCTATTTTTCTCGAGAGAAGCCACTAGTGAAACCTACGGCCCCCGGGTCTATTTTCTCATCATATATTTTCAGATCTATTTGCTATTTGCCTTCGCGATCTATTTTTATTTGCTTTTATTTTCAGATCTATATTATCAAAAACACAAAAATACCTTGCTGCAATTTTTTACTTATTTATTTTATCTCGCGTTCCCGCGAGATCTATTTATCCAATCTACTACAATTTTACCTATCTTTTTACCCGTGAGGGATTGACAACCCCTCTCTTACGTCGGGTTGCAAGTATTTGTTCTTTGTGTGCAGGAGCTGTTTACGTGGTGTTGCGTGGTTCTCCTACTAGTTCGATAACCTTGGTCTCATCACTGAGGGAAATACCTACCGTTGTTGTGCTGCATCATCCCTTCCTCTTTGGGGAAATACCGACGTAGTTCAAGCAAACATCAGTACTTCTGAGGCAGGCACAGGTGATGGTGTAGAACTCCAGTGGGAGTATGACGAGGAGCGTGCCCGGATGTACGTGTCATTTCTGGACGATCAGTAGTGGTTCCTAGTCGGCCGATCGGGGCGAATAGCAGGGTGGATTTGCTCTTTTTTGTTTGATTTCATCCGTTGTCGGATCCTGCTCTTATTTGGATGATTGAATGGATGTTGAACTATTTATGTTGTAGCATGTGGTGAGTGTAAGACTTTATCTCGTACTCTCATCTATTCAGTACATGGTGTGTTATAATGATATCCACCTTGCGAAGTGTCATCGATATTCACTTCTATCCTTGGCGGGTCTTCCAAGACCCTTAAGCATAAGACCACATATTGGGCATTACAAACATGGTATTAATTCGCTTTTAAGCCAAGTTTACTTGCAAACATCATTAATTCGACCATATTATGTTCATGTTTTCGATTATAGTTGCATTTTACGTCTTCTTAATCATCAATGACATCTTACTAATTTCCTGTGTCATCATCCTTATTGAATGTGTGTTGAAGCCATAACTAATTATCATTGAGCTTTTGAATTTTTTCTCCTGTTGCTGATTGGTCCTACAACATTGAGAGGTGAGGAAAAGGATAAGCCACACATGTATCTATGGTATGGTAACCAGAATAACAAAAGACAGGCAAGCAACATGCAAGGTGTAAACAAACACACATTCAAGTAACCAGTTGGTGAGGGGCCTTAGTACAATTGTCTCACAATTTTGTATCTTTTCCTACTAATTTTCTTGACTTGAATTTCCGTAGCAACGCGCGGGGTATCATCCAGTTCCAACAATGATCAACCCCAAGAAATGTAGCCTACAGTTCGGTGACCGACCTCTCCATAGAGAACAACCTACTAGTGTAGGTGGTCTTTGCTACTTGTGAGCTGCCTTGGAATTTTCCCTGAAGAGGAAGGGTGAAACAATATAGTAGCAGATAAGTATTTCCTTCAGTGAGAACCAAGGTTATTGAACCAATAGCAGAACCAAGCAAATCCTAGTAAGCAATACCTGCACACACAAGAGCAAATACTTGCACCCAACGCGGGCAAGATGGTTGTCAATCCCCTTGAGCTCGTTATTTGCAAGCATTAAATCTGATATTGATAGCTAGATGAATTGAAAATTAAAATAAAAGTAAATAAATTGCAGCAAGGTATCTTTGGTTTTTGTAATATGATAAAAGTAGACTCGGGGGCCATATTTTCACTAGAGGCTTCTCTCTCCAAACATAGCATACGGTGGGTAGACACATTACTATTGTGCAATTGATAGAAAAGTGCATAGTTACGATGATATTCATGGCAATGATCACATATATATGCATCACATTCGTGACAAGTAGACCGGCTCCTGCCTGCATCTACTACCACTAGTCTACCAATCGACTGACTCCTGCTTGCATCTATGGTATTAAGTTCATGACAAACAGAGTAACACTTTAAGCAAGATGACATGATGCAGACAAAATAAAACCAAGCAATATGATTAAAACTCGTCATTTTACCCTTAATGGCAACAATACAAATACCTGCCTCGCTACCCTTGCTATCACTGGGTGAGGACACCGCAAGATTGAACCCACTACAAAGCACCTCTGCCACTGAAGATAAATCAATCTAGTTGGCCAAACCAAACGGATAGATCGGATAGAAATACAAAGCTATAACAATCATGCATAATAAAGTTCAGAAAAGACTCAATTAATTTCAATGAATAATCTAATCATAAACCCACAATTCATCGGATCCCAACAAACACACCACAAAAGAAGATTACATCGAATCGATCTCCAAATAGAACATTGTATTGAAGATCAAAGAGAGAGAACAAGCCATCTAGCTACTAGCTATGGACCCGTAGGTCTGTGGTGAACTACTCACACATCATCGAAAGGGCAGCAAGGTTGATGTAGAAGCCCTCCATGGTCGATTCTCCCTCCGGTAGAGTACCAAGAAAGGCATCCAGATGGGACCGCGGAAGAACAGAAGCTTGCGGCGACGGAAAATTGTTTCATCTGGCTCTCTAGGGTTTTTGGAACATTTGGGAATTTATTGCGCTGGAATTAGGTTAGATGGAGCCACGTGGGGTGATACATCTCCATTATATCTACTTTTCCAAACATTTTTGCTCTTGTTTTGAACCCTAATTTGCATGATTTGAATGAAACTAACCCGGACTGACGCTGTTTTCAGAGAACTACCATGGTGTTGTTTTTGTGCAAAAATAAAAGTTCTCGGAATTGGATGAAACTTTTTGGAGATATTTTATGGAATACATAAAAATACTGGAGACAAGACCCACTTGAGGGGGGCCACCCTGTGCCCACATGGCACCAGGGCGCGCCCACCCCGCTGGGCGCGTCCTGGTGGCTTGTGGGGCCCACGTAGCTCGCTGAACCTAATCTCAAGTCTATAAATTCCTATTTCCCGAGAAAAAAATAAGAGAGGAAGTTTCATCGCGTTTTATGATACGGAGCCGCTGCCACCTCCTGTTCTTCATCGGGAGGCCAGATATGGGGTCCGTTCGAGGCTCCGGAGAGGGGATCTTTCGTCTTCGTCATCATCAACCATCCTCCATCACTAATTTCATGATGCTCACTGCCGAGAGTGAGTAATTTCTTCGTAGGCTTGCTGGACGGTGATGGGTTGGATGAGATTCATCATGTAATCGAGTTAGTTTTGTTAGGGCTTGATCCCTAGTATCCACTATGTTATGAGATTGATGTTGCTATGACTTTGCTATGCTTAATGCTTGTCACTAGGGCCCGAGTGCCATGATTTCAGATATGAACCCTTTATGTTTTCATGAATATATTTGTGTTCTTGATCCGATCTTGCAAGTTGTATGCACCTGCTACGAGTTATGATCCGCATACCCCAAGGTGACAATAATTGGGATTTGATACATCTCCAACGTATCTATAATTTATGAAGTATTCATGCCATGTTTACAACAATTTTATATGGTTTTGGTATGATTTGATTAGAACTAACCCGGACTGACGTTGTTTTCAGCAGAACTACCGTGGTGTCATTTTTTGTACAGAAATAAAAGTTCTCAGAATGGGCTGAAAAATTACGGTGATTTTTATGGACCAAAAGAGACCCTCAAAGCACCGAAGCTGGGCCAGGAAGTGGACGAGGTGGCCACAAGCCGCCAGGGTGAGCCCTGGGGGTAGGGCGCGCCCCTACGGCTTGTGGGCCCCTCGGGCACCCCCTTGATGTGAGACCGACGCCAAAAATTCTTATAAATACCCAAACCTCTGAAAAGAACCCTAGATCGGAAGTTCCGCCGCCGCAAGCCTCTATACCCATGAAAAACCTATCTAGGCCCTCTACGGCACCCTGCCGGAGGGGCCATCATCATCGGAGGCCATGGAGGAGGAAGCCGGAGGGGGCCATCATCACCATGGAGGCCAAGGACCAGAGGGAGGACCTCTCCCAATCTAGGGGGGTGGCCATGGAGGAGGAAGCACAAGGGGGAGACTCTCTCCCCCTCTCTCTCGGTAGCGCCGGAGTGCCGTCGGGGGAACCATCGCCGTGGTGATCGTCTTCATCAACATCATGTTCCTCATCTCTTTTAAGTGATCCACTCTCCCGCACCCCGTTGTAATCCCCTACTTGAACATGGTGCTTTATGCCACATATTATGATCCAATGATGTGTTGCCATCCTATGATGTTTTGAGTAGATTTCTTTTGTCTTTTGGTTTGATTGATGATCTAGATTGGTTTGAGTTGTATGTTTTATTTTGGTGCTGTCCTATGGTGCCCTCCGTGCCGTGCACACGTGAGGGATTCCCGCCGTAGGGTTTGCAATATGTTTATGATTCGCTTATAGTGGGTTGCTAGAGTGACAGAAGCTTAAACCTGAGTAAGGGGGTTGTTTGCGTATGGTGAAAGGATCAAGAAGAGGGGTCTAGAGGGGGGGTGATTAGACCCTCAACAAGTAAAAGTGGCAATTTTTAAGTTCTTCATGTTGAGGTGGAGTTTTAGCACATGCTTAAGCATTCACAATACATTTCAACCAAGCATGACAAGAGTATATGCAGTGGAAAGAGTAAAGCATGCTAATTGCAAGAAAGTAAAGGGATGGGATTGGAGTGTGCAAACGGAATGAAGACACGGAGATTTTTGGCGTGGTTCCGATAGGTGGTGCTATCGTACATCCACGTTGATGGACACTTCAACCCATGAAGGGTAACGGTTGCTCAAGTCCACGGAGGGCTCCACCCATGAAGGGTCCACAAAGAAGCAACCTTGTCTATCCCATCATGGCCATCGCCCATGAAGGACTTGCCTCACTCGGGTAGATCTTCACGAAGTAGGCGATCTCCTTGCCCTTACAAACTTCTTGGTTCAACTCCACAATCTTGTCGGAGGCTCCCAAGAGACACCTAACCAATCTAGGAGACACCACTCTCCAAAAGGTAATAGATGTTGTGTTGATGATGAACTCCTTGCTCTTGTGCTTCAAATGATAGTCTCCCCAACACTCAACTCTCTCTCACAGATTTGGATATGGTGGAAAGATGATTTGAGTGGAAAGCAACTTGGGGAAGGCTAGAAATCAAGATTCTTGTGGTTGGATTGGAATATCTTGATCTCAACACATGAGTAGGCGGTTCTCTCTCAGAAAATGTAGGCTGGAAGTGTAGGCACGTTCTAATGGCTCTCTCACTTATGGAGAAGGGGGTGGAGGGGTATATATAGCCTCCACACAAAATCCAACTGTTACACACATTTAACCCAACTCGGTCAGACCGAATAGAAGAACTCGGTGAGACCGATTCAGTTTAAAATGTGAACATTAGGAATCTCGGTGGGACCGACTGGAACAACTCGGTGGGACCGATGTGCTAGGGCTAGGGCAAAACCTCATCTCGGTGAAGCCGATTGCGTGAACTTGGTGAGACCAATTTCAGCAAAGAGCAAATAGGGAGTTGGTCAAGCAAACTCGGTGTGACCGATCGCTCATTTCGGTGAGACCGAAATGTTACAAAAGGGAAACAGAGAGTTTGCAGGGCCATCTCGGTGAGACCGAGATTTGTATCGGTGTGACCGAGGTGTTAGGGTTTCTGGCAGTGGCTATGTCAAATGAACTCGATGGCACCGGATAGAAGATTTCGGTGGGGCCGAGTTTGACTTTGGGTTTTGGACATATTTGGAAATGAGAAAGTGGTTGAGGGCTTTGTAGCAATATCACTAAGCATTTTGGGCAAGTAGACCATTAAGCAACACCTCATCCCCTTTTAATAGTATTGGATTTCCTATGGACTCAATGTGATCTTGGATCACTAAAATAGAAATGAAGAGTCTTGAGCTTTTGCCAATATGTGTCCTTAGCATTTTGAAGGGGTTCCACATCCTCTTGTCCTTACCACGCCATTGTTGAACTTGTCTGAAATACACTAGATAAAAGCATTAGTCCAACAAGAGATATGTTGACATTAATTACCAAAGTCACCCAGGGAGCACTTGTGCTTTCAATCTCCCCCCTTTTGGTAATTGATGACAACATACATCAAAGCTTGAGATTAAAGATATGCAGAGTAATGGGTAAAGCTTTGGAAAGACATGTAACATGCATAAGCTCCCCCTACATGTATGTAATCATGTGAAGTTATAATATAAGAACATGTGAATGCATAAGCATGACAGAGCAAGCAATGAGTTGCATGTATCTTGGCTATATGCATCAGTGCAAATGATGTGGTTAAGGAGTGTACCTCCATGTTTATGAATCCTTCTTGCAAACAATATGTACATTAGCAAGAGATCATCATGCACATGAGTGTGATGCATATACTTACCTTGTGATCTTGAGCTAGCTTTGGAAAGAGTGGACTTGAGAAAACAGGGTTAGATAACACAAGAACACTCTAAGTAAAGCAAAATCAGTAAACCACAAGAGTACCAAGACTGGGATGACATGTAATGGGTGAGTACTGAGTACTTCATTTAGATATTGACATGTCCCCAAAGATCTAAAGATATGCAATGAATTCCAAAGATTTTTCTCCCCTAGACATGGACTCATTATCCCCTTGAATCAGATATTGGATAATGGGAGAAGGTAGGGTGAGAGAAAATCAGAGAAAGAAAGGGTAATATTAACCACAATCAGAGCAACAAGAATATTCAATGGCTATAACTAAGAGTAAAAACATATTGACATGTCTTTCTCCTCTAAAAGACATGTGACTTCTCTCCTCTTTTGTCAACAAGCATCTGTAGAAGAGCTTAGGTGTGCTCATATGATAAGCTTTGTTGTGCTCTCTCTCCCCCTTTGACATCAATTTCCAAGAAGGGCACTTCTGGAGCATGAGTCAAGTAGGTGTGGTCCTCGAGAGTCACTACATAGCAACAGGTAGTCTGAGATGCTAATAGAGGATAGAATCATTGAGTGGAGCTGAAGAAAATAGGCAGTAAAAATGGCAACATATCTTCTCAGAGTTGAAATCGGTGACTCCGATTATTTTCCTTCGGTTACGCCGAAATGACAGAGTCACAGAAAGTCCTGATCGGTGAGACCGAATCAGTCCATGCCGGTTGTACTGATGAACTGTTCACAAGGAGACCTTGTATTTCGGTCAGGCCGATAGGTTTGAATCGGAGGGACCGAGTTCAACACAGAGTAAAGATTTTGTCAACTCAGATCACTTGGCAAATGAAATCTCACAAGGATTTGCAAGGAATTAACTGAAAGATTTGCAATGAATTAACCACAGAAAGATAATTAGAAAAGAGATCTAGATGAAGTTTTTTTTGTTTAAAAAAATCAAACTAGCAAGAAACATATGCAAGGACACAAAGTAAATGAGCAAAGAACACTAGAGAACTTCATCTAGAGGGGGTCGGCGATAAAGTCACCTATGTTAGAGTATATTGACTTAGGAGTCAAGTGAGATCACTTGATCATAGGTCATACTCATCGTTTAAGCTCAAAATGGGGTTACCATTTTTCGTTTAAGCATTTTGATGTATTCACATCTTGTTGAGTTGCTTTGACTCATGACTTGGGTCAAAGCTTCTCTAAGATGGAATGACATACCTTGGGTTGTGGTGTTGATCTTGATCATGTAGTCAAACTTGTGTTGGATGCTCAAGGTTGATGTTGTCCATCAAGAGTTGGGAGCACCACTAGTAATTTGAGTTCATCTTTCTACATGGGTTAGTCTTGCAAGGAAGAGCACTTGTGTATCCAAAATGACAATCGTGAAACTTGATACCAAATGAAATTTGATATATTGAAATTGTCAAAGGATATAGTAGGGACTTGGTGATGTAGAGATTTCTCAAAATGTGAGTGACTTGCAATCTCATAGATTGAGGTTCATCCAAGTACCTACAAGGGTTAGATAACATGCAAGAGTACAAGTATAGATCCAAGACATATGATCATCATCATAAGAGAAATATCAAGGATTAGTCATAAAAGGCTCATGCCTTGCATGTATCCAAATGGAGCTTCTACTCAAAGTTTGAGCCATCAATGATATTCAATCCACCTCTCAAATGGCAAAATACTTTCTCATCAAGCGGTTTGGTGAATATATCCGCCAATTGCTTATCGGTACGAACATGCTTAAGATTGATGTCTCCTTTAGCAACATGATCTCGAATGAAATGATGATGAGCTTCAATATGCTTAGTTCGAGAGTGTTGCATGGGATTGTGAGAAATCTTAATAGCACTTTCATTTTCACAAAGCAATGGAACATGTCTCACATGTATCCCATAATCCTTAAGGGTTTGGGTCATCCAAAGTAATTGAGCACAACATGATCCAGCGGCAATGTATTCCGCTTCGGCGGTGGATAAGTATACTGAGTTTTGTTTCTTGGAGGACCAAGACACAAGGGATCTTCCAAGAAATTCACAAGTACCCGAAGTGGACTTTCTATCAACCTTGTCACCGGCATAGTCCGAATCGGAGTAGCCAACAAGATCAAAAGATGACCTCTTAGGGTACCAAATGCCAAAGTTTGGTGTATGAATTAAGTATCTCCCTATCCTTTTCACAGCCTTAAGATGACATTCTTTAGGGGCCACTTGATATCGTGCACACATGCACACACTTAGCATAATATCAGGACGGGAGGCACATAGATATAAAAATGAACCAATCATAGAGCGGTAAACCTTTTGGTCAACTGGTTTGCCATCCTTAGTCAAGTCAAGATGTCCACTAGTAGGCATGGGTGTTTTCATACCTTTTGCTTTCTTGCATGTTGAACTTGTTGAAAAGATCCTTGGTATACTTTGTTTGAGAAACAAAGGTACCTTCCTTAGTTTGCTTGATTTGCAAACCAAGGAAAAATTTGAGTTCACTCATCATAGACATCTCAAACTTCTCCGACATTAGCCTTCCAAACTTTTCACTAAAATGGGGGTTAGTAGAACCAAATATGATATCATCCACATAAATTTGGCACACAAATAATTCACCATTAACCCTTTTAGTAAAAAGTGTAGAATCAATCTTCCCAATTTCAAAGCCTTTTTCAATAAGGAACTTGGTCAAGCATTTATACCATGCTCTAGGAGCTTGTTTAAGACCATAAAGAGCTTTGTGAAGTTTGTAGACATGATTAGGTTTCTTAGGATTGACAAAGCCAGGAGGTTGTTTAACATACACTTCCTCCTCAATTTCTCCATTTAGAAAAGCACTTTTAATGTCCATTTGGTATAAAGTGATACCATGGTGATTGGCATAAGCAAGTAAGATGCGTATGGACTCAAGTCTAGCAACGGGGGCATATGTCTCACCATAGTCCATACCTTCGACTTGAGTGTAGCCTTGGGTGACGAGACGGGCCTTGTTGCATACAACTTGTCCATCCTCATCTTGCTTGTTCCGAAACACCCATTTGGTTCCAATGACATTGTGGTTGTCGTCAGGCTTTTCCACCAATGTCCACACTTGATTCCTCTTGAAGTTGTGTAGCTCTTCATGCATAGCGTTCACCCAATCCGGATCCTCAAGGGCTTCTTCAACTTTCATGGGTTCAATACTAGAAATGAATGAGTAATGTTCACAAAAGTTAGCTAAACAAGTTTTAGAGCGAGTGATTCTCCCAATTTGAATGTCATCAAAGATTTGTTCGACGGGATGGTCTCTTGTGACTCTTGCTCTAACTCGTGAGAGCTTTTGTTTGGGTTGGGGTGGAACGTCCTCTTCATTGTCTTCTTCTTCTTCTTGTCCTCCTTCATTGTTGTTGGCGTTGTTGTTCTCTTGTGGAGGTGGAGAGGGAGGTCGATGTGGTTCATCTTGATGTACTTCCTCATTTCCTTCGTCTTGACGTGTTCCACTTGGGGCTGCCTCCAAGTCAACTTGTGGTTCACCTTGATGTGAAGTTGAGGCTTCCACTTGAATGGACGAAGTACTCTCCTTCACCTCCGTTGGGCGAATCTGGCCAATAGACAAGTCTTGAATTGCTTTCGAAGGATCTTTGTCTCCTACATCAATTGGCAATTGCTCTACTTGCGAGCCGTTAGATTCATCAAACTTCACATCTACAGTCTCTTCAACCTTTCGAGTGAAATTGTTGTAGACACGGTAAGTGTGAGAGTTTGAGCCATAACCGAGTAGGAAACCTTCATGAGATTTAGGAGCAAATTTCCAACGACGATGCTTATCAAAAATGTAGCACTTTGAGCCAAATACTCAAAAGTATCCAACTTGGGGTTTGTTACCAGTGAGAAGCTCGTATGCCATCTTGCCGAGAAGCTTGTGAAGACATAGTCGATTCGTAGCATGACAAGCTGTCTCAACCACTTCCACCCAAAAGTGTCTTGGCGTCTTGTATTCATCAAGCATCGTTCTTGCCATCTCAATAAGTGCCCGATTCTTCCTCTCAACAACTCCATTTTGTTGAGGTGTGTACGTAGCCGAGAACTCATGTGAAATCCCTTCTTCATCAAGAAAGGTATCCACATTTGCGTTCTTGAACTCCGTTCCATTGTCACTTCGAACCTTCTTGATCTTCACTTGAAATTGGTTTTGGGCCCTCCTAGCGAAGTTCTTGAAGATCTTTTGGACCTGCAATTTATCATCAAGAAAGAACACTCACGTAAATCTTGAAAAGTCGTCAACAATGACCAAAGCGAACGAGTTACCACCGAGGCTCTTGTAGGCGTTGGGACCGAAAAGATCCATATGAAGTAGCTCAAGCGGTCTTC
This sequence comes from Thinopyrum elongatum, assembly GCA_011799875.1. NCBI lineage: Eukaryota > Viridiplantae > Streptophyta > Magnoliopsida > Poales > Poaceae > Thinopyrum > Thinopyrum elongatum. Next base: position 345,047,638 of record CM022297.1, on the reverse strand, counting down.
TCGTGGTCATGATGTTCTTTACGGGATGACTTCCTCCAACTTGTTTTCCTGCTTGACAAGCACTGCAAAGTCTATCCTTGTCAAATATGACATCTTTAACACCAAGGATATGATCACCTTTAATAAGCGTATCAAGATTTCGCATACCCACGTGACCTAACCTTCTATGCCATAACCAACCTTTAGAAGATTTAGCAATTAAGCAAGTACAAGGTTGAGCTCTCTTAGTGAAATCAACAATGTATAGATCACCTCTACGAATACCGGTAAAGACCATATTTTGATTATCTCTTCGAAACACTTGGCAATCTACTTTAGTAAATAGAACATTGAAACCAAAGTCAGCTAGTCTAGATACAAAAATAAGATTATAACCAAGAGATTCAACGAGCATAACGTTTTGAATGGAGCTATCATGGGAGATGGCCACCTTACCAAGGCCAAGTACTTTACCCTTTGAGTTATCACCAAAGGTGACATACTTGCGGGGACCGTCGTTTTCAGTAAGCTCACGAAACATGTCCTTATCTGTGGTCATATGATCAGTACATCCACTATCAAGAACCCATTCCTTTCCTCCGGCCATGTAACCACGAAGGTTAGCCATAAGACCAAAGTGTCTCATTTACTCATCGAAATCAAAGTCACTATCATCATCCTCATCATAGTATCCATGTTCAACATCATCATGTGAATGATCATCACCTAGAGAGGGTGATTCATTAGATGTATGACCATGACAATGTGCATGCTTATGAATTCTAATGACTTGTGAAATGATGCTACTAATGATTCCAACATCTCCTTTGGCACGCATAAGGTCACAAAGCTCAAATAGACAATCATCAAATTTAGGATCACTAGGATTCATTTTATGAAAAGTAATGAACTTTTGGAGAATATCATCTAGATTTTTCAAGGCATAGTTTGGAAAACGCTCCTCAAGATATTTCCATATAGTATAAGCACATTCAAATGTAGGAAAGCATACAAGCAAATTTCTAGGCAATCCTCTCATGATAAGATCAATAGTTCTAAGATTGCGGGTCATGTCAAGATACTCATCGGGGGTAGGATGCAAGGGATCAATGGGGGGCACATAAGGGCTGGTAATATACTTGTTCAAATTATATTCATTGAAAATCTCAAGCATCTCATTCTTCCAAGAACTATAGAACTCTCCATCAAGCATAGGCACTCTACATGTAATATTCCCAATCGTAGACTCATCCATCTTCCTCCAATGGCGATTAAACCAAAGCAATGGAGACCAATGCTCCGATACCAATTGAAAGGATTGAGAAGAGGGGTCTAGAGGGGGGTGATTAGACCCTCAACAAGTAAAAGTGGTAATTTTTAAGTTCTTCAAGTTGAGGTGGAGTTTTAGCACAAGTTTAAGCATTCACAATACATTTCAAGCAAGCATGACAAGAGTATATGCAACGGAAAGAGTAAAGCATGTTAATTGCACGAAAGTAAAGGGATGTGATTGAAGTGTGCAAACGCAATGAAGACACGGAGATTTTTGGCGTGGTTCCGATAGGTGGTGCTATCGTACATCCACGTTGATGGAGACTTCAACCCACGAAGGGTAACGGTTGCACGAGTCCACAGAGCGCTCCACCCAAGAAGGGTCCACGAAGAAGCAACCTTGTCTATCCCACCATGGCCATCGCCCACGAAGGAATTTCCTCACTTGGGTAGATCTTCACGAAGTAGGCGATCTCCTTGCCCTTACAAACTTCTTGGTTCAACTCCACAATCTTGTCGGAGGCTCCCAAACGACACCTAACCAATCTAGGAGACACCACTCTCCAAAAGGTAATAGATGTTGCGTTGATGATGAACTCCTTGCTCTTGTGCTTCAAATGATAGTCTCCCCAACACTCAACTCTCTCTCATAGATTTGGATATGGTGGAAAGATGATTTGAGTGGAAAGCAACTTGAGGAAGGCTAGAAATCAAGATTCTTGTGGTTGGATTGGAATATCTTGATCCCAACACATGAGTAGGTGGTTCTCTCTCAGAAAATGTAGGCTGGAAGTGTAGGCATGTTCTGATGGCTCTCTCACTTATGGAGAAGGGGGTGGAGGGGTATATATAGCCTCCACACAAAATCCAACCATTACACACATTTGACCCAACTCGGTCAGACCAAATAGAAGAACTCGGTGAGACCGATTCAGTTCAAAATGTGAACGTTAGGAATCTTGGTGGGCCCAACTGGAACAACTCGGTGGGACTGATGTGCTAGGGCTAGGGCAAAACCTCATCTCGGTGAAGCCGATTGCGTGAACTCGGTGAGACCGATTTCAGCAAAGAGCAAATAGAGAGTTGGTCAAGCAAACTCGGTGTGCCCGATCGCTCATTTCGGTGAGACCGAAATGTTACAAAAGGGAAACACAGAGTTTGCAGGGCCATCTCAGTGAGACCGAGATCCATATCGGTGTGACCGAGGTGTTAGGGTTTCTGGCAATGGCTATGTCAAATGAACTCGGTGGCACCGGATAGAAGATTTCGGTGGGGCCGAGTTTAACTTTGGGTTTTGGACATATTTGGAAATGAGAAAGTGGTTGAGGGCTTTGGAGCAATATCACTAAGCATTTTGAGCAAGTAGACCATTAAGCAACACCTCATCCCCTTTTAATGGTATTGGCTTTCCTATGGACTCAATGTGATCTTGGATCACTAAAATAGAAATGAAGAGTCTTGAGCTTTTGCCAATATGTGTCCTTAGCATTTTGAAGGGGTTCCACATCCTCTTGTCCTTACCACGCCATTGTTGAACTTGTCTGAAATACACTAGATAAAAGCATTAGTCCAACAAGAGATATGTTGACATTAATTACCAAAATCACCCAGGGAGCACTTGTGCTTTCATATGGGAGTAAAGAGGACTTGATACTTTAATGCTATGGTTGGGTTTTACCTTAATGATCTTTAGTAGTTACGGATACTTGCTAAAGTTCCAATCATAAGTCCATATGATCCAAGTAGAGAAAGTATGTTAGCTTATGGCTCTCCCTCATATAGAATTGCAATAATGATTACCGATCTTGTTAACAATTTCCTAGGGCAATTCCGCACACCGTTCCATCATTATTCCACACTCGCTATTTGTAATATATTCTAACTTTATGATAACAGCACCTATTTTTATATTTTAGCTCTCTGATATCATGCAAAGCTATCCTCTTTATACCCACAACGTAGTTTTATTTCTCGTTTCTAGATGAATGTAAACGCTGGGTGTACGTAGAGTTGTATCGGTGGCAAATAGAATTTGAGAGAATATTGATCTTACCTTTAGCTCCTTATGGGTTCGACACTCCATACTTATCACTTCCATCTTTGGAAATTGCTACGATGATTCCTTGCACTTGGGGATTATCAGGATTCTTTCCGGTGATTACCGTAGTTTGAGGAGTTCATGTATTCACCATGTGTTAATGCTTTGTTCTGGTTCTCTATTAAAAGAAGGTCTTAATATCGCTTAGTTCCCTTATGGACCCTGCTGCCACGGGAGGGTAGGACAAAAGATGTCATGCAAGTTCTTATTATAAGCACGTATGACTATATACGGAATACATGCCTACATTACATTGATGAATTGGAGCTAGTTCTGTGTCGCCCTAGGTTATGACTGTTATATGATGAATATTATCCAATATTATCACCGATCCAATGCCTACGAGCTTTTCACATATTGATCTTTGCTAAGTTACTACTGTTGCTACTATTGTTACAACTGATATAAAACTATTGCTACTACTGTTACCGCTACCATTGCTATCGTTACTACTACTATCAAATTACCATGCAACTGTGCTACTGATCACTCTGCTGCAGATATTTAGCCTCCAGGTGTGGTTGAATTGACACCTCAACTGCTAATACTTGCAAATATTCTTTGGCTCCCCTTGTGTCGAATCAATAAATTTGGGTTCAATACTCTACCCTCGAAAACTGTTGCGATCCCCTATACTTGTGGGTTATCAAGACCTTTTTCTGGCGCCGTTGATAGGGAGCATAGCTATATTTGTTGAGTCACTTGGGATTTATATATGTTGATCACTATGAAGAATCTTAAGGATGATAGAACCAAGATCGTTCCCTCTAAGACGAGGGGAGGTAAGGAACTTCTAGTCCTGCACTTGATTCCCCTTCTGTTTTGAGTAAGCTTGCAACACCACCACCTGCTATTAATCCTGATATGTCGCAAGTAATTGATGATGCTACTTCTGCTATGAATGATGCTATTGATGATGCTAGTACTTTGATTGATAAGAATGTGCCACTAGTTGAATTTCTTGATGAACAACTTGGTAGAGCTAAAGAAATTGAGAATGCTGAAACTGATGAGGTTATTGAAACTAGAAATATGAAACACCTACTAGACCTAGCTCTCCTAGTTATGAATTGCCTAAGATACCCGAGGGTTATGTTATGGATGGAGAGGTAGCTAGGGATTTTCTTGCTTGTAAGGATAGAGATGGTCTTAAGAAATTACTATGCAAGTTGAAAGAAAAATCTTTGAATGCTAGAATGAAATATGATCCTAAGTTTGCTACTTTAGCTATCTTTATTGCTGATAAGCATTATGAATTCTCTGTCGATCCTGAGTTAATTACTTTGGTTGAATTTGATTCTTTCCATGGTTATGAAACTGAAACTAGTGTGGCACATCTTACTAAATTAAATGATATAGCCACCCTATTTGCTCATGAGGATTTTTTTTTGCTATTACTATATTCTCAAGTTATTTCCTTTCTCGTTAAAGGGTGAGGCTAAGATATGGTACAATACTCTTGCTCCTGGTTGTGTGCGTAGTACCCAGGATATGATTTATTACTTCTCTGGAAAATATTTTCCTGCTCATAAGAAACAAGCTGCCTTACAGGAAATATTTATCTTTGTGCAAATTGAAGAAGAAAATCTCCCTCAAGCTTGGGGAGGCTTCTCCAATTACTTAATGCTTTGCCTGATCATCCACTTAAGAAAAATGAAATACTTGATATCTTCTATTATGGACTAACCGATGCTTCTAGGGACTACCTAGATAGTTGTGCTGGTTGCGTTTTCAGGGAACGAACCGTTGAACAAGTTGAGGAACTATTGAATAATATATTGAAGAATGATAATTGGACTCTTCCTGAACCACCACCTAAGCCCACTCCGAAGAAGAGGGGTATTTTATTTCTCAGTCCTAAAGATATGCAAGAAGCAAAGAAATGCATGAAGGAAAAAGGTATTAAAGTTGAAGATGTTAAGAATTTACCACCTATTGAAGAAATACATGATCTTGACACACCACCACAGGTGGTAGAGGTAAATTCTCTTTTAAAGTTTGATGAAGGTGATATCCCTTATAATAAATCTCATAGTCAATGCTTGTATGAATTTGACAATTACATTATTAAGCAAGATCATTTTATTGCAAATGTTATGAAACAATTGAAACAAAATGCCTACATGATTGATCGCTTGAGTGACTTGTTGTTTAGAAATGTTAATGATGTCAAGGGTGTAGGTAAACATGCTTCTATGGTCCAAAACCAATTAGAAAAAGTTGCTAAATCTGAAAGTGAATTGCTCAATGAAATGAATAGTAATATGAATGATCATGTTGTTAGAGTAATGACTAGAGGAGGAAGAATGACTCAGGAGCCACTTTATCCTGAAGGTCAAAGAATTGAACAAGACTCTCAAAGAATTAATATTGATGCACCTAGTCCTTCTAAAAAGAAAAAGAAAAAGAAAAATAATAGGATTTTTCATACTTCTAGTGAACCTGAGGTAGAGAAACCTTCTGAGGATAGTAATGATGTTTCTATTTCTGATGCTGAAACTCAATCTAGTAATGAACATTCACCTAGTGATAATGATAATGATGATGTTCATGTAGATACTCAACCAGACAATGATAAAGAACCTGATAATGATGTTGAAATAGAACCTGCTGTTGATCTTGATAAACCACCTCCTAAAAATAAATGTTATGATAAGAGAGATTTTGTTGCTAGAAAACATGGTAAAGAAAGAGAACCATGGGTTCAGAAACCCATGCCCTTTCCACCTAAACCATCTAAGAATAAGGATGAGGAAGAATTTGAACGCTTGCTGAAATGCTTAGGCAAGTCTTTTTGCGTACTCGTTTGACTGATATTTTAAAGATGGCCCCATATGCTAAATACATGAAAGACATTGTCACTAATAAAAGCAAGATACCAGAAGCTGAAATCTCCACCATGCTCGCAAACTATTCTTTTAAGGATGGAGTACCTAAGAAACTAGGAGATCCAGGAATAGCAACTATACCATGCTGCATTAAAAGAAAGTATGTCAAAACTGCTTTGTGTGATTTAGGAGCCGGTGTTAGTGTTATGCCTTTCTCTTTATGTAAAAGACTTGATTTAAACAAACTCACTCCCACTAAAATATCATTACAAATGGCTGACAAATCAACTTCCATACCTACTGGTGTCTGTGAGGATGTGCCCGTTGTAGTTGCAAATGTTACTATCTTAACAGACTTTGTTATACTTGATATGCCCGATGACGACAACATGTCGATTATCGTTGGTATAACATTTTTAAATATTGCAGGGGCTGTTATTAATTCCAACAAAAACAAGGTCACTTTTCATATCAATGGTAATGAACATACGGTGCACTTTCCGAAGAAACAATTTCAAGTAAATGGTATTCATGTTATTGAAAAGACTCCGACAATTACTATTGGAAGTTTTCAAATCCCTCTTCCTACTGTCAAAAAGAAATATGAAACACTTATTATTGGGGAGATGCATATCCCCGTTGAGTTAACTTGGTGTTTTACGAAGATTCTTCGGTTTCATGTTAATCGAAAATAGTTTGTTAATAAGACTTGATCAACCTTATTAATGGATTCTTTTTGAGACACATGTGGTAGATGAATCTAGTAAGCACAACCTTCTGTACCCACTTTTTATTTTCTATTATTTTTAGTTAAATGCAATAAAATGCCATGATTATCCAGTTTTTAGAATTATCCGTGCAATAAAAAAGGTGCCCAAAAATGAAAGTGCTCAAAATGACCTGAATTTTTTACATGAATTTTTACTGAATATTTAAGAATTTTCGGCACTAAAATCGTCCCAGGGGGATGCCCCAGGTGCCCACAAGGCACCAGGGCACGCCCACCCTCCTAGGCGCGCATAGGTGGCTTGTGGGCCCCACAGGGACCCCCTCACTTATCCCTTTAAGCCACTTCGTCTCTTACCTCTAGCAAAAATTCCTGGTAGCTCTCTCTCGCGCGCGCGTTCTTGCTCTCAAACATCAAATTTTCGATCTCTTTGCTCAGAGCTCCATTTCCGAAACTTTTTTGGGGGATTGCTACTTGGTATGTGACTCCTCCATTGCTCCAATTAGTTTTTGTTTTGGTGGATTATATTTTGCATAATTAGCTGCCCTTGGTGCTACTAAAAATGAGCTTGCATGTTGAATTCGTTGAGTTCCAAGTAGTTTGAATGCTTGATATAGCCTCTAGACATCCATATGAGTAGTTGCTATCAATCTTGTGAAGTTTTGTTGACATCATTTTGTGGCCCAAAAATTCCAGAAATTTGTTCGTACAAAAATGAACTTCTTTAGGAGGAGTTCCTTGAGGAGAAGGTCCTTGGAGGCATCATCGAGTGAGAGCTTGATACGACATGCCTATGTTGAACCAAGGGCAAGCTCGGTGCGGGATTCCAACACTAAATTGTGTCGGTGGCCTTGCGACGAGTTCATGATAGGCGCGGGCATTAAGGAAGAATTTGATGAATATGTTCATAACACTGAGCTCGCTCCCTTCATCGCAGATAAGTGCACGCAACACTACAACCTTACCATCTCATTCACTAAAAAGTTTGAGTTTCATTCTCGCACTTCTAGAGTTTTGTTTCACTTGTATGTTCGAGCTTATGGTATGTCTCTAGAAGAATTCTGTGATGCTTGCAAAATTCCATATTGGGGTTTGTTAGATGAACCACCGAAATCTGATTATGAGATGTTTTTGAGTAGCCTCTGCTGCGGTGAGGATAGGGGAGTCGCGCAAGCTAGAATAAAAAGTATAAAATTTCTCTCTATTCGTTATTTTGCATTGTTCAATGGCAAATGCATCATAGGAAAACAAGACTGCAATACACTTTGTGCTCCTGATTTGAGCCTCATACATACTGCTGTAACAGGCATTAAACGTTATAATCTTGGGGCTATTGTCGCACGGAGGTTGCAATGCAACTCTGATGGTGGTCATTTATATGGAGGAATTTATGCCTCTCGCGTAGCTGCAAGGCTAGGAGTTTCACCAATGCCCAATGATCCTATCTTACCTAACCAATATCTAGACTTTGATGCAATGCAGCGCCATGAGTTTATTAAGTATAAAGCTCAGAACTATGACTATAACTTAATGTTTAATAAGGCACACGTTGTATCTGTTATTTTGCATGTGCCTGCTCTTTTTGACTTTCAGAATAAACAAAGATATTACATTTGTGAGAGCGAGGCATGCGAGTACAACGCAGCAGTAGAAGCCACTCGCCGGGCCGAGGCGGAGGCACCAAGAGCCTCCACGAGCTACCACTTTGATTATTACCCAGACCAGCGATGGTGATTACCAAGCTAAGCGAAAGCCTAAGCTTGGGGGAGTACGTTTTCTCACCGACATTACATTCATGTTCACACATTTCATTCCATTTGTCGGTGTTCATCATTTTTCATTGTATAATCCATATTAGTTTTATTTTCTTGCGCTCTTCTTGTGTGTTTGAAAAACTTTGAGAAAATCCAAAAATATTTCTTGCTTCTTTTCGGCTTTTCTTTCTAGTTTAAATTAGCTGTAGTATTAAAAAGAAAACCCAAAATGATTTCCCATTTCTTCTTTTGCTTGTTGGGAGCTTTCCCGTATAAATAGTTGTTCTTGTTTTTGTTTTTCCTTCTTTCATTTGCTTCCTTCAAGAAAAATAAAAAACTTTAAAAATATTTCAGTGTGTTTCTCTAAAATTCTTTTCTTTTGTTGAGTCATTATGAGGAGAAGACCACGATGAAATTGTTGAGTGGCTCTCATATGCATTATTGTTGATCTAACAAAGAGCCCATATTACCTTGTCTTCTCCTTTGAATAAAATGTTTGCAGATTCCAGCTTAGTCCACGGCACTCTTGCACTATTATTATCTTTATATCATTCGGTCGTGCAAGTGAAAGGCAATAATGATGATATTTGATGAAGTGGCTGTGGCAAGGAAAAGCAGGTATGAACTCAACTTGTTTTTGTTTTTGTAAATATGTTTAACTCGGTATCCATGATTCAGCATATTATGATTAAACATGTTTATGATGACGATTAGAGATTATAGTTGCTCATGCCATGCTTAAATAGCTAGGAGTGGATAATGATTTATCTTGGGTGTCAACATGCATTAAAATGATTGTGATGTAGTATGATGATATGGTATCCTCCTCTGAATGTTTCAAGTGGCTTGACTTGGCATATGTTCACGCATGTAGTTGATTCAAAACCAACATAGCCTCCACGATATTTATGTTCATGGTGTTTATATCCTATTCATGCTAGTATTCAATGTTAATTATTCATAATGACTGATTATGCCGTTTTCGCTCTGTAGTTGGTCGCTTCTCAACCTATTTGCTAGCCTTCACCTGTACTAAGCGGGAATACTGCTTGTGCATCAAAATCCTTAAACCAAAAGTTATTCCAGATGAGTCCATTATATCTACCTATATGCGGTATTACTCTGCCGTTCCAAGTAAATTTGCATGTGCCACCTCTAAATATTCAAATGAACATCTGTTTTGTGTGCCCGAACCGCTCATTGAGCGACAGGGGTGGTCAGTATCTTCCATGCTAAGCGGGTTATTCTCATGATGAGTGTTTATTCACTCGTCCTTGCATGAGAGGGGACGGTAATTAGGATGCCCAGTCCCATGATTAAAATTGCAATAATAATAAAACAAACTCCCCCAGACAGTTGTTGGTATGGAGGGCACCCGAGGATTCGGCTAGCCATGGTTTGTGTTTCTTGGTGGAGGGGGAGTAAACTTTACTTGTACCGCTTGGGAACCGCCGGTAATTTGTTTAGCATGGAACATATTGAAAACTCTCGGTCGTAACGTTGATAGGAAAGGTACACCTCCCAAAATTATATCTATCTCTGATTTAAAGCTTTGAGCTCTGTCACCTCTGCAAATCCCTGCTTCCCTCTGCGAAGGGCCTATCTATTTACCTTTATGTTATTTTACTTTTATTGTCGAGTCATCTGTTGGGGAACGTTGCATGGAAAACAAAAAAAATTCTACGCACACGCAAGATCTATCCATGGAGATGCATAGCTACGAGAGGGGGAGAGCATCTACATACCCTTGTAGACCGCTAAGCGGAAGCGTTTATCACATGGTTGATGTAGTCGTACTCTTCGCGATCCGATCACGATCCAACCGATCTAATGCTGAACGGACGGCACCTCTAGCACACATGCGTCTTGATGACGTCTCCTCCTTCTTGATCCAGCAAGCGGGAGTGGAGAAGTAGATGGGATCACAACCAACACAATGGCGTGGTGGTGATGATGGCGGTGGAGCACCGACAGCGCTTCGCTAAGCGTCGCCGGGACGAGGCGGTGGAACTAAGGAGTAACGGGAGAGAGAGGGGCGCCAAGGGCTTGGTGTGTCCTCTTGGGGCGCCCCCTTCCCTCTATATATAGGTGGACGAGCGTGGGAAACAGCCCCTCCAAGCCCTAGGGCGCAGCTAAGGGGGAGAGGACTTGGAGTCCAAGTCCAATCCTATTCCTACTAGGACTCCTTCCTTTTTTGCCTTCCCTAGCCACATGGGCTTTTGAGGACTTGGTGCGCCTAGCCCAATAAGGCCAAGGCGCCTCCCCGCAGCCCATGCTAGCCCTTGGGTCATGGTGGACCCACTTGTGGACTTCCGGACCCCTCCAGAATCCTCCGGAACCTTCTGAAAGCTTCCCGGTACAATACCAAAAAAACCGCACCTTTTTTCGGAACCCAAAATATGAATTCCCATATATAAATCTTTACCTCTCGACCATTCCGAGACTCCTCGTGATGTCCAGGAGCTCATCTGGGACTACGAACAACATTTGGTTAAAATATCCCAATACTACTCTAGCGTCAACGAATGTTAAGCGTGCGACCCTGCGGGTTCGGGAATTATGTAGTCATGACCGAGACACCTCTCCGGTCAATAACCAATAGCGGGACCTAGATTCCCATATTGATTCCTACATATTCCATGAAGATCTTTTATCGGTTGAACCTTTATGAAAACATACGTAATTCCCTTTGTCTGTCGGTATGTTACTTGCCCGAGATTCGATCGTCGGTATCTCTATACCTAGTTCAATCTCGTTACCGGCAAGTCTCTTTACTCGTTCTGTAATACATCATCTTGCAACTAACTCCTTAGTCACTTTGCTTGCAAGCTTCTTGTGATGTGTATTACCGAGAGGGCCCAGAGATACCTCTCCGATACTCGGAGTGACAAATCCCAATCTCGATTCATGCCAACTCAACAAACACCTTTGGAGATACCAGTAGAGCATCTTTATGATCACCCAGTTATGTTGTGACGTTTGATAGCACACAAGGCATTCCTCCGGTATCCGGGAGTTGCGTGATCTCATGGTCGAAGGAACATGTATTTGACATTAAGAAAGCAGTAGCAATAAACTGAACAATCATATGCTAAGCTAACGGATGGGTCTTGTCCATCACATCATTCTCCTAATGATGTGATCCCGTTATCAAATGACAACTCATGTCTATGGTTAGGAAACCTTAACCATCTTTTGATCAACGAGCTAGTCTAGTAGAGGCTCACTAGGGACATGGTATTTTGTTTATGTATCCACACATGTATTTAAGTTTCCGATCAATACAATTCTAGCATGAATAATAAACCTTTATCATGAATAAGGAAATATAATAATAACAACTTTATTATTGCCTCTAGGGCATATTTCCATCAGTCTCCCACTTGCACTAGAGTCAATAATCTAGATTACATTGTAATGAATCTAACACCCATGGAGTCTTGGTGCTGATCATGTTTTGCCCGCGGAAGTGGTTTAGTCAACGGGTCTGCCACATTCAGATCCGTATGTATTTTAAAAATTTCTATGTCTCCATCCTTGACCTTTTCACAAATGGAGTTGAAGCGTCTCTTGATGTGTTTGGTTCTCTTGTGAAACCTGGATTCCTTCGCTAAGGCAATTGCTCTAGTGTTGTCACAAAAGATTTTCATTGGACCCGATGCACTGGGTATTACACCCAGATCGGATATGAACTCCTTCATCCAGACTCCTTCATGCACTGCTTCCGAAGAAGCTATGTACTCCGCTTCACATGTAGATCCTGCCATGACGCTCTGCTTGGAACTGCACCAACTGACAGCTCCACCATTCAATATAAATACGTATCCAGTTTGTGACTTAGAGTCATCCGGATCAGTGTCGAAGCTAGCATCGACGTAACCATTTACGACGAGCTCTTCGTCACCTCCATAAACGAGAAACATATCCTTGGTCCTTTTTAGGTACTTCAGGATGTTCTTGATGTTGGGGAACATAGCATGCAATTTAAAAAAAATTCTATGCTCACGCAAGATCTATCTAGGAGATGCATAGCAACGAGAGGGGGAGAGTGTGTCCATGTACCCTCGTAGACCGAAAGCGGAAGCGTTAGCTTAACGCGGTTGATGTAGTCGAACGTCTTCGCGATCCAACCGATCAAGCACCGAACGTACGGCACCTCTGAGTTCTGCACACATTCAGCTCGATGACGTCCCTCGAACTCTTGATCCAGCAAAGTGTCGAGGGAGAGGTTCGTCAGCACGACGGCGTGGTGACGGTGATGGTGATGTGATCCGCGCAGGGCTTCGCCTAAGCACTACGACGCTATGATCGGAGGAGTAAACTGTGGAGGGGGGCACCGCACACGACTAAGAGAAATCTTGGTGTGTCTTTGGGGTGCCCCCCGCACCTGTATATAAAGGAGGGGGGGAGGAGGCGGCCGGCCTAGAGGGGGCGCGCCAAGGGGGGATTCCTACTAGGACTCCCAGTCCTAGTAGGATTCCCCTTTCCTTTTCGGAGAAGGGGGAAGGGGAAAGAGGTGGAGGAGAAGAAGGAAAGGGGGGCCGCGCCCCCACCCCTAGTCCAATTCGGTTTGGGCTTGGGGGGGCGCGCGCCACCACCTGGCCGCCGGCCTCCTCTCTCCACTAGGGCCCATGAAGGCCCAATAGTCCCCTGGGGGGTTCCGGTAACCTCCCGGTACTCCGAGAAATGTCTGAACCTTTCCGAAACCATTCCGGTGCCCGAACATAACCTTCCAATATATCAATCTTTACCTCTTGACCATTTCGAGGCTCGTCGTCATGTCCGTGATCTCATCCGGGACTCTGAACAAACTTCGGTCACCAAAACACATAACTCATAATACAAATCATCATCGAACGTTAAGCGTGCGGACCCTACGGGTTCGAGAACTATGTAGACATGATCAAGACACATCTTCGATCAATAACCAATAGCAGAACCTAGATGCTCATATTGGTTCCTACATATTCTACGAAGATCTTTATCGGTCAAACCGCACAACAATATACGTCATTCCCTTTGTCATCGGTATGTTACTTGCCCGAGATTCGATCGTCGGTATCATTATACCTAGTTCAATCTCGTTACCGGCAAGTCTCTTTACTCGTTCTGTAATGCATCATCCCATAACTAACTCATTAGTCACATTGCTTGCAAGGCTTATAGTGATGTGCATTACCGAGAGGGCCCAGAGATACCTCTCCGATACACGGAGTGACAAATCCTAATCTTGATCTATGCCAACCCAACAAACACCTTCGGAGACACCTGTAGAGCATCTTTATAATCACCCAGTTACGCTGTGATGTTTGATAGCACACAAAGTGCTCCTTCGGTATTCGGGAGTTGCATAATCTCATAGTCAGAGGAATATGTATAAGTCATGAAGAAAGCAATAGCAATAAAACTTAACGCTCATTATGCTAAGCTAACGGATGGGTCTTGTCCATCACATCATTCTCCTAATGATGTGATCCCGTTCATCAAATGACAACACATGTCTATGGTTAGGAAACTTAACCATCTTTGATTAACGAGCTAGTCTAGTAGAGGCATACTAGGGACACTGTGTTTTGTCTATGTATTCACACATGTATCAAGTTTCCGGTTAATACAATTCTAGCATGAATAATAAACATTTATCATGATATAAGGAAATATAAATAACAACTTTATTATTGCCTCTAGGGCATATTTCCTTCAGTCTCCCACTTGCACTAGAGTCAATAATCTAGTTCACATCGCCATGTGATTTAACACCAATAGTTCACATCTTTATGTGATTAACACCCATAGTTCACATCGCCATGTGACCAACACCCAAAGGGTTTACTAGAGTCAATAGTCTAGTTCACATCGCCATGTGATTAATACCCAAAGAGTATTAAGGTGTGATCATGTTTTGCTTGTGAGAGAGGTTTAATCAACGGGTCTGCCACATTCAGATCCGTATGTATCTTGCAAAATTTCTATGTTTACAATGCTCTGCATGGAGCTACTCTAGCTAATTGCTCCCACGTTCAATACGTATCTAGATTGAGACTTAGAGTCATCTAGATCAGTGTCAAAGCTTGCATCGACGTAACTCTTTACGATGAACTCTTCATCACCTCCATAACCGAGAAACATTTCCTTAGGCCTCTAAGGATAATTTTGACCGCTGTCTAGTGATCTACTCCTGGATCACTATTGTACCCCCTTGACAAACTCATGGTAAGGTACACAACAGGTTTGGTACACAGCATGGCATACTTTATAGAACCTATGGCTGAGGCATAGGGAATGACTTTCATTCTCTCTCTATCTTCTGCCGTGGTCATGCTTTGAGTCTTACTCAACTTTATACCTTGAATACAGGCAAGAACTCTTTCTTTGACTGATCCTTTTTGAACTCCTTCAAAACTTTGTCAAGGTATATGCTTTGTGAAAGTCCTATTAAGCGTCTCGATCTATCCCTATAGATCTTGATGCTCAATACTTAAGCAGCTTCACCGAGGTCTTTTTATTGAAAAATTCTTATTCAAGTATCCTTTTATGCTATCCAGAAATTCTATATCATTTCCAATTAGCAATATGTCATCCACATATAATATCAGAAATGCTACAGAGCTCCCACTCACTTTCTTGTAAATACAGGCTTCACCATAAGTCTGTATAAAACCATATGCTTTGATCACCTTATCAAAGCGTATATTCCAACTCCAAGATGTCTGCACCATCCAAAGATGGATCGCTGGAGTTTGCGCACTTTGTCAGCACTTTTAGGATCGACAAAACCTTCTGGTTGCATCATATACAACTCTTCTTTAAAAAATCCATTAAGGAATGTAGTTTTGACATCTATTTGCCAGATTTCATAAAATGCGGCAATTGCTAACATGATTCGGACAGACTTAAGCATCGCTACGAGTGAGAAGGTCTCATCATAGTTAACTCCTTGAACTTGTCGAAAACCTTTCGCAACAAGTCGAGCTTTGTAGACAGTAACATTACCGTCAGCGTCAGTCTTCTTCTTGAAGATCCATTTATTCTCAATGGCTTGCCGATCATCGGGCAAGTCAACCAAAGTCCACACTTTGTTCTCATACATGGATCCCATCTCATATTTCATGGCCTCAAGCCATTTCGCGGAATCTGGGCTCATCATCGCTTCCTCATAGTTCGTAGGTTCGTCATGGTCTAGTAACATGACTTCCAGAACAGGATTACCGTACCACTCTGGTGCGGAACGTACTCTGGTTGACCTACGAGGTTCGGTAGTAACTTGATCCGAAGTTTCATGATCATTATCATTAACTTCCTCACTAATTGGTGTAGGCATCACTGGAACTGATTTCTGTGATGAATTACTTTCCAATTCGGGAGAAGGTACAATTACCTCATCAAGTTCTACTTTCCTCCCACTCACTTCTTTCGAGAGAAACTCCTTCTCTAGAAAGGATCCATTCTTAGCAACGAATATCTTGCCTTCGGATCTGTGATAGAAGGTGTACCCAACAGTCTCCTTTGGGTATCCTATGCAGACGCATTTCTCCGATTTGGGTTCGAGCTTATCAGGTTGAAGTTTTTTCACATAAGCATCACAGCCCCAAACTTTAAGGAACGACAGCTTAGGTTTCTTGCCAAACCACAGTTCATACGGTGTCGTCTCAACGGATTTAGATGGTGCCCTATTTAATGTGAATGCAGCTGTCTCTAATGCATAACCCCAAAACGATAGTGGTAAATCGGTAAGAGACATCATAGATCGCACCATATCTAATAAAGTACGGTTACGACGTTCGGACACACCATTACGCTGTGGTGTTCCAGGTGGCGTGAGTTGCGAAACTATTCCACATTGTTTTAAATGAAGACCAAACTCGTAACTCAAATATTCGCCTCCGCGATCAGATCGTAGAAACTTTTTTTTCTTGTTACGATGATTTTCCACTTCACTCTGAAATTCTTTGAACTTTTCGAACGTTTCAGACTTGTGTTTCATTAAGTAGATATACCCATATCTGCTTAAATCATCTGTGAAGGTCAGAAAATAACGATACTCGCCACGAGCCTCAACACTCATCGGACCGCATACATCGGTATGTATTATTTCCAATAAGTCATTGGCTCGCTCCATTGTTCCGGAGAACGGAGTTTTAGTCATCTTGCCCATGAGGCATGGTTCACAAGTATCAAATGATTCATAATCAAGTGATTCCAAAATCCCATCTGCATGGAGTTTCTTCATGCGCTTTACACCAATATGACCTAAACGGCAGTGCCACAAATATGTTGCACTATCATTATCAACTTTGGATCTTTTGGCATCAATATTATGAATATGTGTATTACTACGAT
This sequence comes from Thinopyrum elongatum, assembly GCA_011799875.1. Lineage (NCBI taxonomy): Eukaryota > Viridiplantae > Streptophyta > Magnoliopsida > Poales > Poaceae > Thinopyrum > Thinopyrum elongatum. The sequence goes on along the minus strand of CM022297.1, from coordinate 345,030,640 downwards.
CGAGATTCAATAAACCATTCACATTGGGTGTATGACCATAGAAGGTTTTATTCATGTAAACAGAACAACAATTATTCTCTGACTTAAATGAATAACCGTATCGCAATAAACATGATCCAATCATATTCATGCTCAACGCAAACACCAAATAACATTTATTTAGGTCCAACACTAATCCCGAAGGTAGAGGAAGTGTGCGATGGTGATCTTATCAACCTTGGAATCACTTCCAACACACATCGTCACCTCGTCATTAACTAGTCTCTGTTCATTTTGCAACTCCTGTTTTGAGTTACTAATGTTAGCAACTGAATCGGTATCAAATACCCATGGGCTACTATGAACACTAGTAAAATACACATCAATAACATGTATATCAAATATACCTTTGTTCACTTTGCCATCCTTCTTATCCGCCAAGTATTTGGGGCAGTTCCGCTTCCAGTGACCATTTCCTTTGCAGTAGAAGCACTCAGATTCAGGCTTAGGTCCAGACTTGGGTTTCTTCCCGGGAGTAGCAACTTGCTTGCTATTCTTCTTGAAGTTACCTTTCTTGCCCTCGCCCTTTTTCTTGAAACTAGTGATCTTGTCAACCATCAACACTTGATGCAATTTCTTGATTTCTACCTTCGCCGATTTTAGCATCGCGAAGAGCTTGGGAATCATTTTCGTCATCCCTTGCATATTATAGTTCATCATGTTCTAGTAACTTGGTGATAGTGACTAGAGAAATCTGTCAATCACTATCTTATCTGGAAGATTAACTCCCACTTGATTCAAGTGATTGTAGTACCCAGACATTCTGAGAACATGCTCACTAGCTGAGCTATTCTCCTCCATCTTGTAGGCAAAGTTCTTGTCAGAGGTCTCATACCTCTCGACACGGGCATGAGTCTGAAATACCAATTTCATCTCTTTGGAACATCTCATATGCTCTGTGGCGTTCAAAACGTTTTTGAAGTCCCGGTTCTAAGCCGTAAAGCATGGTGCACTAAACTATCAAGTAGTCATCATATCGAGCTTGCCGAACGTTCATAACGTCTGCATCTACTCCTGCAATAGGTTTGTCACCTAGCGGTGCATCAAGGACATAATTCTTCTGTGCAGCAACGAGGATATTCCTCAGATCATGGACCCAGTCCGCATCATTGCTACTATCATCTTTCAACTTAGTTTTCTCTAGGAACATATCAAAAATAAAACAAGGGAGCTATACGCGAGCTATTGATCTACAACATAATTTGCAAATACTACCAGGACTAAGTTCATGATAAATTAAGTTCAATTAATCATATTACTTAAGAACTCCCACTTAGATAGACATCCCTCTAGTCATCTAAATGATCACGTGATCCATATCAACTAAACCATGTCCGATCATCACGTGAGATGGAGTAGTTTTCAATGGTGAACATCTCTATGTTGATCATATCTACTATATGATTCACGTTCGACCTTTCGGTCTCATTGTTCCGAGGCCATATCTGCATATGCTAGGCTCATCAAGTTTAACCCGAGTATTCCGCACGTGCAAAACTGTCTTGCACCCTTTGTATGTGAACATAGAGCTTATCACACCCGATCATCACGTGGTGTCTCGACACGACGAACTGTCGCAATGGTGCATACTCAGGGAGAACACTTATGCCTTGAAATTTAGTGAGGGATCATCTTATAATGCTACCGCCGTACTAAGCAAAATAAGATGCATAAAAGATAAACATCACATGCAATCAAAATATGTGACATGATATGGCCATCATCATCTTGTGCCTTTGATCTCCATCTCCAAAGCACCGTCATTATCTCCATCGTCACCGGCTTGACACCTTGATCTCCATCGTAGCGTCGTTGTCGTCTCGCCAACTATTGCTTCTACAACTGTGGAGGGGGCACCGCACACGGCTAAGAGAAATCTTGGTGTGTCTTTGGGGTGCCCCCCACCCCCGTATATAAAGGAGGGGGGAGGAGGCGGCCGGCCTAGAGGGGGCGCGCCAAGGGGGGAGTCCTACTAGGACTCCCAGTCCTAGTAGGATTCCCCTTTCCTTTCCGGAGAAGGGGGGAGGGGAAAGAGGTGGAGGAGAAGAAGGAAAGGGGGGCCGCGCCCCCCACCCCTAGTCCAATTAGGTTTGGGCTTGGGGGGCGCGCGCCACCACCTGGCCGCCGGCCTCCTCTCTCCACTAGGGCCCATGAAGGCCCAATAGTCCCCCGGGGGGTTTCGATAACCTCCCGGTACTCCGAAAAATGTCTGAACCTTTCCGAAACCATTTCGGTGCCCGAACGTAACCTTCCAATATATCAATCTTTACCTCTCGACCATTTCGAGGCTCCTCGTCATGTCCGTGATCTCATCCGGGACTCCAAACAAACTTCAGTCACCAAAACACATAACTCATAATACAAATCATCATCGAACGTTAAGCGTGCGGACCCTACGGGTTCGAGAACTATGTAGACATGATCAAGACACATCTTCGATCAATAACCAATAGTGGAACCTGGATGCTCATATTGGTTCCTACATATTCTACGAAGATTTTTATCGGTCAAACCGCACAACAATATACGTCATTCCCTTTGTCATCGGTATGTTACTTGCCCGAGATTCGATCGTCGGTATCATTATACCTAGTTCAATCTCGTTACCGGCAAGTCTCTTTACTCGTTCTGTAATGCATCATCCTGTAACTAACTCATTAGTCACATTGCTTGCAAGGCTTATAGTGATGTGCATTACCGAGAGGGCCCAGAGATACCTCTCCGATACACGGAGTGACAAATCCTAATCTTGATCTATGCCAACCCAACAAACACCTTCGGAGACACCTGTAGAGCATCTTTATAATCACCCAGTTACGTTGTGACGTTTGATAGCACACAAAGTGTTCCTCCGGTATTCGGGAGTTGCATAATCTCATAGTCAGAGGAATATGTATAAGTCATGAAGAAAGCAATAGCAATAAAACTTAATGATCATTATGCTAAGCTAACGGATGGGTCTTGTCCATCACATCATTCTCCTAATGATGTGATCCCGTTCATCAAATGACAACACATGTCTATGGTTAGGAAACTTAACCATCTTTGATTAACGAGCTAGTCTAGTAGAGGCATACTAGGGACACTGTGTTTTGTCTATGTATTCACACATGTATCAAGTTTCCGGTTAATACAATTCTAGCATGAATAATAAACATTTATCATGATATAAGGAAATATAAATAACAACTTTATTATTGCCTCTAGGGCATATTTCCTTCACTTGACCGCTGTCCAGTGATCCACACCTGGATTACTTTGGTACCTCCCTGCCAAACTTATGGCAAGGCACACATCAGGCCTGGTACACAGCATAGCATACATGATAGAACCTATGGCTGAGGCATAGGGAATGACTTTCATTTTCTCTCTATCTTCTGCCGTCGTCGGGCTTTGAGTCTGACTCAATTTCACACCTTGCAACACAGGCAAGAACCCTTTCTTTGACTACTCCATTTTGAACTTCTTCAGAACTTTGTCAAGGTATGTGCTTTGTGAAAGTCCTATTAAGCATCTTGATCTATCCCTATAGATCTTGATGCCCAATATATAAGCAGCTTCACCGAGGTCTTTCATTGAAAAATTCTTATTCAAGTATCCTTTTATGCTATCCAGAAATTCTATATCATTTCCAATCAGCAATATGTCATCCACATATAATATCAGAAATGCTACAGAGCTCCCACTCACTTTCTTATAAATGCAGGCTTCACCATAAGTCTGTATAAAACCATATGCTTTGATCACATCATCAAAGCGTATATTCCAACTCTGAGATGCTTGCACCAGTCCATAGATGGATCACTGGAGCTTGCACACTTTGTTAGCACCTTTAGGATCGACAAAACCTTCTCGTTGCATCATATACAACTCTTCTTTAAGAAATCCATTAAGGAATGCAGTTTTGACATCCATTTGCCAGATTTCATAATCATAAAATGCGGCAATTGCTAACATGATTCGAACAGACTTAAGCATCGCTACGGGTGAGAAAGTCTCATCGTAGTCAACCCCTTGAACTTTTCGAAAACCTTTCGCGACAAGTCGAGCTTTGTAGAAAATGATATTACCATCATTGTTTGTCTTCCTCTTGAAGATTCATTTATTTTCAGTGGCCTGCCGATCATCGGGCAAGTCCACCAAAGTCCATACTTTGTTCTCATACATGGATCCTATCTCAGATTTCATGGCCTCAAGCCATTTATCGTAATCTGGGCTCATCATAGCTTCTTCATAGTTCGTAGGTTCGCCGTTGTCTAACAACATGACTTCCAGGACAGGATTACCGTACCACTCTGGTGCGGAACGTGTTCTGGTCGACCTACGAGGTTCTGTAGTAACTTGATCCAAAGTTTCATGATCATTATCATCTGCTTCCTCTCTAGTTGGTGTAGGCATCATGGGAATGGTTTTCTCTGATGTGCTACTTTCCAATTCGAGAGAAGGTACAATTACCTCATCAAGTTCTACTTTCCTCCCACTCACTTCTTTCGAGAGAAACTCCTTCTCTAGAAAGGACCCATTCTTGGCAACAAAGATCTTGCCTTCGGATCTGTGGTAGAAGGTGTACCCAATAGTTTCTTTAGGGTATCCTATGAAGACGCACTTCTTTGATTTGGGTTCGAGCTTATCAGGCTGAAGCCTTTTGACATAAGTGTCGCATCCCCAAAATTTAAGAAATGACAGCTTAGGTTTCTTGCCAAACCATAGTTCATACGGTGTCATCTCAACGGATTTAGATGGTGCCCTATTTAACGTGAATGCGGCTGTCTCTAATGCATAACCCCAAAATGATAAAGGCAAATCGGTATGAGACATCATAGAACGCACCATATCTAATAAAGTACGGTTACGATGTTCGGACACACCATTACGTTGTGGTGTTCCAGGTGGCGTGAGTTGTGAAACAATTCCACATTTTTTTAAATGAAGGCCAAACTTGTAACTCAAATATTTGCCTCCGCGATCAGATCGTAGAAACTTTATTTTCTTGTTATGATGATTCTCTACTTCACTCTGAAATTCTTGAACTTTTCAAATGTTTCAGATTTGTGTTTCATTAAGTAGATATACCCATACCTACTCAAATCATCTATAAAGGTTAGAAAATAACGATACCCGCCGCGTGCCTCAACACTCATCGGACCGCATACATCGGTATGTATTATTTCTAATAAGTCATTAGCTTGCTCCATTGTTCTGGAGAATGGAGTTTAGTCATCTTGCCCATGAGGCATGGTTCGCAAGTATCAAATGATTCATAATCAAGTGATTCCAAAAGTCCATCTGCATGGAGTTGCTTCATGCGCTTTACACCAATATGACCTAAACGGCAGTGCCACAAGTATGTTGCACTATCATTATCAACTTTGGATCTTTTGGCATCAATATTATGAATATGTGTATCACTATGATCGAGATTCAACAAGAATAGACCATTCATCAAAGATGCATGACCATAAAAGATATTACTCATATAAATAGAACAACCATTATTCTCTGACTTAAATGAATAACAGTCTCACAATAAACAAGATCCAGATATAATGTTCATGCTCAACGTGTCACCAAATAACAATTATTGAGGTCTAAACTAATCCTGAAGGTAGATGTAGAGGTAGCGTGCTGACGGCAATCACATCGACCTTGGAACCATTCCCGACGCGCATCGTCACCTCGTCCTTAGCCAATCTTTGTTTATTCCGTAGCTCCTGTTTCGAGTTACAAATATGAGCAACCAAACCAGTATCAAATACCCAGGCGCTACTACGAGCATTAGTAAGGAACACATCAATAACATGTATATCAAATATACCTTTGTTCACTTTGCCATCCTTATCCGCCAAATATTTGGGGCAGTTCCGCTTCCAGTGACCATTCCCTTTGCAGTAGAAGCACTCAGTTTCAGGCTTGGGTCCAGCTTTGGGCTTCTTCACAGGAGCGGCAACTTGCTTGCCATTGTTCTTGAAGTTCCCTTTCTTTCCCTTGCCCTTTTTCTTGAAACTAGTGGTCTTGTGAACCATCAACACTTGATGCTCCTTCTTGGTTTCTACCTCCGTGGCCTTAAGCATTGCGAAGAGCTCGGGAATCGTTTTCGTCATCCCTTGCATATTATAGTTCATCACGAAGCCTTTGTAGCTTGGTGGCAGTGACTGAAGAACTCTGTCAATAACACTCTCAACTGGAAGATCAATTCCCAGCTGAGTTAAGTGGTTATGCTACCCAGACATTTTGAGTATGTGTTCACTGACAGAACTGTTCTCCTCCATCTTGCAGCTATAGAACTTGTTGGAGACTTCATATCTCTCAACCCGGGCATTAGCTTGAAATATCAACTTCAGCTCTTGGAACATCTCATATGCTCCGTGACGTTCAAAACGTCTTTGAAGTCCTGGTTCTAAGCCGTAAAGCATGTCACACTGAACTATTGAGTAGTCATCAGATCGAGTCTGCCAGACGTTCACAACATCTGCAGTAGGTCTGTCACCTAACGGTGCATCAAGGACATAATTCTTCTGTGCAGCAATGATGATAATCCTCAAGTTACGGACCCAGTCCGTGTAGTTGCTACCATCATCTTTCAACTTAGCTTTCTCTAGGAACGCGTTAAAATTCAGGGGAACGGTAGCACGGGCCATTGATCTACAACATAGATATGCAAAACTATTAAGACTAAGTTCATGATAAATTAAGTTCAATTAATCAAATTACTAATGAACTCCCACTTAAATTAACATCCCTCAAGTTATCTAAGTGATACATGATCCAAATCAACTAACCCATGTCCGATCATCACGTGAGATGGGGAAGTTATCAATGGTGAACATCTCTGTGTTGATCATATCTACTATATGACTCATATTCGACCTTTCGGTCTCAAGTGTTCTGAGACCATGTTTATACATGCTAGGCTCGTCAAGTTTAACCCAAGTATTCTGCTTGTGCAAAACTGTCTTACACCCGTTGTATGTGAACGTAGAGTCTATCACACCCGATCATCACGAGGTGCTTCGAAACGACGAACTTTAGCAACGGTGCATACTCGGGGAGAACACTTTTATCTTGAAATTTAGTGAAAGGATCATCTTATAATGCTACCGTCCTTCTAAGCAAAATAAGATGCATAAAGGATAAACATCACATGCAATCAAAATATGTGACATGATATGGCCATCATCATCTTGTGCTTTTGATCTTCATCTTCAAAGCAACGTCATGATCTCCATCGTCACCGGCACGACACCTTGATCTCCATCATAGCGTCGGGGTCATCTCGCCAACTATTGCTTCTACAACTATTGCTAACGCATAGCGATAAAGTAAAGTAATTACATTGCGCTTAGTGATTGACACGCAGGTCATACAATAATTAAAGACAACCCTAAGGCTCCTGCCGGTTGTCGCACTCATCGACATGCAAGTCGTGAACTTATTACAAAATATGATAATCTCATACATCAACATATATCATATCATATCTTGACCATATCACATCACAACATGCCCTGCAAAAACAAGTTAGACGTCCTCTACTTTATTGTTGCAACTTTTACGTGGCTGCTACGGGCAACTAGCAAGAACCGTTCTTACCTACGCAAAACCGCAACGGTGATTATCAAGTTTGTTGTTTTAACCTTCTTCAAGGACCGGCCATAGTCAAATTCGATTCAACTAAAGTAGGAGAAACAGACACCCAGCAGCCACCTTTATGCAAAATAAGTTGCATGTCAGTCGGTGGAACCGGTCTCGTGTGCGTGGACATGTAAGGTTGGTCCGGGCCGCTTCATCCCACAATACCGCCGAATCAAAATAAGATGTTGGCGGTAAGCAGTATGAACATCACCGCCCACAACTCCTTTGTGTTCTACTCGTGCATATCATCTACGCATAGACCTGGCTCATGATGCCACTGTTGGGGAACGTTGCATGGAAAACAAAAAAAATTCTACGCACACGCAAGATCTATCCATGGAGATGCATAGCTACTAGAGAGGGAGAGCATCTACATACCCTTGTAGATCGCTAAGCGGAAGCGTTTATCATGTGGTTGATGTAGTCGTACTCTTCGCAATCCGATCACGATCCAACCGATCTAGTGCCGAACGGACGGCACCTCCGAGTTTAGCACACGTGCGGCTTGATGACATCTCCTCCTTCTTGATCCAGCAAGCGGGAGAGGAGAAGTAGATGGGATCACAACCAACACGATGGCATGGTGGTGATGGTGGTGGTGGAGCACCGACAGCGCTTCGCTAAGCGTCACCGGGACGAGGCGGTGGAACTACGGAGTAACGGGAGAGAGAGGGGCGCCAAGGGCTTGGTGTGTCCTCTTGGGGCGCCCCCTCCTGCTATATATAGGTGGAGGGGCGTGGGAAACAGCCCCTCCAAGCCCTAGGGCGCAGCTAAGGGGGAGAGGACTTGGACTCCAAGTCCAATCCTATTCCTACTAGGACTCCTTCCTTTTTTGCCTTCCCTAGCCACATGGGCTTTTGAGGACTTGGTGCGCCTAGCCCAATAAGGCCAGGGCGCCTCCCTGCAGCCCATGCTAGCCCTTCGGTCGTGGTGGACCCACTTGTGGACTTCTGGACCCCTCCGGAAGCTTCTGGAAGCTTCCCGGCACAATACCGAAAAAACTGCACCTTTTTCCGGAACCCAAAATATGACTTCCCATATATAAATCTTTACCTCTCGACCATTCCGAGACTCCTCGTGACATCTGGGATCTCATCCAAGACTCCGAACAACATTTGGTTACCACTCATCAAATGTCCCAATACTACTCTAGCGTCAACGAACGTTAAGCGTGCGACCCTGCGGGTTCGGGAATTATGTAGTCATGACCGAGACACCTCTCCGGTCAATAACCAATAGCGGGACCTGGATGCCCATATTGATTCCTACATATTCCACGAAGATCTTTTATCGGCTGAACCTTTATGACAACATACGTAATTCCCTTTGTCTGTCGGTATGTTACTTGCCCGAGATTCGATCATCGGTATCTCTATACCTAGTTCAATCTCGTTACCGGCAAGTCTCTTTACTCGTTCTATAATACATCATCTTGCAACTAACTCCTTAGTCACTTTGCTTGCAAGCTTCTTGTGATGTGTATTACCGAGAGGGCCAGAGATACCTCTCCGATACTCGGAGTGACAAATCCCAATCTCGATTCATGCCAACTCAACAGACACCTTCAGAGATACCCGTAGAGCATCTTTATGATCACCCAGTTACGTTGTGACGTTTGATAGCACACAAGGCATTCCTCCGGTATCCGGGAGTTGCATGATCTCATGGCCGAAGGAACATGTATTTGACATTAAGAAAGCAGTAGCAATAAACTGAACGATCATATGCTAAGCTAACAGATGGGTCTTGTCCATCACATCATTACCTAATGATGTGATCCCGTTATCAAATGACAGCTCATGTCTATGGTTAGGAAACCTTAACCATCTTTTGATCAACGAGCTAGTCTAGTAGAGGCTCACTAGGGACACGGTATTTTGTTTATGTATCCACACATGTATTTAAGTTTCCGGTCAATACAATTCTAGCATGAATAATAAACCTTTATCATGAATAAGGAAATATAATAATAACAACTTTATTATTGCCTCTAGGGCATATTTCCATCATCATCACCTTCTCAAACAAGCACCAGTCCTGAGAGCACTATTGTCATTCTCATGCGTTGTGTATAGTTAATTTTGTGTGCATCATGACTGGATCTCTTCTACCATGAATTACAATGTTTCGGCTCTGCTTGAACTTTGGAGGTGCTCTGCATTTATGTTTTGCGGTCTCAGAAAGGGTTAGAGAGATACCATTATTGTCATATTATATCATGATTGTTTTGACAAAGCGTTGGAATTTGAGATATTTTATTATTGCTCGCTAGTTGATTATGCCATTGATATGAGTGAATGTAATTTCTAAGGGTTATCATTTGCATGGTTAGTTATAATCTTTGCTGAAAACCTGGGTATTATTTAAGCATATATATATAGATACAAGAACAAAAGAGTTCATAAAAGTTTTTCTTCATCACTTTCAGTTTGTCAACTGAATTGCTTGAGGACAAGCAATGAGTTAAGCTTGGGGGAGTTGATACGTCTCCATCGTATCTACTTTTCCAAACACCGTTGCTTTTATTTTGGACTCTAATTTGCCTGATTTGATTGAAACTAACCCGGATTGACGCCGTTTTCAGCAGAACTACCATGGTGTTCTTTTTGTGCAGAAATAAAAGTTCTCGGAATTGGACGAAACTTTTTGGAGATTTTTATGGAATATATAAAAATACTGGAGTCAAAACCCACTGGAGGGGGGCCACCCTGTGCCCACAAGGCACCAGGACACGCCCACCCCCCCGGGGCGCACCCTGGTGGCTTGTGGGGCCCACGTGGCTCCGCTGACCCTAATCTCAAGTCTTTAAATTCCTATTTGCTGAGAAAATAAATAAGAGAAGAAGTCTCATTGCGTTTTATGATACGGAGCCGCCGCCACCTCCTGTTCTTCATCGGGAGGCCAGATCTAGAGTCCGTTCGGGGCTCCAAAGAGGGGGATCTTCCGTGTTCGTCAACATCAATCATCCTCCATCACCAATTTCATTATGCTCACCGCTGGGACTGCGTAATTTCTTCGTAGGCTTGCTGGACAGTGATGGGTTGGATGAGATTCATCATGTAATCGAGTAAGTTTTGTTAGGGCTTGACCCCTAGTATCTACTATGTTCTGAGATTGATGTTGCTATGACTTTGCTATGCTTAATGTTTGTCACTAGGGCCCGGGTGTCATGATTTCAGATCTGAACCCTTTATGTTTTCATGAATATATTTGTGTTCTTCATGCGATCTTGCAAGTTGTATGCACCTGCTACGAGTTATGATCCGCATACCCAAGGTGACAATAATTAGGATTCTTTCCGGTGATTACCGTAGTTTGAGGATTTCATGTATTCACTATGTGTTAATGCTTTGTTCCGGTTCTTTATTAAAAGGAGCCCTTAATATCCCATAGTTTCTTTATGGACTCCGCTACCATGGGAGGGTAGGACAAAAGATGTCATGCAAGTTCTTATTATAAGCACTTATGATTATATACGGAATACATGCCTACATTACATTGATGAATTGGAGCTAGTTCTGTGTCGCCCTAGGTTATGACTGTTTTATGATAAATATTATCCAACGTTATCACCATCCAATGCATACGAACTTTTCACATATTGATCTTTGATAAGTTACTACTGTTGCTACTATTGTTACAACTGCTATAAAGCTATTGCTACTGCTGTTACCGCTATCATTGCTATCGTTACTACTACTATCAAATTACCATGCTACTGTGCTACTGATCACTCTGCTGCAGATATTTAGTCTTCAGGTGTGGTTGAATTGACAACTCAACTGCTAATACTTGCAAATATTCTTTGGCCCCCCTTGTGTCAGATCAATAAATTTGGGTTGAATACTCTACCCTCGAAAACTGTTGCGATCCCCTATACTTGTGGGTTATCATGGGGTCCACAAGGCATCAGGGCGCGCCCTGTTGCCTTGCCGTCTCCTCGCTTCTGGTCTGGTCTTCCCCCGAAGCTTCCTTGGTCTCTTATGTCCAGAAAAAAAATCGTTGAAAAATTTCGTAGCGTTTGGACTCCGTTTGGTATAGATTTTCTGGAAAACGAAAAACAAGTAGAAAACAACAACTGGCACTAGGCACTAAGTTAATAGGTTAGACCCCCAAAATGATATAAAATTGCATAAAAAATATCCAAGATTGATAATATAATAGAATGAAACAATAAAAAATTATAGATACATTGGAGACGTATCAGTCTTCCAGCTTAGGGACGCCGGATTTATAGGCATGTAAATCTTGAAAATATCACTGGAGTGGAATATGCAACCGTTGGCGTCTCAGGAGCATCCAATGTATGAGTATAGAGGCCTGATTGTCGCCGTAACAACCGAGAGATCTCCACCATCAATAATTAAACATGATAAATGGACCATTTTGATCCAAACTTAAACCAGGTACTTGCCAAATATGATAGTAAGTTAAGACATTAAAAACCGTCTCCGAAACCATTGTATGGCGTGGAAAATATGCACTCCTAAAATCATATAAACCCTATGTGAATCTATTGTATGTCCTAAAGTAGGTACTTGTAAAATACACTCACAAATTTTTAGAAACGGAAGTGCTCTATAGGTTGTCCATCTCAAGATTCGCCACGAGGTTAACCATGACGACATGGCCTCGGTCGGAACACACATAGAAAAAAGGACAGTGCGATTGAACTCATTCATATGATTAGAGTTAAGTTTTGTCCCTCAGTTAACCCCTACTATAAATGCTTAGCCATGCTTAATAAAACCCAATGAGTCTCTTACTAAAAATGATAAATGAGTCAATTTGGTTCAAACTTAGGTCTGATACGCGCCAAATATGGCAGTATAAACTAAGACATCATAAACTCTATCTGAAATAATGCATGTATATTTATCATATACTTAAAAGATGATAAACGATTCATTTTGGTCTAAACTTAGGTTTGATATGCTCCAAATATGACAATAATTCAAGACGTTTCAAATCCTATGTGAAACAATGCGAATGTATATTTATCATCTTGTAATTAGAGATGATAAATGATTCATTCTGTTCTAAACTTAGACCTGGTACGCCCCAAACATGGCAGTAAATTATATGACGTTAAAAACGGACCCTCTATGAGACCATTCTATGGTGGTAATTTCCGAGTATCTAAAAGAAAACCTATATATATATAAAGAAACGGATGAAGTATTACAGAGGTTATTTTCGTAGAACCGGTCGGCAGCCCAGGCCAGCTAGCCGCCGACTGAGCCTCGCGATCAGGCGACACGCCCACACACGGCCGCCGCACCACCACCTAATCTCGCCGGCCCTTCCGTGTCAAACCCCACGCTGCACCGCACCGCACCGCACCGTCGATCTCGCCTCCAACGGGTCCACGAGGCAACCACGCCGCGCCTCCCACCCCGCCCGCAGCATAAATACCTCCTCTCCCACCTCTGACACGCACCTCACCCCGCGCCCTTACCGACACAAACCTGCGGCGAGGTCCCTGCTCGCGCTTCCTCTTACACGGGGGGCCCCTACACTTCTCCGGCCACGCCACCGGAGATGGCGTCCGAGCTCACCTACCGCGGCGGGGCGGCGTCCCCGTCCGCGGGCGCCGCCGGCGCCGCCGGCGAGTACTCCTCCCCGAAGCCCGCCAGCTCCAAGCCGCTCGCGTGGCTGCCCCGCGCCGCCCGCTACGCCGCGGCCGAGCACCGCCCGCTCTTCGCCCTCGTCGGCATGCTCGTCGCCGCCGCCGTCTTCTGCCTCGCCGCCCCCTCCGGCTCCGGCACGGCCGCCACGCCGTACTCCTCTGGACGCGCCGCCGGCGTCTCCGGCGCGCTCACCCGCTTCTCCGTCGACCCCGGCCGCCAGTTCGTGGCCGGTAAGGTGCCCCTGGGGCTCAAGCGCAAGGGGCTGCGCGTCCTCGTCACCGGCGGCGCCGGCTTCGTGGGCAGCCACCTGGTGGACCGCCTGGTGGCGCGCGGCGACAGCGTGATCGTGGTGGACAACCTCTTCACGGGCCGCAAGGAGAACGTGATGCACCACTTCGGCAACCCCAACTTCGAGATGATCCGCCACGACGTCGTCGAGCCCATCCTCCTCGAGGTCGACCAGATCTACCATCTCGCCTGCCCCGCATCCCCCGTCCACTACAAGTACAACCCCGTCAAGACAATCATATCCTTTCTTCTTCTAATTCAAAGTTCAACTGCTTGGATCTCGATGCTTTGACTTTTCCTGGCTTCTCGCGATCGGCATTTTTTCCCTTCATTTTTCTGTGTGAGATTTTTCTGGTAGGAGGGGCTTCTTCTTTTCCGTAGCTCTGCCGCTTGATGCACATCTGGGTAAATTCCGTTCTCATTTCTGGATTGGGAATCTGCGATTGCAAGGGGGTATTTTTGGGTGCGTGGAGCTCGGGATTTGCGCCACGTTTGACCGTGAATTTTGGAGCTTTCTGCGCGATACAGAGCGTGACCCAAGTTACCGCTTCCACCATAAAAATTACTCTGTTTTGCAGCATGCGAATGCGTCGACTACCGTTTAGTTCAATCAAACAGTTGGGTTAGTAGAATCTGCCAATCTTGATAGGAGAACAAGCAAGGCCTCTGCATCACATGATGCACACAGCCATAGCAAAAGTTGATTCTATCATCAGATTTTCTAGATGTGGCATCTCTAGACCAGTTTACTTTACTTTATGATACAGTAATTGGAGGAGAGAAAAAGGCAAAAGCAAAAGCAAACTCGCATTGTGCTTGGATCTGGTTGAGCTGTGGAGCTAGCTTAACTCTGACATAAAGAGAGTACAGCTTAAACGTGAGATCCAAGTGGGCAGCTGTCCCTTTTTTCTGGTAAGCAAATTTGCTTACTGTTCACTTCACATGACCTTCCTGTTGCGTGCTTTTGCAACAACCTTTTGGAGGTTTTAGTCCAACAACCAAGTTATTATGATGCAATATTGCGTGTTCCTTTGGAAATGGTCCGTGTGATCCTTGACCTTCGAGATGGCACAAGACCAATGTGGTTGGTACGCTCAACATGCTTGGACTGGCCAAGAGGATCGGCGCCAGGTTCCTCCTCACCAGCACCAGTGAGGTCTATGGTGATCCCCTCCAGCACCCTCAGGTGGAGACTTACTGGGGCAATGTCAACCCCATCGGCAAGAACTCTCCTCAATCCTCATACTCCTCCAGCTCAGTTTCTTAAGTGTGATAGTGTTGATGGTGTTAGGTGTCTCATTAGTTGTACTAGATCTATCATGATGATTTTGCTTATTGTTACATGAGGTTAGCGAAAAAAAAAGTAGATCCAAGTTGGATCATGCATAGTAGAAGTTGCCCAGTCTTTGAGTGGTAGGGACTGTTGGTACCAAACTAATGATGTTTCTGGTCTTCTGGACTCACGTTCATTAGGTTTCACACTTTCGTATGATATTGGGGGTAGGTATGCTGAACATGGATTTGGGGTTGTCCTAGTTTTACTCAGAGTAGTTTTGGAAGTAGTTTCGAGTGATTTTGATTGTGGGGGTGGATTGAGAATAGAAAAAAGAAATATTGCCAGTTGGGTTATATCTACTAGTAGTAGTATTACAAAAGAAGGAACCACAAGGAGAGCAGTGCTGAGCTTTTGAAAATAGAAATGTTCTTGAGCTGAAGGTTACTGTTATAACCAGAAATCCTCGTTTACTCAATTTGGGGAAAGGGGTGTTGGAATCTTACTAGCTGGAGATGCCGCCCGTGGAATCTAGATGGGGGGTGGCCTCCTGCGTGGTTTGATTCTTTCTTCTGGAAAGGGACAATTCTGGTAGGTGAAATGTGCCACATGGTGGATCTTGATCCCTTCTTAGTGAAGGAAGAAGGTGGGGCAAAACTATGCTTGCGCTTGACCAAACATCCACCAACCAAGACACTTAAAACAATTAAGAGAACGCGCATAAAAGGAGGGAAGTTTGTTGGGCTAGATAGCTACAGCTACTCGTTGCTCCATTTTCTATGAATGCATTTGTCATGTACTGTTTAAATTCGTTACATATAGAACGTATTACTCATTCTCCACTGATGTGTATGCATGTTTGTTTCTCTGGACAACAGGTGTCAGAAGTTGCTACGATGAGGGCAAGCGTACAGCTGAAACCTTGACCATGGACTACCACCGTGGTGCCAACCTTGAGGTATTTTGTCATTTGTGCTATACTAATATATTGTTGCAAGCACTGAAATTTCCATTCCATCCGTATGCAAATAGGTCTGTATGTGTAGTGATTGGTGTATTTTGTTGTATTCACTATTCAGGTTAGGATTGCTCGGATCTTTAACACCTATGGCCCACGCATGTGCATTGACGATGGCCGTGTTGTCAGCAACTTTGTTGCTCAGGTAAACATACACTGCTGTGCTCCGCTAGTTTAAAAACTGTAAGCTTCCTTTTATTCTCAAGTAACACCCAAATGCTGTAACATGGTGGCAGGCGCTAAGGAAGGAGCCTTTGACGGTTTACGGTGATGGCAAGCAGACCAGGAGTTTCCAATACGTTTCTGATTTGGTAGGTCATCTCTAACCATCAGTGAACAATAATTATGGCAATGCTATCTGGAATGCGCTTTCTAAAATAGCCGTCTTCCAGGTTGAGGGGTTGATGCGGCTAATGGAAGGTGACCACATAGGGCCATTCAACTTGGGTAACCCTGGTGAGTTCACCATGCTAGAGTTGGCCAAGGTTGTCCAGGACACCATCGACCCGAATGCACGGATCGAGTTCCGTGAGAACACCCAGGACGACCCGCACAAGCGCAAGCCAGACATCACCAAGGCCAAGGAGCAGCTCGGGTGGGAGCCGAAGATCGCCCTCCGTGACGGCCTTCCCCTCATGGTCACCGACTTCCGCAAGCGGATCTTCGGCGACCAAGACAGCGCCACCACCGCCACTGAAGGCCAGTAAAGAGTAGAGCGGAGTACAATACTTTGAAATTTTGGTGGCCTGCTTCTAGCTTGCTTCTTGGTTAATCCCCCTAGTGACAGAGCTATGGCCACGTAGTCGTTGTCGAGAGTTTTACTGCTAAATACCTTGGTTGTTGATGTAATGTTATTCATTTTTGTCGTCGCCTTTTCTGACAGTCTCAGCTATACGGACAGATATCCCAGTTGGATTGTTGGATATATAAATCAAATCTGGATCTTCTAATTCTTTGTTGAGATGATAGCATTATATGGTATAAATTACATGTTGTTTTAGAATGCATCTTCCCAGCTGCTTCAGGAAGCCAATCTCTGTCTAGAACACAAGAAAACTTCAGAGTGGAGGAAAACTTTATTCAGTTCACTGAGCATTCGTGCAGCACACTATTTACATGCTTTCATCTGCTGCTTCTTTTTTCCTTGCAAACAGTTTCATGTTTACATTCTACATTGCCCGCAGAGGAAGCCGCCTCGCCGCCGAGGTATCGGCACCGGGCTGTCCATGCCGCCGCCGCCGTTGAACTCGCCGGAAACCCGCCGCCGTTGGTGCCTTGCAGGTTCCGACGGGGCGCTTGTTACCCGGCCGCCGTGTTCAGGTTTGCGATGATGGCTGCGCTTGTTGAGCCAGGCGACGATGTCGGTAAAGACCAGCTCCACATTGCCGTCGGGCTCGCCGGCGGTGAGGCCGTGCCACATCCCCGGGTAGAGCTTGATGGTCTTGTCGGCGCTGGCGGCCCGGTCGTAGAGCGCGCGGCTGACCTCCGGGTCGGTCACGGTGTCGGCCTCGCCGTGCAGGATGAAGAAGGGCATGCTCACCTCGGAGAGGCTGTCCTCGACGTCCATGCTGGTCCTCAGCAGCTCCAGCGCCGTCTTGAGCCGCGGCTTGTCCTGGTAGATGAGCTTGTTCCTCCTGATGCTTTCGCGCTTGAGGGGGTCCTTGAAGGCGGAGTCGATGACGTCCTTGGTGGGGACGATCTTCCAGGTCGGGATGAGCTCCTCCACCTGCGTCAGCAGGGTCACCACCACCGGATGCGGCTTCACCTTCTCCGATATCTGCACCACCACCATAGATATAACCAAAAGGAACAACTGATACTTCAGCCAGCAGGCAGAGGAAGGCATTGCTGTAGAAGTTCATCATGGCAGGCTGATCAGATGTGCAGCACACCTTGCACATGGGCGCCACGAGGACGGCGCCGTCCCAGAAGGCCGGGTCCTTCCTGTGCAGCAGCAGGGCGACGGCGCCGCCCATGGACTCGCCGTACAGGAACCGCCTCTTGCTCCGGTACTCCTCCAGGTCTGCACACAGAGACAGAATGCAGCATCTGGTTCAGTCGTCGGTTTCATCAACCGAACTGCAAACATCTTCATATGGAAAACCGAATGGAATTGTAAGGTGGTTTTTACCGCAGATGGACTTGAAGAAGCGGTCGCAGTCGGCGACGAGGCGGTCGAACTTCTGAATGTAGCATCTGGCGCCCATGGACTTGCCATGGCCTTCGTAGTCGATGCCGAACACGCCGTACCCCGCCGCGGCCAACTTGAACCCGCACGCTGTCAGGAAACAATATCAATCAGTTACAGCTTGCAAGACAGCGGGAGTCAGCTGCATCATCATATGTACAGGATCAATCTCTGTGTTTCAGTTGGTACCGACGCAACGATACCGATATGCATAGACCAGTTTGGAGCCTTAAAAGTATGAAATTGACAGATTGAAATGGAAGAAAGAAGGGACCACGTCCGCAATCATAAACAAAAGGCTTGTTAATTCGAGTGATGAGAGTCGCGAGTAATGGTTTCTTGGATTGTACTCCCTCCGTACGTATAATTCTTTGTAGAGATTTCACTGTGAACCACATACGGATGTATATAGATGCATTTTAAGTGTAGTTTCATTCATTTTGCTCATCTCTACAAAGACTTGTAGGAGTATTTAGGAACGGAGGGAGTAGCTGCTAGTCAAAACTGTCATTTCCTGCTTCTGGGCATGATAGCAACTTGTACCGGGAACCATGGTAGCGTAATACTCCCTCTGTCCCAAAATTCTTGTCTTAAATTCGTCTAGATACAGATGTATCAAGTCACTCAAAACCCAAAGTTCTGACCAAGTGTTTGTGATGTATGCAAACTGTGTCCAACACACTTGTTCCATCAAACATCATTTTTTGAGTAATAACGTGCATGAAAGATGGGTCAACACGTACACTAGTGCATATCCAAATACGAAGGCCTTCCAACTGTCTGATCGTTTGGCAAGTCAAACTATTTTTAGATATCCATGTACCCTGAGTAGAGACGGGTTATCCAGAAGATGGATTTCAGAATAAATGGAACATACCATGTCCATGACGACAAGACTAAATCTAAGTGAACATCTCCTATTGATTAACTATTACCACTCTATTATTGCTTTCAGGTATTGTCTTTACAGATACTTCCTCCGTTCCATAATATAAGGACGTTTTTTTACACTAGAGTAGTGTAAAAAACACTCTTATATTATGGGATGGAGGAAGTACTAAGCACCCTGGAAACGGAGCTCTAAGGGGCTCTGTCTGAATCGGGGTTGGGGTACCGTGTGGGACCCGGTTGTCAGATGTTGTTTGGCCTTTGTAAGCCGCTTTCTTCTAGGGTTGTGGATGTGGCCGAGGGGGGCGTGCGGGTTGCTCGGTGCGGGGAGGGGTTCGACGATGCAATGCCTTCTGCTGCTCTGCACCGCATTCCTTCATTATGCTCACTGACAAAGTGGAGCCCACAGCGAAAAGCAGCGTGGCAAGGCGCGCGGCCGCTTCTAGTTTAAATTAAACTCTCTATGCCAAATACTATCGTAGAGGGTCAGTTAACCTTTCAAGTCAGGCACCAAACAGCCTATACGTGGCTCGCCACTATCACTTTGAATATAAGGTTACATCTCCTTTTATGTTGGAATTATCAAACAAATATATCACATGATGGAACTTGAGAAGTACGTTGCCATCATCTTCCCTCTTTACCAAAAAGGAAAAATAAACAGGGAAAAAAAACTCAATCACTACACAAAAGGGAAGAGGCGACAAATAGAGACAAGCCCAGTGCGCACCACCGAGTCAATCTTTGGCATCAAACCTGGGTGGGCAGGGCGCACAACTGCATGCAGTTGCTTTGTTTGCAAAAAAATTAGGAGAGAATTTTCTAACCTCTGCAACAACTAGAGATGCAAACATCACTTAAATGTGAGTATCTGTATTTTAGTCTTGTGGGGAAAGAAATGTGCACACTCCTTCGCTAACGCAGCAAATGTTCTCATGAAACATACATAAATAAATAAAAGAGTTTTGCTTCGGTACCACCCCCCCCCCCCCCCCCCCCCCCCCCCCCCCCCCCCCCCCCCCCACATCCTGTTTTATTGAAGGGGTACCTTCTAATCTTCATCTTTAATCTGCATCGAATTCGTAAACTTTTCTAGGGATTCTAGGGAGTGTACAGAAGCAAAGTTCACCATGCGTTGATCAATTAGTCCACTGATTGAAATCAAATCCGGGTGGATAGGCGGCACAACCGTAGACCCAACCACTGGGCCGTGGCCTGTTTGAATCAAACACTCCGGGCGAAACGCTAACAAAAGTGGGTAGGTTAGTTAACCTTCTACGGCAACCAACAATCTTGGCTGCAGCTCACCAATATCACTCACGAATATGAGAAGGGCGTTGCCATCATCATCTTCTCTCTTTATCAAAAGCAGCTTTCACTCGCAGCCGAACAAAACGATCCCACCAATACAAGTGAGAAAAGTGTTATTAACTGCCACCTAGATTATGTTTAACTATCTCTCTGTGAAAAGATCAAATGATAGAATAGATGGTGATGTGGTTCTTTGTGGGTGGTAAGTAATTGATCTGAACTCGAGATTACCCTACAATGAGCAAAATACTTCTTCCAAGAGCAGAGGACCAATTTTAGCAAAGGCACAGTAGTAGTTCTTTGTCTGTCATATGTCAACTCCTTTTCTGTAGCAGCAAGGTTTTCAAGACGATTTTCATGCATGTACCTTCGACAATTAGTTCTGAAATTACGGATATACTGGATCGAATAAGACCATTGTCAGTATATATATATAGCAGCATCTACTGCTGAAAGCTGTCCAATTCATGACGTCACAGTATCTATCACCAGCAAGTAGTTGTAGTTCCCTATCAGCATCTGCAACCTATTCCTTAAAGTACACGGCAATTAATGGTCTCTGGCCGCTAATTTGTTTACATAAAATTCTCTTCTACTATCTTTCCCTAGACTGCAATCTAATGTGATGTTTTTCGAGAAAACGCAAAGCTTGCGTTTCGATCCACTAACAGAGAGAGAAAGATTTAAAATTGTTTGACGACCAGTAAGGCTGATGCGTCGAAAGAACTTGCGATACTATGCAACTGTGTAGCCCACAGCGCTCTTTCTATGTTAAGGTTACTCCCTCTGTCCCATACTATAAGAGCGTTTTTGACAAGGACATGACCAAATTAGGCCAGAGAATGCTTGTGGCATTCGCCAGAAAGGAAATAAGAAGGCTGGTAGCCTCCCATGCTCCTATTAACAACCAGGCTTAGGCTGACGCATGCATCTAGAAGGATCAGTGGCACTAACGTATATGAAGCCTAGATCCGTAGTGCATGCATGTGAAGTCATGGATGATGTAAGAACAAAGGATATATGAATTCAATATATAGGCCCATATGATACGGCCGCGCACCGGAAATAATTCATGAAACATTATCTTGTAGAATGGCTTCCATACCCCTCATCATATTTCTGAATTTTCTCTGAAACCATCTCCAAAAGCAATAGAGGAAATAAACGGAGATAGGTACCAAGAGCCATGAAGATTAAGCAGCATTAGTACCTCTCATGAAGACGCTGCATTCCATGCCATACCCTGAAGCAAATGAACACGCATACAAGAAGAAAAAAAATGAGAGAGTCAATGTAGTATGATCGATGAAGCCACCAGAATTAGGCATAGCTACTGTTGAAGTTAGAAATGCGCAAAGCTTAGGCAGCGGTCGATTCGCAAATTAAGCAACGGGTATAGCACGTACGCGGCAGTACCATGGCAAAGGAAGACGAGCGCCTTGGGCGAGGAAGAAGCAGGCAGCCAGCCGCATGTGAAGAGCTGCACCCCCCTCGGATTCCTCACGTATTCCTGCAGGATCAGAAGAAAAACCATCAAACACATCATGAACATGATCAAGATGCAATCCAGAGATGAAGCATGTTGACATGCATGTGCAGATGGAGTTGCTTCTGCTCACCTCATGGTATTGCACATCCATCTTCCTGATTATCTAACCCCTTGAGCGCTCAAGAATTAGTCGGGGATCAAATTAAGGCGGGCCTGCGATCGCGGGGGCTCGATTTGTTGACAAGGCTGGAGATCACAAAGAAGCTGTAGCAGATAGGCAGACGGGGTAGGGAAAGGACTCTAGAGAGAGATAAGAGGAGCTTTGGTCAGATGAGGGGAGTGGGAGGCGAGAGGGCTGCAGGCGTGTCGAGGAGAGGGAACACGTGCCCAGCAAACGTCTGCATTTCTGCATTGGAAGTGGGAAGGAAGGTGCAGGTTGGTGACCCGGATTCTCTGCGGCCCGGAGCCGTTTGGGGGAACAGCCTGTAGTAAATGGGTGGTGGACTGGTCAAGATCAGGGGATTCTGATAGTTCCTTCGTTAAATGGATGTTGTGGTGCAAAAATCGTGAATGATGCTATACACTATTTATTTATTGCTCACGGTTAAATCATTGTTTTTTTTTGAGTCAATTACACCACAGGTGTTTGAACTTGGCAAGAAAAACCAGTTTGATGCTAAAACTTGCGGCATACATTGAACCAGTGACATAACTTGGCTTGGATGTGCATCTACGGTGCTAATCACGTTTTGTATACGCACAGCGTGCTGACGAGGCGTGGTACCCAATGTCAGTGACCGGAAGGCGGGGACGGCCATGTGGCCTGATTTTTTGCAAAAACACCATGATATTTTATTTTTCTCACAGAAGCCCCTTGTTTTTGCTTTTCTTAAAATAACCCTGAAACGTCACTATGAAATTTGTGCCCCACCTGCCAGGGCACATTACAGCAAAATGTAGCCCCGCCCAGGTGCAAAAATAAGACTTGTTACCGCCAGCCCGGACTGGCTAGCCACCACACCACGTATCACTTTTTTTTAGGCATACACCACGTATCACTTTCTGTACAAGTGGGGTTTCTACCTGTAATGACTTATAGACAATGCAGTCACCGCGGGCCATTTTCACATGTTAGTATTTTTTTCATAGCATTTTGTAGAAATACGTAAATTAAAAAGAATATACATATAAATAAATTACTCCATCCGTCCCATAATATAAGAGCATTTTTAACACCAGTGTAGTGTAAAAAACACTCTTATATTATGCGACGGAGGAAGTAACTTATTTAAAAAAATGTTTTTGTAATTACCAAAAAAAAGTTCATGTAATTCTAAAAATATATTCTCATTTAACATAATGGCCATGTAACTCTAAAAAATATTACTATTTTAAATAATGTTCATGTAATTATAAAATTTATATTTAAAATAATGTTCCACCTAATTCTAAAAAAATCTTATTATTTAAAAGAATGTTAATGTTTACCTATTAAATATTCAAGTATTATTTCGAAATGTTTATAGTTAAATAATATTTATGAAGTATAATCATTTTCTTAAATTATAAAAATATTAATTTATTATTAACATTCATAAAAATATTCATGTATTTTTAGGTCGTATTCATGCATTCCGAATAAATATTCATGTCATGCAAAAAAATCATGTACTCCCTTTCCAAGAAATATTATTATTTAAACTACTGTTCATGTAATTCTTAATAATATTCAAGCATTATTTAAAAAAAATATAATTGAAATAGTAAATATGAATTATAATCGTATTTATGAATTAAAAACACTATCATTGGAAAATGGGCCCTGGTCACTGCAG
The DNA here is from genome assembly GCA_011799875.1 of Thinopyrum elongatum. Classification (NCBI taxonomy): domain Eukaryota; kingdom Viridiplantae; phylum Streptophyta; class Magnoliopsida; order Poales; family Poaceae; genus Thinopyrum; species Thinopyrum elongatum. The sequence continues at coordinate 345,007,049 of CM022297.1, read as the reverse complement.
CCCATTTAAGCCCCATCTGGGTAATTGGGTTTTTTTCTTAGAGAAATATGGGTCACTGGTGTAGCTATCCCAACAAGACAGCAGGTTTGACTTCGTTTGGTGGCTAGCACCTTCGGCTTGTTATATGATGAGGTCGCTTGTTCGAACTCCTGAATTTTGCATCTTCGTTTCCTCTTTGTACTGTTTCCTGACAGACAGGTGGGCCTCACTGGTTTTTTTAAGGGAAAAAATCAAGGGTCTCTTTTGCGATGAAAAAAGTTCCAGTGTGTTTTTGGCAAATGCCCAGGTCACACTCCCATCCCGCCTTTCCGGTCACTGACAGGGTCCCACGCCATCTTGGCGCGCCATGTCAGCACGCTGAGCATATACAAACGTGATAAGTACCGTAGATGCACGCTCAAGCCAAGTTCTGTCACCGGTTCAATGTATGCCACAAGTTTTAGCACTAAACTGACTTTTCTTGCCAAGTTCAAGCATCTGTAGTGTAATTGACTCTTTTTTTTTTTGGAAAATTTCTGAACTATTCATCTTCAATCATGACAATACAACGAACGCTATAAATAATAAAAAATACATCCAGATCTGTAGACCACCTAGCGACGATTACAAGCACTGAAGCGAGTCGAAGGCGTGCCGCTGTCATCGCCCCTCCATCGTCGGAGTCGGGCACAACTTGTTGTAGTAGACAGTCGGAAAGTCGTCATGATAAGGCCCCATAGGACCAGCACACCAGAACAGCAACCACCGTCGATGAAGAATAACGTAGATCGAAAGAATCCAATTAGAAGACACACAAACATAGACGAACAACGACGAGATTCGGCAAATTCACCAAAGGTAGATCCGCCGGAGACACACCCCACACGCCCACCAACCATGCTAGACAAATCGCCGGAACGGGGGCTAGACAAGAAGACCTTTATTCCAGCTTCAGGGAGCCGCCGTCGTCTCGCTTTCCTGAGTAGGACACAAACCATAACAAAACTGAAAGAAACGGCTAAAAATAGAGCCCTCCCGCCTGTCCTTGCCAGGATCCACCGCGCCTCCATGTCCTTAGGGTCATCGGAGACGAGGCGGACCTGCGACGGCGCCGGCGAGAGACAGGAACCCTAACTTTTTTTTGGAGGAGCAGGGGGCGGCTGTGTTATATTTTTTAGTCAAATGTGGTATGACTACCATACATGCACAATCTTGTTTTCTTAAGCTTAAAAGGGCATTTCACTAAAGAAAAGCTAAAAATGACATTATCTTTTGGGAATGGTTATTTCTCAGTCAACTTAGAAATAGTTATTAGGTTTGATATTCATAGCCGCAGGATGATCTGTTAATCATTTGCACTTGTACTGTTGTACAAATCTTGGTAACTTTATCTGTTGGTTGCGAATTGACGGTAGTTCAGATGATTAGGTTTCTTGTGGTGAAACCGGCCATCAAGGTTCAAATTCTCGACTTAGCACTGCTCCTGCAGTTTTCTGGATTTATTTCAGGCATTCCAGCAACGATCGTTCAGTGGGAGAAGAAGTTCCTGTCGACTACGAAAGTATCCGTGGTGACTTTGTTAATCTTAAAAAGTTATGCCGGCTCAGTATGTCGAAGATGCTCATAAGGTAGAATGTGTGTGCAAGCATTCATAGGAGTGAGTGTTTGTGCGTGTTTAAGCATCTATTACGTTTGTACTATGTTAAAATAACTTTATCTATTGTCATGGGCATCAGATTAAAATTATTAATTTCTCTAGAAATAGAATACCGCATTGCGAAGTAAGGGCATCCCCAACGCTGGCCCACAAACCTTCCGCAATGGTCCGGACCACGGAAGCCATCCAACGCGGGCCTGTATCGGTCCGTGGGCGGTCCGGACGCGATTTCTCCCGCAAAAACCGAAGACAAAAGTGGGGGAGGTTTACGGGAGTCCGGACCGATACCAAGCCCGTTTCTAACCACTCTGGCCCACCAAAAACCCCTCATCCCTCCCGGTGTTTTCGGTCAGCGCCGCTCCAGAGTGTCAGCGCCCGCATTCATGGCTGATACGTCTCCAACGTATCTATAATATTTGATTGTTCCATGCTATTATATTATCAGTTTTGGATGTTTTATATGCATTAATATGCTATTTTATATTATTTTTGGGACAAACTTATTAACCTAGAGCCCAGTGCCAGTTTCTGTTTTTTCCTTGTTTTAGAGTTTTACAGAAAAGGAATATCAAACGGAGTCCAAACGGAATAAAACTTTCGCGATGATTTTTCTTGCACCAGAAGACACGCGTAGGACTTGAGGAGGAAGTCAGAAGAGTCCCGAGGGCTCCACAAGCCCTCAGGGCGCGCCCTAGGGGGGGCACCCCCTGGCTTGTGGGGCCCCCGGGAGTCCTATAAATTTAGAAATATTCCCAAACCACCAGCAGCGTCCACCAAAATACTTTTCCGCCGTCGTAACCTTCTGTATCCGTGAGATCCCATCTTGGGGCCTTTTCCGGCAATCTGCCGGAGGGGGATTCGATCACGGAGGGCTTCTACATCAACCCTATTGCCCTTCCGATGAAGCATGAGTAGTTTACCATAGACCTACGGGTCCATAGTTAGTAGCTAGATGGCTTCTTCTCTCTTTTTGATCTTCAATACAATGTTCTCCTCGATGTTCTTGGAGTTCTATCTGATGTAATATTCTTTAGCGGTGTGTTTGTCGAGATCCGATGAATTGTGGATTTATGATCAGATTATCTATGAATATTATTTGAGTCTTTTCTGAATTCTTATATGCATGATTTGATACCTTTGTATTTCTCTTCAAATTATCGGTTTGGTTTGGCCAACTAGATTGGTTCTTCTTGCAATGGGAGAGGTGCTTAGTTTTGGGTTCAATCTTGCGGTGTCCTCACCCAGTGACATAGTAGGGGTAGCGAGGCACGTATTGTATTGTTGCCATCAAGGGTAAAAAGATGGGGTTTTCATCATATTGCTTGAGTTTATCCATCTACATCATGTCATCTTACTTAAGGCGTTACTCCGTTCTTATGAACTTAATACTCTAGATGCATGCTGGATAGCGGTCGATCTGTGGAGTAATAGTAGTAGATGCAGGCAGGAGTCGGTCTACTTGACACGGACATGATGCCTATATTCATAATCATTGCCTTGGATATCGTCATAACTTTGCGCTTTTCTATCAATTGCTCGACAGTAATTTATTCACCCACCATATGCTTTCCTTCAAGAGAGAAGCCTCTAGTGAAACCTATGGCCCCCGGGTCTATTTTCCATCATATATTTTCAGATCTATAAAACCAAAAACCCAAAAATATCTTGCTGCAATTTATTTACTTTTATTTTGTTTTACGTTTTAGTAATAATATCTATCTCTATCAGATCTCATCCTTGCAAGTGACCGTGAAGGGATTGACAACTCCTTTATCGCGTTGGGTGCAAGTGTTTGATTGTTTGTGCAGGTGCATAGATTGGAGAATTGCGTGTACCTCCTACTGGATTGATACCTGATACGTCTCCGTCGTATCTATAATTTTTGATTGTTTCATGCCAATATTATACAACTTTCACATATTTTTGGCAACTTTTTATATGATTTATTGGACTAACCTATTGATCCAGTGCCCAGTGTCAGTTCCTGTTTGTTGCATGTTTTTTGTCTCGCAGAAAATCCATAACAAACGAAGTCCAAATGCAATAAAAATTTACGGAGAATTATTTTGGAATATTTTTGAATTTTGGGAGGTGGAATCAACGTAAACGGGGACCCACAGACCCCGAGATACACCAGGGCGCGCCAGGGGGTGCTCGGTGCGCCCAGGTGTCTTGTGCCCTCCTCGAACCTCGGTTGGGGCCCTTCTTCTGGCGCAAGAAAGATAATTTATGGAAAAAATATCGTGTTAAAATCTCAGTGCAATCGGAGTTACGGATCTCCGGGAATATAAGAAACGGTGAAGGGCCAGATCTGGGGAACGCGAAATAGAAGAGAACAGAGAGGGAGATCCAATCTCGGAGGGGCTCCCGCCCCTCCGCCGCCATGGAGGCCATGGACCAGAGGGGGAACTCTCCTACCATCTAGGGGGGAGGCCAAGAAAGAAGAATAAGGAGGGGGGCTCTCTCCCCCTCTCTCTCGGTGGCGCCGGAGTGCCGCCGGGGCTAGGATCGTGACGGCGATCTACATCAACAATCTTGCTACCGTCTACACTAACTTTCTCCCCCTCTATGCAGCGGTGTAACACTCTTTCTCCCCGCTGTAATCTCTTCTTAAACATGGTGCTCAACTCCGTATATTATTTCCCAATGATATGCGGCTATCTTATGATGTTTGAGTAGATCCGTTTTGTCCTGTGGGTTAATCGTGATCTTGGTTGGTATGATTGTATATTTTATTTATGGTGCTTTCCTACGGTGCCCTCCATCTCGCGTAAACGTGAGGGATCCCCACTGTAGGGTGTTGCAATACGTTCATGATTCGCTTATGGTGGGTTGCGAGAGTGACAGAAGCTTAAACACAAGTAGGTGGGTTGTTGCGTATGGGAGTAAAGAGGACTTGATACTTAATGCTATGGTTGGGTTTCACGACCTTAATGATCTTTAGTAGTTGCAGATGCTTGCTAGGGGTCCAATCATAAGTGCATACGATCCAAGTAGAGAAAGTATGTTAGCTCATGCCTCTCCCTCATATAAAATTACAAGAATGATTACCGGTACTTGTTATCGATTGCCTAGGGACAAATGACTTTCTTGTTGACAAAAGCTATCCACTTTTATTGCCTTGCAATTTATTCGTAGTTTTATTCTCGCAAAGTACTCATAGTTTCATTCTTGCAAAATAGTTTCATACTTGTTTTAGGTAAAGCAAATGTTTAGTGTGCGTAGAGTTGTATCGGTGGTCGATAGAACTTGAGGGAATATTTGTTCTACCTTTAGCTCCTCGTTGGGTTCGACACTCTTATTTATCGAAGAAGGCTACAAACGATCCCCTATACTTGTGGGTTATCAAGATCTTTTTCTGGCGCCGTTGCCGGGGAGCAATAGCGTGGGGTGAATATTCTCGTGTGTGCTTGTTTGCTCTATCACTAAGTAGTTTTTACTTCCTGTTCTAAGTTGTTCTCTATCTTTAGTTATGGATATGGAACACGAAACACCAAAAAAATTAGTTGTACTTGCTACTCATGGAGATGGGGAACCTCCTAAAACCCTCGATGCTCGTTATGTGAAAAATATTATGCAATACTTTTATAATCCTGAGAAAACCCCGTTCAACTTGATAATGGGACACACGTTGGATCAACATGAATACTTTAGAGATTATCGCTTGACACAAAAAGGGAAACTGTTATGAGATCAAATTCATATGTTGAAATGGTATGCTTGGAATCTATGCTCTAGATATGATTATACTTGTTGCTCTAGGATGAATGCTCCACACCTTCCCTTTTCATGCAAATTTAACGATAATGAAACCTTAGCTTCTTATGCTAATGTTAGATATGATTACTATGATGTGGAACGAATAGAAGAATTTGTTGCTTTTAAGGGTGCTTATGAAATTGAATCTTTGTTTGAAAAGTTTGAAGATTTTGATGATTCAGTTCATAGACCTGAAATTTTTTCTATCCTTAAATATTGCTATGACAATTATAAATTCAATTACGATATTGATGTATTTATTGAGAAAGTCTCCGCTGTCCAAGAAGAGACTAATATTTTGCAGGAGTCTATGGAAGAAGAAGAAATTAATGAAACTGTGAGCTCATTGGATGAAAAAGATGATGAGGAGAGCGAAGAACAAGTGGAGGAAGAGCGGATTGATCACCCGTGCCCACCTTCTAATGAGAGTAACTCTTCAATTCATACATTGTTTAATGCCCCTTCATGCTTACCGAAGGATGAATGCTATGATAATTGCTATGGTCCCATTGATTCTTTTGAAATATCCCTTTTTGATGAACTTGATGTTTGCTATGATTGTGGCCAAGATGCCAATATGAATTATGCTTATGGAGATGAAATTGCTATAGTTCCTTATGTTAAGAATGAAATTGTTGCTATTGCACCCACACATGATAGTCCTATTATCTTTTTGAATTCTCCCAACTACACTATATCGGAGAAGTTTGCTCTTATTAAGGATTATATTGATGGGTTGCGTTTTGCTACTACACATGATGATTTTGATGAATATAATATGCATGTGCTTGCTGCTCCTACTTGCAATTATTATGAGAGAGGAACTACATCTCCGCCTCTATATGTTTCCAACACGATAAAATTGCAAGAAACTGCTTATGCTATATATTGGCCTTTACTTGATGTGCATGAATTGTTCTTTTATGACATGCCGATGCATAGAAAGAGAGTTAGACTTCGTCATTGCATGATATATGTTGCTTTGTGCTCACTACTAAATGCCAAATCATTGTTAATTAAAATTGGCTTTGATATACCTTGGTATCCGGGTGGATCCATGTAACACCCCCAGTGGTTAGCTACAGTAATCCCCTTTTGATAATGCCATGTCATCATGATTAACAGTGCCTAATCATCATTTGCATCATATTGCATTTCAGCTCCTAGTTCATAACCTCAAATAAAATTAAAAGTGGAAAATAAAAGTTACTCAAAGCAGAAACTAAAATGTTCATTAGATGACAAATATTCTAGAGACAATTCTAAAATTGTAACCAACAATTAATAAATTAATTAAGTGACTCTAACAGTAGCAAACAACCACCTATAATAACCTTTTATTTAATCTAAATTAAATATGAAATTATGTTTTGCCCAAACTAGTTTTTGGTGTTAGGATATAATGCACTGTGATTTATGAACTAGGTCACACTCTTTACAAAATTCATTTAGTGCCCAAACAATTAACAAAACAGAGTTGAAAAGAAAACAGAAAAGGAAAAATAGAAAAAGGCCTAAAGCTACTGTGCACTTAGGCCTTCTTGCTACAGTGCCCGACCCATCCCATCTAGCCTCGCCTCCCACCTCACACTGCTCATGCCGCCCCGCTGTCGAACACCCCGCACGCGCCACGCGCACGCACCCAGCCCCCCTCGCTCGCCGCTCGACAGCGCGCTCTCACGCCCGCCGGTGGATAAGAGCAGCTCCCCCTCGACCCCGCGGACGAACCCTAGCACCTTCCCCTTTTTCCCTCGCTCTCTCCCACCTCACCCGGCGCCGCCATGATCGGCCTCCGTTGAACCTCGCGGCCGCCGTGCCCCGTTTGCCTCCCCGACGTGTCCCCAAGGCTCGCCGCCGTCCGCTACGTTGCCTGCGCCAACGAGCCAGAGCCGAGGCCCCCTCCATTGCCAGGAACGCCGCCTTCTTCCTCCTTCGGCCGTCTGCGTCGCCGCCGTCGATTCGCCGCCTCGAGCCTCCCCCGAGCCCACCGTTGCACATCTGCAGGAGCATTGTGAGCCTCCACTTCCTCCCTTCTCTCTTTCATCGCTGTTCGCTAGCTGTACGCGCCGCCCCCAACTTGCCCGAGCTCGTCGCCACGTAGCTCGTCGCCGGCGTCATTACGGCGACCATTTGGTCCCGCGCATGTGCCCGTTTAGCTCGCCCGCGCACGTAGAGCCTAGATAGCCTTTGGCCTCGCTCGTTTGCGCGCTGCTGCTGCTGCTCCACTTCCACCCGAAGCTCACCGTCCGCTGCGGTGCTCGCCGCCGGCGATTCCGACCACCTCGGCCCGTGAAACCACCGCAGAATGACGCGGCTAGGAACGCCCGATCGAATGCGCCAAACCCCTCCTGAAATGGTGCACCGTAGGCAAAACCCGAGCTCGCCGGAGTTCGCTGCCGCGCTCGGGCTCGCCGGAGCGCTCTCCGGCCGGCGTCCGACGTGGCCAGCTGGGGCCCGCCCCTGTGCCACTACCACTAGGCCCCACTGGGCCTCGTTGACCTCGGTCAGCGCTAACGTGGCCGCCCCTGTGTCTATGACATGCGGGCCCCACTCCATTAGCTGTTTAAAATAAATAGATAATTAGTTAATTAACCTAATTAGTTAATTAGTTAAATTAATAGACACTGACAGTAGGCCCCACACGCTAATTAATCCTATTTAGTTTAATATAACTCTGTTTAATTAGCTCTGTCACTGACATGTGGGTCCCACTAGACCCACCTGTCAGGTTTGACCCTGGTCAGCCGGGTTTGACCTGCTGACATCACAACTAGGTCATGCTGACGTCACCTCTCACTGTTCTGGATAATGTTGGATTAAATAAATAATTAAATTCAAAAATCAAATAAAACTTTAGAAAATCATATAAAATAATCCGTAACTCGGATGAAAAAACTTGTACATGAAAGTTGCTCAGAACGACGAGACGAATCCAAATACGCGGTCCGTTCGTCCGCAACACGTCCCTAACTATCCGAACATGGAACCGTTCCCCTCCGGTCATCTGTCTGACAAATGTCTGGAACCGGGAAAACATTCCCGGATGGCTTCCCCCTTCCTAGGTGACGTGCGACCATACGTTAGGACACACCCGGCACTGCGTATTGTCATGTCATGCTCTTGTTTGCTTTATATTTACTGTTTCTTCCCCCTCTTCTCTCTCGGTAGACCTCGACACCGACGTCGACCCCGAGACCGACGCAGTTCAGGAGCCCGACGACACCGTTGACGACCTTGCCTTTGCCGCCGAGCAACCAGGCAATCCCCCCCTTTGATCATCCCGATATCACCCATTCTATTTTCTCATGCTTGCATTAGAATTGCTGCTGCTACTGCTTTACCTATTCTGATGCATAGCCTGTTTAATGTAACCTGCTATTGATACCTTACCTGCTTATCCTAAACTGCTTAGTATAGGCTGGGTAGAGACCCACTAGAGAACCCCCCCTTGTCCCTTGTTGCCCCGCTAGATTAACAGAAGACCCGATCAACGGGATTGAAGACCAGGCCCCAGCACCGCACTTCACCCCCTTAGTTGTACGACACTACTGGGTTACTATCGAGTGCCGAGGGTAATACCTCGTCAGCACTCCTGATGTTAACTTTGTAGGGTAGATAATTGGTCGTGGTCATCGAGGGTGATTCCTCCTTCTCCACTTCCGATACGACCTTGTCACGCAACACTTCAAGTTTGAACCTCGAGGGTGATTCCTCCTAAGTTCAACTTGACGGTTACATCGAGTGGGCATCCATCGAGGGTGATACCTCGGATTCCCTTGATGTTATAGACACATGGTTACTATGACTTTACCCCTGGACTTTGTTAGAGACGGGTCGGCCCCGAGGGTGACCCAAGGAAGTTACTTTTACAGCAGGACTGGAGGGGCAGGCGGTACCGCCCAGTAGAGGTGGACCTGAGTTCCTGACAGTCTTTTGGGAAGTCGTGTTGACTTGGAGTTTAACTGTGAGATGAATACGAGGCGCGGCCAGACATTCTTAGCCCTTGCAGCAAGTCCTCGAGACGGGGCGACGGGGTCACATCGATCGTGAGTCTCTGCTCGTTACCGCAAGCCCCTAGTCCACTAACGATTTGGATATTTGATCCGAGCAGGCCTCTGGCCTGATAGCACTAACCATCACGTGGGCATAGTATGGGCGTTCTGCATCGTAGCATCAGCCGAAAGCTCTGTCAGATGTCTAGTTCAGTCTTGTGGCCGGGACAGACCGGCGCCCTCCTGGTGCCTGGCTTCACCCTGCTCGCAACAAACCGAAGTGCACAGGGCGATGGCCCAAGACCCCTGAGCGCTTAGGTTGTAGACCGGCGGGGACCTCTCTGCTGAGCTGTAGGTAGGGCTGCGGTGTATCGTTTGGGCGAGGCCGGGCATGACCTAGGAAAGTGTGTCCAGACGGAGTTAATCGAGCGTGGTGGGTAAGATGGTGCACCCCTGCAGGGAAGAAAACATCTATCGATAGCCGGTCCTACGGTAAAGGACACTCGGAGTTGTATCCCGATCGATACAACTAGAATTGGATACTACGGCTCTGGGATTGCTTCTCGCAGGGAGTCGAGAAGGGATCTCAGGACGAGGTTGATGACTGTATGGCTCTGGGATTGCTTTCTCGCAGGGAGTCGAGAAAGGATCTCTGGCCGAGGTTGATACTTAGTGATACTACTACTTTATGCTATACTAATCTATACTCTTCTAATGCTGCAAGACCGCTGAAGATGCTAGTCTTCGATAGGACTAGGCCTTCTCTCTATTCTGGCATTTCTGCAGCCCAATCCACATATACAGCCTCCCTTTGATAATGTTGCATATGTAGTGTAGATCCTTGCTTGCTGAGTACTTCGGATGAGTACTCACGGTTGCTTTGCTTTCTTTTTCCCCCATATCCATTTGATGCAACCAAATGACGGAACCCCGGATACAGCTGCCCCCGCCGACGATCGCTACTACTACCCCGAGGGTGGATACTACTACGAGTTGGCTGACGACCAGGAGTAGGTTCGGAGGGTCCCAGGCAGGAGGCCTGCGCCTTTCGATCGTAGTGTTTTATTTTGCCCCGCCTTTCTAAAGGCCTTGCTGTCTCTCTTTTATATCTGTACTCAGATATCTGATGCTTCCGCTGACGCTTGTATGCGAGCTTATGTATTTGAGCCCTCGAGGCCCCTGGCTTGTAATATAAAGCTTGTGTGACTTTATTTATGTTTTAGAGTTGTGTTGTGATATCTTCCCATGAGTCCTTAGGCTTGATCGTGTGCATTTGCGTGTATGATTAGTGCACGATTGAGCCGGGGGCGTCACAATCCATTACTTGAGCACTTTATGCCTAGCTTAATGGCTTTAAAGAAAGCGCTGCCAGGGAGACAACCCGAAAGTTTTAGAGAGTCATTTATTTCTATTGAGTGCTTTTATAAAGTTTAAAACAAAAAAATATAGAGGGAAACTTAAAACTTTTTCAAAAAGAGAAGCGATTGAAAGGTGATGCATTGGAGAAGTGAGGGTCGACCTTGAACACTTGTGTTCATGCTCATGGAAACAATGTAATTTTTTCATGAAGATTCTCACAAAAATAATTGTCCCCTTGTACAAATCCATTGTATTATAAAAATAATGTGCCAAGATTTGCCTTTAGGATGATTAGATTGCTTGTTGGTATGTGCGGGGCAAAAACAGAAACTTTGGCTATAGTGCGTGATTTTACGTTTTTTACTGGAACGTCAAAAGCTTCTGAAACTTTTTTCACAGTCTTGCTATACGAATTTTTTATTTTTTACTAATTTTTCAGAATTTTTGGAGGACCAGAAGTATGGTAGGTGTTCAGATTTCTACAGACTGTCCTGTTTAAGACAGATTCTGTTTTTGATGCATTGTTTTGCTTGTTTTGATGAAACTACAGATTCTATCGGTGGTATAAGCCATGGAAAAGTTATATTACAGTAGCTACAATGCAAAAACAAAATATGAATTGGTTTGCAACAGTACTTAAAGTACTGATTTGCTTTATTATACTAACGGATCTCACCAGTTTTCTGTTAAGTTTTGTGTGGATGAAGTGATCAAAGATTGAGGAGGTCTTAATATGAGGAGAAGGAGGAGAGGCAAGAGCTCAAGCTTGGGGATGCCCAAGGCACCCCAAGTAAATAGTCAAGGAGACTCAAGCGTCTAAGCTTGGGGATGCCCTGGAAGGCATCCCATCTTTCTTCAACAAGTATCGGTATGTTTTCGTCTTCGTTTCGTTCATGTGATATGTGTGAATCTTGGAGCGTCTTTTGTGTTTATTTTTCATTTTTCTTTTATGCACCATGCTGGTATGAGATAGTCCATGGTTGATTTATAGAATGCTCATTGCACTTCACTTATATCTTTTGAGTGTGGCTTTATAGAATGCTTCATGTGCTTCACTTATATCATTTAAAGTTTGGATTGCCTGTTTCTCTTCACATAGAAAACCATTATTTGTAGAATGCTCTTTTGCTTCACTTATATTTATTAGAGCATGGTCTTTTGTAGAAAGAATTAAACTCTCATACTTCACTTATATCTATTTAGAGAGTCAACAAGAATTTGTCAATTGCATGGTTAGTCATAAAAAATCCTACATAAAACTTATGGATCACTGAATATGATATGTTTGATTCCTTGCAATAGTTTTGCGATATAGAGATGGTAATATGTGGGAGGTACTAGTAAACGGTTGTGGTTAGTAAGAATATTGGTGTTAAGGTTTGTGATTCCCGAAGAATGCACGTATAGTCTCTCGTTATGCTATGAAGTTGGAGCATGATTTATTATTGATTGTCTTCCTTATGAGTGGCGGTCGGGGACGAGCGATGGTCTTTTCCTACCAATCTATCCCCCTAGGGGCATGCGTAGTAGTACTTTGCTTCGAGGGCTAATAAACTTTTGCAATAAGTATATGAGTTCTTTATGACTAATGTGAGTCCATGGATTATACGCACTCTTACCTTTCCGCAATTTGCTAGCCTCTACGGTACCGTGCATTGCCCTTTCTCACCTCGAGATGTGGTGCAAACTTCGCAGGTGCATCCAAACCCCGTGATATGATACGCTCTATCACACATAAGCCTTATTATATCTTCCTCAAAACAGCCACCATACCTACCTATTATGGCTTTTCCATAGCCATTCCGAGATATATTGCCATGCAACTTCCACCGCCTCCGTTTTGATGACTTGAGCATTCATTGTCATATTGCTTTGCATGATCATATAGCTGACATAGCAGTTGTGGCTCAGCCACCGTTCATCATTTTTCATACATGTTACGCTAGATCATTGCACATCCTGGTACACTGCCAGAGGCATTCATATAGAGTCATACTTTGTTATAGGTATCGAGTTGCAATTTTTATTTCTTTTGAGTTATAAGTAAATAGAAGTGTGATGATCATCATTATTCATTTTTAGAGCATTGCCCTAGTGAGGAAAGGATGATGGAGACTACGATTCCCCCACAAGTCAGGATGAGACTCCGGACATGAGAGAAAAAAAAAGAAGAGAAAAAGAAGAAAAAGAAAAAAAAGAAAAAAAAGAAAAAGAAAAAATAAAGAAAAAAACAAAGAGAGAAGGGGCATGCTAGTTCCACACTTGTGCTTCAAAGTAGCACCATATTTTTCATATAGAGAGTCTCCTAGGTAGTCACTTTCATATACTAGTGGGAATTTTTCATTATAGAACTTGGCTTGTATATTCCGATGATGGGCTTCCTCAAATGCCCGAGGTCTTCATGAGCAAGCCAGTTGGATGCACACCCACTTAGTTTTCATATTGAGCTTTCATACAATTATAGCTCTTAGTGCATCCGTTGCATGGCAATCCCTACTCCTCACGTTGATATCAATTGATGGGCATCTCCATAGCCCGTTGGTTAGCCGCGTCGATGTGAGACTTTCTTACCTTTTTTTGTCTTCTCAATATTTACCCCTATCATCATACTCTATTCCACCTATAGTGCTATATCCATGGCTTGCGCTCATGTATTACGTGAGGGTTGAAAAAGCTGAAGCGCGTTAAAAAGTATGAACCAATTGCTCGGCTTGTCATCGGGGTTGTGCATGATAAATATTTTGTGGTAAGAAGACAGAGCATGACACGACTATATGATTTTGTAGGGATAGCTTTCTTTAGCGTTGATATTTTGAAAGACATGATTGTTTGTTGGGATGCCTGAGTATCGATGTCTTTATGTCAAATTATAAACTATTGCTTTGAATCACTTATGTCTTAATATTCATGCCATGATTAGACATATGATCAAGTTTATGTTAGGTAGCATTCCACATCAATTTTTTTTATCATTTACCTACTCGAGGATGAGCAGGAATTAATCTTGGGGATGCTAATACTTCTCCGTCGTATCTATAATTTTTGATTGTTTCATGCCAATATTATACAACTTTCACATATTTTTGGCAACTTTTTAAATGATTTATTGGACTAACCTATTGATCCAGTGCCCAGTGCCAGTTCCTGTTTGTTGCATGTTTTTTGTTTCGCAGAAAATCCATATCAAACGAAATCCAAATGCAATAAAAATTTACGGAGAATTATTTTGGAATATTTGTGAATTTTGGGAGGTGGAATCAACGTAACGGGGGCCCACAGGCCCCAAGATTCACCAGGGCACGCCAGGGGGTGCCCGGCGCACCCAGGTGTCTTGTGCCCTCCTCGAACATCGGTTGGGGCCCTTCTTCTGGCGCAAGAAAGATAATTTATGGAAAAAAAATTATGTTAAAATCTCAGCGCAATCGGAGTTACGGATCTCCGGGAATATAAGAAACGGTGAAGGGCCAGATCTGGGGAACGCGAAACAGAAGAGAACAGAGAGGGAGATCTAATCTCGGAGGGGCTCCCGCCCCTCCGCCGCCATGGAGTCCATGGACCAGAGGGGGAACTCTCCTCCCATCTAGGGGGGAGGCCAAGGAAGAAGAAGAAGGAGGGGGGCTCTCTGCCCCTCTCTCCCGGTGGTGCCGGAGTGCCGCCGGGGCTAGGATCGTGACGGCGATCTACATCAACAATCTTGCTACCGTCTACACCAACTTTCTCCCCCTCTATGCAGCGGTGTAACACTCTTTCTCCCCGCTGTAATCTCTTCTTAAACATGGTGCTCAACTCCGTATATTATTTCCCAATGATATGTGGCTATCCTATGATGTTTGAGTAGATCCGTTTTGTCCTGTGGGTTAATCGTGATCTTGGTTGGTATGATTGTATATTTTATTTATGGTGCTGTCCTACGGTGCCCTCCGTCTCGCGCAAACATGAGGGATCCCCGCTGTAGGGTGTTGCAATACGTTCATGATTCGCTTATGGTGGGTTGCGAGAGTGACTGAAGCTTAAACCCGAGTAGGTGGGTTGTTGCGTATGGGAGTAAAGAGGACTTGATACTTAATGCTATGGTTGGTTTTCACGACCTTAATGATCTTTAGTAGTTGCAGATGCTTGCTAGGGGTCCAATCATAAGTGTATATGATCCAAGTAGAGAAAGTATGTTAGCTCATGCCTCTCCCTCATATAAAATTACAAGAATGATTACCGGTACTTGTTATCGATTTCCTAGGGACAAATGACTTTCTTGTTGACAAAAGCTATCCACTTTTATTGCCTTGCAATTTATTCGTAGTTTTATTCTCGCAAAGTGCTCATAGTTTTATTCTTGCAAAATAGTTTCATACTTGTTTTAGGTAAAGCAAACGTTTAGTGTGCGTAGAGTTGTATCGGTGGTCGATAGAACTTGAGGGAATATTTGTTATGCCTTTAGCTCCTCGTTGGGTTCGACACTCTTATTTATCGAAGAAGGCTACAAACGATCCCCTATACTTGTGGGTTATCAATACCTTGGTTCTCAAACTGAGGGAAATACTTATCTCTACTTTGCTGCATCACCCTTTCCTCTTCAAGGGAAAAACCAACGCAACCTCAAGAAGTACTTTCGTTGAGTTGTGTGATATGCAAAAGAAAAAAGTTGTGGATAATGATATTGTTAAATTGAAGCTATTTCCGTTCTCTCTACGAGATCATGCTAAAACTTGGTTTTCGTCTTTGTTTAAAAATAGTATTGATTCATGGAACAAGTGTAAAGATGCTTTTATTTCCAAGTATTTTCCTCCCGCTAAGATCATCTCCCTTAGGAACGATATAATGAATTTTAAGCAACTTTATCATGAACATATTGCACAATCTTGGGAGAGGATGAAATTGATGATAAGAAATTGCCCTACGCATGGTTTGAGTTTGTGGATGATCATACAAATTTTATATGCGGGATTGAATTTTGCATCTAGAAATCTTTTAGATTCCGCCGCGGGAGGTACTTTTATGGAAATTACATTAGGATAAGCTACTAAACTCTTAGATAATATTATGACTAATTACTCTCAATGGCATACCGAAAAATCTTCTACTAGTAAAAAAGTGCATGCGATTGAAGAAATTAATACTTTGAGTGGAAAGATGGATGGACTTATGAAATTGTTTTCTAGTAAGAGTGCTCCTATTGATCCTAATGATGTGACTTTGTCTACTTTGATTGAGAACAATAATGAATCTATGGATGTGAATTTTGTTGGTAGGAACAATTTTGGTAATAATGCGTATAGCGGTAATTTCAACCCTAGGCCGTTTCCTAGTAATTCCTCTAATAATTATGGTAATTCCTACAACAATTCTTATGGAAATTATAATAAAATGCCCTCTGATCTTGAGAACAATATTAAATATTTTATTAATTCTCAAAAAGTTTTCAATGCTATGGTTGAAGAAAAATTGCTCAAGATTGATGATTTGGCTAGGAACGTTGATAGAATTTCTCTTTAGATTGATGCTTTGAAAATTAGATCTGTGCCACCTAAGCATGATATTAATGAATCTCTGAAAGCTATTAAAATTTCTATTGATGAGTGTAAAGAAAGAACCTCTAGGATGCGTGCTAAGTGAGATTGGTTTGTAAAAGCATGTTCTTCTAGTTTTTGTGAGAATAATGATGAAGATCTTAAAGTGATTGGTGTGACTCCTATTGAATCTTTGTTTTCTAATATAAATCTTGATAAATATGGGACTGGAGATGAGTCAACTTTAGCTAGAAGGCGTCCCAATGATTCGGAGTTTATAGATCTTAATGCAAAAATTGATAAAAATGGGATTGCACAGGTCAAAACTTGAAGTATCGATGAACCCACTCTTTTGGATTTCAAGGACTTTAATTATGATAATTGTTCTTTAATAGATTGTATTTCCTTGTTGCAATCCATGTTGAATTCTCCTCATGCTTACAATCAAAATAAAGCTTTTACTAAACATATCGTTGATGCTATGATGAAATCTTTTGAAGAAAAACTTGAGTTGGAAGTTTCAATGCCTAGAAAGCTTTATGATGAGTGGGAACCTACTATTAAGATTAAAATTAAAGATTATGAGTGCCATTCTTTGTGTGATTTGGGTGCTAGCGTTTCCATGATTTCAAAAACTTTATGTGATGTGTTAGGTTTCCGTGAATTTGACGATTGTTCTTTAAATTTGCATCTAGCGGATTCCACTATTAAAAAACCTATGGGAAGGATTAATGATGTTCTTATTGTTGCAAATAGGAATTATGTGCCCGTAGATTTCATTGTGCTTGATATAGATTGCAATCCTACATGTCCTATTATTCTTGGTAGACCTTTCCTTAGAACGATTAGTGCAATTATTGATATGAAAGAAGAAAATATTAGATTTCAATTTCCGTTAAGGAAGGGCATGGAACACTTTCCAAGAAAGAAAATTAAATTTCCATATGAATCTATTATGAGAGCTACTTAGGATTTCATACCAAAGATGACAATACCTAGATCTATTGCAATATGCCTAGCTAGGGGCGTTAAACAATAACGCTTATTGGGAGGCAACCCAATTTTTTTTGCTACTGTTCTTAAATAAATACACATTATTACCTCTGTAGTAATTGTGTTTTGGTGTTTTAATTAGTGTCTGAGCCAAGTAAAGCCTTTGGGATACTTTGGTATATCGTTGATTTGATTTGGCTGAAAAACAGAAACTTTTGCGTCCAGTAACAGAATTGTTTAAATTCACTTGAGCGTGGAAAAACTCTGAATTTGTTACACAAGATTTATATAAAAATTTCCTCTGTTGTCCTAATTTTTCAGAATGTTTAGGGTTACAGAAGTTTGAGCTTAATTTAGATCTTCACAGACTGTTCTGTTTTTGACAGATTCTGTTTTTTTATGTGTTGTTTGCTTATTTTGATGAATCTATGGGTAGTATCGGGGGGGTATGAACCATGGAGAAGTTGGAATACAGAAGATATAACACCAATATAAATTTAGAATGAGTTCACAACAGTACCTAAAGTGGTGATTTGCTTTTCTTATACTAACGGATCTCATGAGTTTTCTGTTGAGTTTTGTGTTGTGAACTTTTCAAGTTTTGGGTAGAGATTTGATGGACTATGGAATAAGGAGTGGCAAGATACTAAGCTTGGGGATGACCAAGGAACTCCAAGGTAATATTCAACGACAACCAAGCATCTAAGCTTGGGGATGCCCCGGATGGCATCCCGTCTTTCGTCTTCAATCCATCGGTAAATTTACTTGAGGCTATGTTTTTATTCACCACATGATATGTGTTTTGCTTGGAGCGTCTTGTATGATATGAGTCTTTGCTTTTTAGTTTGACACAATCATCCTTGCTGTACACACCTTTTGAGAGGGACACGCATGAATCGTGATTTATTAGAATACTCTATGTGCTTCACTTATATCTTTTGAGCTAGGCAATTTGCTCTAGTGCTTCACTTATATCTTTTTAGAACACGGCGGTGGCTTTATTTTTTAGAAATTGTTGAACTCTCATGCTTCACTTATATTATTTTGAGAGTCTATAAACAGAATGGTAATTTGTTTAGGTTATGAATTTAGTCCTAGTATGATAGGCATCCAAGAGGGATATAATAAAAACTTCCATATAAAGAGTGTTGAATACTATGAGAAGTTTGATTCCTTGCATATTGTTTTGAGATATAAAGATGGTGATATTAGAGTCATGCTAGTGAGTAATTGTGGATTGGTAGAAATACTTGTGTTAAAGTTTGCGATTCCCGTAGCATGCACGTATGGTGAACCGTTATGTGATGAAGTCGGAGCATGATTTATTTATTGATTGTCTTCCTTATGAGTGGCGGTCGGGGACGAGCGATGGTCTTTTCCTACCAATCTATCCCCCTAGGAGCATGCGTGTAGTACTTTGTTTTGATAGCTAATAGACTTTTGCAATAAGTATGTGAGTTCTTTATGACTAATGTTGAGTCCATGGATCATGCGCACTCTCACCCTTCCACCATTGCAAGCCTCTCTAGTACCGCGCAACTTTCGCCGGTGCATTACACCCACCATATACCCTTCCTCAAAATAGACACCATACCTACCTATTATGGCATTTCCATAGCCATTCCGAGATATATTGCCATGCAACTTCCACCGTTCCGTTTATTATGACACGCACCATCATTGTCATATTGTTCTCATATTCATGAGGCATTCATATAGAGTCATATTTTGTTCTAGTATCGAGTTGTAATTCTTGAGTTGCAAAGTAAATAAAAGTGTGATGATCATCATTATTAGAGCATTGTCCCATGTGAGGAAAGGATGATGGAAGCTATGATTCCCTCACAAGTTGGGATGAGTCTCCAGACTTACAAAAAAAAGAGACCAAAGAAGCCCAAATAAAAAAAAGAGGCCAAAGAGCCCAAAATAAAAAAAATGAGAGAAAAGAGAGAAGGGACAATGTTACTATCCTTTTACCACACTTGTGCTTCAAAGTAGCACCATGATCTTCATGATAGAGTGTCTCCTATTTTGTCACTTTCATATACTAGTGGGAAATTTTCATTATAGAACTTGGATTGTATATTCCAATGATGGGCTTCCTAAAATTGCCCTAGGTCTTCGTGAGCTAGCAAGTTGGATGCACACCCACTTAGTTTCTTTTTGAGCTTTCATACACTTATAGCTCTAGTGCATCCGTTGCATGGCAATCCCTACTCACTCGTATTGATATCTATTGATGGGCATCTCCATAGCCCATTAATACGCCTAGTTGATGTGAGACTTTCTCCTTCTTTTTGTCTTCTCCACAACCATCATATTCTATTCCACCTATAGTGCTATATCCATGGCTCATGCTCATGTATTGCGTGAAAGTTGAAAAAGTTTGAGAACATCAAAAGTATGAAACAATTGCTTGGCTTGTCATCGTGGTTGTGCATGATTTAATACTTTGTGTGATGAAGATGGAGCATAGCCAGACTATATGATTTTGTAGGGATAACTTTCTTTGGCCATGTTATTTTGAGAAAACATGATTGCTTTATTAGTATACTTGAAGTATTATTGTTTTTATGTCAATATTAAACTTTTGTTTTGAATCTTATGGATCTGAATATTCATGCCACAATAAAGAAAATTACATGGATAAATATGTTAGGTAGCATTCCATATCAAAAATTCTGTTTTTATCATTTACCTAGTCGAGGACGAGTAGGAATTAAGCTTGGGGATGCTTGATACGTCTCCAACGTATCTATAATTTTTTATTGTTCCATGCTATTATATTATCTGTTTTGGATGTTTTATATGCATTAATATGCTATTTTATATTATTTTTGGGACTAACTTATTAATCTAGAGCCCGGTGCTAGTTTCTGTTTTTTCCTTGTTTTAGAGTTTTATAGAAAAGGAATATCAAACGGAGTCCAAACGAAATAAAACTTTCGCGATGATTTTTCTTGGACCAGAAGACACACGTAGGACTTGGGAAGGAAGTCAGAAGAGTCCCGAGGGCTCCACAAGCCCTCAGGGCGCGCCCGAGGGGGGCCTGGCTTGTGGGCCCCCCGGGAGTCCTCCAACCCTAATCTTTGGCCTATAAATTCAGAAATATTCCCAAACTACCAGAAGCGTCCACAAAAATACTTTTCCGCCGCCGTAACCTTCTGTATCCGTGAGATCCCTTCTTGGGGCCTTTTCCGGCAATCTGCCGGAGGGGGATTCGATCACGGAGGGCTTCTACATCAACCCTATTGCCCTTCTGATGAAGTGTGAGTAGTTTACCACAGACTTACGGGTCCATAGCTAGTAGCTGGATGGCTTCTTCTCTCTCTTTGATCTTCAATACAATGTTCTCCTCGATGTTCTTGGAGTTCTATCCGATGTAATATTCTTTTGCGGTGTGTTTGTCGAGATCCGTTGAATTGTGAATATATGATCAGATTATCTATGAATATTATTTGAGTCTTTTCTGAGTTCTTATATGCATGATTTGATACCTTTGTATTTCTTTTCAAATTATCGGTTTGGTTTGGCCAACTAGATTGGTTCTTCTTGCAATGGGAGAGGTGCTTAGTTTTGGGTTCAATCTTGCGGTGTCCTCACCCAGTGACATAGTAGGGGTAGCGAGGCACGTATTTTATTGTTGCCATCAAGGGTAAAAAGATGGGGTTTTCATCATATTGCTTGAGTTTATCCCTCTATAATCATGTCATCTTACTTAAGGTGTTACTCCGTTCTTATGAACTTAATACTCGAGATGCATGCTGGATAGCGGTTGATGTGTGGAGTAATAGTAGTAGATGCAGGCAGGAGTCGGTCTACTTGACACGGACGTGATGCCTATATTCATAATCATTACCTTGGATATCGTCATGACTTTGCGCTTTTCTATCAATTGCTCGACAGTAATTTGTTCACCCACCGTATGCTTTCCTTCAAGAGAGAAGCCTCTAGTGAAACCTATGGCCCCCGGGTCTATTTTCCATCATATATTTTCAGATCTATAAACCAAAAAACCCAAAAATACCTTGCTGCAATTTATTTACTTTTATTTTGTTTTATGTTTTAGTAATCTTTCATATCTATCTCTATCAGATCTCATCCTTGCAAGTGACCGTGAAGGGATTGGCAACCCCTTTATTGCGTTGGGTGCAAGTGTTTGATTGTTTGTGCAGGTGCATAGATTGGAGACTTGCGTGTACCTCCTATTGGATTGATACCTTGGTTCTCAAACTGAGGGAAATACTTATCTCTACTTTGTTGCATCACCCTTTCCTCTTCAAGGGAAAAACCAACGCAAGCTCAAGAAGTAGCAATGCCCGCCCAGAGCAGACGCGACCGCTCACTGGCGTCGACGTTGAAGCGGCGCGTCGGCCGAGAGAGCATCGCCCGCGCCGCTTCCCGGTGTAGGCGACTGCCGCACGTTCAAATGACACGACGGCCGCCCGTCCGTCCATCTGCCGCCCGCATTGATGGCACGCGGTTGCCGAGACGTCTCCTCCGGTGCCACCCGCCCTTCCGTCTGCCGCCCACCGGTGCTATATAAACCACTGCCCCGGCCATAGCCACAGTCATCCATGTCCACACCACTCCCCGCCATGGATCCCACCGCGACCAAAGCTCTCTGGGACAGGCTTACGTCGGAGCAGAAGAAGGCCATGGCCGCCATTGCTGCCGACTGGCAGGACGGCAGGCAACCAGAGGATGTGCAAATGGAGGACACCTCCTCCGACGAGTCAGCGCCACCCTCCTCTTCCTCCCCGGCACCCTTCTCCTCCGCTCCACCCTCGCTGGTGCATTGCACCCTGACCATCGGTGAGACCCATGCCCATTATATGGACATGGTGCGGGAGGAGCACTTCCGGGAGGCGCATGCCAACGCCAACTACAACCACAACCTCCTCCAAGAGTATCTGCCGGCGAAGGAGCAGGTCACCGCCGGCAGGGCGGTCGCATCAGACGCGGACCTGGCGGAGCAGGAGGTGTGGCTTGAGTTCTATAGCTCCGCCCGCGAGATCCACCTCGCCCGCTGGCTGTACCGACAGCGGGTGGCGGAGGTGGCCGCCGCCGGCAATGAGTGCGACGACGACGCGGGCGAGGCGTTGTTCGACGACACCGATGAGGAGGACATCGCCGAGACCTCGCCCTGGTGCCACGACCACGAAGAAGCCGGCACGTCCACGGGCGCCACCGGCAACGAGGAAGAGTAGTGCACGGTAGGTCGCCACCGCTCGGGTCCCAGGAACGCCACCGCTCCTTCCCTCCCGTCGATGCCAAGCTTGGTGGGCTCACCATTTTCGGCCGATTAGTCGCTTGGCGGCGACGTTGAGGCGGACAGCTTCAGTTCCCGAGGCTCCGGAGGCAGAGCTGGAAAAGGCGAAGCTTCTGTTCTCATTGTTCATGACCGGAGACGGGGACCGGACGCCGACGATCATTTAGATTAGATATTAATTATACTCTAGAAATTCGTCATGTTTATATAAAATCAGTCCGCGTTTATATTAAAATCCACACTTCTTGGCACGAATTTCGTTCGATTGGTTTGATTGTTGTGAAAATTCGTGCGGCTAGCTTGCATGGCTGTCTTCCGTATTCGTGTTCGTGGACTGATCCCGTCTGTCCACGGTTGGATGCGGGAGGTTTTTGCGGGTTGCCGTTGATGATGCCCTAAGTACCGCATGAAAGAGTGAGTCCAGTCAGCTCATTTTCTGTAATGTGCTAGACCGCGGGCGCAGCTAGAGTGCACTCATAAAGGATCCTCTCGTATGGTCATCAAAATCGCGTCTCGATCGGCGGTAGGTTTTGCCCGGATTGCCATGGGATTGATCACGCTTTCTGACGTGGGTGGTATAAAGATTGTTAAATTAGGACGAAATCACTGTTCTGACCTTTGGGCTAAAATATTGCACAAAATGAACTCGTCAGGAAAGTATTTCACGATCTGACCCTTTTAGAAACACCACATCTCGTGGCGTTTCTGTTAAACTAAGAAACGCCGAACTACCATACGTTTCTGGTAAACTAAGAAACGCCTTCCTAGCCTGCGTTTCTACACGTCAGAAACGCCGAGCTACTCAGCGTTTCAGAGTAGAACAGAAAAGCCAAGGGCCCTGGCGTTTCTTAGGCCGATATTAGTTTAGGCCCCACCTGAAACGCCGAGCCCGTTCTTCCTCCTCCCTCGCTGCGAACCACCACGAGAAACACCTCTCTGCTCCTCCCGATCCCCCCTTGGATCTTCCTCTTCCCTCAACCATTTTTGCGGATCTTTGGGGCAAATCGAAGAGGCCGGTAAGCTCCTCCAATCCCTCCAATCACTTTTTGCAATAACTTTGTATTTTTGGAGCATTTTTTGGCACTAGGTGCAACCTAGGTTGTCAAGAAAAACAAATTTGGTGATGATTTAGTTGTTTAGTATCATATGATTTAGTAGTAAGGATGAGGGCCGACCAAGGATGAGTGCATTGCGAAATATGATGTAAATTTGTGTATTTTTTATAGTTGCAAGTGTGATGGTCAATGCATATTATTTGATTGTTATATTAGCTATGTGTTCATCCTAAATATTTTCGACTACATAGATGTGTGCGTGCACACTTTGTATCATTTGGTACTTGTGAATTTAACATTTATAGGTAAAAAAATGTATTATGTTGAATCCTAAAATTATTTGTTCCTATTATGTAGGATGTTTGAGCCGGATAAATATCCAGGCCTTGATGATTTCTATGAGCAGAAGCATCGTGCGGTGCTAGTGGAAAGAGGGGAGGTAATTATCCGGGCCTTGATGATTATCTTTCTATATTGGTTGATTTTCATATTGTGACAAGTTGAGAGAAGTAACAAATTATGCGTTTGTTTGTTTAGGTTCCTCCACTACTTCGGTTGAGGGGGCACAATGTGACGCCCCCGGCTTAATCATGCACTAATCATACACGCAAATGCACACGATCAAGTATAAGGACTCACTTGAAGATATCACAACACAACTCTAAAACATAAATAAAATCATACAAGCTTTATATTACAAGCCAGGGCCTCGAGGGCTCGAATACATAGCTCGATGGCATACAAGCGTCAGCGGAAGCATCAGATATCTGAGTACAGATATAAAAGAAAGACAGAAAGGCCTTAAGAAGGCGGGACAAAAGAAAGTACTACGATCGAAAGGCGTAGGCCTCCTGCCTAGGACCCTCCGAACCTACTCCTGGTCGACAGCCATCTCGTAGTAGAAGCCATCCTCGGGGTAGTAGTAGTAGTAGTCGACGGTGCAGCTGTCTCAGGGGCTCCGTCAACTAGTCTCAACAAACTGATAGGGGGAGAAAAAGAAAGCAAAGCAACCGTGAGTACTCTGAAGTACTCAGCAAGCAAGGATCTACACTACATACGCATCATTATCAAAGGGAGGCTGTATATGTGGACCGGGCTGCAGAAATGCCAGAATAGAGAGGAAAGCCTAGTCCTATCGAAGACTAGCATCTTCAAGAATCTTCCAGCATCTTTGAGCGTCTTGCAGCATTTAGAAGAGTACAGGGTAGCATAATGTAAGTAGTAGTAGAATCAGGTAACAGTCTCGCCCAGAGATCCTTCCTCGACTCCCTGCGAGAAAGTGATCCCGGAGCCACATATCCAGGTATCATCTCAATTCTAGCTGTACCGATCGGGATACAACTCCGAGTGTCCTTTACCGTAGGACCGGCTATCGATAGATGTGTTCTTCCCTACAGGGGTGCACCAACTTACCCACCACGCTCGCTTAACTCCGGCCGGACACACTTTCCTGGGTCATGCCCGGCCTCGGCCAAACAATACACCGCAACCCTACCTACAGCTCATCAGAGAGGTCCCCGCCGGTCTACCTCCTAAGCGCAAGGGGGTCTTGGGCCATCGCCCCTCGCCCTCCGGGTCGTTGCGTGCAGGGCGAACCAGGCTCCACCACTACCGGATGGTGCCGGCCCAGCCCGACCGCAATGCTGAACTGGACGTCTGACAGAGCTTTCGGCTGATGCTACGGTGCAGAACGCCCATACTATGCCCACGTGATGGTTAGTGCTATCCGACCAGAGGCCGGCTCAGATCATATATCCAAATCATAGTGTCCTAGTGGCTTGCGGTAACGAGCAGAGACTCACGAAAGATGTGACCCCGTCGCCCCATCTCGAGGACTTGCTGCAAGGGCTAAGAATGCCCGGCCGCGCCTCGTGGAATAACTCACGGGTAACTATCCATCATCCGCGGGTACCCCTCAGGGTCGACCCGCCTTCTCAAGTATCAGTATCAACAATAATGTAAGGCATCCGTGTGGTCACCGTATCAAGGGGAATTCGAGGCATCACCCTCGTTGGACTCCCACCTGATGTAACATCAAGATGGACGTAAGAGGAATCACCCTCGAGGTCCACACGTGAGGTGTTGCTCGACTTCGTCGTTATCGGGGGTGGTGTAGGAGGAATCACCCTTGCTTACCACGACCGATTAGCTAACCTACAAGGTTATCATCAGAAGTGCTGACGAGGTATCACCCTCGGCACTCGATAGTAACCCAGTAGTGTCGAGCAATGAAGGGGAAGTGAGGTGCGGTGCCAGGGGTCTGATCTTCGATCCCGTTGGTCGGGTCTTCTGAAACTCCAGCGGGGCAGTCGGGATAAAGTGGGGGTCACTAGTGGGGCTCTACCCAAACTATACTAAGCAGTTTAGGATGAACAGTAAGGTATCAACAGCGGGTTACAATAATCAGGCTATGCAGCAGATATAGGATAATAGTATCAGTAGCAAATTCTAATGCAAGCATGAGAAAATAGAATAGGCGATATCGAGATGATCAAAGGGGGGGCTTGCCTGGTTGCTCGGCGGCAAAGGCAAGGTTGTCAGAAGTGCAGCCAATCACCGGAGCTGCGTCGGCACCGGGCTCTATCGAGAGAGAAGAGGGGGAGGAAACAGTATAAATATAAAGCAAACAAGTGCTACACAATGTTTGACATGACAATATGCAGCGTCGGGTGTGTCCTAACGTAAGGTTGCATGTCACCGAGGAAGGAGGAATCCATCCGGGAATGTTTTCCCGGTTCCGGACATTTGTCGGACAGATGACCGGAGGGGATCGGTTCCATGTTCGGATAGATAGGGACGTGTGACGGACGAACGGACCGCGTATCCGGCTTCGTCTCGTCGTTCTGAGCAACTTTCATGTTTTAAGTTTTTTCATCCGAGCTACGGTTTATTTTCTATGAATTTCTAAAGATTTTGGCATTTTCTGGAATTATTTAATTTAACAGAAAGGATTTATGACATCAGCGTTGCGTAGAGATGACGTCAGCAGCCAGCAGTGCAGTTGACTGGAGTCAAACCTGACATGTGGGTCCAGTGGGACCCACATGTCAGCCTCTGTTAGACTAACTGAGGATTAATTCTATTTAACAGGCTAATTAGAGGAGTGGGCCCAGTCTGTCAGTGTCACATTAGTGATTAAGTTAATTAATCTATTAATTAACTGAATATATATTTATTTAAATTCGTTTAAAATCGGCGGGACCCACATGTCACTGGCACAGGTGAACAGTGCCCCACGTTGACCTCGGTCAACGCGGTCAAACTGACGCAGGGCCCACTCGTCAGCGACCCCTAGCGGGTCCCACGCGGTGCCACGCTGGCGTCGGCGCCGGAATCCTCTCCGGCGAGCTCCACAGCGGCGGCCGAACGCCGGCGGGGCTCGGATTTCTGCCACAGAGGGCCGTTTTGCGCGTTTAATGGATCGATCGAAAGCTGGGAGAGAGACGCGTCGATTGGTGTTGCTGGGACACGCCGGGGATGCCGGGCGTGCACGGTGCTACTGCTACGGTGCGCCTCCGCGCGTGTTTTCGGTCGTGTTCGAATGAGGGGAGCACGCCGCGTCGAACAGAGCTAGAGCGCGGCCTCGGGGGCGACCGAAAGTGGCCAGACGGCGAGGACCCGCGACGGCCGGAGTGCGACAGCGAACACCGCTAGCTAGAGAAGGTAAGCGCGGCTCGGGAAGGGAACACAGGGGGTGGTGGCTCACCGTGCGGCGCACGACAGGCCGTCGTCAGCTTAGGAGCAGCAGCTAGTCGAGGTCGCCGGAGTTTCGCTGGTGGGCAGAGATGCGGGACGAGGACGAGCAGCGGCTGCAGGGGTCCACAGCTCCGCCTGGAGGCACCAGGAGAGGTGGCCGACCACGGCGAGGCCCGGGGACAAAACCAGCAAGCACGGGGCCGCCGGTGGCAACGGCAACGACGAAGATCGGCGGCGACCGCGTTCAGTTGCGCGAGCAGAGGAGAGGGAAAAGGAGGGGAGCACTCGAGGGAGAGGAGTGGAGAGTGAGAGAGAAGGACCAGGGGAGACGGCCGAGGCGAGGCTTATCCCCTCGCCCACCTGCTACGCCGCAGTGGCGGCCAGCGAGCGGCGCGGCGAGGCTCTGGCCACGGCGACGGCGACAGCGGGGCGGGAGCAGGTAGGAGGAACAGCGACTGGGCCAGCTGGGCTCGGCCCAGTTGCCAGGTAAGTGGCTTCGGCCTCTTTTGTCTTATTCCTTTTCTATTTTATATTTCTCTTTATTTATTCTCTGTTTTGAATTAGTTAGGCCACTTTAGCCTTTTTGTAAAATATGAGACTAGGCTCAAATATTAATGTGCAGTGTAAGCTTTCCCCAAAAATTGGTTTGGGTGAATTTGGACTTCATTTGAAAATGATATGATTTTAAATGTGTTGTACATTGCTGTTTTGTTGCTGTTTCATATGGTTTGAGTCTTGTATTTAATCCAAATATTATTGGTGATAATTTTATGAGTGCTTCTGGAATATTTGCAAAGTTTTGAACAATTTTCCCATAAGGCTTGGTCAACTTCATATTTCACTTTGGAAATTGAGTTGATTTTCAGAGTTGAATTTGTATTGAATACTTAACCCATGTGACTTGGCACTGCAAATGGTCATGACTTGGCAAGATTAACAGAGTGTCACAGGGCTCATTACAAGGGGGTGTTACAAATTCTCCTCCTCTAAAAGAATTTCTCATCCCGAGAATTTAGGAGGTAGAAGGAAAGAGGTCGGGGTATTCCTTGCGAAGATGATCCTCGCGTTCCCAAGTGGCTTCATCTTCAGTGTGATTCGACCACTGTACTTTCAGGAACTTAGTCGTCTTCTGGCGAGTTCGACGTTCAGCTTCATCGAGAATGCGGATGGGATGCTCCTTATAAGATAGATCATCTTGCAATTCGAGTATCTTGTGATCCACTGCTCTGTGCGGAGACTCCTTAAAGCATTTACGAAGCTGTGATACGTGGAAGACATCATGGATATGAGAGAATTGCGGCGACAACTCCAATTTATAAGCCACCTGTCCACGTCTGGCAACAATGCGAAAAGGACCAATATAGCGAGGAGCTAACTTGCCCTTGATTCCAAAACGATGGGTGCCCTTCATGGGAGTGACACGCAGATAAGCTTGATCACCAGGTTGATAAGTCAAACCCCATCGTTTGCGATCGTAGTTGCTCTTCTGGCGGTCTTGGGCCGCCTTGAGATTTTCTCGGACAATGCGGACTTGTTCTTCTGCGTGTTGAATAATATCCGGACCCACGAGTGGTCGTTCCCCAGTTTCTGACCAATTCAGAGGGGTTCGACACTTACGTCCATATAGTACTTCGAAGGGGGCCATTTTCAAGCTGGCTTGATAGCTGTTGTTATAAGAGAATTCCGCATACGGAAGAGATTCTTCCCACTTCTTGCCGAAAGAAATAACACAAGCTCGCAGCATGTCTTCAAGCACTTGATTTACTCGTTCGACTTGGCCTTGGGATTGAGGATGATAAGCTGAACTCCAGGTGATATGAGTTCCCATAGCTTCCTGGAAACTTTCCCAGAATTTGGAGGTGAATAGACTGCCACGGTCCGAACTAATCTCCTTCGGGATACCATGGAGTGAAACGATTCTGGAGATGTACAGCTCTGCTAACTGACTGGCAGTGATCGTCTCCTTGACAAGCAGAAAATGTGCAACTTTAGAGAGTTGGTCGACGACGACAAGAATGGCATCGTGACCCTTCTGAGACTTGGGAAGGCCAGTGATGAAGTCCATTTGCACTCTATCCCATTTCCACAACGGAATAGGAAGTGGTTGAAGAAGTCCTGCAGGCTTCTGATGTTCTGCCTTTATGCGACGGCAAACGTCACATTCAGCAACATAACGAGCAATATCCTGCTTCATTCTAGACCACCAGTACCTTTGTCGAAGATCACGATACATCTTGGTGCTACCCGGATGAATAGACAGCGGTCAGTCATAAGCTCGAAGCGAGGTACCACAATGCGGTCTCTGAAGTACAAGGTTCCATCTTCAGACAGCGAGAAA
The DNA here is from genome assembly GCA_011799875.1 of Thinopyrum elongatum. Lineage (NCBI taxonomy): Eukaryota > Viridiplantae > Streptophyta > Magnoliopsida > Poales > Poaceae > Thinopyrum > Thinopyrum elongatum. The sequence goes on along the minus strand of CM022297.1, from coordinate 344,977,445 downwards.
TCCCTGTACTTTTCCAGGTGAAGATCTTTCTTCATCAGACCAACTTCAGCATCTTTAGCTTGTGCATTCTTAACAGCCTTCTCAAGGTCTGGTTCAACAACCAATGTTTTTAGGTATCCTTGAGGAACTATCTCGATATTTAGCTTTCGAAGCTCTTCATATAGAAGTGATTGCTCTAGCTGAACTTCAAGTTCACAGCAATAGGATTTGCGGCTCAACGCATCAGCCATTACATTAGCCTTGCCAGGGGTATAAGAAATACCCAAGTCAAAGTCCGCAATGGTCTCCATCCATCTTTGCTGACGGAGGTTTAAAGATGGCTGAGTGAATAAGTACTTCAGACTTTTATGATCTGTGTAGATCTCGCAACGATTACCGAGGAGGTATTGTCGCCACAACTGCAGTGCATAGATGACAGCAGCTAGCTCTAGATCATGTACCGGATAATTCTCTTCATGTGGACGCAATTGACGAGAGCCATAGGCAATCACTTTACGTTCTTGCATTAGGACACAGCCTAATCCTTCACGGGAGGCATCGCAATAGATCACAAAATCTTTGCGAGAATCTGGAGGAGCAAGTACTGGGGCTGATGCCAGCTTGTCTTTGAGTGTTTGAAAACTTTCCTGACATTTTTCTGTCCATTCAAACTTAACGCCTTTGTGGAGCAGACCAGTCAAAGGCTTAGCAATCTTTGAGAAATTCTCGACAAAGCGACGACAATAGCTTGCAAGACCGAGAAAACTTCTGACTTGCTTGACGTTCTTCGGAGGATTCCAGTCCAGAATAGCTTGAACTCGTTCTGGGTTAACAGCTATGCCATCCTTGGAGATTACATGTCCAAGGTAGGTTACTTCAGAAAGCCAGAACTCACATTTGGAATACTTGGCATACAGTTGGTGTTCACGCAACTTCTCCAGTACAAGTCGAAGATGTTCGGCATGTTCTTCTTCATTCTTCGAGTAAACCAGAATATCATCCAGGTATACCACGACGAATTTTTCGAGATAATCCATGAAGATGTAGTTCATTAACCGGGAGAAGGTAGCTGGAGCATTAGTCAGGCCGAAAGACATGACAGTGTATTCGTAAGAACCATAGCGAGTAACAAATGCTGTCTTCGGAATATCCTCTTCACGAACTCGGATCTGGTGATATCCCAATCTCAAGTCAAGCTTAGAGAATACTGAGGAACCAGCAAGTTGATCATACAGGTCGTTGATTCTGGGAAGCGGATACTTGTTCTGAATTGTTGCTTGGTTGATAGGTCGGTAATCTTGAACCAACCGATTCGTGCCATCCTTCTTCTTGACAAAGAGGGAAGGTGCTCCCCAAGCAGAAGAACTAGGGCGGATGAAACCTTTCTTTAAGTGACTTGTCAATTTCTTCCTTGAGTTCAAGAAGGTGGTGCAGAGGCATCTTATAAGGACGCTTCGCAATAGGGGTAGTGCCAGGCTTCAAGTCGATGACAAACTCGACAGCTCTAGCAGGGGGAATTCCTGGAAGTTCTTTGGGAAAGACATCTTGAAAATCACGAACAACTGGAATGTTCTCGATGCCTTCAAGAGGTGAAGCATTTAATGCATTCAGAACATATATCTGATTCTCTACATTCTGAAATGTTCGAGCTGAGTACTGTACTTTCTGGCCAGAAGGGTGGGTGAGCCGGACTGTCTTAGTAGCGCAATCAATCAAAGCTTTATTCGCTGTCAACCAATCCATGCCAAGGATGATGTCAATGTCGGAAGGTCCAAGAGAAATAAGGGAAGCAGAGAACATCAATCCTTCAATTCTGATCTGATTATTGTGACTTACCATCTTGGTTTGCCACCTGGAACGGGGAGTACTAATCTCCATTGGAGTGGGTAATGAGTTCATGGTTAACTCATGCAATTGTGCAAATTGCTGTGACACAAAGGAATGTGATGCTCCGGAGTCAAAGAGAACAGAAGCTGCCACTGAATTAACTGGAAGAGTTCCCATCACGATTTTAGGGGACCCTCGAGCTTCTTCCATTTTGACATGGGTGACTTGACCACTATTCATAGCAGGTGGTCTAGCATTACATTTTCTGCTAGGGTGGTTTCGACGGCCCTTCCTACTGTCAACAGGTCGACACGCCGAATCCTGCAGCTGACCCTGGCGACAGTTGAGAGCACGGTGCCCTGGCTGTCCACACTTGCGGCATAAACCATCATTATGGGGAGGAGCCTCATCATTTGGCTGTCCACCGTGAGTCATTAGTTGTCTCGGCGGCGGAGGCAGACGAGGTGCAACATAAGACGGCCTTGGTGTTGGAGCAGGTCGGTGATGAACGTTGTGCGGAATCCACACTCGACGCTTCTGAACAGGCTGACCCGAAGATGAGCCTACTTCACGAGTGCGTTTGAGCGACTCCTGATACTTAGCCAGACCAGTTTCAACTCGGTAGGCTTGACTGACAAGCGTCGCAAAGTCCTCACAATCATGGACAAGAAGTGCGAGCTGTATATCAGAACGCAGTCCTTCTCAGAATTTCTCCTGCTTGCGGGCGTCGGTGTCGACGTCATCTTTAGCATAGCGGGATAATTCAAGAAATTCCCTCTGATATTCATCCAGAGTCATTTTGCCCTGTGAGAGTTTGCGGAACTCTTGCTTCTTCTGGTCGATCAGACCTCGTGGAATGTATCATGCACGAAAAGCTGACTGAAATTCCTGCCAAGTGGTTACAGTCTCTGGAAGCAATGTATTCTTGTGGCTTTCCCACCATTGAGCAGCGGGACCCTTCAAGTGAAAGTCGCAAAGGTGACGTAACTGTCAGGGGCCACATTAGCTGACTCCATCTCGAACTGGATGTCACGCAGCCAATCATCCGCATCCATAGGATTGGTGGGATTGCGAAAAACAGACGGGTTGAGGCGAACAAATTCTGACAGTGAGATCGGTCCAGGCTCTTGACGAGCCTCGTTGCGTTCTAAACGTTTAACCAGACTCTCGTTGGGCTGATGGTTCAATTCGAACTGCTGCATCATTGCGGCAATATAAGGAGGAGGAGGAGGATCGTCAGCCATCCTGCCAAATCAACAGGGGCAGTTTAGCAAGCAAAATTGCAGGTGTAAGAGATCATTCATGACGTAACATGAGTAATGAACAAGGAGGCATCAGGTGCATATTAGTAGTCATTAAAGACATACAGAACGATGCACAGAGTTGGACACAAATGGCGATAGGAGTTCGGATACGCACATAGCTAGACAAGCTAGGCGGCGCGCAGGCACGCGGTAAGGAAGTACACAACGAGACATAGCAAAGGCTACATCAACGTCGGAGAAAACTGTAGGAGCGAGGAATCTGCAAGTGACAACACAGGGTGCCCTCGATAAGAGGATCCTGTAAGCAGAACCTGGCCCTCAATCTTGAAGCAAGGGGGGATAACTTCAGAACTCCGGGTGGATGTGATCACGAGAACCTAATGTTGGAGTTAGTAAAAAATTTAACCCGAATAGAAGAGAGAGTAGAGTCCCAGAGTAAAGGTCGAGGAGTAAAAGATCCTAATACCACCCAATTGGCAACGTGGGCCCGTAAGCCACACAGCCAAGTTAGTAAAACAGTTTTGGACCACTAGACTCAACTTCGGCCAAGGAGTTGGAAAGGGGGACTCCCAGAGGCAGTCGGCTCTGATACCAACCTGTGACGCCCCCGGCTTAATCGTGCACTAATCATACACGCAAATGCACACGATCAAGTCTAAGGACTCACTTGAAGATATCACAACACAACTCTAAAACATAAATAAAATCATACAAGCTTTATATTACAAGCCAGGGCCTCAAGGGCTCGAATACATAGCTCGATGGCATACAAGCGTCAGCGGAAGCATCAGATATCTGAGTACATATATAAAAGAAAGACAGAAAGGCCTTAAGAAGGCGGGACAAAAGAAAGTACTACGATCGAAAGGCATAGGCCTCCTGCCTAGGACCCTCCGAACCTACTCCTGGTCGACACCCATCTCGTAGTAGAAGCCATCCTCGGGGTAGTAGTAGTAGTCGACGATGCAGCTGTCTCAGGGGCTCCGTCAACTGGTCTCGACAAACTGATAGGGGGAGAAAAAGAAAGCAAAGCAACTGTGAGTACTCTGAAGTACTCAGCAAGCAAGGATCTACACTACATATGCATCATTATCAAAGGGAGGCTGTATATGTGGACTGGGCTGTAGAAATGCCAGAATAGAGAGGAAAGCCTAGTCCTATCGAAGACTAGCATCTTCAAGAATCTTCCAGCATCTTCGAGCGTCTTGCAGCATTTAGAAGAGTACAGGGTAGCATAATGTAAGTAGTAGTAGAATCAGGTAACAGTCTCGCCCAGAGATCCTTCCTCGACTCCCTGCGAGAAAGCGATCCCGGAGCCACATATCCAGGTATCATCTCAATTCTAGCTGTACCGATCGGGATACAACTCCGAGTGTCCTTTACCGTAGGACCGGCTATCGATAGATGTGTTCTTCCCTGCAGGGGTGCACCAACTTACCCACCACGCTCGCTTAACTCTGGCCGGACACACTTTCCTGGGTAATGCCCGGCCTCGGCCAAATGATACACCGCAACCCTACCTACAGCTCAGCAGAGAGGTCCCCGCCGGTCTACCTCCTAAGCGCAAGGGGGTCTTGGGCCATCGCCCCTCGCCCTCCGGGTCGTTGCGTGCAGGGCGAACCAGGCTCCACCACTACCGGATGGTGCCGGCCCAGCCCGACCGCAATGCTGAACTGGACGTCTGACAGAGCTTTCGGCTGATGCTACGGTGCAGAACGCCCATACTATGCCCACGTGATGGTTAGTGCTATCTGACCAGAGGCCGGCTTAGATCATATATCCAAATCGTAGTGTCCTAGTGGCTTGCGGTAACGAGCAGAGACTCACGAAAGATGTGACCCCGTCGCCCCGTCTCGAGGACTTGCTGCAAGGGCTAAGAATGCCCGGCCGCGCCTCGTGGAATAACTCACGGGTAACTATCCATCATCCGCGGGTACCCCTCAGGGTCGACCTGCCTTCTCAAGTATCAGTATCAACAATAATGTAAGGCATCCGTGTGGTCACCGTATCAAGGGGAATCCAAGGCATCACCCTCGTTGGACTCCCACCTGATGTAACATCAAGATGGACGTAAGAGGCATCACCCTCGAGGTCCACACGTAAGGTGTTGCTCGACTTCGTCGTTATCGGGGGTGGTGTAGGAGGAATCACCCTCGCTTACCACGACCGATTAGCTAACCTACAAGGTTATCATCAGAAGTGCTAACGAGGTATCACCCTCGGCACTCGATAGTAACCCAGTAGTGTCGAGCAACGAAGGGGAAGTAAGGTGCGGTGCCAGGGGTCTGATCTTTGATCCCGTTGGTCGGGTCTTCTGAAACTCCAGCGGGGCAGTCGGGATAAAGTGGGGGTCACTAGTGGGGCTCTACCCAAACTATACTAAGCAGTTTAGGATGAACAGTAAGGTATCAACAGCAGGTTACAATAATCAGGCTATACAGCAGATATAGGATAACAGTATCAGTAGCAAATTCTAATGCAAGCATGAGAAAATAGAATAGGCGATATCGGGATGATCAAAGGGGGGGCTTGCCTGGTTGCTCGGCGGTAAAGGCAAGGTTGTCAGAAGTGCAGCCAATCACCGGAGCTGCATCGGCACCGGGCTCTATCGAGAGAGAAGAGGGGGAGGAAACAGTATAAATATAAAGCAAACAAGTGCTACACAATGTATGACATGACAATATGCAGCGTCGGGTGTGTCCTAACGTAAGGTTGCATGTCACCGAGGAAGGAGGAATCCATCCGGGAATGTTTTCCCGGTTCCGGACATTTGTCGGACAGATGACCGGAGGGGATCGGTTCCATGTTCGGATAGATAGGGGCGTGTGACGGACGAACGGACCGCGCATCCGGCTTCGTCTCGTCGTTCTGAGCAACTTTCATGTTTTAAGTTTTTCCATCCGAGCTACGGTTTATTTTCTATGAATTTCTAAAGATTTTGGCATTTTCTGGAATTATTTAATTTAACAGAAAAGATTTATGACATCAGCGTTGCATAGAGATGACGTCAGCAGCCAGCAGTGCGGTTGACTGGAGTCAAACCTGACATGTGGGTCCAGTGGGACCCACATGTCAGCCTCTGTTAGACTAACTGAGGATTAATTCTATTTAACAGGCTAATTAGAGGAGTGGGCCCAGTCTGTCAGTGTCACATTAGTGATTAAGTTAATTAATCTATTAATTAACTGAATATATATTTATTTAAATTCATTTAAAATCGGCAGGACCCACATGTCACTGGCACAAGTGAACAGTGCCCCACGTTGACCTCGGTCAACGCGGTCAAACTGGCACAGGGCCCACTCGTCAGCGACCCCTAGCGGGTCCCACGCGGTGCCACGCTGGCGTCGGCGCCGGAATCCTCTCCGGCGAGCTCCACAGCGGCGGCCGAACGCCGGCGGGGCTCGGATTTCTGCCACAGAGGGCCGTTTTGCGCGTTTAATGGATCGATCGAAAGCTGGGAGAGAGACGCGTCGATTGGTGCTGCTGGGACACGCCGGGGATGCCGGAAACGTCGCTGGCGTCGATCTTGGCGGCGGTGGCTTCCGGGCGTGCACGGTGCTACTGCTACGGTGCGCCTCCGCGCGTGTTTTCGGTCGCGTTCGAATGAGGGGAGCACGCCGCGTCGAACAGAGCTAGAGCGCGGCCTCGGGGGCGACCGAAAGTGGCCAGACGGCGAGGACCCGCGACGGCCGGAGTGCGACGGCGAACACCGCTAGCTAGAGAAGGTAAGCGCGGCTCGGGAAGGGAACAGAGGGGGTGGTGGCTCACCGTGCGGCGCACGACAGGCCGTCGTCAGCTTAGGAGCAGCAGCTAGTCGAGGTCGCCGGAGTTTCGCTGGTGGGCAGAGATGCGGGACGAGGACGAGCAGCGGCTGCAGGGGTCCACAGCTCCGCCTGGAGGCACCAGGAGAGGTGGCCGACCACGGCGAGGCCCGGGGACAAAACCAGCAAGCACGGGGCCGCCGGTGGCCACGGCAACGACGAAGATCGGCGGCGACCGCGTTCAGTTGCGCGAGCAGAGGAGAGGGAAAAGGAGGGGAGCACTCGAGGGAGAGGAGTGGAGAGTGAGAGAGAAGGACCAGGGGAGACGGCCGAGGCGAGGCTTATCCCCTCGCCCACCTGCTACGCCGCGGTGGCAGCCAGCGAGCGGCGCGGCGAGGCTCTGGCCACGGCGACGGCGACAGCGGGGCGGTAGCAGGTAGGAGGAACAGCGGCTGGGCCAGCTGGGCTCGGCCCAGTTGCCAGGTAAGTGGCTCCGGCCTCTTTTGTCTTATTCCTTTTCTGTTTTATATTTCTCTTTATTTATTCTCTGTTTTGAATTAGTTAGGCCACTTTAGCCTTTTTGTAAAATATGAGACTAGGCTCAAATATTAATGTGCAGTGTAAGCTTTCCCCAAAAATTGGTTTGGGTGAATTTGGACTTCATTTGAAAATGATATGATTTTAAATGTGTTGTATATTGCTGTTTTGTTGCTGTTTCATATGGTTTGAGTCTTGTATTTAATCCAAATATTATTGGTGATAATTTTATGAGTGCTTCTGGAATATTTGCAAAGTTTTGAACAATTTTCCCATAAGGCTTGGTCAACTTCATATTTCACTTTGGAAATTGAGTTGATTTTCAAAGTTGAATTTGTATTGAATACTTAACCCATGTGACTTGGCACTGCAAATGGTCATGACTTGGCAAGATTAACAGAGTGTCACAGGGCTCATTACAAGGGGGTTTTACACACAACCCGAATGAATCTCTCATATATGACCGTCGGTACGAGCCTTATTTTAGAAGAATGGATCTTTTTCAGTTTGTGCTCAACTTTAAAGGCACACCATGATGGTTGAACTCCACGGCCCTTACCGCCCTTACGGGCCGTTGGAGGCCGGAGACGCACTCTTTTCACCTTGCTCTTGGTGAGATGACAATAACTTTGGAGGATATTGCTATGATCACCGGGCTTCCGATCGAGGGCAGGGCTCTTACAGGGAAGGTGAGGTCTGATGAGTGGCGACAACGAGTTGCAGCATTGGTTGGTGTTGAACCTGAGCTGTGGACTCATGAAACCAGGAAGGATCCTAGGCCATCCGACGTGTTGTTCTCGTGGATACAGAAACATTTTCGCAGGTACCCAAAGGATGCTAGTCCGGATGTTGTGGAGAGGTACGCCAGGGCTTACCTATGGAATCTTTTGACCCAAGTGGTGTTTCCGGATGGCACGGGGGACACAGCCTCGTGGATGTTCTTGGATCCTCTTCGTGACTGGGATGTTAAGTGTAGTTGGGGGTCGGCGGCACTAGCCTTCTTGTACCGTCAGGTACTGCTTACTATGATGCATTTTCATTATATTAAATAGGTATTTGCGTGTGGTCGTTTAACGTGTGTGCAAATCTGCAGTTTGATGGAGCATGTATGAGGAGTAAGCCGACGTCCACTCTTGGTGGTTTCGTTTGGGCCCTACAGGTTTGGATGTGGGAGCGTATCCCTGTAGGCCGTAACGTCACCCTTCCTCCGGAAGAACCTTGGAAGTACCCTTTTGACGAGGATGCGGAGCGGTACCCCACTATCGCACACACATGGGCTAATGTCCAATGGTCGAGTATCGCAGCCATGGGGCGGTACAAGGCATACATAAGCGAGCTTGACATGCTGACTTATGAACAGGTAATTATCCAAATGCTTTGGCATCGTTTCTGAATTTTTTCGTGCATGGGCGAGTGACTTGTTGTGATGTAGGTCAATTGGAGGCCGTACACGGTACTTAGGCAGTTCCCTCTGAGCAATATGTGCCTTCGTGACCAGCATCTTTGGCGTGTGCGGTGCCCCTTGATATGCTTTTTTGCGGTCGAGTGGCATCTTCCTCATCGTGTTTCAAAGCAGTTCGGAGTCCAACAACGTAGCCCGCCGGATCACGTCGAGACAAGTGTGAAGCTACATAAGTGAGAGTTTTTTGTATCACCAGTTGATCAATGTCTAACACGAGAAAATGGAACTGATGTATTCTTCTAATGCTTTGTAGGACGAACCGGCAAAACAATAAGAATGTCATCAATTGGGAGGAGCACCACATTATGTGGGTGGACATGTGGAATGCTCAGAGGCATGCTCGAGTTGAAACTGATCAAACACCCGACATTGACGAGGCGGCATATTTAAGGCATTTGGAGTGGATTCGCAAAGAGTACAGAGTTATCCACAAGGGTGCTTGGACTCGTTCAGATTGCTTGGACGTAATGCCAAGTGAGGCTGCTGATGGTGCATTCAACAACTCTATTAGGGAGACAATTGGAGCGCATCTAGACTATGGCCCTCTCCATGACCGAGTGGTACGTCTCTCTTTTGTATTTCTTTTGAAATATGAACATGTGTCATTTCTTCGTGGGTGGTCTGTCACATATGTTTTATCCAGGGCACAGAGCTATGGAGATGTATCAATGATAGTAATGTGGTGCTTAGCCATGCCCCTGGTCCAGAAACAGACGGGCTTGTTAGGAGTACTCTGCAGGTTAGATGCCTTGTTATCCGTTGCTTTCTTTTTCGTAGCTCTTTTAGCATATTAACATGTCAATGTCTTTTCCTTGTGCAGAAGGTCGTCAATCGATGCCGCACACTAGCCGCTTTACTGTCTTGCCACGGTGGTTCATCCACCGATGTGCGGGCACGTGCTCAGTACAGAATGGATGTGCTTTCTTCCGCTCGTCCGTCTTCCAGCCGACCACGTGCTTCTTCCGCTCGTCCATCTTCTAGTGGAGCTCATGGTTCGTCGAGTCGAGCACATATTGAGGAAGATGAAGAAGAAGAGGAGACAGACAAAGAGGCGGATCCAGACTACATGGAGCTTGGGGCTTCGCAGACGGAAGACGCTCCGCAGCCAACTCAACCTTACTTGAGCCTCTACGTCACCAACAATGTTGTGGTGCCTCTCATACTCTTCGTCGGAGTCATGACCATCATCTTTGATCGGTGCACTACCTCCGAACTCATATTGGGGATACTCATTGGCTTCCACTTCAACTTTATGCTCAACAATAGGTGGTACACTACTAATCGGGCTCAAATCATCTACTAAGGTTTGGTTCAAGTCAACATGAAAAAGAGGAGCCTTGACCACCATACTTGCAAACACTTCGAGTGACTTGACTACCGAGGATGCAACAACCTCCTTGTATGCAACCCAATGCAAATTGGACATGATAGGCATTGTCTTCATTCGACACTTGTGTGCCGACCCAACATCATATCTTCCTAATAATTCAACTTGGTCACTTGGATCAACCCACTTCAATCTTATCCGTGTTTCTTCCACAACCTCTTCATAAGTAGGACTCTCAAGAAATATCAACACTTCCTCATACTTGTCAACAATATCAACATTCATGAATGCCTCTTTGTCAACATAATGAATATTCACAATCTTGTCCATCTAAAAAAGGGAACAAAAGTACCAATGGTAAGTATACCACATTGCTAACAAAACAACTAAGAAACATCTATGTCCATCCAAATTAAGCATTACCCAAACCCTAACCCTAAATCTTAACAATAAGCATAACCCAACCAATACAATGCAACACTATTGGAACAACTATACTCATTAGTATACACTAAGAACATCATATTTTGGAACAATGTTCAAAACTAGGGTTAGAAAACACATGAACAAAAAACCACCCAACTAGACAAATCCAACCAATAAAAATTTGTGAGATGAAGGAGATTACCTCAAGGAACGGAAATGACACCGGATCCACGGACCAAACCAATCCTTTTGGAAGGATTTGAGAGGGGACAAGTGGGGGAGACAAAGGGAAAAAGGGGTGGAGCTAGGGATAGGTCAATGGGGAGAAGAGAATGAGTGGTGAGTGGTGGGTGAAGGTGGCCCCGGCCCAGTAAGTATCTCTATCAGAAACGCCAGGGACTATGGCGTTGCAGGACAAATTAGAAACGCCAAGGTACGTGGCGTTTCCAAAAAGAAGAAACGCGGAGTAGCTCGGCATTTCTGACGTGTAGAAACGTAGGCTAGGACGGCGTTTCTTAGTTTACCAGCAACGCAAGGTAGTTCGGCGTTTCTTAGTTTAAAAGCAACGCCGCGAGCTGTGGCGTTTCTAAAAGGGCCAGATCGTGAAATACTTTCCTGACGAGTTCATTTTGTGCAATTCTTTAGCCCAAAGGTCAGAACAGTGATTTCGTCCGTTAAATTATCTGCAACTGCAACTTTGGATGCTTTCTTGGATAAGCATTTATTGGAGGCCACACGTGGTGACGAGGGCAATGCATACGGACGTTGACTTCGGAAATTGCCTTTGGAGCTAGGCCTTCATGGAGGCCTTCAAATTCAAATTTGAAATTTCATCGAAATTCATATTTTTACATTTAAAAAAATTCTGAAAAAAAAATACAGATATACATGAAGGCATAACACACATATGTGTAAATTTTCAGTTCAAAATACGCTGAAATGAGGGCTGTGCAAAAAAGACAAATCTGGGGCTGTTTAACACATGATACTATTCATCGTCCCGGGCCATGAATTTTTCTTTTTTACAGGCCACAACTCAAGGTATTTCATCATGAATTTTTACACACGTGTGGGTTACATCCTTACATACACGCATATTTTTTCGGAATTTTTTAAAACATAAAAGTTTGAATTTGAATTTTTCAAAAATAAAGGGCTCCATGGAGCTCGGCCTCCAAAACGCCACTCTCCGTTGACTTCGACTATATAACTATCATTAAGGCTAGTCAATATTATTTTTTGCATGATGAAAATAATTTAGCTAGTAACGTGACGCATCTCAAGATAAATTCATGTACATGTGACAAGTAGTTAGTTGTGGTACTCCAGACGTGGTGGACTGAAGTAACATACTTCCTCCATTCACATATAGAGCCTATTACGCTTTTTGAGATTATCTTTAACCATGGAATAGCATAATAACATGTGACATGCACGTTACACAAAGCATATCATCAATTTCGTATGTGAAAGAAGTTTCTAGTGATACAATTTTTATATCATACATTTTATATACTAATAATTTTTATCATTGGTCAAAACTACCTCAAAAAATGTATTAGACCCTATATATATGTGGATAGAGGAGTAATATTATCGTAACATAGCACTTCCCAAGAAAAGATGAGTCTACAAGATAATAAATGAAAATATCTATGACACTACCATGATACTTTGCACTAGAAGATAGTACTAACTTACACTAGTGTTATACCCATGACAGTAATATAAGTTACTACGCTAGGCTAAAGCAATACAACAAAAGATAGAAAACATCATGACAAAAAATTGTGTAGAATCAAGCCGGTTTCCCATAGTTTCTTAAGTATTGTTCTTGGATCGTCGACGACGTCAATTGTGTAGATCTAGCTCATGATCGTGTTTAGGTGTGATGAACACTTCCGACCGGGAAGTCTTTCGTTCGACATAGAGGACTTCAAGCGGGCATTCAATGCAATCTGGGAAGGCTGACGCTTGCCAAGTTCATGGCCACCACGACTGCTATATATCGCTTGTTGCAACCATTTTCTATGGGTTCACCTACTGTTAAAGTGGGCTAACCTAAGAGTAGGGGAAGCCAGTTTCTGGTTTTGGGAAGCGTTTGGAACCCTTCGACTAGTTTTCGAAAGGTCCCGGAAGGGTTTTTTCATCGGTCTTTTGGTTTTCTTTGAATTTTTTGTTTTATATTTCTTTTCCTTTTATCCTTTAAAACTCATGAACATTTTTCAATTCACGTTCATTTTTGAATTCATGAACATTCTCTGAAATCATGTATATTTTTAATTCATGAACATTATCTGAATTCATGAACAAATCTTCAAATACATGTGTCTTGTTTAGAACATTTTTTAAAAGGCACAACATTTTTCATTTGATTTTAAAAAAAAATTGACGGACATTTTTTTCGTATCCATGCATACTTTAAACTTAAAATTAAACCAAAAAAAATACAAAAATGGAGTAAAAAAAACACTCATGCGCTTGCTCGCTTTTGCTGGACCAGGCCCATGTAAGCGACACACATCTGCGCCCACGACCTATATGTACCTTTGGACCATTCCCGGGCCTAAACTAGGAAGGATGGAATGCCCAGATTATGGGCTTGTGGAGTTATCTTCGGACGCAGTGAACAAAGGGCGCGACTATGTCTCGCGTTACGCAAACGAGCCTCGGACTCACTGAACACCTCGCAGTCGCGCGAGCGTATGGGTCGACCCAGTGTGCGGGACGCCAGTGTCTTGTTTTTGTTTATATTTTTTTTTCATTTTTGTTTTGTGATTTCTTTTTTTACTTTTGTTTACGCTCTAAACTTTACATAATGTTTTGCAAAATGATAATCAAGCATTACGAAAATGTTAAATATGTATAGAAAAATGTTGACCATGTATTAAAAAATAATGAAACTCTTTGATCATGTTTGTAAAAAAATTAATCAATCTTTAAAAAAAATGTTGAAAAAGTATTTGTAAAATGTTAATCAAAGTATTTGAATAATACTAAATGTGTATGAAAAAATGATGATCATGTATTAAAAATGTTAAATTTGTATTTGAAAAATGCTAAACGTGTCTAGAAAAAATGTTGACCATGTATTAAAAAATGTTAAAGTTGTATTTAAAAAATGTTAATCAAGCATTTGAGAAAGAGTTAAATGTGTATAGAAAAAGTGTTGACCATGTATTGAAAAACTGTTAATTTGGTATTTGAAATATGTTAATCAAGCATTTAAAAATGTTAAACGTGTATTTAAAAATGTATTAGATATATAGCAAAAATATGTATAGGAAAAAGTGAAACCCGGGAGAAAACAAAAAAACTGATGAAAAGCAAGAAAGAAGCAAATAAAACAAAAAAGATAATGAAGAAAAAAAGAAATAAAAGAAAAAAACAAGTGAAAACCTGAGAAAAGAACTAAAGAAAATCAAAGAAAAAAAGAAAGAAAAGAAAAAAATCAGTGGAAATAGAGAAAAGAAACAAAGAAAAACCGATGAAAAAATTAAAACAAAAAGGCGGAAAAAGCAATGAAAAAACAGATCTTTTTCCTCTCAAGTAGGTCGCGCCCTACTACCTAGGAGATAGGAGATCCTGGGATCGACTCCCGGCGCTCGCCCTTTTTCTTCTTTATTTCTAATTTCAGTGTATGCTAATGGGCCGGCCTGAGATCCTCCAACTAGCATAATGTGAGATATAGCTCTCGCGGTGAACAAACCAAGTGTCCGGAAGGCCCAATGAACTATTCCCTTTGATTCTAAATATAAGTCTTTTTACAGATTCAAATAAGGGACTACATAGAGGGCAAAATTAGTCAATCTACACTGTAAAATATGTCTATATACATCCGTATGTAGTTTGTATTGAAATCTCTAAAAAAGATTTATATTTAGAAATGAAGGGAGTAACAACGAGAACCTCATTTAGAACCGGGAGCATTTTACAGCAGTACTAACTTCTACTCGACTGTGAATCCAAACATTACACAACTGAAGAAACCTTATGCATATAGAAAAGGGTACACGCCCATTAAAAGGGGGAAAAAGAAAAGAAAAGAAGAAGCGCTAGCCAGAAAACAACGGGCTAAAAGAAAGGGAAAAGTCTAAATAAAACCTTGACTTCGTACTGCAAGTCTGAAAAGAACTCTGTCCTCCTAATCCCTGAAATTAGCACCCCATCTTCTCTAATCCCAGCTTATCCCGGCTGATTAGTGCTGAAATCTTGTTTGTGTCGTTGGGATTGCTGGTGTGGCATAGATTAGGGGGTAAACAGATTCCATGCGGGACTGACTATGGGCTCATCTCTATTTTCAGTTAAGTTGCAGCGACAGGCAACCAAATTGGGTGGGGAATGAAGATAGGGTTTGTCCATCAGCGGGAGACGGGCGGCGGCGGCGGCGGCGGAGAGGCGGAGGCACGTGGGGACAACAGTCGACAATGGCGTCGTTCTCCCGCGCGTTGTACTCAGGCTGAGGCTGCGGGAGGGGGGGGGCACCATCAAGGTCGCCGACGACGGCGTCGTCGTGCTCAGGCCGAGGCCGCGGGCGGAGGGTACCATCAAGCTCGCCGACGATGGCGTCGTTCTCCCGCACGTCGTAGTCAGGTCGAGGCCGCGGGCGGAGGGCACCATCAAGGTCGCCCGTCCCTTATCAACAGACCCACATGTCGTACGAGCCGACGAATGTATGCCACTGCAAGAAGCCTCCGTGCTGGATTTTATAACCCTGGAAGAAGATGCTACTGCTTTGTGAATTGTAAGCTTGCAATCTTTTCCTTGTACAAATTTTTTCGTCCTCTTCTTTTCTGACTTGATGCTATGAACTGTTGAATCAGAGGAATGGGTGTGGATTGTTTGAGTGGCATAATGATCCCTGCTCCCCATTTCTTCGGTATCTTCGGGATGCAGTGAGGAGGCATGAATCTGTAGGTTCTGATGATCGTCAGCCATGGCTGGAACAGGGGCAGAGCAATGGAGTAGAGGAGGCACTGAGACAAGAACTGCAGGTGAAGAATGCAGAAATTCAAGCATTGAGGGCAAGATGCAATAGTTTGGAGAGGAATGCAGTATGTAGTAGTATGTTCTATGTCATGATCATGTTAGTGGCAGGTTTATTTGCAGGATTTATGCTACATTAGTAGCTAGACCAGAGGATCAATGTAATGGAAAATGATGTAATGGTTGGATAAGTGAGTTTTATGGTACTGATTTAACTACCTATGTGATATATGTTCTTCTTATTCATGTGCAAGTTGACAAGATACAGAAGATATAAATTTGCATTTGAGGTAATTGGTAGTTGCATTTGACAGCAAATTGTGATAGTAATGTCACACAAACAGTAGGTAATTGGTAGTTGCATTTAACCACACTGTAAAAGCAGAGAGTCTGCAATGGCATTCAGACCAATTTGGCACATAAAGCAGCTGGACTATTGAAACAAAAACCACAGCCATCAGTTGGACATAACAGCTATTGCTTGACCAATGTGACATAACAATTTAAACTAGCAGTACATAACCAGCAGTTCAATACTAGTTCCAACATTTGCAACATGAGATTTCTTTTAACATACTAATATGATCAGGAAAGCACTAGACAAGCACATGATCAGTTCTTTGAAAAAAATCTTGACTTGCACATGATCAGTTCTTTGATTTCTTGGCTTGCACATTCTGTTTTTGGGTAGCCTTCCTCTTCCCTCCACTTGTTCCTGCTTGGGCTTGTTCTTTTCCTTTGCTTTGAGCTAGTTGGCTTGCTTTGATCTGAGCATCAGTTTTAGCTTGCTGGTCAAAGAAATGAAAGTACATAAGTATGTGAAAGAATGCAAGAGTAACTACTAAAATGAAAGTACAAAAGTATGTGAAGCAATGCAGGAGCATTTACTTCAGAGGCTTTCATTTTCCTCCCAGATTTCTTTAGGAATGCATTCTTTTTCTTCCCCTTTTTAGGATTTTTGTTGCAACCTGTCTTATTGTGGCCTTTGTGACCACACAAGCTACAGGTAATCTGAATGCCATGCTTTGACAATTTTCTGCCTTTTGGTGCTTCTCCCTCTTCCCTCCTCCTGTCATTTTTCCTGGGCCTACCTGGCATGCTCACATAACCTGGAGCTTGTGGTCTTGGTTTTTCAGAAATAGGCCACCTTTCCTGACCTTCAACCGGCTCCAAGCAGTGCTCATATATTTTTTTAAACTGCTGAACTAAATAATACTTGTCAATGAATTCTTCTATAGTTCTACCACTCTTGTATATGGCACTGATAGCATGGCAACAAGGTAGCCCTGCCAGCTGCAAGTAACCACAAAAGCATGTCCTCTTATCCAAATTGACAGTGTAGCTCCTTCCTCTACCACTGACATGTTTTACCTCAAAGCCTTCTTTTCCATTCCAAAGCACATCACAAAATTGTGTCAATTTGATATTCACCTTCAGCTTTTTAAAGATGTTTGGGCAAATTGGATTAGAATTCCACTTCTCAGATTTTGTCCTGTTTTCTTGAACTCTTTGTGTAACTTTGTGCCTGACCGTTTCCAACATAGAGATGACAGGATAGAATCTGGCCTCAATGATCGCGTTGTTAAAAGACTCACATAAGTTGTTGTCTACTGAGTCACAAAGAGATCCAACAGGAAAAAAAAGCTCTAGCCCAATGCTTAGGTTCTGTTCTCATTATATCCCTTGCTCCTTCAGGTGTGTCTTGAGCTAACTTAGCTTTTCTGTACATGAAATCTTCTCTGTTTGCAGCCTTTGCAATAGCCCAAAACTTCTTTTGTAGAGCATGCTCTCTGTATTTCTTTCTCCAATTAGCATAAATGTGTCTAGCACACATTCTGTGTTGTGCCTTTGGTAGATAGTCTTGCATGATACTAACCAGACCCTATCAAATAATAAAACATAATTATCGTTACTAAAGGACAAGGTCATACATCCGTTGTCGTGGTGACGGAACCTATCAAATAAAATATGGTAGTAAAGGACTAGGTCATGCATCCATCGTCGAGGCGAAGGAACCTATCAACTAGAATGTGATAGTAAATGACTAGGTCATGCATCTGTCCTCGAGGCTACTAAACATATCAAATCAGCAATGAACATTGAACAACATGATAATTTTTTCAAACATGATAATTTACAACATGACCATTGCAAACATGATAACCTATACCTTTTGTTGATCTGAAATGAACACCCAGCCTTCACCTTGATCATTTATATCCAAGTCCTTGATCAGAAGGCCAATAAACCACTCCCAGCTTTCTGTTGTTTCTTGCTCCACTATTGCCCAAGATATTGGGTACATTTGGTTATTAGCATCTCTTCCAATTGCACAAAGAAGTTCACCTTGACATGCCCCTTTGAAGAAACAACCATCAAGCCCAATAACCCTTCTACATGCTTTAAAACCTTTCTTCATAGCACTGAAACACACATAGAACCTTTGAAAGATGTTTTGGTCCATATATGTAGGGTCCAAACCAATAAGTATGGTACTACCAGGATTGCTCCTGAGAAGTTCTAGTTGATAGTCAAAGACCTTGGTGTATTCCTCTTTCATCCCTTCTAACAGCTTCTCTGACACTATTTTCTTTGCAGCCTTGCACTTTGATGTTGATACATCAGCAAAGAAATCCTTCAGAACAGTTGCCTTAATGCTATCAATCTTCCAGGTGGGGTTGGCTCTTAATATGTGCTCATACCTTCTTGCAATTACTTTTGCAGTTACTAGGTGATTGTCCCTGTTTGGTGCACATTCATGATTCTCATCATATGTAATGATCTGAAACCTGGAGCACCTGCTAGTTTTTGCACCATAAATGAGCCATGGACATCTTGGCCATCCACACTTTGCCCTAATCCTTTCATCCTCTGACTTCAAGAAATTTATACTTTTTTTTGTCAGTAATCCATATTTTGTTAGTGCTTTTTTCATCTGGTTCTTACTCCTGAAAACCATTCCTAAACTGAAAGTAGGAATCTCTGTCTTTGGGTTATACCTAATGAATTGGCTCTTCCTCCTTACAACATGGCCATCATCATCTGTCTGATCATCATATGAGTAATCTTCATCATCTGAGTCAAAATAATCTTCTCCTATCACTTCTTCCACATTTGCCACTAGATCTATTGGAACAACACCCGTTGGATTACTTTGAGCCCACTTCTTAGAGTCTCTAATTTTCTTCTTAAAGGCCTTTGCTTGTTCCCTTAGTTCAACATATTCTTCATCCAGTCCACTGTCATCACTACCTGCCACATAATCACTATCATCATCAGCACTCTCTGAATCTACAGGTCCACCATCATCACTATCTTGTGCTTCCGCCTCTTCTTCTACTTCTTGGACTGTTGGTTGTTCATTTGCAGCTTTAATGGTTGCATCACTACCAGCTTGTGACACAGGATCTAGTACCTGAGAGCTACTGGTTATGACATCTTCAGAGAGGTTCACTTGAGAGCTCTGCCTTGTATCACTCCTCTGTCTCTTTTCGACCTTCTGTTTTCTAGGGCTACTGACTACTTCAGTCGTCACTCCTCTCTGATTTGGTACAAGCACATGATCAGCTGTTTCAGTCAACTGAGAATTTGGAACACTCCACTGAATATCATCTTCTGCAGTTATAATCGCATCAGGAGCAACATCACTATCTTCATCAGCCCCATTCCCCATTTCATCCTCAAAGTTACTTGTGTTGTCTTCACTAGCACTCCCATCATCCTGCTCCCCAAAATACTCCACATAAACCTCAGCCACTCCACCATCTGTTGTGTAGTAAGACATCTTCATGCAGCCAGCATCATCACTCAAAAATAAAAGGCCATCAACTAATTCTTTACCAGGCACCAGAAAGTAAATTTTCATACTTTCTTTGAAGGTAATGTGATCACCAAGGAAGCCTTTCAGCTCTGGCAAAGACAGCTTGTCCCTTTCTATCTCTGACATTGCCTCATCTCCCCCAACATATTGCAAATTAGGACCAATACGAACAAATTGTCCACCGACATGAAAACGCACATTCAGTATATCCCTTGGATCCATGATGACAGCACAAACCCCCTGCATTACCACAGAATTTTGACATAAATCAACGGCTCATACAACTCATCGGAACTAAATGCAGGAACAAATCCATCTATTCTGCAAAAACAAAACATCATACGAACATGAACTGAACTATTCCTACCTGAAAACCCCAAACAGAGCAAATCATTTTGAAATAAATCGACAGCTCCTACAACTCATCCGAACTAAATGCCAGATCAAATCCATCTTTTTCTCACAAACAAAATGCCCTAGAAACATGAACAATCCCTACACGAAAACCCTAAAAACATAGCAATTCTTCAGCTGTGGATGCGGTTACAAGAATGCGGGGAAGAGAGGGCAGGGGATTACCAGCGTCTTCTCCAGCCGGCCACGATCTTCTTGTTATCCCCAAGATCAATCGCCGATAGCCATTGCCTCCCAGGGAAGGGGAAGCGTCAAGGGAGAGCCAGGGGAGGAAGGAAGCGGTTTTGGTGATCAGGTTTAAGAGCGGGACTAGATCGGGCCCATAGTCAGTCCCGCATGGAATCTGTTTACCCCCTAATCTATGCCACACCAGCAATCCCAACGATACAAACAAGATTTCAGCACTAATCAGCCGGGATAAGCTGGGATCAGAGAAGATGGGGTGCTAATTTCAGGAATTAGGAGGACAGGGTTCTTTTCAGACTTGCAATACGAAGTCAAGGTTTTATTTAGACTTTTCCCTAAAAGAAAAGAAGAAACGCCAGGATGAAGCAACGCCTGTATGCACGTCCCATCCGTCAGATGAGGTCAGGCCCCCCCAGGAATCGCTCGCGCCCGTACCCCGTCTCATCTCCCTGCATGCATCAGTGCTCTACTCTACCGGGGCTACCACCACCCTTGGTGCGCCGGAAGAGTGGTTGACAGTGCCACCGGTACGTACGTACCGCACGTACTCCATTCCACTGTGCAAACAATAAATCATTCCCAACGCATGCAAGCTCGATCTGTGCTGCTGCTTCCACAGTTCTGCACTCAGACTGCAGTGCGTGCAAGGTCGTCGATCTCCAGTTCTCCACGCACGCAGAAAACAATATACATTGATCAGATCGTGAAATCAGACGTCACCGTCTCATTGCGTGAGCTGCTGCCTCCAGCCATGGCCCGACGCTCTCCAAGGCCAACTCCAGCACGCGACCCCATCCTGTTCGGGTGTGTCCGTTTGAGGCAAAACGGACAAATCAGACGGCCCAGCGCGCGGGCGCAAACGGACTTTTGTTCATTTTTTGTCCGTTTTCGACTCATCCCGACCCAAATTTGGGCCGCTTTTGAGGTGAAACGGACAACGCGCGGACGGGCGGGCCGCGCGCGCTTGTCCTCCCCTGTCTCGCCCGTTGGTGGCACAAAGCACCACCCCGGCGCCCCATTTCGTGCCATTTCCCCCCAAACCCTCCCACGTCCCGCCCACCACCCTCCCGCCCATGGCCGATGCCCCGCCGAATTCCGGCGGCCAAGCCGTCGACCCGCCCGGAAAGGTGAAGAAGAAGGCGGCCAAGGGTGCGAAGAAGCCGCGGTCGGAACTCACGCCGGCGGAGCTCGCAAAGCTGGACGCGGAATCGGCCAAGAGGAGGAACCGTAGGGCGGCCGCCAAGGGCAAGAACGCCGCGGCCAAGTTTGCCGCCGAGCGCGCTGCATTGGAGGCTGCGTGGCGCAAGGCCGACGTCGACGAGAAGGAGGACATCGTCAACAAAGCGCACGCCCTCCTCATGCTTGGGGTTTGCCGTCCGGCGGGTTTCTCGGCAGCGCCCGTCGGCCCGGCGAGCACAGGCTTGTCGGTCGCCAGGCCTCCGCACCGCCCCTCGCCGATGTCACGGACCATGCCTTTGTCGCCCGGTTTTCCTCCGCCAAGGTACGAAGGCCAGACCCGTTTCTCGGGGTCGCCGGACGTTGGCGTGATCGCGCCATCCACCCCGCGCCCCTCGGCCGTCATCGACCTCAACGTCACGCCGGGGTCCAGCAGCGGCGGCCGGCCGTCCATCGAAATGCAAAGAAAGCAAGCACGGCCGCCGTCTACGGGCACCATGCTGTCGCCCCGCGTCCTGTTTGACGAAATGCCAACACCAACGCCAACGGTCGACGACCCCTTCTACAACCAGTTCATGGAGAATGTCATCTACGAGGGTGGGCATGGCGGTGTCTACGATCCCGAGGAGACCCAAAGTCAGGATGGCCGCACCCAGTACGTTGCCGATGAAGACATTGAGGCCCACGACCATGCTGACTACGACCATGGTGACTCGTGGCATGAAGATGATGACATCTATTGCGAAGGTGATGGTGATGAAGAAGAGGAAGGCATTGATATTGGGGGCGAGCCATTGTTCATCGACGAGCTCACCCAAAGAGCGAAAGCACAAAAGAGGAAGAAGAGCATTCGTACGGGATCATACTCACAAGAGGAGGACAAGTTGATTTGCCAAAGTTGGATGGAGGTTGGCCAAGATCCGAGGACCGGTGCGCAACAAAAGGGACTTGTTTTTTGACAAGAGTTCACAAAACATTCCATGAAAGAAAGTTGTTTGCGCCCTACCAATTTACGAGCGACCATGGCATCACCTTGATTCAAAAGAGGTGGTTGTTCATCCAACAAGAATGCAATAAGTATTGTGCCGCACTTGAGAGCGTTGAAGCACGTCCCGTGAGTGGTCTCGGCATTGGGGACATGTGCCGCTGGCATGAACTACGGGCGTGACTTATTCGAAAATTTGCGTTTGAAAAAGGAGGCGGACAGGATGTGGCCAAAGGATGCGTCCCTGCGTTGGTCGCACGGCCACCGCATCCCAAAAATGGCCCGGACACGACCCCATTGCCCGCCCCAAACGGACAGAATCCGGGCCAAACGAACGTTCGTTTGAGGTCGTGCGCTGGAGTTGGCCTAATAACCTAGTAGTACTATATATCTCTGCCACTCTGGGTTCACATTGAAAAAAAAAATTCTAGGTTCTAGCGACATAAATTGTCGGCAATTAAGCAGAATAAATGGATGGATGCATATGTATCATGTATGTGTGTGTGCCATGGCATGCACCGCTGGAAGAAAGGAAAACACTTTGTATTTATAGTCTGATAAGACCTTATACAATGCTAGATGCTTAGAGAGGTGCTTAGAAAAATAAATCGGGTTTTTCTGAAGCACCCGTGCCTGTTTCTACTTAAGAGACGCCTAATTAAGCGTCTACCCTCCACAAATAAACATCGATGCTTAAAGAAATACTGGTTTATTTATCTAAACATCTTCCCTAAGCGCCTTGTGCAAGGCCTAAGACTCCAACGCCAGACCAGTCGGACGCCGTCGATCGACTCCAAATCTGACACTCAGGAGTAGTCTTTGCTTTTGTAAATAAGGAAATAAGAAATCACGCCCGCAACGCCCGCGCGTTTCCCCAGATTCCAATCGGGACGCCACCCCGAGCTCACCCCCGCTCGCTCGCCTAGCGGCCCTCGCCAGACGCCCCCCTCCCCCCTCCGCCCCCTGCACCTCCTTCTCTCCTGCTCGTCCACAGCGAGATCGCCGGCCAGCTCCGCCTCCCCGTTCCTCCTTCTGTCCCCGCCGTCGAGCAGCCCGGCCACCCCATCCTGGCAATAGGGGGTCGAGCCCCCCTTCCTCAGCAGCGATTTGTGGATCTGCAGGTTACAAATCGGGGTAGGCCTCCATCTTCCCTCCTCGTTGTGCAGCACGGCCACCTCACCGGTCAATTCTCTTCCCCTACTTATCCCCACTACATCGTCTTGTCCGCTGATGCCACACCCGGGCGACATTGCAGGTGAGGTGCCCGGCATTAGGGGTCGAGCCCGCCATCCCCATCAGCGTTTCATACTTTTCCAGGTTATCTGTTGGCTGGGCATCGGTGACCAATGTAGCAGCGGCCGGCCCGTGAACCTGCTGTGCATTCTTGCATTTCCCCCCTATTGTAACACCCCATCTCGAAATAGAAGGTATTGCATTGCATCGATCGCCCCTGATTTGACTATTTGTAATTGCTAGACTGTGGTTTGGCTAGCAATTTCATTGTCTGCCAAGTAAGCATGATAAGCAGCTTAGTTTTCAATCTTCATTGCTTCGAGTGTAGTTGATAACTGTTGAGATAACATTCATTTCTTCCTGTATATGGCGCTTCCACAATTATTCATTCACAGTTGGAGGCAATTTATTTTGTTTCATTTAAAAAAATTATGCTTCCCCCTAACACTAATAACGCACCCTCTAGATTATTGTGTATTTCATACCTGGGTGCTTCTGCATTCTAATAATTTTGTTACGGTCGTGTAGAAAAATGCTTCCATTTATCATCAGAAAAATTGAGTGTAGTATGAAAGTTGGTGACACTGAAGATGAATCCTCATCTTGCTATCAAGCTCAGTTTGTTATCCATTACCAGTTGTGAATGCTTCATACAAAGATTAGTTATCTTTGAGTCCCCATGTTTTCATTCTTTTTAAGTTTGTTGATTTGTAATTGCTACATTACAAGTTTGTTATATGGATTGTCTGCCGAGTACTTTATTAGTTGCCTACTATTGTTTTGTTCGTGTCTTAGGTCATCATCAAACAATTTTGTTGTTGGAGTATGTAGATCAGTAGATCTTTCACAGATATGTATGCATGCAATTGTTGTTCTTAACTGGCTTCAATATTGAATGCTTCTAGGGAAGATAAGATTTACTTAGACAACAACCTTTACTTGCTTCTTCTATGTGGAGCGTCCACAAATAAGCCTCCATTGTTTTGTGGCAATTTTTTGTTTCAGTTTCCAAAATTCTATGCTTCGATGTTACAGTTCTAATGTACCCATTGCGTTTTTTGGTGCTTCTTACATCGGTGCTTCTATATTATGATTGTTTCTTTTGTCAATACAAAAAAATGCTTCCATTGATCAATATATCATCGGTTTGGTTTGTGCGTCGGCGACACAAAAAATGCATGCCCATGTTGGTAGCTAGCTTAGTTTCTTATCCATTATCAATGATATATGCGTCATACCAAGGCCTCTTGTGTTGAGTTCCCGGTTTCATACTTCTTTCATTTTGCCATACTGTGTCTTAAAGAATATTTCAAATGTTTGCGTTAGTTGGCACCATCGGCCTTGTGCTTCATGGTTTGTCTAGCTATAAGTTGCATAATTCCACCCATGCTTCTACCTATCTGTCCTTGTTGTTCTATTTTTCTGAGGTATTCTAGTTTGAACATTGCCTGCATTTTTCTAGTTTCATCACATAATCCAGAATATCTTGTTCAGGCTTTGCATCATTCCTTCGTTGCTTACCTCATTTCCTCATTGCCATTGTGTGCTTAACTAGTCAAGTTCTTATCTCCCACACTACTTATTGTTTTGACAATTCCCATATTAATTATCTTTGCTAACGTACTAAAAGTTTAAAGTTTTTTTGTGCATTGGTGATAATGAAATGTGCCAACGGGTGTGCTTCCATGGTCTTGCTAGCTTGTCATGTACTATGTCCTCCACCTTGTCGTCGAGGTGTGCTTCGATGGTTCTACTCTTCCTTGTGCCATCTTCGTCAAGTTGGACCGCCACTCAGTATGGAAGAGAGTGAAAAATCCTTAGACCATCTGGACATGGAAGGATGCGTGACCACTCTCCGTGGGATTTGTATTGTGTCGAGACGACAAAAACCTAACCCTGTAATTCATTCATATTTTTCGAAGCAACTTCAATGGAAGCAAATTCGGAATTTCTTTGAAGCAAATTGTATTTTTTTCGGAAGCAAGTTCTATTTTTTTTATTAAATGTTTGATGGAAATAAATTGCAGTTTTGTTGGATGCACGTCACCGATACACTCGAAACAATTCTCTGGTCGCATGGAACATATTTTGTCTGCTCAAACAAAATACACTGGACACAACTTCTAGCTAGAAGACTAGAATACTCTCCCAAACAATTGTAACAAGACAGAAGCTCTACAGTTTCCATGCAAACTCTTAACCGTATGGAATTGGTTTGATCGAAACTAATAAAAAGAACAGTCCGAAACAGAAAATAAACCAAACTAAAGTTTTGGAAGCAAGGATGCCGACAATAGAAAACAGGATACGAAGCAAACAAATAATCCTCACGACTGAACGTCTTAGGAAGCAAAGGGAATTTTAGGAAGCAACGATCCTGGTTCGTATCAAGCAAAATGTTTTTTGGGAAGCAACGATCTTGATTAGGAAGCACTGGTCCTCACGATTGGAAACAAATAAAATAGCTTAATTAATCATCCCTATATTTGGGAAGAAGTTGTTGCTAGGAAAAAATAGGAAAGAAATTAATTGCAGTTAATGCCAAATCCTGCATGCAAACTACTAGTAATAACTCACGCAGGGAGTTCTGCTAGTGAATCGGACGATGTGCATGCTTCCTATCGTAGGGCTGCAGACTAGTCTGATAGGTAGAAAATTCCAGTAGTCTGATCCCTAGTGCCTCCCCCGAAGAAATGAGTTAACTCGGGATTATGGAGGTTCAGTTACCCATGCATGCTCTCTTTCGCAGCTAGCTGGCCCATCCGTTTAGAATGCACTTACATTACATATGCACTTGCTTAAATGATTCTCTTGGTAGAAATTACAGAGCAGAAGGAACATGACAATGTTTCAAGTATAGTAATCACAATTCACAAATGTGGATTAGCGGGCAAATCCAACACAAACTAGGTAGAACTTAACTACGAGGGAGGGAAAAAAAGACAGCCTCATGGCCGTACAACCCGTGACTGCCCTACCTTTTTTTTTTTAAACTTTTGTCTCCTATAGGCTCTCGTCGTTGCTTATATTTGTGCTATATATACTTGGTACGTACTTGTAAAACCAAGTAGGAGTAGTATGTAATTGCAATTATTATAGTACAAAAACATTAATGTGTGTTGAACTTAAGGGAAAGTGCAATGTCGAGCTAGCTAGCAAAGCATGCACATCACAACCCACACAATGTGAGACCGAAGCCGCTGCTAGCCGCAACCCGCAGAATTTGTTACAGCGAGAGCCCGGTGAGGATGAAGGCTAGGTGAGAAGGCCATGGTGGAGAAGGGGAGCGCGTGCACGACGATCCATGCATACACGTACACGTACTATACAAGCACGAAGCGTGCTACGATCATAATTTGCACGTGCCCTGCTTCTCCAACAGGGACCTCCTCACCAACTTGTTGAGCCCGTAGGCGCATGAAGCAGCGACAGAGCAAGAAGAAGAGCAAGTGGAGAGTGAGGTAGCTGCTAGCTGGGGAGCCATGGAGGAGGAGGAGGAGGTAGACGAAGAGGGAGAGGTGAATGCTCAAGTGGAGAACAACGCCTCACTGCTGTGTTTATATAGCCGGCCCGGCCGGCCACAGCGAGGAGGGAGCGCTCCTCCGCTCCTCGGCCATAAAGTGGTGATCGATGACACCGTGACGTCGCGCGCATGGGGGGAGAGAGGCGCGGGGGGTTGAGTCTTCAAGTGGGTTTGCCCTACGGAGACAGGAAGCGTGTGGTGCGTCCATCGAGTGTGGTGCAAACGGGAGTAGCTAGCCACTAGCTAGCTAGCTAGGGGGCTCTCGGCTCCCCTTGGACATGACTGGTTTCTTTATGATCACAGAAAAAAAAATACTACCATGGTTAATTGTATGTGTGAATCACTTGTTGCTCCGTGTATCTATCCTTCATGGATTGACCAACGGAGGTACATATGGATCTTCCTCTATAGGCGTTTGTAAACCTCCACAACCGTACACATTTCTGTTTGAGATTTGAGGATTTTCCACTCTCGAAAGAGGGATTGAAGAAAATACCACTTGATTTTGAGGCGATCAAGGATGTATCGAGAATGTAAGGCCAACTCCAACGCACGGCCTCAAACTGACGTCCGTTTTGTCCGGATTTCATCCGTTTGGGGCTGGGGGTGGGGCCGTGTCAGCCCTGCTGAGTAAATAGACAATTTTTCGACTAATTTAATCCATAGATAAATCACTAGCATGGCATTGACTGAATTAACGACATACTGACTCTGATCTAAACATGCACGTACTAAGCAAACAGTAGACACATCTACACATACTGCTAGTACTGCTAATACGGAAATAAACATGTTATACCCTCCAGTAGTCCAGGCAGAAGCCGCGACGGCGGTGGCAGCAGCAGCGGCGTCCTCGGCGGCCTTCTTGTCGGCCTCGAGCTTCTCGGCGGCTGCACGTTCGGCGTCGGTGGACATGGTGATGACGAAGACGACCCGGACGCAGAGGAAGTAGTGGATTGGAGGCGAGCAGTCGGGTAGTCGCTTCCCAAAAACCTATTCGCCCCTCTCCCGTACAGGACCCAGAGAGGCGGGGTTTCGGAGACCTGCTCTCCCGTCGACCGTGTACGCGGCGGACGGGATGGAGTCACCGGCGGCAGCAGCAGCAAAGGAACGACGGTGGGCGTGCGCGTGGAGCAGATGTGATCTGTTTGTGGCGGCTAGGGTTAGGAGACACCGCACACTTATATAGACGCAGCCGCGTGGAGAGACATGGGCTCGACCCACGTCCGAGTACGTGACAGCCCACGAGCCGACGTCTCAGATCATGGTCCAGCTGTCAGAAAACTCTCCGTTACTGAATGGCCAAAATAAGCGCGTAGGTGCGAGTTCGGCTCGGCTCAGTCCCGCGGCGCGTCGTGACGAGGCGTGGCGTGGCGTGGCGAGGCGGGCGGCGGAGGAGGAGTGCGCGAGGGCCTCTTCTCTTCTCAAGCTCCAATAGCATGTAGAAGAGAAACCCTTATAAGGAGGTCCAACTCCTCTCCAACTTCCGGGGTGGGACTAAACTTCCCACTACACCTAGTGCCAACTAAACCCACATGGGCCCTTAGAGATTTTCAGAAATTGCTATACGGGCCTAAAGCCCATCCCAAATTTCAGCAATCCCCCACCAGATCTCGAGGGCCCATTGTGTCCTCTGTTCCAATTGCTGTTTTGATATACTAGTGTTTCAGTGAAGACATGTTAAGGTTGAGCTTCACCTAGAGCAAGTAGCTACACTCCTTCACAACTGAATAATGGACTATGCCTTGAATTGTCAGTTTGGCGTAAAGAAGCTTCACCACATGTCTTACTAGTACTAGGCTGCCGAAGGCTAACCCCTCGGGTGGAGCACATAAGTCACACTCCTAGCCTATTCATGAGCTTACTAGAGATCACCCCAATCTCATAGACTGTGACCAGCAGTCGGGCTCGTATAGGTGTGTTCCTCCAAATATCGCTTTGTAGGATAGCATCTTGCTTACATAAGCTTTGGAACACATTAAGACGGTAGTCATCCTACCATACAGTATAGGGAGTATTGCATCTCCGACGGAGTGGGTTAGTATAGTTACTCTCCTCAGTTCACCACTGGCTTGTTTTCCCAGGTCCTACTTCACGGGATCTCCGATCACATAGGTTGGGTTACCACCATGGCAACTCATGTGAGTCTCATACCCATCTCCCTCGATGCACTATCTACCACAACACGTGATAGCCCTTTTGTAAAGGGATCTGCCAGATTCTTAGCCGTATGGACATACTCCAACGCTATCACTCCGGAGTTTCTTAATTTTCTGACAGCTTTTAATCTCATTCTTACGTGTTTGTTGGACTTCATGTTGTCCTTTGAACTCTTCACCTTGGTGATGACAGTCTGATTGTCACAGTTCATAAGGATAGGCGGAACCGGTTTATCAACCAATGGCAAGTCCATCAAAAGATCTTGAAGCCATCCTGCTTCGACACCAGATGTGTCTAATACTGTTAATTCTGCTTCCATTTTTGATCTCGTTAAGATCGTTTGCTTGCAAGACTTCCAGGAAACAACGCCACCTCCAAGAGTAAACATATACCCAGTTGTGGCCTTCATCTCATCAGCATCAGAGATCCAATTCGCATCACTATACGCTTCAAGTACCGACGGGTATCCGGTATAGTGAAGTCCATAGTTCATAGTACCTTTTAGATAGCGCATAACTCTTTCAACAGCATGCCAGTGTACATCACCCGGTTTGGAAACAAACCAGCTCAGTTTGCTCACAGCAAAAGCGATATCAGGCCTCGTTGTGCTCGCTAGGTACATGAGTGAACCAATGATTTGAGAGTATCTCAGTTGATCTTTAGTCGTGCCTTCGAACTTTCGAATCAACACGCTAGGATCATATGGTGTTTGAGATGGTGTGCAGTCCGAATATCCAAAACGACTCAACACCTTCTCAACATAATGGGATTGCAGAAGTGTAATCCCACCGTCATCATCTCTCAGTAGCTTGATGTTCAAGATAACATCCGCCACACCAAGGTCTTTCATCTCAAAGTTCTGAGACAGAAACGACTTGACCTCCTCAATGATTTTGAGGTTGGTTCCGAATATCAGTATGTCATCAACATACAAGCACAGTATAACTCCTTCGCCCCCACCATGGCAATAGTATACACATTTGTCAGCTTCATTAACAACGAAGCCAATATATGTCAGAGTTGTATTAAACTTATCATGCCATTGCTTAGGTGCTTGTTTCAGGCCATATAAAGATTTCAGCAACCTACACACCTTTCTTTCCTGACCATCTATCACAAAGCCATCTGGCTGTTACATGTAGATTTCCTCGTTTAGCTCTCCATTCAGAAAAGCCGTCTTAACATCCATCTGGTGGACGAGAAGACCATGCGAGGCCGCCAACGAGAGTAATACTCGAATGGTGGTCAGTCTGGCCACGTGTGAATAAGTATCGAAGAAATCTTCCTCTTCTTTCTGGTCATAGCCCTTGGCCACAAGCCTAGCCTTGTACTTTTCAATCGCACCATCGGGCCTAAGCTTCTTTTTGAACACCCACTTACATCCCAATGGTTTGCAACCATAGGGACGCTCAGTGATCTCCCATGTCCCGTTAGCCATGATGGAATCCATCTCGCTATGGACCACATCCTTCCAGTAGTCAGCTTCTGGAGAGGCATACGCTTCTGAAATAGAAGTGGGAGTATCATCCACGAGGTACACGAAAAAATCATCACCAAAGGTCTTTGCAGTCCTTTGTCTCTTGCCCCTACCAAGGGTTTCCTCGTCATCCTCCTCAGGATTTTCATCATGTGTTTGTTCATAATAATCCATAGGAATGGCAGGCTCAGGAGTCTCCTCAGATTCCTGTCTAGAAGTGCTTTGCATATCTCTCATAGGAAAAATATCCTCAAAGAATGTAGCATCCTTAGACTCCATAATTGTACCGACCTTCTGGTCAGGTACCTCAGATTTCACTACTAGAAATCTATAGCCAACGCTATTCTTAGCGTAGCCCAAATTAACGCAGTCCACAGTCTTTGGTCCAAGCTTACACTTTTTGGGGATCGGCACATTGACTTTCACCAAACAGCCCCAAGTACGCAAGTACGAGAGTGTTGTCCTTCTCTTCGCCCATTTCTCATAGGGAGTGATCTCATAATCCTTTGTCGGAACTTTATTCAGGACATGACATGCTGTCAATATAGCCTCCCCCACCATGCCTTGGATAAACCCGATGTATCTAACATGGCGTTAACCAAATCAGTCAGAGTACGGGTTTTCCGCTCGGCAACCCCGTTTGACTGGAGTGAATAGGGAGGCATCCTCTCATGAATAATGCCGCAGAAAGAATCAAACTCACTCGAGAAGTACTCTCCACCACGATCTGATCAGACTCGTTTAATTTTCTTTTCAAGTTGATTCTCAACTTCTACCTTATAGATTTTAAAGTAGTGTAGAGCCTCATCTTTAGTATTTAACAGATACACATATCAATATCTAATGGAATCATCTATCAATGTCATGAAGTATTTCTTTCCACCTTGAGTCAACACACCATTCATCTCATAAAGATCAGAATGTATGAGTTCTAATGGTGCCAAGTGTCTCTCCTTCGCAGCCTTGTGAGGCTGGCGAGGATGCTTAGCTTGCACACATGAAAGGCACTCAGAACCTTTGGCTAAAGTGAAACTCGGGATTAAATCCAACTTAGCTAGCCGTGTCATAACGCCGAAACTAATGTGACAAAGACGTGAATGCCAAACTTCAGATTCATTAAAACTCGAATGAATATGGTTCACGACTTTATTACAAAAATCTGCGAGGGAAAGGCGGAACATCCCTCCGCTCTCATAACCTTTTCCAACAAATAGTCCATATTTAGTAACAACTAATTTATTAGACTCGAAAACCAACTTAAACCCTTCTCTACATAGAAGGGAGCCACTAACGAGGTTCTTCTTGATGGCGGGGACATGCTGCACGTTCTTCAGCTGCACGATCCTTCCCGAAGTAAACTTCAGATCGACCATGCCAACACCATGAACAAAAGCACTCGCGCCATTCCCCATCAATACGGACCCGTGGCCTGTGACCTGGTAAGAAGAGCACAATGAAATGTGAGCACACACATGAACACCTGCACCTGTGTCCACCCACCAATCGGTGGGCTGAAACACTGAAAAGACAGTAAATAAATTACCGTACCCAGATGCACCATTCTTATTCTTGCCCACAATCATGTTGACAGACTTGGAGCCCTGTCCTGGATTCTTATACTTGTTTGGGCACTTGTTGGCCGAATGTTCAACTGAACCACAAGTAAAGCAGCCTCATCCTTCTTGTTCTTCTTGAAGGTCTTCTTGCCCTTCTTCTTAAAGTCGGTATTGTGTTGGACACCGTTCTTTCCCTTGGGCTTGTGGGAGTTGAAGTTCCTCTGGTTCACCATGTTGGCGACAGAAGTCCCTTCGACCGCTTTCCCGTTCGAGGCCTTTGCCCTTGAGTTCTGCTCAATACTCAGATGACCAATGACATCCTCCACTGAGAATTCATGCCTCTGATGTTTCAGAGTAGTGGCAAAGTTCCTCCAGGAATTAGGGAGCTTAGTGATTATGCAGCCCGTGACAAACTTTCCCGGTAACTCGCACTTAAGAAGCTCAAGCTCCTTAACGATGCATATTATCTCATGAGCTTGCTCCAGTACAGGACGGTTTTCAACCATCTTGTAATCATGGTACTGCTCTATAATATACATTTCACTCCCGGCATCGGTGGCCCCGAATTTAGATTCGAACGCCTCTCACAAGTCCTTGGCAACATGCACATGTAAATATGCGTCGACCAATTTATCTCCGATCACGCTAAGAACTGCTCTGAGAAACACGACGGTGGCCTCCCTGAACGCCTTCTCCTGTTCAGGAGCAATCGTTCCCGTGGAGACACCGGTGACCCAGAACATGTTCATAGCCGTGAGCCATAAAGTGGTCTTAGTCTGCCAACGCTTAAAGTACGTACCGATAAACTTATCTGGTTTCAGTGCAACGGCAAAGCCACTTGCCGAAAAATTCCTACACATAATAGGTTTTTGGATTGCTGAGTAAATAGGCAATTTTTTGACTAATTTAATCCATAGATAAATCACTAGCATGGCATTGACTGAATTAACGACGTACTGACTTTGATCTAAACATGCACGTACTAAGCAAACAGTAGACACATCTACACATACTGCTACTACTGCTAATACGGAAATAAACAGGAGCGGGATAAACGTGTTATACCCTCTAGTAGGCCAGGCAGAAGCCGCGGCGGCGGTGGCAGTAGCAGCGGCGTCCTCGGCGGCCTTCTTGTCGGCCTCGAGCTTCTCGGCGGTGGCACGTTCGGCGTCGGTGGACATGGTAATGACGAAGACGACGCGGACGTAGAGGAAGTAGTGGATCAGAGGCGAGCAGTCACGTAGTCGCTTCCCAAAAACCTACTCACCCCTCTCCCGTACAAGACCCGGAGAGGTGGGGTTTTGGAGACCTGCTCTCCCGTCGACCGTGTACGCGACGGACGGGATGGAGTCACCGGCGGCAGCAGCAGCAAAGGAACGACAGTGGGCATGCGCGTGGAGCAGATGTGATCTGTTCGTGGCGGCTAGGGTTAGGAGACACTGCACACTTATATAGACGCAGCCGCGTGGAGAGGCGTGGGCTCGACCCACGTCCGAGTCCGTGACAGCCCACGATCTGACATCTCAGATCGTGGCCCAGCTGTCAGAAAAATCTTCATTACTGGCTGGCAAAAATAAGCGCGTAGGTGTGAGCTCGGCTCGGCTCATTCTCGCAACCCGCGGCGCGGCGCGTCGTGACGAGGCGGGCGGCGGAGGAGGAGTGCGCGAGGGCCTCTTCTCTTCTCAAGCTGCAATAGCATGTAGAAGAGAAACCCTTATAAAGAGGTCCAACTCCTCTCCAACTTCCGGGGTGGGACTAAACTTCCCACTACACCTAGTGCCAACTAAACCCACATGGCCCTTAGGGATTTTCAGAAATTGCTATATGGGCCTAAATCCCATCCCAAATTTCAGCATATATCGAGAATGTAAGGCCAACTCCAACGCACGGCCCCAAACGGATGTCTATTTTGTCCGGATTTCGTCCGTTTGGGGGTGGGGATGGGCCGTGTCAGCCCGGATTGGGGTTTGCGTCGGCCGGTCGCCCAACGCGCGGCCGCATCTTGTCCCCGTGCATGCAAAAGTGAGAAACCAAGGATTTAAGCTGCGGCCATGGTTCGCACTAGTTCACGCTGGCCGGCAACACAGCCGGCGGCCTACAGTCTGATGCCGGCAACAAAACCAGTGGCTGGCACAGGAGCCAGCCTTCAAAAAGGACATGTTTTTTACGCCGGCAACAAAACCAGCAACCGGCAGACGAGCCGGCCTTCAAAAGGGACAAGTTTTCTCGCCGGCAACAAAGCCAGCGGCCGGCACAAGAGCCAACATTCAAAAAGGACCGCCATCGCGGCCATCGCGGCCGAGGTCTCACCTAGATCAGGCCGTCGCGGGCGAACATCTCCTTCTGCCGGTTCGTGAACCAAGCCTTCCTCTCCGGTGACATGTTGTTCTTCTCGAGGATCATCAACGCTAGTACCACCTCCTTGGCTTTTGTGTCGGCATTGGTGGCCTCGATCTCTAGCTTCTTGAGTTGAGCTGCCTCCTCGATGTCAAGCTTCCTCTTCTTCACGGCCTCCTTCATGTCAAGCTTCTTCGTTTGAAGATCTAGGTATATCTTCATTTGCTCCTCCCTCCCTTTGCTCTTCCTATCCTCCCGCATTTACTTTTGGCTCATCATATCCTCCAAAGTTCCTTGCAAGCCTATAGAAGACGCATCACGCTACTCGTCGGACTTCGAGCTTTCCTTGCCCCTCAGCCTCTTGAGCATGTCTCCCACATCAGCCACGGCCGCTGCGTTGTCTCCTCTCTTCTTCCTATGAGCATTGTATTGGTCCTTGAACTTGGGGCAATCTTTGGTGAGCACCTAACAATGCGTGAGAGTGAATGGCTTGTCTTTGTGCCGGGCCTTGAAGGCTTCCAAAGATTGGAATGCCTACACACAATCAAACATGCGGCCACAATTGTAACATGAAAGGACATAGAATTCATGAAACTTAATTGGCATGCAAACATGAATAGACGCATTATGAAAACTAGAGAGGTTCATACCAAGTCACCAACGCCTAGGCCGCTCACGGGACAGGCTTTGACGCTCTCAAGCGCGGCACAATATTTGTTGCATTCTTGTTGGATGAATCACCACCTTTTTTGGATTAAATTGATGCCCCGGGTGCTTGTGAATTGGTAGGGGGCAAACTTTCTTCGCTCATGAAAGTTCTTGTGAACTCTTGTCCAAAAGATGGCTCCTTTTTGCTCGGCACCTTTGATTGGATCTTGGCCGATTTCCTTCCAACTCTTGCAAATCAAAGTGTCCTCAGCTTGGCTATATGATCCCGTGCGAATGCCTTTCCTCCTCTTTTGTGCTTCGGCCTTTTGAGTGAGCTCATCGATAAACAACAATGGCTCCACGGAAATGTCGACCTCTTCTTCTTCATCTTCACAATACAAGTCATCATCTTCATGCCACGAGTTGCCATGGTCGTCCTCATCACCATCGTCTTGGCCCGCGAACTGGGTGTCGTCATAGGTACCACGGCCGTCCTGGCTTTGGGTCGCGCCGGGATCAAAAGCTTGTTCTTGGCCGACGACGTGGAACGCCTCACCACGGCCCTCAAAGATGACGTTTTGCATGAACGAGGAGTAGTAAGGGTCGTCGACCATCGGCGTCGGTGTCGGCGCTGGCATTTCGTCGAACAGCTTGCGGGTGCCGGCCAGGTTAGCCGCCGCGAACGACCGGGGCTGCTTCCTTTGCGCGCCGTCTTCGCAATGGCCAGCGCCACTGTACCCCGACCTCAACATCTGTGATGTTGAGGTCGATGACGCCCACGGGCGTGGTCGGATCCACCACGACGCAGTCCGGCGACGTAGAGAATCGCGTCTGCGCATGGCCGTGTGGTGGCTGAGCATGAAGATCCGACGTCTCGTGTGTGACGGAGGAGCTCGGGGAACGGTGCTGCGGCGGACGATGGGCCAAGGAGCCTGTGCTAGCAGCAGCCATGGCAGCGGCAGAGAGATTGGCCGGCGTGGGGCGGCCCATGCCCATCATGAGGAGGGCGTGCACCTTGGAGACTATGGACACCTTGTCGTCGAGGTCGGCCTGGTGCTGCATGGCACGCCGCATGGCACACTCGGAAGCGCACTGCGCGGTGGCCTTCTTCTCCTCTTCGATAGCTCGTCGGCCTGTCCTTTTCGCCGATTCTCTGTCGAGCTTGGGGGCCTCCGCCGGAGTGAGCTCCGACTGAGGCTTCTTCGCCATAGGCTTCTTTTTCTTCGCCACGGGCCGTGTGGCAGGTGGTGGGTCACCGGGATTGGCCTCGTCGGCCATGGTGGATGGCCGGGGCGCAGGAGAGTGGAGGGCGGGGCTTTGGAAAAAAAGGAAGGAAAGTGGCCGCCTGTGCCACCGACGGGCGGGCCAGGGGAGGACAAGGGCGCGCGTCCCACCCGTCCGCGCGCTGTCCGTTCGGCCGCAAACTTGGGCCGGGAATGGGTCGAGAGCGGACAGAAAACGGACGACCGTCCGTTTCCGGCCGCGCGTTGGAAGGCCTGCTTTATCCGTTTACCCCCAAACGGACGCGGGCAGACATGATGGGGTCGTGCGTTGGAGTTGGCCTAATGCTAGTAACTGGCTTTATCACTGTTCCTTGGCGTGCAACGATTTTGACCCCTCCTTTCTAACACTATTGTTATCCTCCAACCCTATATTTTGCTGTTACCATGGCCTAGTCATCTCAGAATATGCTTTCACCCTGCTTTATAGATAAAGTAGGTCCATACAACTAGCATCCAAACTTCTGATCAAGAACGATGGTTGGGGCAACAACACAATCATGCCCAAAGAAAATATAAGAGAAATAGCAAAAAAGTCACCTAGTGGTTGCTGCCAAGCGGCCCTACGGGGACAACAGTCGACGCGGCTTGGCCTAGTCATCCAGGGGTTGCACGGTCATTTTGTGTTTTATTCCTAATGACGTCCCTACTTATCGATGATTTTGCCTCATCACCTCGTTGTCCCGGCCTTACGACGTGCCACCATCCCTATTCCTTTTAGGCCCAGATGTCAGAAGAATCTCTTCAGTAACCATAAGCACCCTCCCATGCCATACTTTTAGCCTTAACCACTATGTTATGGTAAACAACTGCAACTCTACCTCTGTGTCAACCTTATGGCAAGAAGTCGATCGGGAACCTAACATATGAAGAACACACACATGGAGCAATGTAACCACATTGCTTTCTTAATTCATGTAGCTTCAGTGTTAATAGAAACAACTTGGACCAATATAACGTTACATACAAGTTTGACTCAAGAAAAACTAGGAATGTAGTACTAAAGGGTTAATAAAAAAATGGAGCTGCCCACTGTTCTTCGATCTTTTGCAGTTGAAGATGATTGCATTGCGGCAACACCCAGCTTAAGCATTGTTGCGGAAAATAAATGAAAGCACAATTCCTAGGGAATCCAGATGTATGTTGTCAAATTTGTATTGTATTATGATTGTGACATCCACCACTACTGAGAATTTAGCCCAAGTATATATGATTGCTGATGCACAAAAATTTCGAACCTTGTATACATGTGTATACGTAATCCAAAATGTGAGGTTGAAGTTGAAAGAGCATATAAACCCCCAAGTTGGTTTTTCAGTAATCCGTCTGGCCTTAACCTCTATGCAAGGAAATCTTACCACTACTAGGAAAAGGGCTATAGGCAGATTCTTAGCAGTAGCGCGGTCTAAAAACAGGCGCTACAGGTAGTATGTAACAATAGCGCGGGGTCCTAGAAACGCGCTGCTGCTAAGTGGGCTCCGCAGTGCCCCCACGGGCTGGCCATAGTAGCAGCGTGGGTCGCCTGACCGCGCTACGTACTGCTGAGCCCGTTAGAAGTAGTGCGGTTCTGCAACCCCCGCTCCTACTGTGGCCAGCCCGTGGGGGCACTGCGGAGCCCACTTAGCACCAGCGTGTGTTCTGGCCATGCGCTACAGCTAGTAGGATTAGCAGTAGTGCGGGCCGATACCCCGCGCTACTGCTAATCAAGCCCTATGTTCTTCCCCGTGGCCCGTTCCACTACCTCTCTCTCTATCTCACTCTCCCATCACACTCTCTCGCTCGCCCTCTGTGCCGCGTCGCTGTCGCATGTACGTTGTCGCCCCCAAGGTATCTCCCTCCTCTCGCCACCCTCGCCGCCCGCCGTCCACGCCCTCCTCCCTCCTCCTGTCGCCATCGTCCTTCTCCCTCCCTCTCTCCTCTCTCCTTCTCTCCTCCCCCTCCCCCATCCCGGCCTCCTCCCTCTCTCCTCCCTCCTGCCTGCCTGCCTCCCTCCCTCCTTCCTCCCTCCCTCCTCCCTCTCTCCTCCCTCTTCCCTCCCTCCCGCCTGCCTCCCTCCCTCCCTCCTGTATCAAATTTAGTAATAAAAATTTTTAGTAAGAAAATTTAGGTATAGAAATTTTTAGTAATTTTGTTTTTCAATATAGAAATGTATTGGACAATTTAATTATTTTTATGTCATTATCACTTTGTCATCAAAGAATGCTAAATGAGATTTGATGATCTAAAATTTTCACTCGGTGGAATATGCAGGCTTTGTAGAGTCGCATCTCCCTGGAGTGATCATCATCGGAGCTACCTCTACTTCATCTACACCCGAGTCGGTGAGATAAAAGTCCACCTCTTCCTTCTCTACTCCTCGGTGTTGAATAGAACCATTGAAATGAAATGAGCACCAGTTTGAATGCTCCTGTGCGAATGCTTGTGATAATTGATCCGGATAGAATTTCAAGTTTAAAATTGTTGTGTGTGTATGGACATCTTTGTATCACAGGGAAAATCCGAGTGGCCTATGTTTTGCTGGAGTGTTGATTCATTTCCGTTCCGGCAAATTTCAGGCGCTCGATATGTCCTATTTTAGCAAAGGTCATGCCGAATATTTCCGTGAATTTTAGTATGACTTATGCTAGAATATGTAGGAAATTTCGACTGCCCCGGATTTGCTAGAAAGAGAATTAAATGATATTTTGGGTTGACTTTAAGTCTGTCGAGGCTCCATACATGACAGTCAAAAAATCAGTGAGGGAGAGTCTCCACCATATATGAGAGAAGAAGAATGCCGACTGTTGTCGTGGGGGTCGCTTCTCCTTCTTCTCCTTGTGCTAGACCTTTGTTATGCACTAGGGGAAGGAGTAGTAGCGACCATCACGGCGGTCGAAAAATCAGTGAGGGAGTGTCCACCATATATGAGAGAGGAAGAAGAATCCCGACTGTTGTTGTGGGGGTAGCTTCTCCTTCGTTCCCATGTGCTAGACATTTTGGTGTAATGCACTCGGGAACGAATGGAGGAACTACCATCACCGATGGTCGAATATATCAGAGAGGGAGTGCCCGCCATATACACCACGTGAGCTGAGAGTTTTCAAGAAAAGACTCGACAGATCGATAGTCAACCCATCATGAATAATAACGATCTAATTTAGTATTTGTAGTACATATATTGAATTTCAGAAGTTTAATCTTTGAATTATGAACATAGGAAATGTCTGACGACGATAGGATCCTTGAGTGCGACTACTGCGGCAACGACCGGGGTCTGTGCCATAGGCCTCACCTGCAAGACGGTCGACGCTTCAGTATTAAGCTCGACGAGACCTTCGATGTTAATACGGTACGCAACGACGACAAGTCTTTTTTCGTAATTAAGCATGACTTCTGCTTCTTCAATGTGTAATTTCTGTTTTTTACAATTCGACTAGTGCATACCCTGCCATGCAAGACGCTATGTCTTGGAGAAGCTGAATTTCAAAGATCATGAGAATATGGAGACAAAGAGAGTTCACCTTGGGACCCATCATGGTTATGCTTTTACCGTAAAGCTATACAATGCAGAGAGCTACTCCCATTTTGGTTGCTCGAATTGGGCAGCACTATGCAAGGCGTATGGTTTTCAGGAGGGTATGCATGTCACCTTCAATGTTGGTGATCCTGAAGATGACATCGATGAAGATAATATCGACGAAGCTAATATCGACATTTGGGTCGATGTTGATACGCTTCCACTTCTACCTCTATGTGAGTTTCTCAAACATATTTATTAAGTAATTTATATTGTTTTTTATGAAAATAGTTGACAACTTATATATTTCCATTCTTCAAAAAAATTTTGGAAAGTAGTAGACAAAACCTACTACACTGATGGCTCTGAACTAACTTACGAGGAGAAAGATCATCTTATCTCCTTTATTATTGATGTTGAGACTTTCAATAAGAATTATGAAACTCCTCCATATTATGGTCAATACGTGCCACTAGTCCATGTGTTGAACTATGACAACATCCATGGAAATGGCATGGTAAGATTTTTTATTATTATGACACCAGTGCATCTTTTGCATACATTCTTCTAAAGCTAAACTACATTACTATTATGCTCTTCAACAAAAAATCCCGAAGGATTGTGTGCCTCATCTGATGCATACAAAAGGTCACATTGATGTTGTTAGCTTACGGCCAAGTCTGCCTACGGGTCAGCGCTGTTCATACAAGATTTCTCAAACAGATAAAGACCTCACAACCAAAGAATGGAAAAAAGTTATGAATAATCGTAGGGAGCTACTTGGAAGCAACATTGTGCGAAGCCCATGAATTATAGATAGGATAATCTCCATTCTCCATAATGGAGAGTCATGGGTTATGTTGTTTTAAGCTATTTTACCTTAGAGAGGGTAGCAGGTCCTAGCTAATACTCATGATCATGTGCTAAGAACAATTAACTATGGTTGGTTAGATGACTATGATGATGATGAGTATGACTTGTTATTATGATAACGAGTAGAAGTTGTTAGATGACTATGATGATGATGAGTATGACTTGTTATTATGATAACGATGATGAGTTATTATTATTATGATGATGATGAGTTGTTATATCATTATGAGCATGATGAGTTATTATATATATATATATATATATATATATATATATATATATATCAGTGGGTGAAATAAACATTGATTAGATTCAAGTGGAGGCAACATGGTGCAGATCGAAAGTACTACTAATCCAAACTAAAGTGATCAAGTTTGGATTAGTATTAGTACTTTGGATCTGCACCATGTTGCCTCCATTTGGATCTAATCCACGTCTCTTTCACCCACTGATATATATAATAACTCATCATGATCATAAAATCATATGATGAGACTACTGTATAAAACTTGTACAAATACACCGCCAATATGCTGCAGAAAAAATACAGGAAAATTTAGCAGCAGCGCGGGCACGCACGTAGTAGCAACGTGCTTTTAGCAGCAGCGCGCTCTTGAAAGAGGCGATGCTGCTATTATCAGTAGCGCGTGGTTTAGCTAGCTCTCGCTACATCTATGTATTGTTAGCAGTAGCGCGGGTAAATCCACACTACTGATAAAGTTTAGCTGTAGCGCTGGGGCCCGCGGTACAGCTAAGGCAGAACCCCGCGCTACTACTAGCCTTTTTCCTAGTAGTGTATGTATAGACCCATGATTAGGTAACTACTTCTTTTATTAGGAGTATCCAATGGAAAGTGGGCCTTTATCTACAGGTCATGGATACCTGGGCGCTAGAAAGGTTACCAAACCAGGGTTAAGTGAGGCTGTTCAAACTTCACGGCCTTCACTATCGGATGTATATGAGTAACATCACACATCAGTATCACAACCTAGTGTTACCCTGATCTTTCATTGATCCAGGCGATTTTGGGAAGGACTCAGCATTCTCCAGCTAAAGGCCAGGCCTTGAGTTTCTAGTCGACTCATATAAGTTAGGGTGTAAATTTTTTTGGTGACGTATCTTTCTCTCTGATGTTTTCTGTGGACTCAAAGGATGACCAGTCGGATAGCGACATTGGTAAATAAAAAGAATATGTATATAATATATACATAAACACCAGGAGAAAAAAATATATAAGATTTTTGGTCATAGAACCCCGGTACCAATGCTTATAGAACTATCCAGAATT
This sequence comes from Thinopyrum elongatum, assembly GCA_011799875.1. Taxonomy (NCBI): domain Eukaryota; kingdom Viridiplantae; phylum Streptophyta; class Magnoliopsida; order Poales; family Poaceae; genus Thinopyrum; species Thinopyrum elongatum. Next base: position 344,935,420 of record CM022297.1, on the reverse strand, counting down.
GATAAAGAGAAGCAGCTTTGAAGTCATGGAGAACGAAAATAGGAACCTGGATCGAGCCCATCTAATGATTAAAGGGAAAGTGCTTTGGTACATTGGTGCAAGGGAATGTGTACTTACACCTTTTAACTACCTTAGGGAGAGCGGGCTCACTGATGACCCTCCTTGGGAAACAAATGCAGTGGGTGGATTTGAGTTCGTCTCCGCCAAGTAGAGACACGGTCCTGACTCGAGCTGAGTGAGTGAAGTCTTCGGCTTGACCTACTAGTTGTTTGCTATCAATAAATAACTAGATGACAATATGCTATGCTTACTCTCTCTACGCCCAACGGACCTTCCTCTACTGCGCCAGGAAGAAAAGCTGGATCGACGTGTTATAAGCCGTCACCGTAGAGGAGAGAAGCTACATGGCCTATCGATTGCTAGCTGTCAGCATAGGTAGTATTTTGATACCAAATGCCAAGCTAGCGGAATTCTTCACAGGGAAACAACAACTTGAACATGGAAATGATCGTTTCAACGAAAACCGTCTATCTATGAGAAATGCTATGTTATGTTTTTTCCGCCTGGTCAGTAGATACAAATTGAGGTATTGATCTGTTTTGCTACCAGGAGGGGGGTTCGGGTACACGCCAGCTCTTTCTCATATAGATAAAAAAGAAGTGATTTTGTCTTGTCAAAGTAAAATACTCGGGGCAATCTACTCATATCAAGTGGGTCTTAGCGTAGTCCAATTTATCAAAGTTTCATTGAGACCTTTATTCTGGTTAGGGGCTAATATGTCTCCAACGTATCTATAATTTTTGATTGTTCCATGCTATTATATTATCCATCTTGGATGTTTTATATGCATTTATATGCTATATTATATTATTTTTGGGACTAACCTATTAACCTAGAGCCCAGTGCCAGTTTTTGTTTTTTCCTTGTTTTTGAGTTTTATAGAAAAGGAATATCAAACGGAGTCCAAATGATCTGAAAATTTACGGTGATTTTTTATGGACCAGAAGAAGCCCCCGAAGCAAAAGAGTTGGGCCAGAAGAGTCCCGAGTCAACGACAAGGGTGGAGGGCGCCCCACCCCCCTAGGGCGCGCCCCCTGCCTTGTCGCTGACTCGTGGACCCCCCTGATGTGAAACCGACGCAAAAAATTCCTATAAATCTAGAAACCCCCAGAAAGAAACCTAGATCGGGAGTTCCGCCGCTGCAAGCCTCTGTAGCCATGAAAAAACTCTCGGGACCCTATTCCGGCACCCTGCCGGAGGGGGAATCCATCACCGGTGGCCATCTTCATCATCCCGGCGGTCTCCATGACAAGGAGGGAGTAGTTCACCCTCGGGGCTGAGGGTATGTACCAGTAGCTATGTGTTTGATCTCTCTCTCTCGTGTTCTTAATTTGGCACGATCTTGATGTACCGCGAGCTTTGCTATTATAGTTGGATCTTATGATGTTTCTCCCCCTCTACCTTCTTGTAATGAATTGAGTTTTCCCTTTGAAGTTATTTTATCGGATTGAGTCTTTAAGGATTTGAGAACACTTGATGTATGTCTTGCATGTGTTTATCTGTGGTGACAATGGGATATTCACGTGATCCACTTGATGTATGTTTTGGTGATCAACTTGCGGGTTCTGTGACCTTGTGAACTTATGCATAGGGGTTGGCACACGTTTTCGTCTTGACTCTCTGGTAGAAACTTTGGGGCACTCTTTGAAGTTCTTTGTGTTGGTTTGAATAGATGAATCTGAGATTATGTGATGCATATCATATAATCAAACCCGCGAATACTTGTGGTGACATTGGAGTATCTAGGTGACATTAGGGTTTTGGTTGATGTGTGTCTTAAGGTGTTATTTTAGTACGAACTCTAGGGCTGTTTGTGACACTTATAGGAATAGCCCAATAGATCGATCAGAAAGAATAACTTTGAGGTGGTTTCATACCCTACAATAATCTCTGCGTTTATTCTCCGCTATTAGTGACTTTGGAGTGACTCTTTGTTGCACGTTGAGGGATTCTTATATGATCTAATTATTTTATCATTGTTGAGAGAACTTGCACTAGTGAAAGTATGAACCTAGGCCTTGTTTCGAAGCATTGCAATACCGTTTTCGCTCACTTTTGTTACTTGCTACCTTGCTGTTTTTATATTTTCAGATTATAAAAATATATTTCTACCATCCATATTGCACTTGTATCACCATCTCTTCGCTGAACTAGTGCACCTATACAATTTACCATTGTATTGGGTGTGTTAGGGACACAAGAGACTCTTTGTTATTTGGTTGCAGGGTTGTTTGAGAGAGACCATCTTCATCCTACGCCTCCCATGGATTGATAAACCTTAGGTCATCCACTTGAGGGAAATTTGCTACTGTCCTACAAAACTCTGCGCTTGGAGGCCCAACACGAGTCTACAAGAAGAAGGTTGCGTAGTAGACATCAGGGGCAAGCAAGAAAGGGCGAATACGAGAGTTCTATTATCTTTTTGGGCAACTTTCCCAAGCTGTTCCATAAGAGACAAAAAGGATATAATGGCGTGAAGACAAAGTGCACAGAGTGCATACAATTACCTTTTCATTTAATGAATTTCGTATAGAGAAGCAAGTTCTCATATCGGATCTGGTGATGCTTTCCTATTGGTTAGTGGTCCTACCTGTATCGATCCTTCTATTGAGAAACACCATCCAGAAAATGAATTACCCGCACCTCGATTAGAACTACTCCGAAAGTCATCTTAAGTAACTTAGGTCACCTAAAGTCACACTAGTGCCTCCATCTCAAGGAATCTATAAAAAATACCAAAAATCCCCAAGAAGATGTGGATGCAATAAACTCTCTAAGCGCCTCCATCTCAAGGAATCTATAAAAAATACCAAAAATCCCCAAGAAGATGTGGATGCAATAAACTTTCTAAGCCGAAAGGTGAAAGGTACAATGGTTGTCGGGGATAGACCCCGCGGTATAACCCGGCCTGAAGTATGACCCAGCCGAGACTTGGCGACTCATTGTTGACCGGGCCGAGCTTGGCGACTCACTGGTGACCCGGTAGGCAGGTTAGACGAATGACAAGGCCCAAGGCCTAGAAGGCGGCTCGTGAGAAGATTGGCTCAAGGTACTGTATCCGGTGGGCTGGCTTGAGAGGAACGTCATAAGGAATATTTCCCTTACAAGGGAAGCAAGATCTGGACTAGGATTCCACTTGTAAATAAGAAAATAGACTAGTCCTAATCCTACTAGGACTCTACATGTAAGCCGCCCCTTCAACTTATATAAGGAGGGGCAGGGCACCCCAAGAGGGACAGGTTTTAGACAGACAGACAGGTCTTAGACAAGATCAAAGTAGATGCTCTCGAGATAGAGGTAGCGAAACACCGCCCTTGTAACCGAGATCATCATCATCATCAATATCAATCAAGTAGGATGTAGGCTTTTACCTCCACCGCGAGGGGCCGAACCTGGGTAAAATCTCGCGTGTCTCGATTCCAACCAACCCCGTTCAAGCTACTACCTAGTTGCGATGGCCTCACGACTAAGCCCTCACACTAGGACACCTGCCGTGACAAAACCACGACAGCTGGCGCCCATCGTGGGCCCCGCACACGGTGGTGTTATGTTCTTGAGGGAAGATCTTAAGGGATAGAGAAGCTCGCAGTTCATCGGATGAAGAAAAATTTGAGAAATTAGGGTTGCGTTAGGTGCGCCGCGACATAGTTGCCGAGTTACCGAGACCGATAAGCGATCCAATTCAAAGCCAAAAAGTCCCGGTAGGAAGAGGGGCAGCCACCACATGATCCTCCTCGTCCACAGCAGCGTCGGCACTGACTACATCACGGGGACGAACGCGGCCTCCACCACGGTTAAACAACGAGAGGAATTTGAAACTGAAGAAAAACAGTAAAGATGGTACAGCCTGACTATGATTCCATTTCGAAGGATGATAGACAAAGGCTAGCCACAAGGTAACCTAATCAAAACAGCAATCTGAGCCACTGTGCCTCACGCCGCCTCCGCCGACTCTGTGGCCTCAAGCCACCAACACTGTGGCCATGGCTGCGCCTCGAGCCGGCCAAGAAGCCGCCCTCCGCCACCGGTGCGGCCATAGCTCCGCCCCGAGTCGACGAGTTATTCAGCCGCCGTGCCTGCGGCCCCGGGCTGCCGAGCTCCCCTCACCACGGCTTTCAAAATCACCAGAGCAGGCCTCAAGCCGCCACCTCTGCCATCGCTCCCTCGTCAAGCCCTGCCTCCCCTTACTGGCATCATCGCCGAGCTGGCACTTCAGCCGCCGTGCCTCGAGTCGCCTCGACGACCGCCTCTGCGGTAGTGTGCTTCGTCGTCGCGCTTCCGCGGCTGAGCATCACTTCGTCCGGTCCGCCTTGGCACGGTTTCCACGGGCTCAATAGCCGCCTTCAAACTGTCGGCTGTCGACAAGCCGCCGTCCCAATGGCCTCGTTAAATTGCCACTTCTACCGACCGTGGCTCCGCCTTTGCCGGCCTGCGTCAACCGTCGTGCGAGCCGCCCTCCGCCCAGCTCTGCTACCACGGCGCGCTCGCCTCGAGCGCCTACTGACCGAAGCCGCTGAGACCCGTCGAGGGGCACCTTCAAGCAGCCATCCACCTATAAATCAGCCGCAGTTCTGAAGCTCGCCACCGCTGTTTTTTTCCCTGATTTAAGCCGCCGTCACTGGTGCGGCCTCACTTCCGCTGCTTTCGGTGCCGCGTGGTCATGCCAAGCTAGCCCTGCCTCGCTCCGCCACCTCGGCGCCGCTCCAAGCCGCCTCGCGGGCAGCCGTCTCCGCCACAGCCCCGGACTCGCCTCCACGACACCAAGCCGCCGCCCCGGCCTCACGTGTAACACCCCATGTACTTAGCCACAGTAATCACTTTTGATAATGACAAGTCAGCATGATTAACAGTGCCTAATAATCATTTGCATCATATTGCATTTCAACTCCTAACTCAACTTCAAATTAAATTAAAGTGGAAAGTAAAAGTTGTTCAAACACATAAACTAAAATGTTTAATAAATAACAAATATTTCAGAGACTATTATAAAATTGTAACCAACATTTAATAAACAAATTAGGTAACTCAAACATCCTCTGTCAGTGGCTGAAAACAATATTAAATAGCCTTTTATTTAATCTAAATTAAATATGAAGTTATGTTTTGCCCAAACTAGTTTTTGGTGTTAGGATATAATGCACTGTGATTTATGGACTAGGTCACACTTTTTACAAAATTCATTTGAGGCCACACAATTTTGCAAAACAGAAAAAAAAGAAACAGAAAAGAGAAAATAGAAAAGGAAAAAGAAGCCCACTGTGCCCGGGCCGCAAGTGCACAGTGCTGGCCCAGCCCAACTGGCGCCATCCCCCACCTCCCGCACTGCTCCTCGCCCTCGCTGTCGAACGCGCACGCGCGCGTGCACCGGCCCCCCCTCGTCCCCGATCGACAGTGGCCACCCACGCGCCGCGGACGCCTATAAGCGCCCGTACCCAACCCCACGGACGAACCCTAGCTACTCCACTCGCCCTCTCCCTCGCTCCCCCGTCGCAGCCGAACGCCACCGCTGCCATGGACGCCGGCTAGCCGCGGCCACAACCCACCTCTCGCCTCCGTAGCCTGTCCAGAAGCTCCGCCACGGCGAGCCCGTCCTCCTCGACCACAAGCCCGAGCCCCGGGAGCTCTGCATCGCCGGCCTGCTTCGCCTTCTTCCCCTACGGCCGCCGACGATCGCCGCTTCGATTCGCACCACCCCGAGCTCCTCCGTTCTTCCCCGGGCCTTCTCTGCAACGCCGGTGAGCCCCTGCGTCGAACGCGCCCTCCCCTCCCCCCTCTAGCCGCCCGTAGCGCTCGCTCCACCGTAGCCCGAGCCCACCGCCGCGGACCTCGTCGTCGGCGTTGTTTCGGCGACCTTTTGGTCATTTGCTCGCACCCGTCTTGCTCGCGCGTGCACGTAGGCCTCGCCCCGCTCTCTGGATTGCCCGAACTCGCACCGTAGCCCCGTCTCCGTCGCACGCCCGAACCACCCCGCCGCCGGCGAGCTCGTGCCACTCGACTCCGGCCTCCCCAGCCCCCCCGCACCACCATCGTTCGACGCGCGACGCCGAGCCGCGTCGAACGCAAGCAACCGCGCCGCGAATAGCCCCCTGTGTGCAAAACCCGAGCCAAGCCCGATGCGCGCCGCTGCGTTTGGCTCGCCGGAGCTAACTCCGGCGCGTTGCCGGCCAGCGCTGACCTAGCCTGGGTGGGCCTCGCCCAGTGCCACTGACCCCAGGGCCCCAGTTGACCAGGTCAACTGCTGACGTGGCCGCACCTGTCTCGCTGACATGCGGGCCCCACCTAATAAACGAATTTAAATAAATAAATAAACTGCTAATTAGTTAATTAAGTTAATTAGTTAAACTAACAGACACTAACTACTGGGGCCCACCCACTAATTAACCCAATTAGTTAATTTTAACCCCTCTGTTAAGGCCACTGTGTATGACATGTGGGCCCCACATGTCTGGTTGACCCTGGTCAGCCCTTGTTGACCTGCTGACGTCACACCTAGGTCATGCTGATGTCATCATTCACTATTCTGGATAATTCGAATTTAAATAAATAATTAAATTCAAAAAATGATTTAAATTTTAGAAAATCATATTAAATAAACCGTAACTCCGATGAAAATAATTTATATATGAAAGTTGCTCAGAATTTCGATACGAACCCGAATACGCCCTCCGTATTCCTGTCAGATGCCACTAGCTAGATGAACTTGGAAATTTTAGACCGATTTCGATAAATGAATAGTGCCCAACTTTAATTAAATAAATCCGGATAAATTACTAAATTAACTAAATCATTTAGTTAGGCAGTGGAACACCCCGGCATATCATTTAGTCATGTCATGCATCATGTTTGCATTTTTGCCGTGAATTTATTGTTTCTTTCCCCGTCCTTCTCTCTCGATAGACGCCGAGACCGATGACGTTGCAGCCGGGTATGACTACGCTCCAGACGAGCAGCCCGTTGACGATCCCTCTCTCTTGCCAGAGCAACCAGGCAAGCCCACCCCCTTGAGCATCCAGATATCGCCCATGCCATTTCTCCTTCTTGCATTAGATTTTGCTACTGTTAAATGTTTGCTCCTATTCTGATGCATAGCCTGCTTTCGTAACCTGTTTATTGTTACCTTACCTGCCTATGATAAACTGCTTAGTATAGGTTGGTAGTGAACCATCAGTGACCCCCACCACCTTACCCTTGTTGCCCCTGCTTGATCATCGATGACTCGATCTATGTGATCGTCGACCAGAGACCGACACATCACCTCACCCCCTTAGTTGTACGACTCTGCATAGTTACTATCGAGTGCTGAGGGCGATACCTCGTAACGCACTCCTGATGAACACTCTGCAGTGTAGCTGTTCGGTCATGGTCATCGAGGGTGATTCCTCCTTCTCCACTTCTGATACGACTCTGTCGTGCAACCCCTCAGTGTGAACCTCGAGGGTGATACCTCATACATTCACCCTGATGATTTCGTCGAGTGGAACCCGCTGAGGGTGATTCCTCGGGTTTCCCTCTTGATGTTATGACCACACGGTTACTTTGACCTATGTTACAGGCGGGTCGACCCTGATGGGTGCCCGCAGGGGATCTATGCCGTCGGGTGTGCCGGAAGGGCACTCGAGTGTGATATTGTGGCGGAGTTTCAGAAACTCTGATCGTCTTCGCGTGTTACTAAATCAGCCTATCGGATTTGGGTATTTGATCTGAGTGGGTCGACGTGCCCTATACGCACTACCACCACGCGGGATCATGGTTTATGGGGCCCTCTACGTCGTACGTTTCTCCCGAAAGCTCTTCAGACGTCACAGTTCACCGTGCGGGCTGATCGCCAGGAATGGGCTGGATACTTCACTGACGAGTTCAGTGTCGCGCCTGCACCCCGGCCAGCCACGCAACGCGCAGGGTGCCCAAGGCGATGGCCCAAGACCTCTGGGTGCATAGGTTAGTCCGGCGTGCTGCCCTCTTTGCTGGGCCTAGGTAGGGCGTTGCTTCGTGTTGATCTTCCAAGGCCGGGCATTACCCAGCAGGTGTGTCCGGCCAGAGTTGATCGAGCGTGTTGGGTAACAGTAGTGCACCCCTGCAGGGATGAATAATCTATCGATAGCCAGTCCTACAGTAAAGGATGCTCAGTTTGTATATCCCGATCTACTACTTGAACTGGATACTTGTTACTTAATTAAAGCTTCGGGATCGCTTTCTCGCTGGGAGTCGAGGAAGGATCTCTAGGCTTGCTTCAACATGTTTGCTTAATAAAATGCTATTCTACTCTCTTCTATTGCTGCAAGATGGTGACTTCGTGAAGATGCTTGAAGATGCTAGTCTTCGATAGGACTAGGCCTTCTCTCTATTCTGGCATTTCTGCAGCCCAGTCCACATATACAACCTTTTCTCCTTTGATAATGTTGCATATGTAGTATAGATCCTTGCTTGCTGAGTACTTCGGATGAGTACTCACGGTTGCTTTGTTACTTCTTTCCCCATACCCCACTTTGATGATACATCAGACGATGGAGCCCCGGAGCCAGATGCCACCACAGGAGCTTACTACCAGGAGGGTCCAGAGGGCACGTACTACTGGATCGAGCCAGCCGACCAGGAGTAGGATCGGAGGCTCCCAGGCAGGAGGCCTACGCCTTTCGATCTAGAGTCGTTGTTTGTGCTAGCCTTCTTAAGGCAAAACTTGTCTAACTATGTTTGTACTCAGATAATATTTGTATGACTGACTTATGTATTCGGATCCTCGTGATCCCTGGTTTGTAATATTGTGGATCTCCGTTTATTTGTGTTAGAGTTGTGTTGTGATATCTTCCCGTGAGTCCCTGTGCTTGATCGTGCATGTTTGCGTGTATGATTAGTGCATGATTGAGTCGGGGGTGTCACAAGTTGGTATCAGAGCCGACTGCCTGTAGGAAGCCCCCTTCCAATTCATTGGCCGAAGTTGATTCTAGACATCAAAAAACTAATTTACTAACTTGGCTGTGTGGTTTACGGGCCCACATCGCCAACTGGGTGGTATTAGGATCTTTTATTCCTCGTCTATACTCTGGGACTCTGATCTCTCTTCTATTCAGGTTAAATAAATTTTACTAACGCCGACACTTAGGATCTCGTAAATCCCGTCTACCCGGAGAGCTGGATATCTGTGCGATTTCCCTGTCATTGATCTGATTAGTCTGATAATCATTTTCCTTTCCATTGTTTTGTTTAACCTTTCTCTCCGAGTTGTATTATACTTCTCATTGTCATGCTGACGTGATAGCACCAGACGTTACCGTCGAAATTAAAGGGTTGGAATTCCTTGCCTCACCCATTATCCTGAAGTCTTCCACCATAGACCTCATACTCGGAATGGATTGGTTGAAAGCTCACATTGCTTCGATCAATTGTGCCACTAAAGTCGTCCAACTTTTTCACCCCTCTGATGAGATAGTGAACTACACCGCCCGAATTACTCGAGATGCTGAAGCTCAGATATATGTTCTGAATCTTTGAACGCCTCACCTCTGGAAGGGATCGAGAACGTTCCTGTCGTTTGAGATTTTCCGGACGTTTTTCCAGAAGAACTTCCAGGAATACCCCCGGCTAGAGCTGTCGAGTTTGTCATTGACTTGAAGCCTGGCACTGTCCCTATTGCGAAGCGTCCTTATAAGATGCCTCTGCACCACCTTCAAGACCTTAAGGAAGAAATTGACAAATCACTTAAGATGGGCTTCATCCGTCCTAGTTCCTCTGCCTGGGGAGCACCGTCTCTCTTTGTCAAGAAGAAGGATGGAACTAACCGATTGGTTCAGGATTACCGGCCCATTAACCAAGCCGCATTGCAGAATAAATACCCATTGCCTCGGATCAATGATCTTTATGATCAGCTTGCTGGATCCTCTGTCTTCTCGAAACTCGACTTGAGGTTGGGTTATCATCAGATCCGTGTTCGCGAAGAGGATATTCCGAAGACTGCCTTTGTCACGCGTTATGGCTCTTATGAGTACACTGTCATGTCATTTGGCTTAACAAATGCTCCGGCAACCTTCTCCCTGTTGATGAACTATATCTTCATGGATTACCTCAACAAATTCGTCGTGGTTTATTTGGATGATATCCTTATATATTCCAAGAATGAAGAAGAACATGCTGAACATCTTCGGCTTGTATTGGAGAAGCTACGGGAACACCAGCTTTACGCCAAGTACTCTAAGTGTGAATTCTGGTTATCCGAAGTGACCTACCTTGGCCATGTGATTTCCAAGAATGGCATTGCTGTTAACCCCGAGCGAGTACAGGCTATTCTTGATTGGACTCCCCCGAAGAATGTCAAGCAAGTCAGAAGTTTTCTTGGACTCGCTAGTTATTGCCATCGATTCATTGAGAACTTTTCCAAGATTGCAAAGCCACTGACGAATCTGCTTCACAAAGGTGTTAAATTTGAGTGGACAGAAAAATGTCAAGAAAGCTTTCAGACACTAAAAGATAAGTTAACATCTACCCCAGTGCTAGCATCCCCGGATTCCCAAAAGGATTTCGTGATATACTGTGATGCATCTCGTCAAGGATTAGGCTGTGTCCTAATGCAACAACGCAAAGTGATTGCTTATGCTTCTCGACAATTGCGTCCTCATGAAGAAAATTATCCCGTGCATGATCTTGAACTTTCTGCGGTTATTTATGCCCTGAAGCTATGGCGACATTACCTTCTCGGTAATCGTTGCGAGATATACACGGATCATCAAAGTTTGAAGTATTTATATACCCAACCAGATCTGAACCTTCGTCAACAAAGATGGCTCGAAACAATTGCTGATTATGATATGAATATCTCATATACCCCTGGCAAGGCTAATGTAATGGCCGATGCTTTGAGTCGCAAGGCTTACTGCAACAATCTTATGGTTCAGGAAGCACAACCTATGCTTTATGAAGAGCTTCGCAAGTTGAACCTCCATACTGTTCCACAGGGTTATCTTAATACCCTGGTTGTCGAACCAGATTTAGAACACAGCATTAAAATTATGCAAAAGTATGACTCTGAAGTTGAAAGGATTAAGCGATACCTCGAAAAAGGAAAGCCGTCGGAATTCCATCTTGATAAGGATGGGATCCTATTTTTCCAACACCGTCTCTTCGTACCCAAGTTCAAGGATGAGAGGGAACACGTTATGAAAGAAGCTCATGACACTCCTCTGTCAATTCGTCCTGGTAGCACAAAGATGTACCGTGACATTTGTCAGAGATACTGGTGGCCTAATATGAAGCGAGACATTGCTCGTTATGTTTCTGAGTGTGACGTTTGTCGCCGTATTAAAGCAGAACATCAAAGGCCTGCTGGAACTCTGCAACCCCTTGATATTCCTGAATGGAAATGGGACAAGGTCCAAATGGATTTCATTACTGAATTTCCTAGATCTCAGAAGGGTCATGATGCTATCTTTGTCGTCATTGACCGATTCTCAAAGGTTGCTCACTTTCTGCCAGTTAAGGAGACAATCACTACTAGTCAGTTAGCAGACTTGTATGTTTCCCAAAATTGTATCACTCCACGGTGTTCCGTTGGAGATTAGTTCTGATCATGGCAGCCTCTTTACTCAAGATTCTGGAATAGTTTCCAAGAAGCTATGGGAACTCACCTGTCTTTCAGCACCGCTTTTCACCCTCAGTCACAGGGTCAAGTCGAACGAGTTAATCAAGTGCTCGAAGATATGCTCCGAGCTTGTGTCATCTCCTTCGATAGGAACTAGGAGGAATCTCTCCCGTATGCTGAATTCTCTTACAACAATAGCTATCAAGCTAGTCTGAAGAAGGCACCGTTTGAAGTTCTATACGGTCATAAGTGTCGAACCCCTCTGAATTGGTCAGAAACTAGGGAACGCTCACTCGTCGGACCGGACATTATCCAACAAGCTGAAGAACAAGTCCGCATTGTCCGTGAACATTTGAAAACGGCTCAGTCTCGTCAGAAGAGCAACTATGATCGAAAGCACCAGGAAATGGTCTATCAGCCTGGCGAGCAAGCTTACCTTCGCATCACTCCGTTGAAAGGCACACATCGGTTCGGAATCAAAGGCAAGTTAGCTCCTCGCTACATTGGCCCGTTCTGTATTCTTGCCCGTCGAGGAGATGTGGCATATCAGTTGCAATTGCCGCCAAATCTTTCACAAGTACATGATGTCTTTCATGGATCCCAACTCCATCACTACTTCAAGGATCCTATTCGAGCTGTGGATCACAAAATGCTTGAATTGCGGGAAGATCTGTCTTATCCAGAATATCCCATCCGTATTCTTGATCAAGCTGAACGCCGGACTCGTCAAAAGTCAATCAAATTCCTGAAGGTTCAGTGGTCGAATCATTCTGAAGATGAAGCCACTTGGAAATGCGAGGATCGTCTTCGCGAAGAATACCCCGCTTTCTTTCAGTCTTCCTCTTAATTCTCGGGACGAGAATTCTTGATAGATGAGGAGAATTGTAACACCCCATGTACTTAGCCACAGTAATCACTTTTGATAATGACAAGTTAGCATGATTAACAGTGCCTAATCATCATTTGCATCATATTGCATTTCAACTCCTAACTCAACTTCAAATTAAATTAAAGTGGAAAGTAAAATTTGTTCAAACACAGAAACTAAAATGTTCAATAAATATCAAATATTTCAGAGACTATTCTAAAATTGTAACCAACATTTAATAAACAAATTAGGTAACTCAAACATCCTCTGTCAGTGGCTGAAAACAATATTAAATAGCCTTTTATTTAATCTAAATTAAATATGAAGTTATGTTTTGCCCAAACTAGTTTTTGGTGTTAGGATATAATGCACTGTGATTTATGGATTAGGTCACACTTTTTACAAAATTCATTTGAGGCCACACAATTTTCCAAAACAGAAAAGAAAAGAAACAGAAAAGAGAAAATAGAAAAGGAAAAAGAAGCCCACTGTGCCCGGGCCGCAAGTGCACAGTGCCGGCCCAGCCCACCTGGCACCGTCCTCCACCTTCCGCACTGCTCCTCGCCCTCGCTGTCGAACGCGCACGCGCGCGGGCACCGGCCCCCCCTCTCGTCCCCGATCGACAGCGGCCACCCGCGCGCCGCAGACGCCTATAAGCGCCCGTCCCCAACCCCACGGACGAACCCTAGCTACTCCACTCGCCCTCTCCCTCGCTCCCCCGTCGCAGCCGAACGCCGCCGCCGCCATGGACGCCGGCTACCCGCGGCCACAGCCCACCTCTCGCCTCCGTAGCCTGTCCAGAAGCTCCGCCACGGCGAGCCCGTCCTCCTCGACCACAAGCCCGAGCCCCGGGAGCTCTGCATCGCCGGCCTACTTCGCCTTCTTCCCCTACGGCCGCCGACGATCGCCGCTTCAATTCGCGCCGCCCCGAGCTCCTCCGTTCTTCCCCGGGCCTTCTCTGCAACGTCGGTGAGCCCCTGCGCCGAACGCGCCCTCCCCTGCCCCCTCTAGCCGCCCGTAGAGCTCGCTCCACCGTAGCCCGAGCCCACCACCGCGGACCTCGTCGCCGGCGTTGTTCCGGCGACCTTTTGGTCATTTGCTCGCACCCGTCTTGCTCGCACGTGCACGTAGGCCTCGCCCCGCTCTCTGGATTGCCCGAACTCGCACCTTAGCCCCGTCTCCGTCGCACGCCCGAACCACCCCTCCGCCGGCGAGATCGTGCCGCTCGACTCCGGCCTCCCCAGCCCCCCCGCACCGCCACCGTTCGACGCGCGACGCCGAGCCGCGTCGAACGCAAGCAACCGCGCCGCGAATAGCCCCCTGTGTACAAAACCCGAGCCGAGCCCGACGCGCGCCGCCGCGTTTGGCTCGCCGGAGCTAACTCCGGCGCGTCGCCGGCCAGCGCTGACCTGGCCTGGGTGGGCCCCACCCAGTGCCACTGACCCCTGGGCCCCACCAGGTCAACTGCTGACGTGGCCGCCCCTGTCTCACTGACATGCGGGCCCCACCTAATAAACTAATTTAAATAAATAAATAAACTGCTAATTAGTTAATTAAGTTAATTAGTTAAACTAACAGACACTGACTACTGGGGCCCACCCACTAATTAACCCAATTAGTTAATTTTAACCCCTCTGTTAAGGCCACTGTGTATGACATGTGGGCCCCACATGTCTGGTTGACCCTGGTCAGCCCCTGTTGACCTGCTGATGTCACACCTAGGTCATGCTGACTTCATCATTCACTATTCTGGATAATTCAAATTTAAATAAATAATTAAATTCAAAAAATGATTTAAACTTTAGAAAATCATATTAAATAAACCGTAACTCCGATGAAAATAATTTATATATGAAAGTTGCTTAGAATTTTGATATGAACCCGAATACGCCCTCCGTATTCCTGTCAGATGCCCCTAGCTAGATGAACTTGGAACTTTTAGACCGATTTTGATAAATGAATAGTGCCCAACTTTAATTAAATAAATCCGGATAAATTCCTAAATTAACTAAATCATTTAGTTAGGCAGTGGAACACCCCCGGCATATCATTTAGTCATGTCATGCATCATGTTTGCCTTTTTGCCGTGAATTTATTGTTTCTCTCCCCCTCCTTCTCTCTCGATAAACGCCGAGACCAACGACGTTGCAGCCGGGTACGACTACGCTCCAGACGAGCAGCCCGTTGACGATCCCTCTCTCTTGCCAGAGTAACCAGGCAAGCCCCCCCCCTTGAGCATCCAGATATCGCCCATTCCATTTCTCCTGCTTGCATTAGATTTTGCTACTGTTAAATGTTTGCTCCTATTCTGATGCATAGCCTGCTTTCGTAACCTGTTTATTGTTACCTTACCTGCCTATGATAAACTGCTTAGTATAGGTTGGTAGTGAACCATCAGTGACCCCCACCACCTTACCCTTGTTGCCCCTGCTTGATCATCGACGACTCGATCAATGTGATCGTCGACCAGAGACCGACACATCACCTCACCCCCTTAGTTGTACGACTCTGCATAGTTACTATCGAGTGCCGAGGGTGATACCTCGTAACGCACTCCTGATGAACACTCTGCAGTGTAGCTGTTCGGTCGTGGTCATCGAGGGTGATTCCTCCTTCTCCACTTCCGATACGACTCTGTCGTGCAACCCCTCAGTGTGAACCTCGAGGGTGATACCTCATACATTCACCCTGATGATTTCGTCGAGTGGAACCCGTCGAGGGTGATTCCTTGGGTTTCCCTCTTGATGTTATGACCACACAGTTACTTTGACCTATGTTACAGGCGGGTCGACCCTGATGGGTGCCCGCAGGGGATCTATGTCGTCGGGTGTGCCGGAAGGGCACTCAAGTGTGATATTGTGGCGGAGTTTCAGAAACTCTGATCGTCTCCGCGTGTTACTAAATCAGCCTATCGGATTTGGGTGTTTGATCTGAGTGGGTCGACGTGCCCTATACGCACTACCACCACGCGGGATCATGGTTTATGGGGCCCTCTACGTCGTACGTTTCTGCCGAAAGCTCTTCAGACGTCACAGTTCACCGTGCGGGCTGATCGCCGGGACTGGGCTGGATACTTCAGTGACGAGTTCAGTGTCGCGCCTGCACCCCGGCCAGCCACGCAACGCGCAGGGTGCCCAGGGCGATGGCCCAAGACCTCTGGGTGCATAGGTTAGTCCGGCGTGCTGACCTCTCTGTTGGGCCTAGGTAGGGCGTTGCTTCGTGTTGATCTTCCGAGGCCGGGCATTACCCAGCAGGTGTGTCCGGCCAGAGTTGATCGAGCGTGTTGGGTAACAGTAGTGCACCCCTGCAGGGATGAATAATCTATCGATAGCCGGTCCTACGGTAAAGGACGCTCAGTTTGTATATCCCGATCTACTACTTGAACTGGATACTTGTTACTTAATTAAAGCTTCGGGATCGCTTTCTCGCTGGGAGTCGAGGAAGAATCTCTAGGCTTGCTTCAACATGTTTGCTTAATAAAATGCTATTCTACTCTCTTCTATTGCTGCAAGATGGTGACTTCGTGAAGATGCTTGAAGATGCTAGTCTTCGATAGGACTAGGCCTTCTCTCTATTCTGGCATTTCTGCAGCCCAGTCCACATATACAGCCTTTTCTCCTTTGATAATGTTGCATATGTAGTATAGATCTTTGCTTGCTGAGTACTTCGGATGAGTACTCACGGTTGCTTTGTTACTTCTTTTCCCCATACCCCACTTTGATGATACATCAGACGATGGAGCCCCGGAGCCAGATGCCACCACAGGAGCTTACTACCAGGAGGGTCCAGAGGGCACGTACTACTGGATCGAGCCAGCCGACCAGGAGTAGGATCGGAGGCTCCCAGGCAGGAGGCCTACGCCTTTCGATCTAGAGTCGTTGTTTGTGTTAGCCTTCTTAAGGCAAAACTTGTCTAACTATGTCTGTAATCAGATAATATTTGTATGACTGACTTATGTATTCAAATCCTCGTGATCCCTGGTCTATAATACTGTGGATCTCCGTTTATTTGTGTTAGAGTTGTGTTGTGATATCTTCCCGTGAGTCCCTGTGCTTGATCATGCATATTTGCGTGTATGATTAGTGCACGATTGAGTCGGGGGTGTCACGTCACGCCTGTTCCGAGCCGCCCTTTGTCGAGTCGCCGCTTGCCTCCGCAGTGTTGGCTTGACCTCTGCCACCACCTCCGCGCCTCCGCGTCGGTTCCGCCGCGCACCGCCTCCGCCCTGAGCCGCCATCGTGCCCCCGCCTTCTCCGAGCCACCGGCGCGCCCTGCCTCCTCCAAGCCGCCGTCGGGCCTTGCCTCCTCTGAGCCGCCGTCGCGCCTCACCTCCTACCACTCTGGCCTCCACGTTCGCTTCGCCGTCAGCCGCCACCGCCAGTGCCGGCCGCTCCAATACGGCCTGCGGACGCGTACACCGTGCCGCCTCGCCGCCTCCATGCCCCTGCGCGCCTCACCGGCGCCTGCAGTCGGCTGCTCCCGTATGCTCCCCTGTCAGCAAGAAGAAAAGGATAAGAGGAGACCAACTGGAAGAAAAAAAAGTAGTGGGCTGGCTACCCGCAAAAAAAAGGGGGATGTGGATTGATCAAGAAGACCCAGAGAAAGACGTGGAAGTGGGCATGGATTCGGCCCTGTACCGAGTCGCCCACGCCTCTGCTCCTTGTTGCCGCTCCGCCGCGGCCCTAGGAGCGCTGAGCCGCCCCCGTCGGAGTCTCTGCCGCTTCACCGTGGCCCCGCCAGCGCTGAGCCGCCCCCGTCAGAGTTTCTGCCGCAAGCCGCCGCCGTCTCTCCAGCGCCGCCTCCAAGTTGCCGCTCTGAGCATCCGCCTCCACCCCAGCAATGGCGAGTCAAAGCCCGCCTAAACCACAACAGCGCCGAGCCACCCAGTTCCGTTTCCGTGGTGGTCGTGCTTCAAACCGCCGCCTCCGCTGGCCACCGCCGTCGCTGCTGCGACCTTGCGCTGAGCCACCCCCGCTCAGCCTCATTCCGAGTTACCGCGCTTCTACTGCGAGCCGCCTCTGCCTCAACATCCGCGGTCTCGCCTCAAGTCGTTTCTGTCGCCACGGCCCGCCACCTACGCCGTCGCGGCCTCGTCAGCCGCTGCTTTGCCTTTGCTGGTCTTCATCATGTGCTACCGGAGAAGAGAATTATTTTGTCCGTGACGACTGCAGTGCTGTGGTTGATGCCTTTTTAGGAGAGAATGGCTCAATCGCTGTTGAAATTACTGGAGGTGATCCACGGACACTGTATACGACTCATCTGTCGTCCGGACGAATCAGGTGAAATCCATCCGGTCTATTTTTATTGATACATTTTTATTCCAAGAACAATTACTCTCGCCTGTGATATCTTTTATGCAGGACAATTATTCATTATAAAAATGGTGCCATGCCACGGATACGGAGCGTGCGCCAGCATGATCATGCACCAGCGTTCGCGCCTGCTCATTGCTCAACGGATGTGCACAAGTCGCCGCCCCTGTAGCTCGGTCTACATCAGCTCGCTGGGACCGTGACTGCGGTCGACTCGCCCGTCCGCGCCGGCTTACAACGCCGCGACCGACTTATGCCTCCTCACCCGCGGCCGAATCATCTGTCCGCGCCCGCGGCCGACTCGCACGCGTCCGCGCCGCCTCCAACATCGCGGCCGTCTCTACCATCCACCCCCGCGGTCTGGTCTACATCAACACACCGGAGCCACACCCGTCTGCACGAGCTGCTTAGTGAGCGCACACAAGTCGCCGCTCCTACGACCCGGTCTATTCCAACAAATCTAGAGCAAATCATAATATATTATCAGCCTCCGCCTGCACCAGATGGCTCAATGGACAGAAGCACAAGTCGCCGCCACTGCGGTTTGGTTAACTTCAACAACCAGCCGGGATGAACCATTGGCCGGGTTACTGACACAACTCATACGTGATCATTTATAACCCGCCACGGTCGACCTCAAACTTCCATGGATTCACATCGTGTTATCAACGCCAAGGATATACAATGAGTGTCGCGAAGATCATCGACTCGCCACCTCGCCTCCAGCTTCAACACAGTCCAGCGTTCCGCTGTCAACTATACTTCAGTTATGCCACGGCCAAGTATGAAGAATTTCAAGTCGACTCCTCAAGTTGATTTAAGACTCGGGAGCTACATAGACAAGACTCGCAAATTTGGCCACTTTCACAAATTCAAGAACCCTGGGTCATTACAGGGAAGACAACCCGTACCCGGGGACTGCTGCCACATTGGTGAAAAATTAAAGATCATCAGAAAATTTCCGGCTCAGAAAGTGTCGGGCAATCAAAAAAGTTTTCGGCTCAAAAGAAAGATTCCGGGTTATCAGAAAAAGTTCCAGCTCAAGAGAAATCCATCTCTCACAAAGTCTTGAGCTCTCAATATCCAGCTCAACATCCGGTTCAAGAGAAATCCATCTCTCGCAAGTTCGAGTTCTCAGAAAAAATTAAAGGTTGCCAAAGAGAACTTGTTGCTATGATGCGCAATTCAAACATGGGTATCTTGCCAGATCAGCGAAAAATTAAAGGTTGCCAAAGAGAACTTGATGCCATGATGCGCAGTTCAAACATGGGTATCCTACCAGATTGGCAAAAAAATTAAAGGTTGCCAAAGAGGACTAGCTACCATGATGCGCGGTTCAAACATGGGTATCCTGCCTTATTAGCTTATCATATTATGATCAACGTAATAAAGCCGGCATCCCCGAAACTCGGGGCGTCTGTTGTTTCATCACATATATTGTGCATGAGTCTTTTATTAATTGATCATGAGGTCACTTGGGGGCTTCCAACTCACCGAGTTTAGCTATCTTACCCTCTTGACCTGCAAATAAACGCCAGAATATGGGTTAAACATGCCTGTCTGCTTGATGCTACTCCGAAAAGGTGACCCGTCGTACTCTTGGCAGTCAATCTTTATCACCCTGAACTAGTCAAGGTTAAAATGGTGGCTTAAGTCATCTGAGAGCCGGCTTATAGAAAGAAAGGATAAACCTACCAGTGTCGCTTGATGCTAATCCAAAAAGGTGACCCGCCGTACTCTTGACAGTCAATCTTTATGACCCTGAACTAGTCAAGGTTAAAACGGCGGCTTATGTCACGTGAGAGCCGGCTTACATGAAGTAAAAATAAACCAAGGCTATCATGCCAGCTTCATTGAAGCAAGACTCGAGCCTCAAAAGCCGATCTTTTCATACTCTATTATCATACACATACATCATCATACATTGCATCATACATCATACATTGCATCATCATACAATGCATCATATATGCATGGATATACTGGTTTATGTTGCAGGAGCCGGTTTTTCAAACCGGGTTACATTATTCCAATCTTTAATAGCCAACTTGGCTGGATTTTCATTATCATAACCAGTATTTAATGATTGAGGTTTTCAAAGCTGCTTCAGAAAAATGGCTATTATTTCCTCGTCCAAAAATACCAGCTTACAACAAGGAGCATGGTCAATATTGATATGCAAAGCATTCAGTAACATCATCCAGACAGTGGATATGATTTTATTCTACAATGGAAGGAATAGTCCCGAGTCGTTGCAGGCACACGACCCGGCAGTTGGGGGCTACATTATTCAAATCACGATTATATCAAGTATGCAAGTCCCATATCACTGCAAGCATGCACCACGACACTTGGGGGCTAATGCAAGTTGTTTTTCAATTCATCACATTGTCAACAGACCCGGTTATCTCAGGGAGAGGAGCTGGCCTTCCATCATTTTCTAAGTCCCAGCCCAGTACTATCTTACTGAGCCGGCCCTTGGGGGCTACACTGGCTTAAGTTTTATGAGCATAAGACAGTTACAAGTCCCAGGTTGCTACAGGAAAGACAACCCGGTACTTGGGGGCTACATATGTGGAATACAGAACATTCAGCTTATGACTGGCGACTCAGATGAACAACCCGAATTTCTCCAAAGTTGCAACATTTATATTGAAGCAAGTCTTTAGATATCACTACATTCCCTTCTTAAGACTTGGGGGCTACAGGTGATATGCATATAAGGGAGGTACACCTTCAAGTTCTCAGTTTCGAGCAAACCAGGTATAATATTATTGGTGGAGAAATTGGCAAATTTTATCTCCTCTAAGCTATTCATAGAAAGGCCCAGTAGCTGACTCAACGATTGGAAGCTATATTTACAAAAGCAAGCACTAAGTAGTCACAAGGGGATTTGGCCTGAAGAACTCAGGAAGACCAATTATGCGACCCGGCGTCTGTAACAATCATGACCCGAGCATTGGAAGCCGACTCAGATGGATTATTTTTCCCCAATATTTTTTCTGCAAGAAACTGATACGTCCATTTTGCATCATGTTTTCCTACTGTTATTTATAATATTTTTATGCATAATAATGCTTTTGGGAGTAATTCTAATGCCTTTTCTCTCATAATATGCAAGGTTTACACAAAGAGGGAGAATACCGGCAGCTGGAATTCTGGACCTGAAAAAGCTACATCAGAGTTACCTATTCTGCACATCTCCAAATGAGCTGAAAATTTACGGAGAATTGTTTCGCAATATATGAAAAATATTGGAGAAAATAACTACCAGAGGGGGCCCACCAGGGCACACCAGGGAGCCCAGGCGCGCCCTGGTGGGTTGTGCCCTCCTCGGCTCACCTCCGGTTCCCATCTTCTGGTATATAAGTCATTTTGACTTAGAAAAAATGAGAGGAGGACTTTCGGGACGAAGCGCCGCCATCTCGAGGCAGAACTTGCGAGGAGCACTTTTGCCATCCGGCGGAGCGATTCCGCCGGGGGAACTTCCCTCCCGGAGGGGGAAATCATCACCATCGTCATCACCAACAACTCTCCCATCTTTGGGAGGGCCATCTCCATCAACATCTTCAACAGCACCATCTCCTCTCAAACCCTAGTTCATCTCTTGTGTTCAATCTTTGTACAGGAACCTTAGATTGGTACTTGTGGGTGACTAGTAGTGTTGATTACATCTTGTAGTTGATTACTATATGGTTTATTTGGTGGAAGATTATATGTTCGGATCCATTATGCTATTTAATACCCCTCTGATCTTGAGCATGATTATTATTTGTGAGTAGTTACTTATGTTCTTGAGGTCACGGGAGAAGTCATGTTGCAATTAATCATGTGAACTTGATGTGTGTTCGATATTTTGATGATATCTATGTTGTGATTCCCTTAGTGGTGTCATGTGAACGTTGACTACATGGCACTTCACCATATTTGGGCCTAAGGGAATGCATTGTGGAGTAGTTATTAGATGATGGGTTGCTAGAGTGACAGAAGCTTAAACCCTAGTTTATGCGCTACTTCGTAAGAGACCGATTTGGATCCAGAAGTTTAATGCTATGGTTAGATTTTATCTTAATACTTTTCTCGTAGTTGTGGATGCTTGCGAGGGGGTTAATCATAAGTAGGAGGTTTGTTCAAGTAAGAACAGCACCTAAGCACCGGTCCACCCACATATCAAATTATCAAAGTAGCGAACAAGGATCAAACTAACATGATGAAAGTGACATAGTGAAATTCCCTTGTACCCTCAAGAATGCTTTGTTTATTATAAGAAACCGTTTTGGCCTGTCCTTTGCCACAAAAGGATTGGGCTACCTTGCTGCACTTTATTTACCGTTACCTACTTGCTCGTTACAAATTATCTTGCAACCAAACTATCCGTTACCAACAATTTCAGTGCTTGCAGAAAATACCTTGCTGAAAATCACTTGTCATTTCCTTCTGATCCTCGTTGGGTTCGACACTCTTACTTATCGAAAGGACTAAGGTTGATCCCCTATACTTGTGGGTCATCAGAAACCAAGAAAGATATGACAAGGACTTAAGGATGAACAGATGCCGGCTCAGAAGAACCTTCGACCCGGCGCACAACCTGTCAAATTTGTTCTTGTTATTATTTTGCAGGATAAGTTTAACATGGATAAATCCAAATTAAACTGGGGGCTAATGTCAGGGATATACCCCGCGGTACAACCCGGCCTGAAGTATGACCCGGTCGAGACTTGGCGACTCACTAGCGACCCGGCCGAGCTTGGTGACTCACTGGTGACCCGGTAGGCGGGTCAGACGAATGACAAGGCCCAAGGCCTAGAAGGCGGCTCATGAGAAGACCGGCTCAAGGTACGGTATCCGGTGGGCCGACTTGAGAGGAAAGGCATAAGGAATATTTCCCTTACAAGGGAAGCAAGATTTGGACTTGGATTCCACTTGTAAATAAGAAAATAGACCAGTCCTAATCCTACTAGGACTCTACATGTAAGCCGCCCCTTCAACTTATATAAGGAGGGGCAGGACACTCCAAGAGGGATAGGTTTTAGACAGACAGACATGTCTTAGAGAAGATCAAAGTAGATGCTCTTGAGATAGAGGTAGCGAAACAACGCCCTTGTAACCGAGATCATCATCATCATCAATATCAATCAAGCAGGATGTAGGCTTTTACCTCCACCGCGAGGGGCCGAACCTGGGTAAAATATCGCGTCTCTCGATTCCCACCAACCCCGTTCAAGCTACTACCTAGTTGCGATGGCCTCACGACCAAGTCCTCACACTAGGACACCTGCCGTGAAAAAACCACAACAGTGGTGATTGTGGGTGGGCCAGTCGATTCGTACCGATGCTTACGTTCGGCTTTGCTCCTATCTTAGCAATCCGAACATACGGAGCTGGAGCCACCTACTCAATGCGGTCTTTTGCATGGAATGTATCAAGAGTGTTCTTCTTTTGGTCACTTAGGTTAAGGAAACTATTGATGGAAATATTCCCTAGAGGCAATAATAAACTTGTTATTATTATATTTCCTTATTCATGATAAATATTTATTATTCATGCTAGAATTGTATTGATCGGAAACTTAAATACAAGTCTGGATACATAAACAAATACCGTGTCCCTAGTGAGCCTCTACTAGACTAGCTCGTTGATCAAAGATGGTTAAGGTTTCCTAACCATAGACATGAGTTGTCATTTGATAACGGGATCACATCATTAGGAGAATGATGTGATGGACAAGACCCATCCGTTAGCTTAGCATATGATCGTTCAGTTTATTGCTACTGCTTTCTTAATGTCAAATACATGTTCCTTCGACCATGAGATCATGCAACTCCCGGATACCGGAAGAATGCCTTGTGTGCTATCAAACGTCACAACGTAACTGGGTGATTATAAAGATGCTCTACAGGTATCTCCGAAGATGTTTGTTCAGTTGGCATGGATCGAGATTGGGATTTGTCACTCCGTGTATCGGAGATGTATCTCTGGGCCCTCTTGGTAATACACATCATAAGAAGCTTGAAAGCAAAGTGACTAAGGAGTTATTTACGAGATGATGTATTATGGAATGAGTAAAGAGACTTGTCGGTAACAAGATTGAACTAGGTATGGAGATACCGACGATCGAATCTTGGGCAAGTAACATACCGACAGACAAAGGGAATTACGTATGTTGTCATAAAGGTTCGACCGATAAAGATCTTCGTAGAATATGTAGGAACCAATATGGGCATCCATGTCCCCCTATTGGTTATTGACTGGAGAGGCGTCTTGGTCATGTCTACATCATTCTTGAACCTGTAGGGTCCGCACGCTTAACGTTCGTTGACGATATAGTATTATATGAGTTATGTGAATTGTTCGGAGTCCCGATGAGATCATGGACATGACGAGGAGCTCCGGAATGGTCCGGAGGTAAAGATTGATATATAGGATGATGATATTTGGTCACCGGAAAGGTTTCAGAATGTACCTGGTTTTATCGGAGTACCGAAAGGGGTTTCGGGAGGCCACCGGCACTTGGTGGGCCTCATGGGCCAAAGGAGGGAGGCGCACCAGCCCACTAAGCGGCTAGGCGCACTCCACCTCCCCTGGCCACATGCCAAGGAAGGAAAGGGGGGGCGCCAAGGCTGGGCAGCCGCTGGCCCCTCCCATGCCATCTCCTCCACCCCTAAATAAGGAAAGGGGGAGGCGCCTAGGGCAGGAGCCCATGGCGGCCGCTGGCCACCTTAGGGCGCCCCTAGGGCTGCCTCCCCTCCCCCTCCACCTATATATATGTGAGGAGGGAGAGGGGCAACACACAACACGATCCCCAAGCCGTGGGCGGCGCCCCTCTCCCTCTAGTTCGCCCTCAGTCATATTTTCATAGTGCTCGGCGAAGCCCTGTGGAGATAGTTGCATCACCACCGTCACCACGTCGTCGTGCTACCGGAACTCATCTACTACTTCGCCTGTCTTGCTGGATCAAGAAGGCGAGGACGTCATCGAGCTGAACGTGTGCTGAACGCGGAGGTGCCGTACGTTTGGTACTTGATCGGTTGGATCGCGAAGGTGTTCGACTACATCAACCACGTTGATAAACGCTTCCGCTTAACGGTCTATGAGGGTATGTAGACACACTCTCCCCTCTCGTAGCTATGCATCTCCTTGGATAGATCTTGCGTGTGCGTAGAAAAAAAATTGTTTTCCATGCAACGTTTCCCAATTGTGGCATCATGAGCCAGGTCTATGCGTAGATGATATGCACGAGTAGAACACAAAGGAGTTGTGGGCGGTGATGTTCATACTGCTTACCAACAATGTCTTATTTTTATTCGGCGGCATTGTGGGATGAAGCGGACAGGACCAACCTTACATGTCCACGTACATGAGACCGGTTCCACCGCTTGTTTTGCATAAAGGTGGCTGGCGGGTGTCTGTTTCTCCTACTTTAGTTGAATCGAATTTGACTACGGCTGGTCCTTGAAGAAGGTTAAAACAGCAAACTTGATAAATCACCATTGTGGTTTTTGCGTAGGTAAGAACGGTTCTTGCTAGAAGCCCGTAGTAGGCACGTAAAACTTGCAACAACAAAGTAGAGGACGTCCAACTTGTTTTTGCAGGGCATGTTGTGATGTGATATGATCAAGGTGTGATGTGATATACATTGTTTTATGAGATTATCATGTTTTGTAATATCAACAACCGGCAAGAGCCTTAGGGTTGTCTCTTAATTATTGTATGAAATGCAAGCACCATGTAATTGCTTTACTTTATCGCTATGCATTAGCAATAGTTGTAGAAGCAATAGTTGGCGAGACGACCCCGACGCAACGATGGAGATCAAGGTGTCGAGCCGGTGATGATGGAGATCATGACGATGCTTTGGAGATGGAGATCAAAAGCACAAGATGATGATGACCATATCATGTCACATATTTTGATTGCATGTGATGTTTATCCTTTATGCATCTTATTTTTCTTAGAACGACGGTAGCATTATTAGATGATCCCTTCACTTAATTTCAAGATAAAAGTGTTCTCCCTGAGTATGCACCGTTGCTAAAGTTCGACGTTTCGAAGCACCTCGTGATGATCGGGTCTGATAGACTCTATGTCCACATACAATGGGTGTAAGCCGGTTTTACACAAGCAGAATACTTGGGTTAAACTTCACGAGCCTAGCATGTACAGACATGGTCTCGGAACACTGGAGACCGAAAGGTCGAACATGCGTCATGTAGTAGATATGATCAACATGAAGATGTTCACCATTGATGACTACCCCATCTCACGTGATGATCGGACATGGCTTAGTTGATTTGGATCATGTATCACTTAGATAACTTGAGGGATGTTAATTTAAGTGGGAGTTCATTAGTAATTTGATTAATTGAACTTAATTTATCATGAGCTTAGTCTTAATAGTTTTTGCATAATTCGCGATGTGGCTCCCCTGTTTTTTATATGTTCCTAGAGAAAACTAAGTTGAAAGATGATAGTAGCAATAATGCGGACTGGGTCCGTGATTTGAGGATTATCCTCATTGCTGCATAGAAGAATTATGTCCTTGATCCATCGCTAGGTGACATACTTGTTGCAGGAGCTGATGCAGACATTATGAATGTTTGGCAAGCTCGATATGATAACTACTTGATAGTTTAGTGCGCCATGCTTTACGGCTTAGAAACGGGGCTCCAAAGACATTTTGAACGCCATGGAACATATGAGATGTTCCAAGAGCTGAAATTGGCATTTCAGGCTCATGCCCGTGTTGAGAGGTATGAGACCTCTGATACGTCACCAACGTATCTATAATTTATGAAGTATTCATGCCATGTTTACAACAATTCCATACGATATTGGTATGATTTGATTAGAACTAACCCGGACTGACGTTGTTTTCAGCAGAACTACCATGGTGTCATTTTTTATGCAGAAATAAAATTTCTCAGAATGGACTGAAAATTTACGGAGAATATTTTTGAAAAATATAAAAAATACTGGAACGAAAAGATATCGGAGAGGAGTCCCGAGGCAACCACAAGGGTGGAGGGCGTGCCTCCCCTAGGGCGTGCCCCCTGCCTTGTCGTCGCCTCGTGGGCCCCCTTGACTTGTCCCCGACGCCAACACCTCCTATAAATACCAAAACCCCCAGAAAGAAACCTAGATCGGGAGTTCCGCCTCCGCAAGCCTCTGTAGCCATGAAAAACCAATTGGGACCCTGTTCGGCACCTTGCCGGAGGGGGAAATCATCACCAGTGGCCATCTTCATCATCCCGGCGGTCTCCATGAAGAGGAGGGAGTAGTTCATCCTCGGGGCTGAGGGTATGTACCAGTAGCTATGTGTTTGATTTCTCTCTCATGTTCTTGATTTGGCACGATCTTGATGTATCGCGAGCTTTGTTATTATAGTTGGATGATATGGTGTTTCTCCCCCTCTACCTTCTTGTGATGAATTGAGTTTTACCTTTGAGGTTTCACTATTATCGGATTGAATACTATTATGGATTTGAGAACACTTGATGTATGTCTTGCGTGGGATACCCGTGGTGACAATGGGGTGTTCTATTGATTCACTTGATGTATGTTTTGGCACTCAACTCGCGGATTCCCGAGGTGACATTGGGGTAATCTATGCATAGGGGTTGATGCACGTTTCCGTCCTTGTTTCTTTGGTTGGAATCTTGGGGCACTCTTTGAGGTTCTTTTTGTTGGATTGAATATTATGAATCTGAAGTTGTTTGATGCATATCGTATAATTGACCCACGGATACTTGTGGTGACATTGGAGTATCTAGGTGACATTAGGGTTGATTGATGTGTGTCATATGGTGTTATTTTACTACGAACTCTAGGGCTGTTTGTGACACTTATAGGAATAGCTCAATGGATTGATCGGAAAGAATAACTTTGAGGTGGTTTCATACCCTACAAGCAATTTCATCTTATGTTCTCCGCGATAGGAACTTTGGAGTGACTTTTATCGCACGTTGAGGGATTGCCATATGATCTAATTATGTTATCATTGTTGAGAGAACTTGCGCTAGTGAAAGTATGAACCCTAGGCCCTGTTTCCAAGCATTGCAATACCGTTTTTGCTCCGTTTTACTACTAGTTACCTTGCTGTTTTTATATTTTCAGATTACAAAAACCTATATCTACTATCCATATTACACTTGTATCACCATCTCTTCGCCGAACTAGTGCACCTGTACAATTTGCCATTGTATTGTGTGTGTTGGGGACACAAGAGACTCTTTGTTATTTGGTTGCAGGGTTGTTTGAGAGAGACCATCTTCATCCTACGCCTCCCACGGATTGATAAGCCTTAGGTCATCCACTTGAGGGAAATTTGCTACTGTCCTACAAAACTCTGCGCTTGGAGGCCCAACACGAGTCTACAAGAAGAAGGTTGCGTAGTAGACATCAAGCTCTTTTCTGGCGCCATTGTCGGGGAGGTGAGTGCTTGAAGGTATATCTTTAGATCTTGCAATTGAATCTTTTAGTTTCTTGTTTTATCACTAGTTTAGTTTATAAAAGAAAACTACAAAAAAATAAATGGAATTGAGGTTGCCTCATATGCTTCATCTTTTTAATGTCTTGCGTGAAAATGATGAAAGGAAAATTGTGCTCAAGTGCTAGAAGAAGAAGTCAATAAAATGTGTGGCACTAAATCTCTGAATGATGAGCGTGATTGCAATGTTGTTGGTATGAATTCTTTGAATATCCATGATGCTAATGATATGCAAAGCCATAAGCTTGGGGATGCTATGTTTGATGAAGATGATATTTTTAGTCCCCCAAGTTTTGATGAGAATATTTATTATGATAATAGCATGCCTCCTATTTATGATGATTATATTGATGAAAGTGGGTTTGGAAGAGTGTCAACTCTACGTACTAATGATCCCACTATTTTGGAGGGTGTTGAATCTTTTATTGACAAAAGTGGATTTGGAGAGGTCATGACTTTATTTAGTGATGAATCCACTATTTTGGAAGAGGTTCCAATTGATTATGAGAACAAAGTTGCTATCTATGATGATTATTGTGATGACATGCATGCTATAAAGAATAATGATAACCATGAAACTTGTCATCATGATTTTGATTTTCAATTGGATTATGCCTCACATGATAGTTATTTTGTTGAATTTGCTCCCACTACTATTCATGAGAATAAATTTGCTTATGTGGAGAGTAATAAAATTTCTATGTTTATGCATCATGAAAAGAGTGTTTTATGTGATAGCTATATTGTTGAATTCATTCATGATGCTACTGAAAATTACTATGAGGGGGGAACATATGCTTGTAGGAATTGCAATAATATCAAGTTTCCTCTCTATGTGTTGAAAATCTTGAAGTTATGCTTGTTTTGCCTTCCTATGCTAGTTGATTCTTGCTCCCATAAATTGTTTGCTCACAAAATCCCTATGCATAGGAAGTGGGTTAGACTTAAATGTGCTAGTTATATGCTTCATGATGCTCCCGTTATGTTTCAATTCTTATATTTTATGTGAGCATCATTGAAATCATCATGCCTAGTTAGAAAGGCATTAAAGAAAAGCGCTTGTTGGGAGACAACCCAACATTTACCCCTACTGTTTTTATGTGTTCACATGATTAAGCTACTGTAGTAATCATGTTTTATAGCTTTTGTTTGAATAAAGTGCCAAGTAAAGCCTTTGGGATAGTGTGGTTGATAGTTGACTTGATTCTGTGCAAAAACAGAAACTTTTGCATCCAGTAAAGAAATTCCTATATTTTAATGGAACATGGAAAACTCTGAAATTTTTACAGAGGATTGATATACAAATTTTCTACGTTGTCCTTATTTTTCAGAATATTTGTAGTTACAGAAGTATGACCTTAATTCAGATCTTTACAGACTGTTCTGTTCTTGAAAGATTATGTTTTCAATGCATAGTTTGCTTGTTTTCTAGTTTCTATGGCTTATATTGCTCAATATAAATTGTAGAAATGATAGGGTACAGTAGGCATGATGTGAGAAAATTTTGAATCTTGTCTTGACAGTACCAAAGTGAATGATTTGTTTTATCATACTAACCCATCTCACGAAGTTCCGTTAAGTTTTGTGTGATTGAAGTTTTCAAGTTTTGGGTGAGATATCGATATGAGGAGAATAAGGAGTGACAAGACCCTAAGCTTGGGGATGCCCAAGGTACCCCAAGGTAATATTCAAGGAATATCCAAGCAACTAAGCTTGGGGATGCCCCGGATGGCATCCCCTCATTCGTCTCCAACATTATCGGTAACCTTACTTGGAGCTATATTTTTATTCGTCACATGATATGAGTTTTGCTTGGAGCGTCATTTTATTTTATTAGGACTTGCTTGCTTTTATTTATAATAATGTTTTGTATCTTTTAGTTCAATAAAAAGGTCAAGTATAGCCTTTACCATGCTTATTTTGTATGTCTATATGTTGCTGTTTTGAAAACAGAAAGTTTTCTATCATTGTCTGAATTCTTCTGGAAAGTCAGAACATGATAAAATCTTGAAATTTTTACACAATGAGTAACAACAAATTTATACAGTGTGGTAATTTTTCAGAATTTTTGGAGTTAGGGAAGTATGAGTACAATTGCACTCTTTACAGACTGTCCTGTTTTGACAGATTGCTGTTATGTTTGCATTGTTTGCATATGTTTGCTTGTTTGCATATGTTTGCTTGTTTAATGATTCTATTTGAGGATAGGAGTATTAAATATGCAGAGTCATTTAGTATGCAATGTTAAATAATAATTTTAGTGATTTGCTACAGTAGAGAATGATAAGGTTTTGCATTTGATTTATACTAACTTTTCTCACGAGTTCTTGTTGAGTTTTGTGTGGATGAAGTTTTTAAGATTTAGGGAAACCGTGATATAAAAGGAATTAAGGAGACACAAAAGCTCAAGCTTGGGGATGCCCAAGGCATCCCTAGTTAATATTTCAAGAAGTCTCAAGCATCTAAGCTTGGGGATGCCCCTGTTGGCATCCCACCTTTCTTCTTCAACAATGATCGGTCAGTTTTGGTTCAGCCTAAGTTTTTGCTTCTTCACATGATATGTGCTACCTTAGAATGTCATTTCATTTTATTTTGCTTGCTATTTGAATAAAATACTTAAGATCTGAAATTTTATTTATGAGAGAGAGTCTTCACATAGCTACATAATTATTCAACTACTCATTGATCTTCACTTATATCTTTTTGGAGTAGTTTGTCATTTACTCGTGTGCTTCACTTATATCCTATGAGTAAATGGTTTAATGAATTGAATATAATAAATCTGAAACTATATATGTTTCATATGCTTATCCCATGGGGAGTAATGACTTCACATATAAGAAGTATAGGTGGTAAATTTATTGAAAGTTAGCAAACATAGTATTGGTCACTTGAACAATTCATGAAAGAATATTGAAGGAAGAGAGATTTCACATATAAATATACTATCTTGGACATCTTCTATTATTGTGGGACCCATTAATTATTTTCAAACTTGATCAAATTAGTTGAAGTTGGACAAGGAAGACAACATATTGAGTTATGTTTGGGTATATTTGTATAGAAGTTATATTGTTATGGATCCTCCAACATGTGGTGCTTGCTATTTAGAATCTTTTGCTAGCCAAAGTTTCTATACTAAGCGGGAATACTGCTTGTGCATCCAAAACCCTTAAATCCAGTTTCTTGCCATGAGTGTCCACCATATCTACCTATGGATTGAATAAGATCCTCAAGTAAGTTGTCATCGGTGCAAAAAGCAATAAAAATTGCTCCTAAATATGTATGATCTTTTATTGTAAGGGAAAATAAGCATTGTACGAACTTGTGATGGTAAAGAAATAAAAGCGATGGACTGCATAATAAAGGTTGCTATCACAAAGGGCAATACAATGTGATGTTCCTTTGCATTAAGGGTTTGCACATCCAAAAATAAAAAGCGCGTGCCAACCTCTGCTTCACTCTGCGAAGGGCCTATCTTTTACTTTTATGCAAGTGTCAATAGTATTCCTTCTCATTTCAACCTCAATTATTCTCTAGTTGGCAAGTACCATGTGGTGGGGAAAGATCTAAGCATATATGGCCAGTCAAATATATTTGATCATGAATTATTATTGTTGACAATTATCTATATGATAAATAAGCTGGGAGGCGAAACACTAACCCCTATCTTTCTCTGTGTTCAATGGATACTATTTGTTCTAAAAATATGCTTTGAGTGGTAGCAATCATGGAAGACTATATGATAGTTGAGTATGTGGGATTTGCTAAATCAAAGCTCTTACATAGACCCTTCCTGAAAATAAGATGAATTGTAATTGTTTGATGACTGAGAACATAGTTTGTTAGTTTTCAAGAAAGTTTATGGTCTATGCTTTAACATGTGAATAGCTTGCTACTTGATCATGAGAAGTTTTATGAGATGAGCTACTGTTTATGATATATAATGATGCTAGAAAAAGTGATTGAAATTATCATTGATCAAACTTGTGCACTTGCTAGCATTCACACTTCATAAATTATTTCTTTTATCATTTACGTACTCGAGGACGAGCAAGAATTAAGCTTGGGGATGCTGATACGTCTCCAACGTATCTATAATTTATGACGTATTCATGCCATCTTTACAATAATTCTATATGATTTTGGTATGATTAGATTAGAACTAACCCGAACTGACGCTGTTTTCAGCAGAACTACCATGGTGTCGGTTTTTTTGCAGAAATAAAAGTTCTCGGAATGGGCTGAAAATTTACGGAGAATATTTTTGGAAAATATAAAAAATACTGGAACGAAAAGATATCGGAGAGGAGTCCCGAGGCAACCACAAGGGTGGAGGGCGCGCCCCCCCCTGCCTTGTCGTCGCCTTGTGGGCCCCCTTGACTTGTCCCCGACGCCAACACCTCCTATAAATACCAAAACCCCCAGAAAGAAACCTAG
This sequence comes from Thinopyrum elongatum, assembly GCA_011799875.1. Classification (NCBI taxonomy): domain Eukaryota; kingdom Viridiplantae; phylum Streptophyta; class Magnoliopsida; order Poales; family Poaceae; genus Thinopyrum; species Thinopyrum elongatum. The sequence goes on along the minus strand of CM022297.1, from coordinate 344,902,685 downwards.
ATCGGGAGTTCCGCCGCCGCAAGCCTCTATAGCCACGAAAAACCAATCGGGACCCTGTTCTGGCACCCCGCCGGAGGGGGAAATCATCACTGGTGGCCATCTTCATCATCCCGGTGGTCTCCATGACGAGGAGGGAGTAGTTCATCCTCGGGGCTGAGGGTATGTACCAGTAGCTATGTGTTTGATCTCTCTCTCATGTTCTTGATTTGGCACGATCTTGATGTATTGCGAGCTTTGTTATTATAGTTGGATCATATGGTGTTTCTCTCCCTCTACCTTCTTGTGATGAATTGAGTTTTACCTTTGAGGTTTCACTATTATCGGATTGAATACTATTATGGATTTGAGAACACTTGGTGTATGCCTTGCGTGGGATACCCGTGGTGACAATGGGGTGTTCTATTGATTCACTTGATGTATGTTTTGTCACTCAACTCGCGGATTCCCGAGGTGACATTGGGGTAATCTATGCATAGGGGTTGATGCACGTTTTTGTCCTTGTTTCTCCGGTAGGAATCTTGGGGCACTCTTTGAGGTTCTTTGTGTTGGATTGAATATTATGAATCTGAAGTTGTTTGATGCATATCGTATAATTGACCCACGGATACTTGTGGTGACATTGGAGTATCTAGGTGACATTAGGGTTGATTGATGTGTGTCATATGGTGTTATTTTACTACGAACTCTAGGGCTGTTTGTGACACTTATAGGAATAGCTCAATGGATTGATCGGAAAGAATAACTTTGAGGTGGTTTCGTACCCTACAAGCAATTTCATCTTATGTTCTCCACGATAGGAACTTTGGAGTGACGTTTGTCGCACGTTGAGGGATTGCCATATGATCTAATTATGTTATCATTGTTGAGAGAACTTGCGCTAGTGAAAGTATGAACCCAAGGCCTTGTTTCCAAGCATTGCAATACCGTTTTTGCTCTGTTTTACTACTAGTTACCTTGCTGTTTTTATATTTTCAGATTACAAAAACCTATATCTACTATCCATATTACACTTGTATCACCATCTCTTCGCCGAACTAGTGCACCTATACAATTTGCCATTGTATTGGGTGTGTTGGGGACACAAGAGACTCTTTGTTATTTGGTTGCAGGGTTGTTTGAGAGAGACCATCTTCATCCTACGCCTCCCACGGATTGATAAACCTTAGGTCATCCACTTGAGGGAAATTTGCTACTGTCCTACAAAACTCTGCGCTTGGAGGCCCAACACGAGTCTACAAGAAGAAGGTTGCGTAGTAGACATCAAGCTCTGACAAGTACTTTGCCTACAAGATGGAGGAGAATAGCTCAGCCAGTGAGCATGTGCTCAGAATGCCTGGGTACTACAATCGCTTGAATCAAGTGGGAGTTAATCTTCCAGATAAGATAGTGATTGACAGAGTTCTCCAGACACTATCACCAAGCTACTATAGCTTCGTGATGAACTATAATATGCAAGGAATGACTAAAATGATTTCCGAGCTCTTCGCGATACTGAAATCGGCGGAGGTAGAAATCAAGAAAGAGCATCAAGTGTTGATGGTTAATACGACCACTAGTTTCAAGGAAAGGGCAAGGGAAAGAAAGGGAACTTCAGGAAGAATGGCAAGCAAGTTGCCACTCCTGTGAAAAAGTCCAAACCTGGACCCAAGCCTGAGACTGAGTGCTTCTACTGCAAAGGAAATGGTCATTGGAAGCGGAACTGCCCCAAATACTTGGCAGATAAAAAGGATGGCAAAGTAAACAAAGGTATATTTGATATACATGTTATTGATGTGTACCTTACTGGTGTTCATAGTAGCCCCTGGGTATTTGATGCCGGTTCAGTTGCTAAGAGTAGAAACTCGAAACAGGAGTTGCAGAATAAACGGAGACTAGTTAAGGGCGAGGTAACGATGTGTGTTGGAAGTGTTTCCAAGATTGATATGATCACCATCGCACACTCCCTCTCCCTTCGGGATTAGTGTTGAACCTAAATAAATGTTATTTGGTGTGTACGTTGAGCATGAACATGATTAGATCGTGTTTATTGCAATACGGTTATTCATCAAAGTCAGGGAATAATTATTGTTCTGTTTACATGAATAAAACCTTCTATGGTCATACACCCAATGTGAATGTTTATTGAATCTTGATTGTAGTGATACACATATTCATAATATTGATGCCAAAAGATGCAAAGTTGATAATGATAGTGCAACATATTTGTGGCTCTGCCGTTTAGGTCATATTGGTGTAAAGCGCATGAAGAAACTCCATGCGGATGGACTTTTAGAATCACTTGATTATGAATCATTTGATACTTGCGAACCATGCATCATGGGCAAGATGACTAAAACTCCGTTCTTCGGAATAATGGAGCGAGCTAATGACTTATTGGAAATAATACATACCGATGTACGTGGTCTGATGAGTGTTGAGGCACGCGGCGGGTACCGTTATTTTCTAACCTTTACAGATGATTTGAGTAGATATGGGTATATCTACATGATGAAACACAAATCTGAAACATTTGAAAAGTTCAAAGAATTTCAGAGTGAAGTAGAGAATCATCGTAACAAGAAAATAAAGTTTCTATGATTTGATTGTGGAGGTGAATATTTGAGTTACGAGTTTGGCCTTCATTTAAAACAATGTGGAATTATTTCACAACTCACGCCACCTGGAACACCACAACATAATGGTGTGTCCAAACATCGTAACCGTACTTTATTAGATATGGTGAGTTCTATGATGTCTCTTTCCGATTTGCCACTATCGTTTTGGGGTTATGCATTAGAGACAGCCGCATTCACTTTAAATAGGGCACCGTATAAATCCATTGAGACGACACCGTATGAACCGAGGTTTGGCAAGAAACCTAAGCTGTTGTTTCTTAAAGTTCGGGGATGCGACGCTTATGTCAAAAGGCTTCAGTCTGATAAGCTCGAACCCAAAGCGGAGAAGTACGTCTTCATAGGATACCCGAAAGAAACTATTGGGTATACCTTCTACCACAAATTGGACGGCAAGATTTTTGTTGCTAAGAATGGGTCCTTTCTAGAGAAGGAGTTTCTCTCGAAAGAAGTGAGTGGGAGGAAAGTAGAACTTGATGAGGTAGTTGTACCTTCTCTTGAATTGGAAAGTAGCACACCAGGGAAAATTGTTTCCGTGATGCCTACACCAACTAGAGAGGAAGCTAATGATGATGATCATGAAACTTCAGATCAAGTTACTACTGAACTTTGTAGGTCGACCAGAACACGTTCCGCACCAGAGTTGTACGGTAATCCTGTCCTGGAAGTCATGTTATTAGACCACGGCGAACCTACGAACTATGAAGAAGCCATGATGAGCCTAGATTCCGATAAATGGCTTGAGGCTATGAAATCTGAGATAGGATCCTTGTATGAGAACAAAGTGTGGACTTTGGTGGACTTGCCCGATGATCGGCAAGCCATTGAAAATAAATGGATCTTCAAGAAGAAGACGGACATTGATGGTAATATCTCTGTCTACAAAGCTCGACTTGTCGCAAAAGGTTTTCGACAAGTTCAAGGGATTGACTACGATGAGACTTTCTCACCCATAGCAATGCTTAAGTCTGTCCGAATCATGTTAGCAATTGCCGCATTTTATGATTATGAAATCTGGCAAATGGGCGTCAAAACTACATTCCTTAACGGATTTCTTAAAGAAGAGTTGTATATGATGCAACCAGAACATTTTGTCGATCCTAAAGGTGCTGAAAAAGTGTGCAAGCTCCAGCGATCCATCTATGGACTGGTGCAAGCGTCTCGGAGTTGGAATATACGCTTTGATGAGGTGATCAAAGCATATGGTTTTATACAGACTTACAGTGAAGCCTGTATTTACAAGAAAGTGAGTGGGAGCTCGGTAGCATTTCTGATATTATATGTGGATGACATATTATTGATTGGAAATGATATAGAATTTCTGGATAGCATAAAAGGATACTTGAATAAGAATTTTTCAATGAAAGACCTCGGTGAAGCTGCTTATATATTGAGCATCAAGATCTATAGGGATACATTAAGACGCTTAATAGGATTTTCACAAAGCACATACCTTAACAATGTTTTGAAGAAGTTCAAAATGGACCAGTCAAAGAAAGGGTTCTTGCCTGTGTTGCAAGGTGTGAAGTTGAGTAAGACTCAAAGCCCGACCACGGCAGAAGATAGAGAGAGAATGAAAGTCATTCCCTATGCCTCAGCCATAGGTTCTATAAAGTATGCCATACTGTGTAGCAGGCCTGTTGTGTGCCTTGCCATGAGTTTGGCAAGGGGGTACAATAGTGATCCAGGAGTAGACCACTGGACAACAGTCAAAATTATCCTTAGTTACCTAAGAGGACAAAGGAAATATTTCTCGGTTATGGAGGTGATAAAGAGTTCGTCGTAAAGGGTTACGTCGATGCAAGCTTTCACACCGATTCGGATGACTCTGAGTCTCAATCTGGATATGTATTGAAAGTGGGAGCAATTAGCTAAAGTAGCTCCATGCAGAGCATTATAGACATAAAAATTTGCAAAATACATACGGATCTGAATATGGCCGACCCGTTGACTAAACCTCTCTCACAGGCAAAACATGATCACACCTTACTACTCTTTGGGTATTAATCACATGGCGATGTAAACTAGAATATTGACTCTAGTAAACTCTTTGGGTGTTAGTCACATGGCGATGTGAACTATGGGTGTTAATCACATGGCGATGTGAACTAGATTATTGACTCTAGTGCAAGTGGGAGACTAATGGAAATATGCCCTAGAGGCAATAATAAAGTTGTTATTATTATATTTCCTTATTCATGATAAAGGTTTATTATTCATGCTAGAATTGTATTGACCGGAAACTTAAATACATGTGTGAATACATAAACAAATACCGTGTCCCTAGTGAGCCTCTACAAGAATAGCTCGTTGATCAAAGATGATTAAGGTTTCCTAACCATAGACATGAGTTGTCATTTGATAACGGGATCACATCATTAGGAGAATGATGTGATGGACAAGACCCATCCGTTAGCTTAGCATATGATCGTTCAGTTTATTGCTACTACTTTCTTAATATCAAATACATGTTCCTTCGACCATGAGATCATGCAACTCCCAGATACCGGAGGAATGCCTTGTGTGCTATCAAACCTCACAACGTAACTGGGTGATTATAAAGATGCTTTACATGTATCTCCGAAGGTGTCTGTTCAGTTGGCATGGACCGAGATTGGGATTTGTCACTCCGTGTATCGGAGAGGTATCTCTAGGCCCTCTCGGTAATACACATCATAAGAAGCTTGCAAGCAAAGTGACTAAGGAGTTAGTTACAAGATGATGTATTACGGAACGAGTAAAGAGACTTGCTGGTAACGAGATTGAACTAGGTATGGAGATACCGACGATCGAATCTCGGGCAAGTAACATATCGATAGACAAAGGGAATTACGTATGTTGTCATAAAGGTTCGACCGATAAAGATCTTCGTAGAATATGTAGGAACCAATATGGGCATCTAGGTCCCACTAATGGTTATTGACCGGAGAGGCGTCTCAGTCATATCTACATCAGTCTCGAACCCGTAGGGTCCGCACGCTTAACGTTTGTTGACGATATAATATTATATGAGTTATGTGAATTGGTGACCGAATGTTGTTTGGAGTCCCGGATGAGATCATGAACATGACGAGGAGCTCCGGAATGGTCCGGAGGTAAAGATTGATATAGAGGACGATGATATTTGGTCACCGGAAAGGTTTCGGAATGTACCGTGTTTTATCGTAGTACCGAAAGGGGTTTCGGGAGGCCACCGGCACTTGGTGGGCCTCATGGGCCAAAGAATGGAGGCACACCAGCCCACTAAGGGGATGGGCGCACTCCACCTCCCCTGGCCACATGCCAAGGAAGGAAAGGGGGGGGGGGGCGCCAAGGCAGGGCAGCCGCTGGCCCCTCCCCTGCCATCTACTCCACCCCTAAATAAGGAAAGGGGGGAGGCGCCTAGGGCAGGAGCCCAGGGCGGCCGCTATCCACCTTAGGGTGCCCCTAGGGCTGCCTCCCCTCCCCCTCCACCTATAAATATGTGAGGAGGGAGAGGGGCAACACACACCACGATCCCCAAGCCGTGTGCGGCGCCCCTCTCCCTCTAGTTCGTCTTCAGTCATATTTTCGTAGTGCTCGCTGAAGCCGTGCGGAGATAGTTGCATCACCACCGTCACCACGCCGTCATGCTGCCGGAACTCATCTACTACTTTGCTTGTCTTGCTGGATCAAGAAGTCGAGGACGTCATCGAGCTGAACGTGTGCTAAACGTGGAGGTGCCGTACGTTCGGTACCTGATCGGTTGGATCACGAAGGTGTTCGACTACATCAACCGTGTTGATAAATGCTTCAGCTTAACGGTCTACGAGGGTACGTAGACACACTCTCCCCTCTCATAGCTATGCATCTCCATTGATAGATCTTGCATGTGCGTAGAAAAAAATTGTTTTCCATGCAATGTTTCCCAACAACTATTCCTACTGTACTCGAGTCAAAAGCTGTTAGCGCTGCACGCGCAAGGTTACTGTTCCATTCGTATTACTTCTGGGTTGGCCAAGCCGACCGAACGGAGAAAACACCCGATCTGATAGTGGAAGAAGAGAAACTCGATGCAACTATCTGGTCATAGATCTTACGCTATGTATCTCCTGGGAACTGAACTCCCACACAATAAAGATATTGGGAATGGATACTTCGAAGACGAAAGTGATATTACTGGGATATCACATTTGCCATTGCATTCCAAACAATTCATGAGCCGTTTAGCTGCTTGTTGCCACCGAAGTGAGCCGAGGAGACGAGTGAGGTGCCAGCGCTACTACTTGATTGAATGCCAGCACGTAGTTGTGCTTTCAGGAAGGAGTGTCTTCTTGCAGAGATGTTTCACTTGCCACATGAGCCATATCTCTCCCTTTTGCATCCTGTACATGACATGGCCAAGGAGGAGAAGAATCAATACTTCAATGAAGCAAGGAGGAGAAGAATCAATACTTCAAAGAAGGGTGTAGCTAAGAAAGACATGCATAAAGATGGTGTAGCAGAGACAGATGCATCTTCTAGCCCAAAGAAATATTGAATGACGTACAACTAGAGAACTAAAGTGTGTGCTAAGTGTAAAAATAGATTTTAGTCTCACAAGTGATACTTACCTAGCATCACTTGTAGGTTCTTTATTTTCACTATTGTTTTGGTGATATGTGAGATCACTTTTGAGTCTTAGGGAAGCTAGACTATTAAGGTGGGATGTGGTTGATGATGGAGCTTGCTTTATGCATATCATATCCTCTTTGTTGTAGACAAACCCTCCTCCCCCCAACACCATTTGTCGAAGGTCGGAGATAGACATGCAGAAAAAGTGTAGCCTAATCCCATGTCCAGGGTATCCAATACCTGGACCCGCTCGACCACCACGTCGGATTGTCTGGGTCATCCACCGTGGTTTGTTCGACCTTGGGCATTCGATAGGGATTGTTCTAGGCCTAAGGGCCCAAGCTTGCTTGATCTCTTGTCTGGACTGTCTGAGAACCTACTTACGACGGGAGCCCACATTGCCCAGGATTGCCAGCCTAGACTATCTAGATGTACTTTTTTATTATTGGAAAATAACTAGTTTTTTTACCTAGTCTACGTATAGCCATTTTATCATGGAGAAGGTACCTCTTCGAAAATATTTTAGACCTGAGCTCCCCAAGCAACCCCCATTCATCTAAGCTCCCATCTGACTAGACACTTTATGTTAGGGTGTGGATTTGAGACTGGAAAGGAGAGGAAAGCATTCCCCATACAAAGCTTCCCCCACCCAATATGACCTAAGAATTTGAGAAAGATTCCAAGACTCCTTCAATCATGTTACTTTTATAGGTTGGACACTCCTGGGTGATCAGTGTCATAGGAGCTTCCAATTTTTGATGTGCCCCAAAGTTTGTGAAAATTCGAGGCCACCTACAAGGCCTACCTTAGTGGTTGGGGTTGGGCTTGTGCATTCGTTTTGTTAGCCAACGATCGAGGAGACGACACGAGAATTTGTGTCATGATGAGCTTTGGTTGGCCTCAACCTCTCCAACAATGACTAGCATCCCTTTAAGGGCATGAACTTCAGTATAATCTTCGTCGCTGTGACCTTTTGGTTTCTTTTCATGACCATTTGGTTTCTTTGCTTGTCATAATTTTGTATAGAGTAAATTGGCTTGCTTACTTGTTTATGTGTTTAGCTTGTTGAAGTGGTGAAGGGAGAAATAACTTTTAGTTGTGGCAGAGTTTACGAAGGAAAAACCATTTTTTTCAAAAAACGTGAAGGAAAAAACCATATACTATATAATACAACTATGCAAGAGTTTAGCAAAATAGAAGATATGTATTATTGTATGTTCGACAAGTACAACCAAAATCCAAAACTAACGGATTAGTTTCAACAACAAGAGATCACTATAATATGGATGCTTATTACAGCTTGCTTCAAAATGAAATTAAGCTTAAGTTCTAAACAACTTTTCGTTGTGAACCTGCTCATCTTCTTCGGTGCTATATGAATACTAGGCACCCTCGTGGCACCACTCTCTACATGATGGCTACTGATGCATGTCGTATTGGATCCACGCACTATCACAACTTCACAACGGTTTAGTCTTTCTGGCATTTTGGAAATACCAATCACTAGTTTTTGAGCGATTTTTTTGAGCAAAATAGTGATCACTTATTGGCCAGCTGGATCATGTATTTTTGTCTTAATTTGTCTATGGAGTCACTCACAATTTGCAAACCCACATGTCGATGAATCATGCCAACTAGTAGGAAGCAATTAGGCCTAACACGCACTGCATCTTACTGGTTCAGATTCTACATGTACTACTATGTATAGTAGTTGTATTTGTAAAAAAATTAAGGTATGGCAGTTGCCAAACCTTGCCAGATAGCTGGCACCGCCCCTAGCTTGTTGCCTCCTTCATATAAGATGGTTCATTTAATTGCATTTTGAGAGAACCTATAATTGCGCAATCATCAAAACCAACTATGAAAAATAAAATATAATTTGTGGTCACTTATTCACCCTTCTCGAGTCGATATCTTTGATCATCAAGGGCCAACACAAGGATCTCACATGTGATACTCAAACAATGAAGAACATGATGTAACATTATTTTACCCAGGTTTAGTCCCCCGAGGTGGGTAACACACCGGCTTTAAGCACTAGTCGATATTCTTATAATATCTCAAAACTATACAATAGTATTTGTGGCCAAAGAAGCTAAAACCATAATCAGGTTGAGCTCCTATGTTGGTGTTTGGCTTCGTAGAACTCGTCGAACTTTGATCTAGCTTGTAGATGTTGAGTTTTAGCCTAGGCCTCTGGTTCCTTTATTCACCTTACCTTGGCTATAAGTCAGGTACAAATTGAGTCGAACTCCATGACCTCAATGACTAAGGAAAGAGATCTCCTAGTCGATTTAGCTCCAAATTCCATCATGTGATATTCCATATGCTCATTATTCCTTGTGGGACTACACATAATCTTCTAGAAAATCTTTGATACCATACACAAATACATTTCCTCATGCCTTCATTTGTAGTACAAATAGAACAGTCATATGGATACAAGTATTAGTATATTCTTCAATGGTGACATTTGATTTATATGCATGATCTAGCACATATGTTGGAATAAAGTATCTGCCATAGAGCTTCCAAGTCACCTTTATCTAGCATTTTGCATGAAATAAGGACAAAAGTGCAAGCTAGTAATGCATGAGGTGGCATAGTGTCTACCTGTTATGCTAGCTAAAGAGTAGTTTTATTTGTAGGATTCTCAAGCACATGAATAGGAAAACAAAATTTCTAAACTGACGAATGATAAATCTATGGATTAACCACATTAGCCCTTAACTTTGATTCCTTATATTCATCCGTAGTTGTAGAATTGTTGATAGGAAAAACACGGGATTAGAGTGGCATGTCCTCTTGAATCATGCAGAATTAGGAAAACTAGAAATTTAGATCAAACAGAGTTTGACACTACCTGATGGTAAACTTGTTTTCATCCGGTAACCCACTTTTCTAACACCCAGAGATATTTGTGTTTATTGGGCACAAAGTCCCGAATTAGTTCCAATCCAAGTTAACTAGAAGATGTAAGTGTTAGCCAAGTGTGGTGAATCCCAATTCCCTAGTGCCCTACCTTTGAGGTAAGTTGTGTTATGTGAACATTACTTTATCCATGATGTTTTTATTCTCGAAAATAATTTTAATTAAAATTTCATTTGAGAAATTCATGTAGTGGCCATGTGGTATATTTAACCGCAGTAACCAAAAAATCTTCGTTTGATAACAAAAATCTTATTTACGCCATGGGAAAACAAAGGAGGTACAAAAAGTTTGAATGAATTAAAAATCTCCTCCAAGGCAGAGAGCAAAGGGATCCTTAAGAAAGGATCCTAAGTATTTCAAATTATGAATCTAATGATCTACGTAGAATAAAAAATCTAAGGATCCAAAATTCTTCAAAAACGCTAAAAAATACTAAATCAAAGAAGCCCTAAGACTATGTTGGTTGGAACTTGAAAGCATGGAGCGTTACCTAGATGTCACAGAATAGGGGCGACTTGGTTTTGTTAACGCTAACCTCGATATATGCATTTACATGGTTCCAAATTTAGTTTTCCTGCAAAGTGTAATCATATATGATACTAAAAGCCACTAACAACATGCATGATACTAATTACAACCCCCTTTTCGCAAAAAAATAAGAAAAAGATAACAACTATAACTTGTGCACGCACATGTTTGCCTTAGAGCATCTCTAGACGAACTCCTAAAAGGGCATAACTCCTCAAAAGATTCCCTTTTACGAGTTAAGGCGCACCTAGACGAACCCTCAAAGTGTTTAGTTGCTCAAAAAAATTAGGAGAACGCTCCACTGGCTCTCAATTTTCGGCTGCCAAAAGGAGTTATGAGCAAAAAGATTCTCTCCCCTCGCGTCCCCTGCTTAGCTCCTCCATGCCGGCGCAGAGTGTTGCCTCCATCATCCAGTAAGAAATCCCGCCGACACTCCGCAACCCCCGCCGACCTACTGCCCTCTTTGATTCGCTCTTTGTTTGTTGTCATCGTCGAAATTAAGGCATCTAGGCCCCTCTGCCGTCGCGAGCTCGTCGATGAGAAGGGCCGCTGCAAAATCGCGTTTCACTGAGAGTGGTATCGTGCAGCCACCCCGAGCGCCCTGTGCCGCCTCCGGAGCTCCTCTCGAGATGTCCCCCCTCTTGCCGCTTCTCTGACTGTCGGCAGATCCTCATTTGTTGCTCGATCGGGCTCAACCATCGCCCAATGACTCATTTGGTCGCCTCCACCATTGATAAAATGCGACAAATGTTGGCGGTTGGTGTTGCGTCAGGTCTCCATGATGAAGAAACATCTCGAATGGGTCTTCTACAAGTGTGAGAAGGACAATGTAAGTGCAATATTGTGAAGTTGCTCTTCGGTTTCGAGCAATGTAAGCTCAATGTTGGCTAATATTATGTAGAAAGGTTACAACTTTCAGTAATGTGAAGAAGAATACATTGATCAATTGATTCAGAGAGGTTTATTGGATGTTCGTGCACTCGTTGCTATAGATGAGATTACACAATGTCCAAGTTTCTTCATATGGAGGCAGAGAAGAAACAAGTGTGCAAGCCAGAGAAGTCAACAAAGAAGGACGAAGTATTGGCAATGAACAGAAGGAGATGGTAAAAGGATTGATTGCACTTGTAGTGGCAATCCAGGAAGCCGTGTTTCCGTTGAAGTGTGTAATTGCTCCTTTTGTCTTATTTGGAGCATTTCTCTTGGTGAAGAACTGATGAACTAAGCGCACTAAATGTCGTTTTATGAAGTAATTAAGTAGTGAACCTCTACACTCGATGGCTTAAATAAATGAATTTACGTGGAAAATATTGGAAGTTAAGTTTTAGGAGTTGGTTAGGAACCGCCTTTTTTAACTCCTTGAATTTGGGGACTTAAGGTTTGAGGAGGCATTTGAGGGGCTAAACTATAGGAGTTCGGTTAGAGATGCTCTTATCTAGGATCTGCCAAAGCGTGGTGAATCCAAGTGCCCTACCGTTGCTCTAAGTTGTATTATGTGAACATTACTTTATCCATGATGTATTTATTCTTGAAAAGTAATTTTAATTACAAATTCATTTGAAAATGTCATGTGGTGACCATCTGGTATATTTAACCGTAGTAATCAAAAATCGTCCATCGATAACGAAAATCTTGTTAACAACACAGGAAAACAAAGGAGTTTCAGCAACAAGTTCGAATGAATGAAAATTCTCCTCCAAAGCAGAGTGAAAGGGATCCTTAGGGAAGGATCCTAAGTATTTCAAACTGTAAAAAAAAAATTATCCACGTAGGAGAAAAAAAGTCTAAGAATCTCAAGCCCTTCAAAACCCCTAAAAAGGATAGAATCAAAGAAGCCGCAAGACTATGCTGGTTGGAAGTTGGGATCATGGAGCAATACAGTACGATGAGTGAGAGTAGGGGTGACTTGGTTTTGTTATCGCTAACCTTGATATATGCATTTACAAGGTTCCAAAATTAGTTTCCTGCAATATGTTATCATATACTCCATCCGTTACAGAATATAAGGTGTATTGATTTCCGTGCAAGTCAATCCTTTGAATATTTGACCAAGATTATAGAATAAAATAACAACATCTACAATACATAATAGATAAAATATGAAACTAGTTTTGATGATGGATCAAATGATATAAATTTCGTATTATGAATATTGATATATTTTTCTAGAAACTCAGTCAAACCTGCAGTCATTTGACTTTTGAAAAAACAAATACACCTTATATAAAAGAACGGAGAGAGTATGATTCTAAAAGCCACTAACAACTTGCGTGATAACAGTTACAAAATGGATCCGCTATGTTAACGAAGCACTGGCTGCTGATATATACGTACAATAAAAGGGCTCTTTTACTAATTCAAAATATAGCATCGAATGGACACAAAGCATGATGAGCAACATCCGGTATATGCACAAATAGATAGCGGATACAAAGTTGATGATATACAGCTAGGATCTCCCGTGACACAAAGGGAGCAAAGCTTGGGTTAGTCAGATTAAGCTCGAGATCTATCGACCAGATTATACCATGCACAAAGCTGAGCAGGGGAACGTGCGTTAATTAGGTTAAGCTCAGGAAGACGAGACGGTTCTCTGAAGATTGAGGGATCCGCTCATATCTAGCCTCCGTTCGTCTATGTCAGTATGTCTTCAGGTTGGATCATTTCAATCCACGCTTTTCCTCATCAGTGATGGTTGCTGTTCTGGCACGCTGGTCCTATTTGGCCTTAGCACGACGACTTTCGGATTGTCTACTACAACAAGTTTTGCCTTGCTCCGGCGAGGGATGGGTGATGGCGGCGACACGCCTTTGACTCACTTCAGTATCTGTAGTCGTCGCTAAGTGGCCTACGGATATAGATGTAATTTTTATTATTTTTTATGTCCGTGGTACTGCCATGATGAATTTCCCGCGATAAATAAATAAATTAGGTTACGCTTGAAGAACATACGAGGCGCGCGTTCGGTAGTAGCGGTGTGCATGACGCCTGTTAAGTACGTTAGCGTGCCGTGTGTTTTTGCGAAAGGAATGCTCATGATCCATGGGGGGATTGACCAGTACGGCAGCCATGACGATGAACCGGGTACGCGACCGAATGATTCGAAACCGTGCGTGGCGCGCGCGCGTGCGTGCAGAGGCAGAGAGATGCATGGATCGAAGCTTAGCAAAACCTAGCGTTGGATTCTGTAATGATTTCGTCGCCTGCGGGCCGATGGAAGCTGGAGGCCTGGCCAGAGCGACGGTCCATGGAGAGGAGCCTGAAACGAGAACCGGTGCAGCACTCCACTCCACTCCACTAGATTTTCAACTGCTGCTGCCATAGGCATGACTACCTCTCTGCAGTTGTGCTTCTGCACACTGACTGAGTTAAGACAGTCTCGCTGGCAGAAGCGATGAACTGCGATCATGGCGCGCGCACTGACTGAATACTACTACAGTGTATATATAGCCGGCTACGCACGTAAGCGGGTCGGCGCTGCATCATTGTCCAGGGCCCTTTCTTGGAAAGTTTATGGTCTACTGTTAAGGTGGAGCGAGCACAGCTACAAGTGAGGTCATGCATACATCCGGTAGTAAGTACGGAGTAGTAACTCGATCGATCGATCGATCGCCAAACTGGCGGGCCGGCCGGTGAGGTCGGTTTATATAATTATTATCACTGACGTGTGGCGCGATCTATCCTCGGATTCCATGTCTGTCCGTCTCGCGCAGCAGATATTCTTGCAAGGGATCGATGCGTGTAGTGTGCGCTAGCACATGGAGTGCAGTACGACCCGTGCAAACAAACGACGAATTTTGCCATGCAAACGTTGTTAAACAAGTTGATGCCATGTAATACTTGAGCTAATAGTATATTTAAACTGGATCTCAATGCAGATCAAACACACATTCTGTTTCAAAATGTAAATAGTACTATCTTGCTCTCTCTTTCTCTCCTGGCGCGCTGGTACGTGTCTACAGTACTACTCCAGTGGTAGATTTAAAAACACACGAGTAGGATGGAGCCATGCTAGCTGGATGGTGCCATTTGCCATTGGTGTGTGGCTTGCGTGAGGAGCAAGAGAGCTTGTGTTGACCCAAACCTACCTGCCCTAGCGGCAATCAATCCATCCGCACAAAAGCCCTACCCACGCCTCCTCCTCCTAGCCATACTAGTGTAGATCGACAAGGCTGGAAAAAGAGAGCGGAGCAAAAACCAGCTATCGCTGCAGTAGACGCTGCAATGCGTCTCTCCGTACGTACGTAGGAGTACTACTCTACGTCCGCGGCATGGCATGGCACTCAACTTTACGCTAGTGCGCTACTGTTACCCGCTCTGCAAGCAAACAGTAAATAAGAATCGACTGATGGATCGATGGGATGGCTAGCCCACGCATGGATGCAACGCAAAGTAAAGTGTATCGATCGCGTGTGTGCGTGCGACTGTGCGTGCGGGAATTCCCATGATGATTGGAGACGCGCGCCCTAACTTCGCGGCCACCGCGATCGGGCCGCAGCAAACTCAGCGACGACGTACGCCAGTTGACCACCGTCACGTCGACATTCCGTGTCCTGCTCTCCGTAGCAGCATGGAGCAAACTCTCAAAGGACGCATGCAGGTGCAAGTGCCCGTTGCTGCTTGTGAAAAGCATATGCATGCATGACATGCACACAAACTTTAAATGCGTGATCATGTCATGACGTGTACTGAAGCAATTCATTATATATTTTTCACAAGGGCCGGCTATGGGCATGTTTCTACGAAAACGTTAAAATGTGATTATTTTTTCCCGTTAAGTTTGCAGGGCTAGGCAGTGATGCATGCACGGATGGTAACTCACTGCACTAGCACTGCACGTGTCGAAGTTAAGTCTGTCATTCTGCAGGTGTCAACGCTTCTCAGCTCTAATGTTCATGTCACCATGACGTTGATCAAAGTGAGCAGTTGCAGAATACGTATACATCAATGGGGTTCACGAGTTAAAGTACTTGTTTCGTTCGTAAATACTTGTTGGAGAAATGGATGTATCTAGACATATTTTATCGGACGAGTATTTTCGAACAGAGGAAGTACATAGGGTTGGATGTTGCGGGCAAAGAATTGGGAAATTGCTTCCAAACAAAATAGAGGCGTTTGAGTTAGACAAGTGCAAAAAATATTACGAAACAAATGCATCTATGTAAAGAAAGGACAAGGGAGAAACAAGGTTTTGCCATGAGCTGAAATGAGAACGTAGTTCTGTAGTTAGTTAAACTTTCAAAATCCTATGCTACAATCTACAGAGCCACAGAAGTTTATCCCAAAGCATTCCAACGTTACCAAATTAACTAATGTAGTTTCCCTTCAATATATATGTATATATAAACCTTAAAGAGCGATCGATGACGGAGACAGACACGCCCATCACGAAGTAAAAGAATCTCATAGCCCACTACGCTACATAGCACACCGCGGTATGGCTATAGGTTTTGGCGTTTGGGTGAAAGCTAGCTGGGTAGATCGATGTGCATCACCTGGAATTGGACGGTTGCTTGCTCTCTTCTCGCAGCCTGTCCTGCCACGCCCCTCTTCGGCTCAGAACCAGTCTATCCAGACCATCGATGATGACATGGGAGAGGACAGAGACACTTCTCCTATCTACACTAGATCTCTTGATGATGCAAGCAAGGCAAGGGAGTGACCTTGAGAAATGGCTTTTGTAATTTGGCCTTTTGGGGCCAGACATGGCGCTAGCTTCAGTGCCTCTGTTTACGCGGTACTAGCTAGCTTAGAACAGCTCCAACATATCTAACTTAACTTTAATACTCCATCCCATCCCTTATTCTTGTAAAAAAACATTTTTTTAGAGATTAAACCTTTTTTTCATCTAGCAGATCTCCAAAACTTAAATCCCCAATTTTTTTCTTGCCAGTTCATCCAAATATTTGCTCAACCAATTGAAACAAAAGCATCACATTACGAAACAATTCAAATGCACCACATCATCGTTCAACTACAAGCATACATAAAGTTCATCCAGTCCAACAAATAACTAAACATAACCATAATTTGTGTCAAAAGACACTGAATGGACAAGTTTGTTCAAAAAACACCAAACACACGGTGGACCAAAAGCCATCATAGTGGTTCACAAGGGCCTCACACACTCGCCCTGTCACCACCGTCACCACCATTGCCGCTGCGGCGATGCCGAAATCATCACCACTGTCATTGCCGACATCATCACCAAACTTAGGGCATCTCTAACGCTGACGCAAATTTTCTCCCGCATTCGTCCGCGGACACAGGGGACCAGTCCGCGGACACGGATGTGGGAGCCGGCCATCCAGAGCTAGCCGCATACATTTCAAACAAGTTTTTAAATAACCGGATGAATTGGATGCAAACCGGATGATTTTCATTCAAACCAGACGAAAGCATTTACATTCGGACATATTTTAGCTAGACCGGACTCTAAACCTAGACCAAAATGACGGCCGGCACTCGTTCCCCATCTCCGGCTGACCATGAGCCCCGGAAAATGAAGCCCCGCCTCCTCCACATCCCTCCGCAGCCATGAGCCCCAGGAACTGAAGCTATTCGCCTCCACGTTGCCACCAAGCGGCTAATCGGCCGACGATGTTGAGCCCACCAAGCTTGGCTTCAACAGAAGGGGACGAGCGGTGGCCTTCCTGAGACCCGAGCGCCGACAACCTCCCAAGCTCTACTCTTCCTCGTTGCCAGCAACGCCCGCGGATGTGTCGGCTTCGTGGTCATGGTGGCGGGGTGTAACACCCCTGTAATTAGGAGTTACAGTAACCCCTGGGGTTAAGCTAATCATTTTGCTACACAGTGCATGATCATCCTTGCTTCTCCCTCATTTCAAATTCCATTGAAATTCAAACTCAAATTTTAAGTGAAATACAAAAATCCTCAAACATGAAAACTAAAATGTCCATCATGTGGCAAATATTGCATAACTAATTATGGTGGTGAGCCAACATTTTTATACAGTAGTTAAATGCTCTAAAGTAAATAGAATAGTGGTTAAAATAATAATTTAATTGCTTTTTAAATTACAAAAATATTAAACTATTTTATTTTGGTGCCAAACTAAATGTGGCAGTGGCCTAATTTAAAACACTATTTTAGGTGCAAGTTTTGTATTTTATAAACTATTTTGGTTTTAAAAGAATTGGAAGCACAAAAGAACAAAAAGAAAAAACAAAAGCAAAAGGAAAAGGAAAAAGGCAAAACCTGGCACTGTGCACTTGGGGCCCAAGTGCACAACACCAGGCCCAGCCTACCAGCGCCCCTCGTCGTCTTCCATGCTGTTTACAGGAGGCGCGCTGGACACCGGCCATGCGTCCACGCCCTGGATCTCCACGCGTCGGCCATCCCTGCCACCGTGGATGACTAAAAGTCCCCCTGCTCCCCTGGGAACCCTAGCCCCCACTCACCCCTCTTCCTCGCCTCCCTCGCTCTCCTGTTCGATCTGGACGACCGCCCGAGCGCTGCCATGGTCACGCCACCGCCGTTCACATAGCCACAGCCGCCGCCTCGCCTCTCTGACCTGTCTGCTCACTCCGCCTCCGTCGGCTACACCTCCCCATCAGGACGCACAGCGTCGGGCGCCTCCGAACACCGTCCCCGACCCATTCTTCTCCCTCGGTCGCCGGGGATCGCCATCGCCGCGCTTTCTGCTCCGAGCCTCCCCCGAGCTCGCTTTGCACCGCTACAGGCTCGCGGTGAGCCTCCGTGTTGTTCCCCCTGTTTTCCCCTTGCCGTGCCCCCTCTAGTCCCCGTAGCCGCATAGCCCGAGTTCCTCGCCGCCGGGCATGTCGCAGCCGCGATCATCACTTCTAACGATCGCGTCCAAGCAAGTCCTTGTGCTCCCGGCCTTCCCATCAACGCAACACG
Organism: Thinopyrum elongatum; assembly: GCA_011799875.1. Lineage (NCBI taxonomy): Eukaryota > Viridiplantae > Streptophyta > Magnoliopsida > Poales > Poaceae > Thinopyrum > Thinopyrum elongatum. The sequence continues at coordinate 344,884,161 of CM022297.1, read as the reverse complement.
ACCAACAGATCCACTCCTCGTGTGCTCTAGCCACGAATCCGAGCGCGCCCGAACCTCGTCGTCGTCACGGCTCGTCATCGACGCCCCTGCCGGCCACCCCAGCACCCAAAACCACCACTACAGGACGCGCACGAGCGCCAGCTGCCCATAGAGTCGCTTCGCGCGCCGATCCGTGCCCCGTAGCCATGTGCCCGACCTCGGCCGAGCCCTGGCATCCGCCCCGCTCGTCGCCGACGATGTCTCCGGCCACCACCGGTCGAACCACCGCCACCAATTGATGCAGCTCGCTCGGCCCGTTTGAACGTGCCCTTCTGCTAGGCAAACGGAAACTGGGGTACAAATCCCGACCCGTTCCGGCGAAGAACATGGCCGGCCGGGGCCACCCCCCGGGTCACCTACAGGTGGGTCCCAGGGGCCCCCTTGACCAAGTTGACCAGGGTCAACGGCTGACTAGCCTCACCCAGTCACTGCCAGTGGGGACCTGTTGGGGAACATTGCATGGGAAACAAAAATTTTCCTACACTCACCAAGATCAATCTACGAGATGAACATCTACGAGAGGAGAGATTGCATCTACATACCCTTGTAGATCGCTAAGCGGAAGCGTTAAGAAATGCGGTTGATGTAGTCGAACGTCTTCGCGATCCAATCACGATCCGTCCCGCAAACTCCCGATCTAGCGCCGAACGGACGGCACCTCCGCGTTCAACACACATACGGCTTGATGACGCCTTCACCTCCTCGATTCAGCGAGCGATGGTGAAGTAGTAGCTCGAGTCCTCCGGCAGCACAACGGCGTGGTGGCGGTGCTGGTGGAGAAATCTCGGCAGAGCTTCGCTAAGCACTACGGAGAAGAAGATGGCTATGAGGGAGAGGAGGAGCAGCGCTGTGGCACGAATAGATCTGTATGGGTGCGGCTGCCCTCTCTCCACCTCTCTATATATAGGGGGAAGGGAGGAGGAGGGGGCGCCCCTAGATCCCATCTAGGGCACGGCGGCCAAGATGGGGCAACCCTAGATGGGTTTTGGCCCTCCACCCCTTAGGAGCCTTGGCCCCCAAGGCAAAGGGGGCAGCTGCCCTAGGGAGGCGCCCCACCTCCTGTGGCAACATGGGAAGGGGGCTTGGGGGGCGCACAGCCCCTTAGTGGGCTGGTGTGCTCCCTCCCCTTGGCCCATGAGGCCCCCCAACACTTGCCGGGGCCCCCCGAAACACCTTTCGGTCATGCTGGTCATCACCCGGTACCCCCGGAACACTTCCAAACTGCAATACCCTTCGTCCAATATATCAATCTTCACCTCCTGACCCTTCCAGAGTTCCTCGTCATGTCCGGGATCTCATTCAGGACTCCGAACAACCTTCGGAAACCACCATAACAACTCAATTATACTTATATCGTCACCAAACGTTAAGTGTGTAGACCCTGCGGGTTCGAGAACTATGCAGACATGACCGAGACACCTCTACTCAATAACCAATAGCTGGACCTGGATGCCCATATTGGTTCCTACATATTCTACGAAGATCTTATTGGTCGAACCTCGATGCCAAGGATTCAGCTAATCCCGTATGCAGTTCCCTTTGTCTATCGGTATGTTACTTGCCCGAGATTCGATCGTCGGTATCTCCATACCTAGTTCAATCTCGTTACCGGCAAGTCTCTTTACATGTTCCGTAATACAAGATCCCGTGGCTAACTCATTAGTCACATTGCTTGCAAGCTCATTGTGATACTGTATTACCGAGTGGGCCCTGAGATACCTCTCCGTCATGCGGAGTGACAAATCCCAGTCTGGTTCCATGCCAACTCAACAGACACCCTTGGAGATACCTGTAGAGCACCTTTATAGTCACCCAGTTACGTTGCGATGTTTGGTACACACAAGGTACTCCTCCGGTGTCAGTGAGTTGCATGATCTCATGGTCATAGGAACATATACTTGACATGCAGAAAACGATAGCAATAAACTTGACACAATCATATGCTACGTTCATAGTTTGGGTCTTGTCCATCAGATCATTCTCCTAATGATGTGATCCCGTTATCAAATGACAACTCATGTCTATGACTAGGAAACCATAGCCATCTTTGATCAACGAGCTAGTCCGGTAGAGGCTTACTAGGGACATGTTGTTGTCTATGTATCCACACATGCATTTGAGTTTCCGGTCAATACAATTATAGCATGGATAATAAACGATTATCATGAACAAGGAAATATAATAATAACCACTTTATTATTGCCACTAGGGCATATTTCCAATAGTCTCCCACTTGCACGAGAGTCAATAATCTAGTATTACATGGTAATGAATCTTACACCCATAGAGTTCTGGTGTTGATCATGTTTTGCCCGTGGAAGAGGTTTAGTCAATGGATCTGCAACATTCAGATCCGTATGTACTTTGCAAATGTTTATGTCCTCCTCCTTGACCCAGTCGCGGATGGAATTGAAGCGTCGCTTTATGTGTCTGGTCCTCTTGTGAAACCTTGGTTCCTTGGCCAGAGCAATGGCACCAGTGTTGTCACAGAGCAGAGTCATTGGGTCCAATGCACTAGGCACAACTCCAAGATCTGTCATGAACTGCTTCATCCAGACACCTTCCTTCGCTGCCTCCGAGGCAGCTATGTACTCCGCTTCGCATGTAGAATCAGCTACCACGCTTTGCTTGGAACTGCACCAGCTTACCGCTCCCCCATTTAGAATATATACATATCCGGTCTGAGACTTAGAGTCATCCAGATCAGTGTCAAAGCTTGCGTCGACGTAACCCTTTACGACGAGCTCTTGATCACCTCCATAAACGAGAAACATTTCCTTAGTCCTTTTCAGGTACTTAAGGATATTCTTCACCGCTGTCCAGTGATCCATTCCTGGATTACTTTGAAACCTTCCGGCCATACTTATGGCAAGGCTGACATCCAGTCTTGTGCACAACATCGCATACATGATAGAGCCTATGGCAGAAGCATAGGGGATGACACTCATCTTTTCTCTATCCTCTGTAGTCACTGGGCATTGAGTCTGACTCAACTTCATACCTTGCAAAATAGGCAAGAACCCCTTCTTGGACTGATCCATTTTGAACTTCTTCAAAATCTTATCAAGGTATGTGCTTTGTGAAAGTCCTATTAAGCGTCTCGATCTATCTCTATAGATCTTGATGCCTAATATGAAAGCAGCTTCTCCTAGGTCCTTCATTGAAAAACTCTTGTTCAAATATTCCTTCATGTTTTCCAAAAGTTCTATATTGTTCCCAATCAGCAATATGTCATCCACATACAATATTAGAAACGCTATAGAGCTCCCACTCATTTTCTTGTAAATACAAGATTCTCCGAAAACTTGTATAAACCCAAACGCTTTGATCACCTCATCAAACCAAAGATTCCAACTCCGAGATGCTTGCACCAGTCCATAAATGGATCGCTGAAGTTTGCACACTTTGTCAGCATTCTCTGGATCGACAAAACCTTCCGGTTGCATCATATACAACTCTTCCTTAAGGAAACCATTAAGGAACGTAGTTTTGACATCCATCTGCCAGATTTCATAATCAAAAAATGCAGCTATTGCTAACATGATTCTGACGAACTTAAGCATCGCTACGGGTGAGAAAGTCTCATCGTAGTCAACTCCTTGAACTTGTGAAAACCCCTTTGCCACAAGTCGAGCTTTATAGACGGTGACATTATCGTCCGCGTCCGTCTTCTTCTTGAAGATCCATTTATTCTGAATGGCCTTTCGCCCTTCAGGTAATACTTCCAAAGTCCATACTTTGTTTTCATACATGGATCCCATCTCGGATTTCATGGCCTCTAACCATTTGTCGGAACCCGGGCCCACCATCACTTCTCCAAAGCTTGTAGGTTCACTGTTGTCCAACAACATGACCTCTAAGACAGGGTTACCGTACCACTCAGGAGCCGTACGTACCCTTGTCGACCTACGAGGTTCGATAGTAACTTGATCTGAAGCTTCATGATCATCATCATTAGCTTCCTCTTCAACTGACGTAGGTGCCACAGAAACATCTTTCTGTGTTGCGCTACTCTCTCGTTGAAGTAAAGTTTCAACAACCTCATCAAGTTCTTTCTTCCTCCCACTCAATTCTTTCGAGAGAAACTCTTTCTCGAGAAAGGACGCATTCTTAGCGACAAACACTTTTCCCGCGGATCTGAGATAGAAGGTATACCCAACCGTCTCTTTTGGGTATCCTATGAAGACGCATTTGTCCGCTTTGGGTTCGAGCTTTTCCGGCTGAAGCCTTTTGACATAAGCATCGCAGCCCCAAACCTTAAGAAACGACAGCTTAGGTTTCTTGCCAAACCATAGTTTATACGGTGTCGTCTCCATGGACTTAGATGGTGCCATATTTAAAGTGAATGCAGCTGTCTCTAATGCATAACCCCAAAACGATAGTGGCAGATCGGTAAGAGACATCATAGAACGCACCATATCCAATAAGGTACGATTACGACATTCGGACACACCATTACGCTGTGGTGTTCCAGGTGGCGTCAACTGTGAAACAATTCCACATTGTCTTAAGTGATTGCCAAACTCATAACTCAGATATTCTCCCCCTCGATCGGATCATAGGAATTTAATCTTCTTGTTACGATGATTCTCAACTTCACTCTGAAATTGTTTGAACTTTTCAAATGTTTCAGACTTATGCTTCATTAAGTAAATATACCCATATCTAGTCAAGTCATCGGTGAAGGTGAGAATGTAACGATATCCACCGCGCGCGTCAACGCTCATCGGGCCGCACACATCAGTATGCATGATTTCCAACAAGTCACTTGCCCGTTCCATTGTTCTAGAAAACGGGGTCTTAGTCATCTTGCCCATGAGGCATGGTTCGCATGTGTCAAGTGATTCAAAATCAAGTGGCTCCAAAAGTCCATCCACATGGAGTTTCTTCATGCGCTTTACACCAATATGACCTAAGCGGCAGTGCCACAAGAAAGTAGTACTATCATTATCAACTCTACATCTTTTGGCATCAATGTTATGAACATGTGTATCATCACTATCGAGATTCAATAAGAATAAACCCCTCACAATGGGTGCATGACCATAAAAGATATTACCCATATAAATAGAACAACCATTATTCTCTGATTTAAATGAGTAACCGTCTCGCATTAAACAATATCCAGATATAGTGTTCATGCTCAACGCATGCACTAAATAACAATTATTAAGGTTCATCACTAATCCCGATAGTAATCGAAGAGCGAGCGTGCCGATGGTGATCACATCAACCTTGGAACCATTTCCCACGCGCATCGTCACTTCGTCCTTCGCCAGCCTCCGTCTATTCCGTAGTTCCTGCTTTGAGTTGCAAATGTGAGCAACCGAACCGGTATCAAATACCCAGGCACTACAACGAGAGTTGGTAAGGTACACATCATAACATGTATATCATATATACCTTTGTTGATGTTGGCCCCCTTCTTGTCGGCCAGATACTTGGGGCAGTTCCGCTTCCAGTGGCCAGTTCCCTTACAATAGAAGCACTCAGTTTCCGGCTTGGGTCCAGCCTTGGGTTTCTTCACGGGAGGAGCAACTTCTTTGCCACCCTTCTTGAAGTTTCCCTTCTTTCCCTTGCTCTTCTTGAAACTAGTGGTTTTATTGACCATCAAAACTTGATGCTCCTTCTGGATGTCTGACTCAGCGACTTTCACCATCGCGAACAGCTCGGAGACTGACTTGTTCATCCCCTTGCATGTTATAGTTCAACACACAACTGTTGTAGCTAGGTGGTAGCGATTGAAGAACTCTGTCAGTGACAGCCTCCGGAGGGAGCTGAACTCCCAACTCAGCCAGACGGTTGTAGTACCCAGACATTCTGAGTATGTGCTCACTGACAGACCCATTCTCCTCCATCTTGCAGGCATATAATTTATCGGAGGTCTCATACCTCTCGATCCGGGCATTCTTCTCAAAGATAAACTTCAACTCCTGGAACATCTCATATGCTCCATGACGTTCAAAATGCCTTTGAAGTCCCGACTCTAAGCCATACAACATGGCGCACTGAACTATTGAGTAGTCATCTACACGTGATTGCCAGGCGTTCACAACATCCGCAGTCGCTGGAGGGGGTGGCGCACCAAGCGGTGCATCAAGGACATAAGCCTTTTGGGAAGCCGTGAGGATAACCCTCAGATTACGGGCCCAGTCCACAAAGTTACTTCCATCATCTTTCAGCTTAGCTTTCTCTAGGAACGCATTGAAATTCAGGGGAGCTACTGCGCGAGCCATTGATCTACAACATAAGTTTGCAAAGATAACTTAGACTATTGTTGATGATAAATGAGTTCAATTAATCATATTACCTAAGATCTCCCACTCAAATCAACATCCCTCCGGTTGTCCGAGTGTAACACGATCCAAATTCACCAACCCAAGTCCGATCATCACGTGAGATGAGGTGGTTTCAATGGTGAACATCTCTATGTTGATCATATCTACTATATGACTCGTGTTCGACCTTTCGGTCTCTTGTGTTCCGAGGCCATGTCTGTACATGCTAGGCTCGTCAAGTTTAACCCAAGTGTTCCGCATGTGCAACACTGGCTTGCACCAGTTGTATGTGAACGTATAGTCTATCACACCCGATCATCATGTGGTGCTTCGAAACGATGAACTTTCACAACGGTGCACACTTGGGGAGAACACAATTTTATCTTGAAATTTTAGTGAGGGATCACCTTATAATGCCACCATCGTCCTAAGCAAAATAAGATGCATAAAAGGATTAACATCACATGCAAATCATAAGTGGCATGATATGGCCATCAACTTGTGCTTTTGATCTCCATCTCCAAAGCACCGGCATGATCTCCATCGTCACCGACATGACACCATGATCTCCATCATCGCGTCGCCATCGGGCCTGTCACGCCAACCATGCTTCTACTACTATTGCTACCGCTTAGCGATAAAGTAAAGCATTACATAGCGCTTAATTATTGACACGCAGGTCATACAATAATTAAAGACAACCCTATGGCTCCTGCCGGTTGCCATATGCATCGACATGCAAGTCGATATAAACTATTAGAAACATGATCATCTCATACATCAAATATATTTCATCATGTCTTTGGCCATATCATATCACAACATACCCTGCAAAAACAAGTTAGACGCCCTCTAATTTGTTGTTGCATGTTTTACGTGGCTGCTATGGGTATCTAGCAAGAACGATTCTTACCTACGCAAAGCCACAACGGTGATATGCAAGTTGCTATTTAACCTTCTACAAGGACCGCCTTTGTCGAATCCGATTCAACTAAGGTGGGAGAGACAGACACCCGCCAACCATCTTTATGCAACAAAGTCACATGTCAGCCGATGGAACCAGTCTCATGTACGTGGACATGTAAAGTTGGTCCGGGCCGCTTCATCCCACAATACCGCCGAATCAAGAAAAGACCAAGGAAGGAAGCAATCTGAATATCAACACCCAAAAACTCCTTTGTGTTCTACTCGTGATGTCATCTACGCATAGACCTAGCTCATGATGCCACTGTTGGGGAACGTTGCATGGGAAACAAAAAATTTCCTACGCTCACCAAGATCAATCTAGGAGATGAACATCTACGAGAGGAGAGATTGCATCTACATACCCTTGTAGATCGCTAAGCAGAAGCGTTAAGAAACGCGGTTGATGTAGTCGAATGTCTTCGCGATCCGGTCATGATCCGTCCCGCGAACTCCCGATCTAGCGCCGAACGGCCGACACCTCCGTGTTCAACACACGTACGGCTTGATGACACCTTCACCTCCTCGATCCAGCGAGCGATGGTGAAGTAGTAGCTTGAGTCCTCTGGCAGCACGACGGCGTGGTGGCGGTGGTGGTGGAGAAATCTCGGCTGAGCTTCGCTAAGCACTACGGAGAAGAAGATGGCTATGAGGGAGAGGGGGAGCAGCGCCGTGGCACGAATAGATCTGTATGGGTGCGACTGCCCTCTCTGCACCTCTCTATATATAGGGGGAAGGGAGGAGGAGGGGGCGCCCCTAGATCCCATCTAGGGGGCAGTGGCCAAGATGGGGCAACCCTAGATGGGTTCTGGCCCCCCCACCCCTTAGGAGCCTTGGCCCCCAAGGCAAAGGGGGCAGCTGCCCTAGGGAGGCGCCCCACCTCCTCTGGCAACATGGGAAGGGGGCTTGGGTGGCGCACAACCCCTTAGTGGGCTGGTGTGCTCCTTCCCCTTGGCCCATGAGGCCCCCCAACACTTGCCGGGCCCCCCCGAAACCCCTTTCGGTCATGCTGGTCATCACCCGGTACCCCTGGAACACTTCCGGACTCCAATACCCTTTGTCCAATATATCAATCTTCACCTCCGGACCCTTCCGGAGTTCCTCGTCATGTCCGGGATCTCATTCGGGACTCCAAACAACCTTTGGTAACCACCATAACAACTCAACTATACTTATATCGTCACCAAACGTTAAGTGTGTAGACCCTGCGGGTTCGAGAACTATGCAGACATGACCGAGACACCTCTACGGTCAATAACCAATAGCGGGACCTGGATGCCCATATTGGTTCCTACATATTCTACGCAGATCTTATCAGTCGAACCTCGATGCCAAGGATTCAGCTAATCCCGTATGCAGTTCCCTTTGTCTATCGGTATGTTACTTGCCCGAGATTCGATTGTCGGTATCTCCATACCTAGTTCAATCTTGTTATCGGCAAGTCTCTTTATTCGTTCCGTAATACAAGATCCCGTGGCTAACTCATTAGTCACATTGCTTACAAGCTCATTGTGATACTGTATTACCGAGTGGGCCCAGAGATACCTCTTCGTCATACGGAGTGACAAATCTCAGTCTTGATCCATGCCAACTCAACAGACACCCTCGGAGATACCTGTAGAGCACCTTTATAGTCACCCAGTTACGTTGCGACGTTTGGTACACACAAGGTACTCCTCCGGTGTCAGTGAGTTGCATGATCTCATGGTCATAGGAACATATACTTGACATGCAGAAAACGATAGCAATAAACTTGACACGATCATATGCTACGTTCATAGTTTGGGTCTTGTCCATTACATCATTCTCCTAATGATGTGATCCCGTTATCAAATGACAACTCATGTCTATGACTAGGAAACCATAGCCATCTTTGATCAACGAGCTAGTCCAGTAGAGGCTTACTAGGGACATGTTGTTGTCTATGTATCCACACATGCATTTGAGTTTCCGGTCAATACGATTATAGCATGGATAATAGACGATTATCATGAACAAGGAAATATAATAATAACCACTTTAGTATTGCCTCTAGGGCATATTTCCAACCGGACCACCCCCTATACTAATTACAATGAAATTAATATAAATTAATTTAACCTAATTACACGCTGACATGTGGGCCCAGTACATTAATTAACTAAATTAGATTAGTTTTAAACACTGTTAAACCCCACTGCCAATGACAGGTGGGTCCCAGACGTCAGCTTGACCAGTCAACTGATTGTGTTGACTGCTGACGTCAACCTGACGTCATGCTGGCACAATAAGTTCTTTTTTGAATTAAAAATAATTACAGAAAATGTTTAAAAGTTTGAAAATTAATATAAAATAATCTATAACTTGGATGAAAATAATTTATATATGAAAATTGCTTAGAAAAATCCAACGATTCCGAATATGCAATCCATTCATCTTTCACATGCCCCTAGAATGCTGAACATGGAACCGTCCCCTCTCTTTCATCTGTCGTAAAAATACCAAAAACGTCGGGAAAACATCCTCAGATGTTTCCCTTTCCGTCTGCAATGTGTAGTACCACGTTAGAACACCCCTAGCACTGCATATTGTCATGACATGCATAGTGATGCACTTGCTTGCTTTATATTTATTGTTTCTTCCCCTCTTCTCCCTGGTAGACCCCGAGACTGACGTTGCTCCTGACATTGACTACACCCCTGACGACCAGACCTTTTCAACAGAGCTTCCAGGCAAGCAAACCCCCCTTGATCTTTTCGATATCGCCCTTTCCCTTCTCTCTTATGCTTGCATTAGAATTGCTACTGCTTTTGTATGATCATATTCTGATGCATACCCTGATTTTTGTAACCTGCTTTGTACCTTACGTGCTTATACTAAACTGCTTAGTATAGGTTGGTTAGTGATCCACCAGTGACCCCTCACCTTGTCCCTGTTGCCCCCGCTTTACCATTGATGACTTGATCAACATGATCGACGTTCTGAGCCCGACACATCACATCACCCCCCTCTTAGTTGCTTGACTCTGCAGAGTTACTATCGAGTGCCGAGGGTGATGCCTCGTATAGCACTTCTGATGAGATCTCTGTAGTGCAGCTAATCGTTCGTGGTCTACGGAGGGTGATTCCTCCTTCACCACTTCCGATATTTACTCTGTCAAGCAACCCCTCAAGTGTGAACCATCGAGGGTGTTTCCTCCAAGTTCACCTTGACGGTTACATCGAGTGGAATCCATCGAGGGTGATTCCTCAGGTTTTCCCCTTGCTGTATAGACACACGGTTACTTTGACTTTACCACAGAACCATGATGAAGTCGGGTCGGCCCCGAGGGGTACCCGCGAGGGAAATGTGAAGACGGGTTGACCATGAATGTACCCACGAGTTGATGTGTAGTTGGGTTAACCTGGAGGGTACCCGTGAGATTTCTACGCGGTACGGCCGGACATTCTTAGCCCTTGCCGTAAGTCCGTGAGACGGGGCGACGGGACCACATATCATGGATCATTGATCGTTACCGCGCGCTCCCAAGACACTAATGGTTTGGATATGTGATCCGAGTAGGCCTCTGGCCTTTTTGCACTAACCACCACGCGGGAATAAGTATGGGCACTCTGTGTCATATGTATTAGCCGAAAGCTCTTCGGACATCAGCGATTAAGGGGGACGCTCCCGGATGGCCCGCGTAAGCACCTGCCTTTTATAAGGAGGTTGCCAGGACTGATCCCAGCCGTCCACGCAACATGCAGGAGTGCAAAGGGCAATGGGCCCAAGATCCCTACGCTTAGGATATAGACCGGCGTGTTGGCCTCTCTATTGAGCCTAGGTAGGACTACGGTGTGTCAATTAGCCGAGGCCGGTCATGACCTGATGGTGTGCCAGGCCGGAGTAAATCGAGCGTGTTGGGTAAGTTTGTGCACCCCTGCAAGGAAGTTAATCTATTCGAATAGCCGTGTCCACGGTAACGTACGCTCGGAGTTATATCCCGATCGATACAGTTAGAACTGGATACTAGAAATGATGTAATGGATATGATGGCTCCGAGATTGCTTTCTCGCAGGGAGTCGAGGAAGGATCTCTGGGCGTGTTTACTACATCTTACTACTACTTATAATATGCTAATCTGCATTCTTCTAATGATTCAAGATGCTAGTCTTTGATAGGCTAGGCTTTCCCTCTTCTAGCATTCTGTAGTTCAGTCCAAAGATATAGCCCCATTCCTTTGATACCGATGCATACTTAGAATAGTTCTGATGTAAGTCTTGCGAGTACTTTGGATGAGTACTCACGGTTGATTTTCTACTTCTTTTCCCCTACACCCGATTGCTGCGATCAGATGACGGATCCCAGGAGCCAGATTCTACCACCGACGACTACTACTACTACCCCGAGGGTGCCTACTACTACGTGGAGGCCGACGACGACCAGGAGTAGTTAGGAGGCCCCCATGCAGGAGGCCTTGCCTTTTTTGATCTAGGTTGCTTTTGTTCTAGCCTTCTTAAGGCAAACTTGTTTAACTTTATGTCTGTACTCAGATATTGTTGCTTCCGCTGACTTGTTTGTATTCGAGCTGATGTATTCGAGCCCTCAAGGCCCTTGGCTTGTAATATAAAGCTTGTATGACTTAATTTGTGTTTAGAGTTGTGTTGTGATATCTTCTCATGAGTTCCTGATCTTGATCGTACACATTTGCCTGTATGATTAGTGTACGATTGAATCGGGGGCGTTACAAGTTGGTATCAGAGCCGACTGCCTATAGGAACGCCCTTTCAACTCCTTGGTTGAAGTTGATTCTAGTCTTTGGAAAACTTTTACTAACATTGTTGTGTGGCTTACGGGTCCACATCACAATTGGGTGGTATTAGGATCTTTTATTCCTCGTCTATACTCTGGGACTCTGATCTCTCTTCTATTCGGGTTAAATGATTTTGCTAACTCTATCATTAGGATCTCGTGATCACATCCACCCGGAGATTCACATTACACCTTTATTGAAGTGGGAACCAGGATCTGCTTCACAGTGTTCACAGACCGCAGGATCCTTTTATCGAGGGCACCCTCCGTCGTCCCTTGCAGATTGCTCACTCCAGCAGTTTTCTTTGACATTGATGTAGCCTTTGCTATGTCTCGTTGTTGTATCCCTCCACCGCGTGCCTGCACACCGCCTAGCGGTCTAGATGCGTGTGTTTTCGAACTCATGCTGCCGATTTTATCCAACTCTGTGCGTGGATCTGTATGTCATGTTTGACTACTACCATGTATCTATCACACTTCTTTCTTTGTGCATGTTACTTCATGAATGATTCCTTGTCTCTACAATTGCTCAATGCTAAACTATCCATGTTAACCTCTAGCAGGATGGTTAGACTCGCTGGTCATGGCCGTGGTGGCAACGCTCCACCACCACCCGAATACATGGCTGGAATGATCCAACAGTTTATGGAAAATGTCATGCCTTGGTTTCCATGACCCAACATGAATCAGCAGCCAGCCCTAGTGACTCTGCAGGACTTTCCTCGCCTCAACCCTGCCATCTACCGCAGCTCAACTCAGCCACTGGATGCTGATGGCTGGTTCGGTGACATCACTTATGAGATGGAGTCTGCTAGTGTGGCCCCTACCAGCTATGTCCACTACAAAAAAAAGACACATCCGTGACATTTTGGGCCGAACAATTTTTTTTCTGTCATGCTTATGACACTTCCATGACGATAATTGTGACAAAACCCGGTATCATCATAGATGTGGTGGGCTCCTACTTCTATGACAAAAAATCATGACAGAAAATGGGCTTTTCGTCCTGGGTGGGCCGGAGACGCACCTGCATGACATTCTTTGGGCCGTCCATGACGGAAAAAATCGTAGTAGAAGCGAGGGCGAGGAAAATTTTGGGGAGTTCCCAGTTACGGTGGGTGGTCGGGGCCGAGCGATGCACGGAGGTTTGCGCGTTTCTCTCGTATATGTACGCGCGTGTGTGCGAGGCGTTGGGATCTAACTGAACCCGAGCGAGGCATTTGCTTACTGAACCCGAGCGATTGCACTGGCAACGTTACTGAACCCGAGCAATCGATCCCTTGGTTGTTAACTGAACCCGAGCGATTCCTTCGCTACTGCTGCTAACTGAAGCCGATCGAACCTTCTGCCTCTTGATGAACAGTGACCGTTGTTGGGGCTTGGATGAATAGTTCCTCCCAGTGGGGGTTGGATGAACAGGACCCTGTGGTAGTAGAGGCCGTTGTCGCTGGATGAACAGGACCCCGATCGAGGAGGCCGCCACACACACCCGAGCCGGTTGGGGGTGGATGAACAGGACCTCATGGAGGGTTGGTTGACTAGTAGCCGGTGGAGGCTGGATGAACAGGACCCCGTGGATGAACAGTAGCTGGTGGACGCAGGAGGAAGTCGACGGTGGATGAACAATAGCAGGTGGAGGCAGGAGGAAGTTGACGGTGGATGAACAGTAGCCCGTGGAGGCTGGAGCGAGGCAGTAGACGTGGATGAACAGTAGGCCGTGGAGTCCTGTTTTGCGGTATGCCACACCTCTCCCGATGAACAGGACCCCGTTTCGACCGTAGGCGCTCCAACACAAGTCCGTTTCCTCCGTTTTGTGGTACGCCACACCCCTCTCGATCAACAGCACCCCGTTTCGACCGTAGGCACTCGAACAGAAGGCCGTTTCCTTCGTTCTGCGGTACGCCAGGCCCTTCCCGATGAACAGGACCTCGTTTCCTCCATTCTGCGGTACGCCAGACCTCGTTTCGGCTGTTCCGTCCAAGCCGGTTGGCCCCCGATGAACACGCGACGCTGTTTACTCCGTTTCGACCCAGCCAGTTGGCTGCCCATGAACATGACGACATCGCTGTACGCGTTAGAGACCCCGCCCATATGTACGTACGTAGCCGTATTTACTATCTTGCAGCGTGGATGTACGTACGTGTACACGATATAGACGGGACTGCGTGACATGATACGTCGGCGCCTCTACTTCAACACGTGCCGCTCCTTACTAGGCCACGGTACGTCGCTACAGAGAGACAGATCGACCGCTATGTACGTACATGTTCGCGGCCAGACAGATAATGCTACCTTTGCTTCAACCTGGTGGGTCCCAGCTGTCAGGGGGTAAAAGGCACTTCCTTCCATGCGAAGATAAAGCCGATGGGTCCCAGCTTTCAGGGGGAACATTTTTTTTGTGAAATACGAAGGTCCTTCCGATGGGTCCGAGCTGTCAGGTGGAGGAATCATTATTTTGCACGCAATAAGGAGGCACTTCCTTGCGTGCGGCCATGGACCCAGTTGTCAGCCTCTCCACGTACAGTCCTCTTCTGATGGCTATCGTTCGTTGACCACGTTGACGATGTCGTACCGTCCGAGAGCACCAAGGTGGTGGACAATGGCATGACCTAGGAAGGGAATGACCCAGAGGCGGGGAACACGCGGAGGGTAGTACAAGGGTTGACTGGTTCGGCTGCGGTGTGAGGCTGCCGTCGCCGTAGAATAACAGGGGGTGTGGGTGAGTAGAGGGATGGCCTAGTCAGTGGTAGGAGTAGCAATACTGGGGAGTAGTAGGGGGCGGTGAGGCCTGCGCGACAACATAGCCGGCCACGGGAGGCAGGATCACGCGGTGGTTTGGACGGCTGGAGCAAGAAAATCAGAGGCTGAAGAAGTAGGACGACCGTTGGATGTTCATAATCCAACGGTCACTGGTGATAGAATCGTTTGTTGACTAAGTTGACAAAGCCCTGCGTACGCGTCAACTTAGTAGGGCCACAAGTCAGCCTCTAAATCTGGTGGGCCCCAGCTGTCATGGGGAGCACTCGTTATTTTTCGCTTAATAAGGAGGCACTTCCTTCCGTGCCAAGATATAGCTGGTGGGTCCCAGCTGTCATGGGGAGGATTCATTCTTTTTGGCGTAATAAGGAGGTACTTGCTTGCGTGCGGCCATGGACCATGTGGGTCGCAATTGTCAGCCTCTCCATCTACATCCCTCTTTCGATGTTGTCGTTTGTTGACAACGTTGACCATGCCATGCCAAGAACACCAACGCAATGGACGACGGCGAGACCCAGGAAGGGAATGACCCGGAGGCGGCGAAGCCACAGCAGTGGAGGGATGTGGGTGAGTAGAGGGATGGCCTGGCCAGCGGTGGGAGTAGTAGGGGAGGGTGAGGCCTACGCGGCAGCACAGCCGGCCACGGGAGGCGGGAGCAGGCGGTCCCGCCGACGCTGGATTTGGCGGCTGGAGCAAGAAGGTCAAAGATTGAAGAAGCACGACGATCGTTGGATTGACATCCAACAGGCACGTCTGCTAGAATCATTTGGTGACGTATATAATAAGTAAAAAATCCTTGCGTACGCGTCAACTTAATAGGCCCATAAGTCAGACCATTCCCTATTTTTTTAATAATTTACAACTCATTGCAACTTCTTATGCAATTTATTGCAGTCCATTTTTTTGTTGGCCAGGGCCAGGGTTGAAAATTTAAACTAAATTTCGCATATTTCGGTGGGGTCCAAACTATTTTTAATACCAAAATGTCGAGCCAGATTTAAAGTACTTTGAAGATATATTTAAATTAGGTTAAAGCCCAGTGAAATTGGAATCTGAAAATGTGAAAAAAAAATCAGAAATTGGAAAGTAATTGCCAATTTGTTGTGTGTTTTTATATTTACAGCCCATTTCATATTACTTTTAAGATTTGCAGTCGTCTTGAAAGAGTTGCAGCCCAGCAGGGCGGAGAAAAATAAGTAGGCCTGGATTGGGTATTCTTCAGAAAAAATAAACTGGGGTAGCCATTTTCACAAAGAAAAAATAGCTGGGCTTGTCATGTGGTGAACAAAAAATAGAAGCCTGGGCTAGACGGGCCACAGCCCAGTTGAAACCCTGCTCCATCTCAACAATAACAAAAAAAATACTACTCGAGCAGCTACGTCCCAGGTGTCAGCCGATCTTGTGTTGTTCTCTTGTCTATTGACTATACGCTGACAATGTCGTGGGTCCCAGATGTCAGCAAACCACTAGGAGGAAGCATTTTCTTTTTCTATACGCTGACAATGGAGTATATAACAAAAAGTGAGGAACTTGCTTACGTACGGCCATGGACATGGTGGGTCCCTACTGTCATCCTCTCGACTTACAGTCCTCTCCCGATTCCTCTTGTTTGTTGACCATGTTGACAACGCGAGAGGGTGGCACTGTGGCAAGCGCACCAAAGCGCGCGGAGGACGACGGCGAGGCCTCGGACATCGGCGTTAACGATTTAGGAGACGGTGGGGCAGCGATGCATGCGCTGAGGCGCAGCCAGCCGTGGGAGGCGGAAGCAGGCGGCCCTGCCGGCGCTGGTTTGGTTTTGGCGGCCGGAGGAAGACGAGACTGAAGAAACACGACAGACTGTAAAAGCAGCAGGAGTACTTAACAACCTTAACTGGAACCAGCAGGGGCACTTAACAACCATAGCTAAAAGTAGTATGAGTACTTATACAGGTTCAACCGTACAAAGCACGCCTCGAACAGTGCTACTTTGCCTACGGTTAACCAAGGGTGAGGCCACCAAGCCCCAGGACAAGGCCCAGGCGCCACCCCGCGCATCCACAACCTTCTGAAAGTGGCTTCATCTCGCAATGTGGTCAATAAACAGGATATTCACATTAGAGCCATGGAAAAGCATGAGCATAACCTTTTGTCCTATTCTCCATGATGGATGGGCCTTCATTATTTGAGACCACCCATGAATAAGTATCTTTTTACCTCCAAGGGAAATGGAGTAGGTCGACATAAACATCATGTTGTGAGCAAGCGCAAGTCTGACCCGACCATGGTCAGGCATCTGTATAGGAACAATAGAACTAGGCAGTTTCTGTTTCAAGAAGATTACAACTGTAAAACTATGTATAAGCAAGAGTTTATGAACAACATATATAACAGAAAACAGCTCGTACCATAAGTTTCTTGACACAGTTGGACATGTTCAACGTGTGCACCAGTGGCACACATATCCCACGTGTGACGCCCCCGGCCCGATCGTGCACTAATCATACACGCAAATGCACACGATCAAGCCTAAGGACTCACGGGAAGATATCACAACACAACTCTAAAACATAAATAAAGTCATACAAGCTTTATATTACAAGCCAGGGGCCTCAAGGGCTTGAATACATAAGCTTGCGTACAAGCGTCAGCGGAAGCATCAGATATCTGAGTACAGATATAAAAGAAAGCACAGAAAGGCCTTTAGAAAGGCGGGGCAAAGTAAAACACTACGATCGAAAGGCGTAGGCCTCCTGCCTGGGACCCTCCGATCCTACTCCTGGTCGTCAGTCAACTCGTAGTAGTATCCATCCTCTAGGTAGTAGTAGTAGTCGATCGACGGGGCATCTGTCTCAGGGGGCTCCGTCATCTTGATCACGACAAACTGATACGAGGAGAAAAGGAAAACAAAGCAACCATGAGTACTCAGAAGTACTCAGCAAGCAAGGATCTACACTACATATGCAACATTTTCAACGGGAGGCTGTATATGTGGACTGGGCTGCAGAAATGCAAGAATAGAGAGAAGGCCTAGTCCTATCGAAGACTAGTATCTTCATCGGTCTTGCAGAAATAGAAGAGAGTAGAACAGTACAATATAATGTAGTAGTATCATTAAGTCTCATCCTCACCCAGAGATCCTTTCTCGACTCCCTGCGAGAAAGCAATCCCAGAGCCATACAGTCATCAACCTCGTCCGGAGATCCCTTCTCGACTCCCTGCGAGAAGCAATCCCAGAGCCATAGTATCCAAGTATCCAGTTCTAAAAATTGTATCAATCAGGATACAACTCTGAGTGTCCTTTACCGTAGGACCGGCTATCGATAGAAGTGTTCTTCCCTGCAGGGGTGCACCAACTTACCCAACACGCTCGATTAACTCCGGCCGGACACACTTTCCTGG
The DNA here is from genome assembly GCA_011799875.1 of Thinopyrum elongatum. Classification (NCBI taxonomy): domain Eukaryota; kingdom Viridiplantae; phylum Streptophyta; class Magnoliopsida; order Poales; family Poaceae; genus Thinopyrum; species Thinopyrum elongatum. Next base: position 344,865,973 of record CM022297.1, on the reverse strand, counting down.
GTCATGCCCGGCCTTGGCCAAACGACACATCGCAACCCTACCTACAGCTCATCAGAGAGGTCCCCGCCGGTCTACATCCTAAGCGCAAGGGGGTCTTGGCCATCGCCCCTCGCCCTCCGGGTCATTGCGCACAGGGTGGATACCAGCATCGCCTCGGGTGGCCGACACGATCCGACCGTGCCGCCATGCTGAACTGGACGTCTGACAGAGCTTTCGGCTGATGCATACGATGCAGAACGCCCATACTATGCCCACATGATGGTTAGTGCTATCAGACCAGAGGCCTGCTCGGATCAAATATCCAAATCGTTAGGACTAGGGGCTTGCGGTAACGAGCAGAGACTCACGAAAGATGTGACCCCGTCGCCCCGTCTCGAGGACTTGCTGCAAGGGTTAAGAATGCCCGTCCGCGCCTCGTATTCATCACTCGGGCACCATACAGGCACCCATCTTCACAACACTCGCCTCTCAGGCGCACGCGGGTACCCCTCTGGGTCGACCCGCCTATCCAAGTAACAGTGTAAAGTCCAGTATCCGTGTGTCCATAACATCAGGGGAATCCGAGGTATCACCCTCGTTGGATTCCTACTCGATGTGTCTGTCAAGGTGAACTCGGAGGATTCACCCTCGATGGGTTCACACTTGAGGTGTTGTACGACAGCGTCGTTACCGGAAGTGGTGAAGGAGGAATCACCCTCGATGACCACTACCGAATAGCTACTCTACAGAGTTAACATCAGAAGTGCTACATGAGGTTTCACCCTCGGCACTCGATAGTAACACTGCAGTGTCGTTACCACTAAGGGGGGGTGATGTGCGGTGTCGGGGCCTGGTCTTCAATCCCGTTGATCGGGTCTTCTGACGATCCAGCGCGGCAGTCGGGATAAGTGGGGTCACTGATAGGTCTCTACCCAGCCTATACTAAACAGTTTAGGGTATGCAGGTAATTATCAATAGCAGGTTACAATAAACAGGCTATGCATCAGAATAGGTAAAGCAGCAGCAGCAGCAATTCTAATGCAAGCATGAGAAATAGAATGGGCGATATCGGGATGATCAAGGGGGGGGCTTGCCTGGTTGCTCGGCGGCAAGGGCAAGGTTGTCAATGGTGTCTTCGGTCTCCGGAGCTGCGTCGGTCTCGGGGACGACGTCGAGGTCGGGGGCTATCGAGAGAGAAGAGGGGGAGGAAACAGTATAAATATAGAGCAAACATAAGCAACACGGAGCAGGCCATGCTAACGTGCAGTGCAGGGTTGCCTGAAGACATGTCCAAGTCATTTAGTTATTTTAGGAATTTGTTTGGAATTATTTTATTAAGGTCATACACTATTCATTTATCTGAAACAGGCAAAAAGTTGAATGTTCAGATAGTTAGATGCATCCAACAGGTATGTGGGTAGCGTATTCGGATCCGTCTCATTTTTCTGATCATTTTTCATATATAAATTATTTTCATCGGAGTTACGGATTAAAAGATATGATTTTCTAAAGTTTTATTGATTTTCTGGAATTTATTTAATTATTTAAATCAACATTATCCGAAACAGTAGCAGGGTGACGTCAATGTGACGTAATGCTGACGTCAGCAGTCAACGGTCGGCTGACCAGGGTCAAACCTGACAGGTGGGACCCACATGTCATACACTGTGACATTAGCAGAGGGGTTAATTTAATTTATTGCGTTAATTAACAAGTGGGGCCCAGCAGTCAGTGACTGATTAGGATTTTAATTGTTTTTATTAACCTAATTAGTTAATTAGGCACCTGACAGGGGGGACCCATATGTCATAGACACAGGGAGAGTGGCCCCACCAGTCAGTGACTGGGCAGCGCCCAGTCAGCCAGTTAACCAAGTCAACTGGTCAACTGGGGCCAGCCTGGCCCACTGGCATTGGCACTGGGGGTGGGACCCACCGGTGCCACGTCGGACCGGCCGCCGGAGAGCGCTCCGGCGAGCCCGAGCGCGGCGCCGAGCTCCGGCGAGCTCGGGATTCTCCTGTGGTGCTCGGTTTTGAGCGCGGCCGGTCACGTTCGAAAGCGGGCGATGGGCCGCATCTAGTGGGGGCAGTGGCGTCGCCGGAGATGCACCGGAGCGACGGCGGCGAGCATGTCGGCGGCGGCCGTTTCGGACATGCGATGGGTTCGGCGTTGCGGTGCGCTAGCGAGCGAGCAAAACAGCTAGGGGTGGCCTACGCAACGCGGCGATGCTAACGGGCATGAGCCCGAGACCATTTGGTCGTCGGAGCCACGCCGGCGACGAGGCGGGCGGCGGTGCATTCGGCTACGGTGGAGGAGCTCGCTAGGGGCCGCAAACGACGGCGGGAGGAGAGGGAGAAGGAGCGGCAGCTTACAGCGCTCCTGCAGGTGTGCAACGTGGGCTCGGGGGAGGCTCGACGGCGGTGAATCAACGGCGAGGTCGATGCGGTGGCCGAGGCAGAGGCGAGGAAGAATGCGGCGACGTGAGGGGCTCCGGGGCTCGATCCGGCAGCGTAGACGAAGCAGAGGAGCGAGGCGGAGCTGCTGGACTTGTCGGGGCGGCGAACGGGCGACGGTGGCCGCGCAGCTCAGCCGCGGCCGTCCACGGCGGCGTCGGGTGAGGTGGGAGAGAGCGAGGGAGAAAGGGGAGGGATGCTAGGGTTCGCCAGGGGGAAGCGGGGGGCCCTTATACCCAGCGCGCGCGGGCGCGCTGTCGAGCGGCGAGCGAGGGGGGGCCTGGGGTGCGCGCGCGGTGCTTGACAGCGGGGCGGCATGAGCAGTGCGAGAGGAGGGAGGAGGTGCGGGGTGGGCTGGGCCGCGCTGTAGCAGTAGGCCTAGTGCACAGTAGATCCTTTAGGCCTTTTTCCTTTTCTCTTTTCTCTTTTTCTGTTTCTTTTCTTTATTCCTTTTTTCTGTTTTGTAAATAGTTAGGCACCCATTAGAGTTTTGTAAAATATGAGAGCTGGCCCACAAATCACAGCACAATATATCCTACCACCAAAAACTAGTTTGGGGTAAATATCTTTTCATATTTATTTTAGATTAAATAAAAGGTAATTAAATATTGTCTTTAGTCACTGTTTGGGGATGTTTGAGTCACTTACCCAACTCCAATGATGTTGGTTTCAATTTTAGAATTGTCTCTGATTTATTTGCTATTTAATGAACAATTTAGTTTCTATGTTGGACAACTTTTATTTTCCACTTTCATTTAAATTTCCATTTGAATCAGGAGTTGAAATGCAATATGATGCTAATGATGATCATGCACTGTTAAACATGATGTCATGGCATAATCAAAAGGGTGGTTACTGTGGTTAACCACTGGGGGTGTTACACCACGTGGCCTTCCACCATTGAAACACCCCACAAGGACCTCAAGACGATCAATAAAGTGTAGGAACTGGTGGATGTCGTCCCAGCCAACTTCAGTGCCATCAGTAACAGTCGAGTTCTTACAGAATAACAAACGAGTAGTGTGCTTAACTTTGAAATAATGAAGGGAATCACAAATATAAGAAATATTAGTAAGAAGTAGCATCTTCATGAGAGAAGGGAATCACAAATCATTGCTACTTCTAAAGTCAAATTGTGATTAGTTAGACAGAATAGGTGGATTAAGAAGTAATCGAGGCAACATGCAAGAACCAGATACAAAACTAACATGGATGAACTACTGGAACGATGTCGGGGTGGAAGATCACAGTGAAGATGAGACCAGGTTCTGCTATTTCCATCAACATTCGTGCACCAACTTTCAGTCCGTAACACTTGAGAAAGTTTATCCAAGTTTGGCCATTAAAAAGCAGCGATCTTCTTGATTCATGAACCCAAATCGGAACTTATATCCATGGCTTGTCTTCAATGTGACCATTAAACTGGTGTATTCAGTTATGGCAAGGTCGACCATCTTGAGTACATGTGTTCTGGCAGAGCAAGGAATGCATTGAAGGAAAAATAATATGAGAACACAATGTATTCGCTATCCAAATCTAGAAATAATTTCCTATTTCACGTCAGTGTTGACCATGGTACTAGTACCTTTTATCCAAATATAGCAATCCAAATTTCCAAATTAGTCGACAGCATGTTCAAAAACCCCCACCCTCCCGGATAGAAAAGAGGATTCTAGGAACATACTGTGCGCATTTTAAAATCATGTGTTAGGATGAGAAGGAACAAGTGTGGCGTCTCACCGAGGGCGCAGAAATCTGTAGGGTCCTCGCACTTCGGGCACTGCAAATGAAACACACTAGATTTAGTAGGAAGAAAAATGCATCAACGGCAGCGGCTGCCATCCTAGGATTACCCGCGACCAAGGGACTAGGATTTATCGGGGATGGATGAAGAATTCGTACCTGGTTCTCCATGAGAAAACCCTACGCAATCGCCGAGAGGAGGTTTTCTCTGAACAAGCAGACGAGGGAGAAGGGGATTCAGGCCCAGTGAAATATTGCTGCTTCGTCCGTCCAGCTTACTGCTACTACTGGAAAGGTGGGGTTTTTTGTGGTTTGATGGCTCATTGGGCATTACTGCGGCGCTACGACCGGGGTGAGTCTACCGTGCAGTTGGGCACTCTAATTTGGTGCATGGCTCGTGGAACCTGTTGCCGAATGCCCCACATATCAGCGAAAGGAAGTAGAAAGGCAGGAGTAACTAGTTACACATAAATATATTTTCGATAGAGAGATGCTCCCTCTGTAAAGAAATATAAAAATCTTTTATATCCCCTACCGCAAGAGTAACTGGATGCCCCACATATCGGCGAAAGGAAGTAGAAAGGCAGGGGTAACTAGCATCACATAACTTTATACATAAGAAAAATCAAGGGGAATATATAACATAATATGGGGGTTCACATGAGAATATAATACTCAGATAGGCTGATGGTTCTGGACTTTGGGACACAGGCCAGTGGGCCTACATGTTTGGGGGCCCATGTGTTCTAACTCAGTGCATTTGATATTGCAAGCGATCGGTACGTCACTGGTTTTAGATGCTGTCGCAAGGCGAATGCAGAAAATTAAATAAAGCACGACAGCTGTTAGAATGAAATCGAACGACAGTTCCTAACCAGCAATCAGAGTTGCAATTCTTTCACGATATCCTACATGATAAATAATACTGTCGTACTACTTATACACACTGGACACTTGTTTCACCATGTCATATTATTACATCAAAAGCTCTCGGAGGATAGATCAGTTCGGCAGTTGCGTGCTGCTACTGAAGAATTTCAAAGTTGATTTGGACCAGCTCTCCTTACCGAGAAAGTTCGATTTTGACAACATCCCCTACCGCAAGATTTGATAGAGTTTTGAACCTTGACCATCCTTTAGCATCAATCATCATGCGACCATCCTTTGTACTTACGGTATATTGAGCAGGTTAATTCACACCAAGGCTGCGCATGGTAAGAGAAACTTGGCCACGGTCGCCCGGATTATTGAATGACCCCCTCGTTGCTCTAGGAATTCTCTGTTTGCAAACAAGAAGACATACACAAACAGTTAGATCAACATAGTGAATCATGTGAAACAACATGGAAAGAAAGAAGCACTTGGGCTGCCAATGCTTACCAAGAAGGTGGAGATGTCGGTTTTTGTAAGGACTTTGGTATATGCAGTGCAAACTGCAGCCCAGTCTGTTGCCGGTGCAAGTGCTTGTTCCGTTGCTGCTGCACAGGCCGAAGCAGATGCAAGTGCAACTTCAAGTGTTGGTACAGGTGCCGTAGCCATTGCTGGTGCCCATGCCGGTGCGATTGGTAGTGCCGCAGCTGCTGCCGGAGATGGTGCTCCTTGTGGAGCTAGTGCCGGTGTTGGAGCAGGGGCCCGTGTCGGTGCCCGATCCTCCGGTAGATCAGCCTGATCCGCTGACGCGGTTGGTGCCCAATCCTTTGGTGGATTAGACTGAGCTGCTGTCGCTGTCAGTGCCAGAGCCAGTGCCGTCGGAGAAGGTGCCGGTGCTCGATCCGATGCTTAAGGTGGTACCAATGTGCGAGACAGCAGCGATCGTCTCTGGTCTGCTATGATTTCATACTTCAGCTTTCTAACTTCACTAGGCTCCGTGACCTTGATCCAGTCTTTTTCTTCACTTCTTCTAAACGCGAGAAGGACTAATTGTGGTGTGTTTGTTAAACTAAACTGTAGTTCATCATAGGGCTTCAGATTGTACTCAGACAACAGACTGATCCAATTGTGTCCAGTAATATAAGTGATGGACAGTGCCTTCGTTACTGACACGACATAAGAAGTGAAACCTGAAAAAATAACCATCATAGAGCAAACCAAACGGTTAATTCTGTAACGAATGTCACATGAAAAAACCTACATCGTAAAATTGCAGCAAAAGTAAGAAAACATGACAGTAAATCAATAAGATTTAGACAGTAAATCAATAAGATTTAGACAGTAAATCAATAAGATTTACTTGATGTGACATGAGTGAATCCTTACCAGGAAATCACTATGTTCAAGTTCTAAATTGAAGGTTGATCGTTGAATTACGGGTGGCATGCAGGGCCCCTGCTTACTCCCACAAGCAGGACAGTCCAAAGGTCATGACAAATCATATGGACCGAACATCCATGGGACTGGAAATCTTGGTGGGTGTGATAAACCCTGCAATGCATACAGATATTGGAGTGTAACCATAATTGATAAACCGCCCTCACAAGAAAGATGATCTGGATACTTCAAAATATACAGACTGAATTGAGTGGACAGACATTAACATAGATTGTTCTCAGGACTCACCACACAACAAAAGCGGCAGTACTAAACAATACAGGGTTCACACACACAAATCAAGTACTGAACAATAGTACTTACTACAGACAAGCAAAGTTGCACTAATTAAACTCTGCAGACTATTTCTTGCAACCGACCTACGGATGTACCCCACATAACTGACTAGGCCATGGACTTCATGAGAGATATCTACCAGCACCATCGACATCTCGTCCACCTTGGAGAACCTAACAGAGTGGTCTTTCCACTCATAAACATGACGATGAAGACAGTCCGCATCAGATTTGTCGGGAAGCTTTACAAGAACCACACCATTCATAATCGAAGGCACAACTAGGAAATTGTTGTGGTGAAGTACACCCTCGAGAACACGCCTGACAACAATGCTATCGGAAAACACATGTTCACGACACGTGGTGACAAGGACACAACAACTGGATAGTTTAGTAGTAGAACTCATCCTCAGGTCTTCCAGTTCACACTGCATGACTTTGAGAACTTCATCTCCACCGCGGACCTGGTTCTAATTAAAACAGAAACCAAATATTTTATTACTACCTCCGTTCATAAATATAAGATGATTTTCGATATTTTACTCCATATGAGACTACATATACGCACAGAAATGAGTGATCAAAGACACTAGAACAGGTCTTCAAAGGCATGAGAGCAGAGGGATTACTTGCAATATCCATAACACAAGTTGCTGAGGCTACTATACTCTCTTCAAAGGCATGAGAGCTAAAATCTTGCATTTCCTACAGCTAGCATTGATGTTCATAAAGTAGTTGAAAGTGATCTATAAGAAAAATCAGTGTTATGTGCAATAATCATGTGTATATCAACCTCTCGCATGTTTTGGTCAAAAGAGCAATTTAGAACCGTCACTTGCCACTCAAAAATCACATGCAAGATCACCCAGAAAGTTGTACTACTAGTACTAGTACTGCGTGTTAGATGAAAAAACATGATCAAAATCACCAAAAAGATCGTCAAGAAGAGATATTACCTGGACTTGCTTAACGAGGGATCCCAGAGAGGGGGGCTTGGACATGGCGATGGCCTTGAGCTTGTCTGTGGTAGTCTCGGTGGGGTGCTTGCACTTCTTCGTACCCTGAGCCTCGACGGTTTTGGCCAGAGCCATAGACATAACTTCGGCCGATGCTCCAGGGTCCATCAAGAAACTGTCAAATAGAAATAAAATAAAAGAAACCATAATCACAAACCCAAAAGAAGAACAGAGAGGGAGTTATAGGATCAGTCTTGGGGTTGCAAGACCGGGCCTTGGCCAGAAGCAACACCATTGATGCGCTCACCTTTCCTTCTTTGCGAGAGAAGAACAATGGAAGAAGAGCGTCGGGGTTTTCTTGAAGAAATGAGGAATAAGATGATGGAGAAGCGAGTTGGGGTTTTCTTCAAGAGAGGAAGATGAGGGAGAAGAGTGAAATGATGGTTGCTTCGTCCGTCCAACTTACTGCTGGAAAGGTGGGGGTTTTGTGATTTGACGGCTCATTGGGCATTACAGCGGCGCTTCGCCCGGTGTACTCTACCGTGCAGTTGTGCACTCTAGTACAGAGTAATTTAGTGCATGGCAAGTGGACCCCAATGTTGGCTGTCCCACACGTCAGCGAAAGTTAGTAACAAGGTTCCCGACGACCGTCGAGGAGGATCCGCACGGTAGAGCGTGTCCACTGTTTCTGAAGAAAAAAATGTTTACAACAAGCGTTTCCACTCTTACGATGGAGGAGGGCGAAACACGGCAGCCACTTGAACTTACACAGTACTCCAACTACTAGCCCTGTGCAGTGGTTCATACGTCAGTACTATATAATCTTGTTGCTAGTGAAGTAAGATATGATGATAACAAATGATGTTGTGCGCATGTCAACTATATGAACAGTAATGTAACATACCCCTTTTTTGACTGTCCGATCGAGAATGAACGGTGAGATCAATGTTAATAGAACTAGGTCTACAACACACGGAGAGTACGGTGCTACAGTACTCCACGGAACTTAAACCATATGAAGCATGAATCAGTGTTAGGCAGGGTGTATGAAGGGTGCATGGGAGCAAAAGTTCCCTTCTCGACCCACTTTTGGGTGTTTGGCAGAGTGCATGAAGGGTGCATGAGTCCACAGTAGTAGGTTAACACAAATACACTAGGAGCATCCATGAAGAGGGGTGCTCAGATGAGCATGCACGAAGAGGAAACAACTATATTGAGATGAGAATGCAACCAAACACACCCACACGCTTTGTGCTATAGTGACTGATCTGCACCGTCTGAGTTTGATCCAATGGTCATGTTGCGCCGAGACATGGACATGCCCATGCAGAGGATACCTAAACACCGCCGAAGTATCTCTTCTTATCGAGGTGCACGACGTTGGTGATGCAGGGTGCCACCGCCCGCAGAGCCCGCTCCCGGTCGACGGGAGCCAGCTCGTCAAAGACGGCATCCAATGGCATGAATGGATTCCAGTGATGAAGCCCTGAGAGGATTCGCCCGGCAATGGCGACGGCCGCCCGCAACCCCTCCTTGTCCAGCTCCGCCCCCACCATCGCGCGGAGACGGCTCAGCTCCTCGGAGATATAGGTGAAGAAGGAGACCAGGTCAGGAAGCCGCAGCTCGTTGAAGTCGACGGGGTGGTCGAACGGGTTTAGCCCGATGACCGGCAAGGTCGCGCTGGCACGATGGTAGGCATCGCGCAGCCGCAACACGTGGGTCGCAACATGGTCCACCAAGTGGTTGAGGCGATCCTGGACCTCGTCACGATCGGCCCACTCGCGCTCCAGCCGGCTCGCATGACCGCCTATCGTATCTCTCGCTTTCTGCAGCAACGCCGCCGACGCCTCGAGCATCTTTGTGGTGGACGCCTGCCGCTTTTGAAGCTCCGTGAACTCCCGCACATAAAGGAGGAGCATGGCACTCCTCTCCTCCTTGAGTTCACGGAGCTCAACGTCCTTGGCCCTGAGCTCCGCATCCTTGGCATGGAGCTCCAGTGTCAGGCGCCTCACCTCAGAGTCCTTCATCTAGTGCGCCGCCATGGAACCAGGTAGAAGCAATGGGGAGAGGAAGCAAAGGGGGCAAAACGGCTGAAAGGCAATGCAATCTACGGGAAGGCGGAGGGAGCCAGCCGAGGAGCGGGGTGAATCTTTTGGTTTTCACCATGGGAAAACACCAGTCGACGACTTTTCACTTCACAGAGCAATGGGTTTTATAGGCGGAGTCATCATGACTAATTGCTGCCGCACCTGCTCCCGTCAATAAAAAAATAAAAATCCTGCCGAACCCAAAGACCAGTGCAACGCAGCGGTGGATATTTAAATTTACCTACCGGCAAGGAGAGAAAAAAAGGGGTGAAAAAACAAATGTGGCGGCGGCCTAGCTACTCGGTCGCACTAGCCCAACTAGCTAGCCACCGTGCTTGACTGATGTACTCGGCCGGAAAGGTGGGCTTTTGTGATTTGATGACTCATTTACTTGCCTCGGCGCTACGACCGAGGAGGACCCAGAAAACGTGCGGTAGGGCGTCCCACGTCTCGGCAAGGAAGAAAATATGCGTACACCACCCGGGAGGACCCAGAAACCGCGTGGTAGGGTGTGCCACGTCTCGGCACAGAGGGAAAATGTGCGTGTAAAAATAAACTGTATCAAACTACCTATGGTTTGAACTCGGGACCCAGCCAGTCGGTCGAAAACACCCCACTAGCCACACAACTTCATCATGGTTACGTGGCACGGAGGATAGGTGTGGTTAGCTCCGTCTCGACCAGCCACAACGTCTCTTGTTCTAGGCGATTCATCTATTTTCCTAGCATTTTTTTAGTTATAATAACACCACGGCAAGTTCGCGCCGCTCTTCGTGTGTGCCCGTGCGTCTAAAGGTTGTACTACTAGATGGAGAGGAGAGAGAGGGATGGCAGACATGGGACCCACCAGTAAGTCAGTCAACGTTAATGCACCTGTTGACGAGCCACTCCCTCTACTCTACTCAATGTAATACTGTATAAAATCAAGTTATGGGACAAAGTCAACAACCGTTGCAGTTTCAGGCTATCGACGTACGCTTTGTACTTCAGGTTGCTGGTTCAAATCTCGTCCTTCAGATTTGTTAGTTTTAGGTCTAAATTTGATCAATGACAAGTGGGCCTCCCGTGTGTTGTTCCGATATTTAAGTGTAGGATGGTTTTTTTGCAGAAACACTTTGCGCGGTTAGACAAGTTACGGCACCAGTTACACGTATTTTGTAAGTTTAGGAACAAAAATGACAGCGGCATAGAATATCACATGCTCCCCGCAGCTTAGATGCTATGGTGATACGAGATTTTACGTCGTTGGATCTGAGATCTAATGGCTTGGGAGTAGTCTTTGTAATTATGTGCAATTTCAAAACTCTCCATGGTTTTTTTTTCCAAAAAACCATTCAGGCCTCGTGTGAGCCACTGGATCTTGGATCCAACGGCTCCCAATAGCTCATATTAGGTGCTTTCCGCAGCTTAATTAGCCACTACGGTGATATGAGCATCTAGGTCGTTGGATCTGAGATCCAATGCCATGTGCGTAGTATTTGTACTTTCTGCGCAATTCCCAAACTCTTTGAGGCCTATATTGCAAAAACATTCAAATCTCCTACTGCGAGCCGTTAGATCTCTTGGGAACTCGTATCAGCATATAATCTACGGTGTGGGAGCACCTCATATTCCCCCGTGCGAGAAAACATCAGGTGCTCTCGCAGCTTGGATGCTACGGTGATACGAGCTTCGAGGTCGTTTGATCTAAGATCCAATGGCATCTGAGTAGTCTTTGTGCTTGTGGGCTGCGCCCAAACTCTTTGGGGGCTTTTCTGCAAAAACATTTGAACCACCAAGGAGTCGGATCCAACGGCTCTGAGGAGCTTCTATCACCACAACATCTAAGGTGTGGTAGCACATGATATTTTTAAACACAAGAGAATATGAGGTCTTCCCTCATCTTGGATGCTACGATGATACGAGCTTTGAGGCTATTGGATATGGGATCCAAGGGCATCTGAGTAGTTTTGGTACTAATTGTGTGCAATTCCCAAACTCATTAAGGTTTCTTGTAAAAATATTAAGACATCTATGAGCCGCTATATCTCAGATCTACACGCTCCAAGGAACTCGTATCACCATATAGCATCTAAGGTGTGGGGGCACATGCTATTCTCTCGGGGGGCGGGGCGTGCACAACCCATCGGTGTTTGGGAGGGTGGGGACAAATATAATGTTCAAAAAATATAATCCAAACAATCCTAAATGGAGCTTCACAATTTTATCTATGGTCGAGGGGTTATCCCCCAACAATCTACATAGCTCCGCCTATGCAAGAGGTGTTGTTGGTATCAAAAACGGCAGACCTCGGGGTAGGGGGTCCCGAGCTATGGATCTAGGATCGATGGGTAACAAGGGACGACGAACACAGTGTTTACCCAGGTTGGGGCCCTCTCGAAGAGGTAATACCCTACGTCCTGCTTGATTGTATTGATTGTATAACATGGTTTACAGAGTAGATCTTCCTCGAGATCAGTATGAGCTAAACCCTAGGCTACGGGGGGATGAAGATAGCTCTGCCCCTAATGACTACAACCCTCGGTTTATATAGACACCGATAGGGTTGGGGTTACCGAAGCTAGATTACAACAAGAGGGAAAGAGATCTCGTCCACCCTTGACTTGGAGGGCACACCACGGCTTCACAGGTCTCTGGTCACCACACGGCTCCACCAGTCCGGCCCATATACAATGGGTCGTTGCCCCGAGGACCCCTTAGTCCATGACTCCCTCAGTAGCCCCCAAACTTGCCTCCAACGCCGAGGATCATCTTCTAGAATCTTCACATCACCGGCTTGCGAGACGAGTTCCTCCATTCCATTTGAAGTCGTGCAGATTCCGCCGAATATGATCCAGAACCCGATCTAATATACTCAGGCCCGGACAGTCTTAGGATTCTAAGATCCAAATACATCTCAAAACTAAGGTGGGGGCACCGAAGTTCAATACCGTTCCTCGGGGTAAGGACCTTACACGCTTTTCAGAGAGCACGCGGCCCAATGCTGCCGTTCCATGCACCCGTCCTTTCGGCTTCACGATAAGACGCCTATTTATAGATCCAAAAGTGTTGAGAACAGTTATCCTCCCCCTTTCTCCAAGAACATCATCGAAGCAATCTTCCGACGCCATGGCCGACATCCCAGGTTCATCCTCGTGCCCTCACGGCCCGCTCCTAGGCGATTGGTCAAGTTGTTCAGTCTCGCGCATCCAGCTAAGTCGCTTGCAGACACAGCGCTTCCTCCCTTTGGCCGATCTGGTCCCAGTCCGTGCCGGTCTCATCTCCATTGATGGTCACGCCCTTGCCGAGAACTCCCCCACCCCAAGCAAGGAGGAGAGAGTATGTCTCATACCCTTCCTTCTGAGAGGTTTGGGTTTCCCTATCCATCCCTTTCTATGAGGTCTACTAGAGTTCTATGGGATCCAACTCCACAACCTCACCCCAGGGCCCATATTGCACATTTCTGGCTTCGTGGCCTTGTGCGAGATATTTCTATGTTGCGAGCCCCACTTTGACTTGTGGAGGAAGTACTTTTGTCTTGTCCCTCGCCTCCGGGAGGGATCTATATTTGAGGTAGGAGGTGCTGAGGTATGGCGAATAGCTAGGACGGGGTACCCAATCGGGACCCCACAGAAAGATCCCGAAGGATGGACTTCGGAGTGGTTTTACATCGAAGACGTTCCCCTTACCGATCCAATTCGGCAAGGGCTACTAGAATATTCGAATGACTCGCTTATAAAGCGGAACAACTGGCGGCCCAAGGGTCCTTCCCAAAAGGACAGCGAAGAAGTGCGGGCCTTGTCAGCCAAGATTAGGCTGCTAACCAGCAGCAAGTTGACCATGGTTGAAGTTATGGACATCGCCATTACTCGATGCGTGCAACCCCTCCAACAGCGGGGTCACCCCTTATGGTGCTATAACGGGACCAACGATGTGACACATCACCAGCGGCAAGGGCCAGACAACAAGGCGGCATTGGCTAAAATACTAGCCGACTTCTTCAAGGGGGACAAAGCAGAGTTCGCTCGCATGAGTATTCGGGAAGGCTACTCCGGATACAATCCGGCGGACTGGGTAAGCCACAATCCATTATTTTGAGCCCACATATCATCGAATTCTCAATGATCGCCACTTGAACAGGGATGGAGGCATCAAGTTGCGTCCATCAGTTGCCCTCCTCCCGAACCAGAGAATCATTCTCGCGAAGGCAATCCGGGGTATCATGATGACCCAGAGACGTCGATCGAATTTGAAGACGGGGTGTTCTATCAGGAGGGCCTTGACGGCGTCAGGGTGGCCGTGACAGCCGATCACCCCAGGGTTCTTCCTTCTTCTAAAGTAAGTGAAAAGAAGACCCCCTCCCGAACAGGGCGCTCGTCTCGCGCTACCCCCCTGTGCTGACTTGTGCTCCCAAGGGTCACCGTACTACGCGTAAAAATGCCTCAGGAGGAGCGCGGACCGCGCCAGCTTCAACCCTTGACGGGAGATCAAAACGGAAAGCTTCCGCCGAGGCGGACGCACCTGCCCCTTCTGCCCAGAGGTAACGCATTTTAGAATTGCAGCGAGGATCACCTTTGTCATTTGTTTATTAAAGCCCGCTCAACTTTGCAGAAGGCGTGTGTCTCTACATCAATCCGAAGATTTCCCAGATGCGCCGGACCGCAATTCCGGTCCCCAGTCTTCGGCACGGGCCAGAGCCCCCTCCGAATACGCAGCGGCTGGCGTGCCTCCGGTGCACTCCGACGATGTTTCGGTCACTAATTCTGAAGTCGAGAGCGTAATGAGCCATCACCGCCGGAGGGAGACTTTGCGCCAGACCGCCTTTACCAAACAGGAGTTTAATGCTTTTAATTCAGTAGACACGTACCTTGGAGCGGCCCGGACAGGTCTTGATGGGATTGCCGGTCTATTTGCTGCCAAGGTGCAGGTATATAGCTTGAGAGCAAGTTCCCTAACTAACTCGCCCCCAAGCCTTAATTCGGGCAGGACGGCCGAGTTAAGGATTTCTAATGATGTAATTTTGTAGGCCGCAAGAGAGCATAGCAAAAAATTGGCCGAAGAGCTTGAGACTAGCCGGAAACATTTGGTCGACACCAAGGCTGGATTGGATGCGGCTCGAGAAGCCAGCAGCGATAAGTCCGGTAAGTGAGAAGAACCGCTTCCCAACTCGGGGAAGGGTATATGGTGTATTTTATGTGTTCACACTGTTTTCGTCATGCAGCCACGGAGGCCGCGAACGAGTTGCGCAAAGAGCTTTAGGCTGGTAAACGCGTGTTGTCGCGGAGTTATGAGGAGAAAAATGAGCTCAAGGCGGAGAATAAACGGCAAGCCGAAAAAATTGAGAGTTTAAAGACTCAGCTGGCACAAGCTTTGGGGGAAAACCAAAAGCTAAAAGGTGGCATATATGGTAAGCGCTGATCGCACCGCGCTGTTGGTCCGTGTCATTGATGTGTTAATGACGATGTGCAACACCTATTTGTTAGGTCTCATGACTGGACGACCCGAGGAAGAAGTAGGCACTTATGATGGGAACCTATTAAAGATACTGTCGAAGACCTACGAGAAGGCCCGGAAAGCCCTGAAGAGCATGGCGAAGGTGTTATGGCCGTCAAATGCGCCTCCAGAGAGTATGTCCGATCTAGCCAGTCTCTTTAAAGGGGCTCGGCGAAGGTTTGAATTATGGCAGATCTCGGCCTATCGAGAAGGAGCGTGCGAGGCGTGGGCTATGGTAAAGACCCGCTTCACCAAGCTGGACCCGATGCATATGGCCCGGGTTGGACCCGTGGGTCCGGACGGTCAGGAGATACCACTGAGCTTGGTGTACAACGACGTGATGCAAGCCGCTCACTATTCTCAGAAGGACTGTGCTTTAGAGCAATTGATAGATAATGTCGAGAAGGAGTAATTTTGTCAATTCTATGTATCCATGTACTTTACGTTGACCGTGCTCAATCTGCGTTCTTATTTATTTTTGAAAGAATGTTGTCTTAGCAGGCCATCGGCTTCTACCTCCCAACCATAGATCGGGAAGTGTTCCATACTTTGTGCTGTGAAAACAAAACAATACTTCGGGAACAAGGCAATCCGGCCATCTGGCTTAAACAGACAAAACATGTGCGGAGAGTTATGTTATATTACTATTTGACATAAGAAAGATATTCTGATGAAAATAGTTCCTCCAAGGGTTCCTTACTCTAGGTAAAATAATAATCCAGATACATAAGATCAACGGACACCAATGGCTTTAAAAAATAACCTTGGTGGTAAGCTCGAGGCTATATTCACTTCCCTTAGGCCGACTTATTGTATTCTGTAAGAACGCTAGCTTTCGGCTTCTCCCGTTTGAGGTACGGTCCCGGGTGACCCAGTCGTAACAATCGTAGAGGTGCTCCCTTTACTCCCTAGCCGAACAATCGGGAACGTAGGGGTAATCACAGGAGCCAGGCAACCCAACTTGGCAAAGATCTTGAGTCAAACAAGTGCATATGTTGGCTTAACATGTATGAGAAGGATGCAATCATAACGAATGCGGTGTATGCATTTATGCGGCTCGTCTAAGGGAGCCCCCAAGCGATGATGGGTATTACATTTAATGGTATATAGTAGGGGGCTGGTGAGGTTCAATTTAACCGAACTAGCACCACGATGAAAGAGAGAAAAAGGTAAAAAAGAAAAACAAGGCGAAAATTGACGTCGGACTTAGGCGTAAAAATGCCGCAGCCTTGCTGCGTTCCACGGGTTCGGCTCGAGGCCGTTGTCAGATGGGCGGCAAAGACGATACGCTCCTCCTACAAGTACTTCATCGATGATGTACGGTCCCTCCCATTTAGGTGATAGTTTATTCTTCTGTTTTTCGGGGAGTTGGAGGATAAGGTCTCCCACGTTGTATGTCTTTGCCCGCACTTCGCGGTTGTGGTAACATCGTGCTTGCTGTTGATAGAACATGGACCGAGCCCGAGCTATGTCTCGCTCTTCTTCCAGTGCGTCTAGATCCTCTTGCCGATCGAGCTCGGCTTCCTTTTCTTCGTACATGTGCACTCTAGGCACGCCATGGATGAGGTCGCATGGGAGAACTGCTTCCGCACCGTATACCCTAAAAAATGGTGTGTATCCGGTTGACCAATCAGGGGTGGTGCGTAGCCCCCATAGTACGGAATCAAGTTCCTCGACCCAATGGCAGTCAGATTGTTCAAGGGATCGAACTAGTCTAGGCTTAATGCCGCTCATAATGAGTCCATTGGCCCGTTCGACCTGCCCGTTGGTCTGTGGGTGGTACACCGAGGTGTAATTGAGCTTGATGCCCATTTTGCCGCACCAGTCTTTGACCACCTAGGCGGTGAAGTTGGTACCATTATCGGTAATTATGCTGTGGGGGACACCGTAACGGTGTACGACATCGGATAAGAATTCGACAACTGGTCCGGATTCTGCCGAAGTGACGGGTCTTGCCTCAATCCACTTGGTGAATTTGTCGACCATGACCAATAGGTACTTCTTTTTGTTTGTCCCCCCTTTGAGTGGCCCGACCATGTTGAGACCCCAGACCGCGAAAGGCCAAGTTATCGGTATCGTCTGAAGGGTTGTGGGGGGCATATGGCTTTGATTTGCAAAGAGCTGACATCTGACGCAGTGCTGGACTAATGTCCGGGCATCTTTGCGGGCGATAGGCCAGAAAAAACCTGCTCAGAAAGCTTTGCTGACCAAAGCCTGAGCCGCCGTGTGGTGTCCGCCCATGCCTACGTGTATCTCTGCCAAGAGTTGCTGCCCCTCCTCCTCGGTGATGCATCTTTGTAAAACTCCTGTGGTACTCTTTTTATAGAGTTCGCCTTCATGGACCTTGTATGCTTTAGAGCGCCGAACTATACGCCGCGCTTCAGTTTGGTCCTCCGGAAGCTGCTTTTGTGTGAGATAGGCTAGCAGGGGTTCTGTCCAGGTTGGTGTTACGACCATGACTTCATGGGCGGAGGGTGTTTCCTCGACTGCGGAGCCGCCGATGGAATGGTCGTCTGGCACGTTGTCCGGTGAGGCGTTGTTAGCAGGCTCATGTGTTGATGCGCTAGTGAGGTTGTCCTGCCACACCACGGAGGGCTTAAAGAGCCACTCAAGGAAGGTGTTTTTGGGAACAGGGTCGCGCTTGGCGCCCATGCGGGCGAGGACGTCGGCTGCTTGATTGCTGTCTCTAGCGACATGGTGAAATTCTAGGTCCTCGAATCGGGCCGATATCTGGAGGACTGCGTTTCTGTAAGCCACCCTCTTGGGGTCCTTGGCGTCGAATTCGCCGTTGAATTGAGAGATCGCTAGGTTTGAATCTCCCCTTACCTCGAGGCACTGCACTCCCATTGTTGTGGCCATACGAAGGCCATGTAGTAGCGCTTCGTATTCGGCTGCGTTGTTGGAGTTCTTGTACATTATCTGTAAGACATACCGAATAGTGTCGCCTGTGGGGGAGGTTAAGATGACCCCAGCCCCCAGTCCGGCTAACGTCTTTGAGCCATCGAAATACATTGTCCAGTGTGAATATGTACTGTATTCCTGGGGTAGTTCGGCTTCGGTCCATTCGGCAATAAAATCGGCCAGCACCTAAGATTTAATGGCTAGCCGTGGTTTGTATGTTATCTCGAAGGGGAGGAGCTCGATGGCCCACTTGGCGATGAGGCCCGTGGCATCTCTGTTATTGATTATATCTTTCAAGGGGACCTCTGATGCCACTGTGACTAAACATTCTTGAAAGTAGTGTCGAAGCTTTCGAGAGGCCATGAAGACTGTGTAAGCTATCTTTTGATAGTGCGGGTACCGTGTTTTACATGGCATTAGCACTTCAGACACATAATAGACCGGCTTCTGCACTTGAAATTTATGGCCCTCGGATTCCCTTTCCACCGCGAGCACCGCACTGACCACCTGATTGGTGGCTGAGACATATAGCAACATGGGCTTGCCAACACTAGGTGAGGTTAAGATAAGGTTGCTGGCTAGGAGTGTTTTAATCTCCTTGAGCGCCGCAGTTCCTTCGTCTGTCCATTGGAAATTCTTGGTCTTTTTGAGCAGCTTGTAGAGTGGTAATGCTTTTTCTCCGAGGCGGGATATGAAGCGGCTCAAGGCTGCCACGCATCCTGCCAGCTTCTGAACATGTTTGAGCTCTGTTGGTATTGCAAGCTGAGATAGCGCTCTAATTTTGGCTGGATTGGCCTCGATTCCTCTATGGGAAATGATGAATCCGAGCAGCTTTCCGGCGGGGACCCCGAAGATACATTTTTCTGGGTTGAGCCGTATTTCATAAGCTCGCAAGTTGTCGAAGGTTTGGCGTAGGTCGTCTACCAGTTGGTCTATGTGTTTGGTTTTGACAACCACATCGTCCACGTATGCCTCGACCGTTTTGCCAATTTGATTTTCGAGGCATGCTTGAATCATGCGTTGGTATGTGGCTCCTGCGTTTTTCAATCCGAACGGCATGGTGTTGAAGAAGAAGGGTCTGTAAGGGGTAATGAATGCGGTTGCCGCCTGGTCGGACTCTTTCATCTTGATCTGGTGGTATCCGGAGTATGCGTCAAGAAAACATAGTAAGTCGTGTCCGGCAGTGGCGTCGATGATCTGGTCTATCCTTGGCAGGGGTAAAGGATCCTTAGGGTAGGCCTTGTTAAGGTCTTTGAAATTGACACAGAGCCGCCAGGACTTATCCTTCTTTGGTACCATTACCAGGTTTGCTAACCACTCGGGGTGCTTGATCTCACGGATGAATCCGGCCTCCAACAGTTTTGCGAGTTCTTCGCCCATGGCTTGTCGTTTGGGTTCGGAAAATCGGCGCAGGGTCTATTTCACTGGCTTAAAGCCTTTTAGAATGCTGAGGCTGTGCTCTGCTTTCCTGCGTGGGATTCCTGGCATGTCTCAGGGGTGCCAGGCGAATATGTCCCAATTTTCACGCAGGAATGTCCTTAATGCCTCGTCGACTGCGGGGTCCACTTGTGCTCCTATGGACGCTGTTTTGTCGAGATCTGTTGGGTGCACTTGAAATTTTACTGTTTCATCTGCTGGCTTGAATGACGTGGATTTTTGTCTTTTACTGAGAACCACATCGTCCCTGTCGACGGTAGTGCGTAAAGCTGTTAATTCTTCGGTCGCGAGGGCTTCAGATAGTGTCTCTAGGGCGAGAGATGTCGTTTTGTTTTCGGCTCTCAAGGCTCTGCTTGGGTCGCTTTTAAGTGAAATTACCCCATTGGGCCCTAGCATTTTGAGTTTCATATACCCGTAATGTGGTATGGCCTGAAATCTCGAGAATGCCTCTCGCCCTAGAAGGGCGTGGTATCCGCTGCGGAAGGGCACAATGTGGAATAGCAAGGGTTCAGATATGTAGTTATCGGGTGTGCCGAACACAACATCGAGGGTTATGCGTCCCGAGCAGTGTGCCTCCCTAACGGGTATTATATCGCGGAATGTAGTGCTACTGTGTTCCATGCGAGACCTGTTGACCTGCATCTTCTCGAGCGTATCCTCGTAAATGAGATTGAGGCCGCTGCCTCCGTCCATTAGTACTTTAGTCAGCCGGAAGCCATCGATGATGGGGTCGAGGACCAGTGTGGCCGGTGCGTGGCTGACGTGGTGGCTTGGATCGTCCTTCTCATCGAAGGTGATAGGAGTATTCGCCCATGGCTGTGCGGCTGCCACTTGATATATCTGGCTGAGCTCCCGAAGAGCCTTTTTCCTTTTGCTGTTTGAGGTGAACGTCTCATATACCGTAAGGACATTGTGGTCCTGTGGTGAGGCTGAAGATTGTTTATCTGGGGGTGTAAGGCCCAAGATTGGTTCGCCATATTTGGCCACTTGTCTTACCACCCAGCAGGCTTGAAGTCTGTGGGTTGGGTTTGTGTCTAGCAAGACCGAATGTATTGGGCATGGTTTATCCAGCAACTCATCTAACACCGATCTGGGCCTGGCTTTCTTGTCATTGGGCTCGCACTCCTGTGACTGATTTGTGTAGGCTTGTTTAAGGCGAGGCATTCCATGGTGCGCGGTGGGCTGTGGCCCCATGCTCAGCTGTTGCGCCCTCCATGGCGCAATATTTGCGCACCATGTCTGATAGTTCGGTGAAGCTTTGAATTCGGCAGTGCGCGAGGGCGTTTAAGAGGCCCTCATCCCTGCAGTTGAACTGGAAGGCTTTAATTATTTCTTTGTCACAGCAAGGTGCCATCCTGTTTTTTACCAGGAGAAATCTAGCCCAATAATGGTTGAATGTCTCGTTTGGCAGCTGTTTGACGTACATGAGGTCCCATATGTCTGGGCTTCCCGAATCCGGAGAGTATTTCGTGTGGTGGGTGGGCGGGAAAATTTCGTGAATTCCCCCCTGCCGCGGATCCGGACTGTCCTTGATGGGAGGTTGAGGCATGTCCGGTCCTGACCGCATAGGACTCGGATCCGAACTGGTGAGTGGCCGGATAGGCTCAAGGCCGGGACTTGTGTCAGGTGTTATGTCCGGACGTACATCCGGGCTGGTGTCTGACTACGAGCTGGAGATTCGAGTGTACACCGTCTTTAGCTTACATGGTTGTGGCCCCTCCTGTGCCTCTTTGACTGTGGCGACGAGGTGCGTGACCAGAGGGGTGTTTATTTCTCGGTCATCGGGTTTAAGCCTGATCCAGTCGTAGGCTGTAGGCCTGATAACAGATATTCCTATTGCGTGGAACAGATCTGCCAACTGATCTGCCGGCTGGGCACATAGGGGTGCCGAACGCTCTGGTGAATCAACGGGAGGCCCTGCGGGTGGTCCGTCGGAGTTGAGCTTCGGGGCCGGACCTTGAAAGATACCGGACTTTCGTGAGTTTGCTAGTCCTGGGGTCGATGCCCCTGGACTGACGGATCCTTCAATGGGGGTGAGGTCTTCGATCTGGTCGAGGCGACCGGTGGGGTTGGCGCGCACTAATATGCCGCCGAAGACGAGGAGGTGACTAGGGGCGGTAAAGCCCTCGGTACGGGTGCGGTCTCCATCGACCGGTTGAGCCATCAACCCTCTTGGCGATCGCACAGCGGAAATCTCAATGAAAGCACCAATGTCGGTATCAAAACCGGCAGACCTAGGGGTAGGGGGTCCCGAGTTGTGGATCTAGGATCGATGGGTAACAAGGGACGACGAACACAGTGTTTACCCAGGTTTGGGCCCTCTCGAAGAGGTAATACCCTACGTCCTGCTTGATTGTATTGATTGTATAACGTGGTTTACAGAGTAGATCTACCTCGAGATCAGTATGAGCTAAACCCTAGGCTACGGGGGGATGAAGATAGCTCTACCCCTAATGACTACAACCCTCGGTTTACATAGACACCAATAGGGTTAGGATTACCGAAGATAGATTACAATAAGAGGGAAAGAGATCTCGTCCACCCTTAACTTGGAGGGCACACCACGGCTTCACAGGTCTCCGGTTACCACACGGCTCCATCCAGTCCGGCCCATATACAATGGGCCGTCGCCCCGAGGACCCCTTAGTCCATGACTCCCTCAGGTGTAGTGGGAGCGTCTAGTTGTGAGAGAGACGACGCGAGAAAGCAAGGTCAATTGAGTCATTTATAGAGGGAGAGATCGAGTGAGTGTGGCATAGCGTACACTCGAATGTTAAAGATGATACACCGAGATATCGTGCGGAGAATCTGCAGTGAGGGCCGGAGGGAGATAGTTACCGAGAGTGGCCTAGATAGAATTTGTGTGTGCGCGCACGGTGAAGGTGTTTTACAAAGGCAACGTACGTGTCTTGAGAGAGAGGGAGGGTTTGTCATGGAGGGCACGACGAGGTTGTGTGTGAGAAATACATTTGATGAGAGTGTGTGGGCGGGTGTGACATAAATCGAGATTGAAACGTGAAGAGAAATAATAAGCGGGCGTGTGTCGGATACCAATAGCTCTATTAATAAAGAAATGAAGATCGATCGATACATGAAGTATGTGTGGTGGTTGTGGGGGGGGGGGGGTGTCGATGGAGAGACCTAAACACAACATTTTGCATGTACATAGTACTAGACTTAATATTCATGTTTCAATTTATTGTGCATTTTAAATATTGAATTGAGGACCATGCATGGCTTACATTTTAGTTTTGAATTCGTGTCATACATGCATGGTCATACATCCACGTTGAGATCACTATATCACAAACTCACTCTAATTCAAGAACTCGTCATAAATCAATTACCGTGCCTTTTCGAATGCCCAGTTATTTGCAAGGAAAATACGGGCATTGTAATACATATAGATTCATTCGGCTATTGAAAAAAGATACCTTTCGCATTCTCGAATGGTAGCACTCGACGGCATACCAGCTAGACCCGGGCTCGTGTCCTAGTGGTGGCGTGCGTGGTACGCACATTAGCCAACCCCAACCAAAAGAACCGCGATATTAAACTTTGCGCCTCCACTCGAGCCTCCGTGTTTCTAGTCGAAATATCTGGCGGCCAGAATTCCAGCCCTAGGAAATTCCCGTCATGTCCCCGGTCCATAATGAGAACCTATGAACAATGGAGGGATGCTTTAGTAACTAGCCCACGTTACCTACCGTGCCGAGCACAGTTCAATTCCCTTGGTCGCCGCTACCCAAGGTCACCCATCAACTCCATTGCCTAGTACTAATAGTACTACACCAGGATGAGCACAGAATGGAGCTCCATTTGTTGATTTTTTTCGTGCGTTGTTCGTGCCTACTAGAGTTACTATATCAGGTAATGCACTGGTACGGAGGGATTATCTTTTTACTCTGCATATATAACTTGTCTGAAGTCTAACTAAGCAAAATGTTTGACCAAAACCTTTCTGAAGAAATATTAACATCTACAACAGTAAAGATGTATGGCTTGAAAATTTATTTCATGATGCAGGTTATGATATTGTTTCGAATCCTAGATTTTAAGTTCCAGAAAATCCAAAACTGACCTGAAATTCATGAAACTGAGCATTGTCACTTGATATGGCACAAATAGGCTGTCGTATTTTTTTTTGTTCAAGAGACAAGCTGCTTATGAAAAGTTGCACAAATGAAGAGCCAAGGTATTTTGGAACAAAGACATGTCACGTTAACGCGAATCTCGTGGGAAACCAAGGCCATCTATGGGGTCATGAGCCCCTTTTGGTTCGGCGAGGGGATGGGCACATTGCACAAAGAGCGGAGAAGCATCACACAGCGCGGCGGAGGTTACACAGGCAGTTTTTACCCAGGTTCGGGCCGCCGTGAGGCGTAAAACCCTACTCCTGCTTTGGTGGATTGATGGTGGAAAACTGGTGGATGAACGCAGCGCTCTTGCCCGGCAAGGTCACCTCGGGGCGAGAGCAGCTACGCGCGTATGAGTGTGTAAGGGTCTGGATCAGCCAACCCTTTCTACGGTCGCCATGGGCCTCCTTTTATAGATCAAGGGGTCACCACAGTGGCAAATCAATCATTACATACTAATTAGATACCAAACAGTGCTATCATACCTAACTCCGCAGGCTGACAGAGCGCATTAAATGCGCCGCTCAACATCACATCTCAGCTTGCCCGGCATGCCTTGCCGGGCTGTTTTGCCAGCTTCGCGCCTGCTTTCTTGACACGTCTCAGGACGGGTGTCGCCTGGGGGTATTTTCTGTAGGAAGTGGCTGCCATGTGGCAAACAGCAGCCACTTAGTCACCTTGGAGCTTGACACCGCACTGATCGACGACGTGCGTCGTGATGAGGTGGTGCGGTGGAGTGGTTCGCCTCCGTAAGCCCCGGCAGGCCTGCCGGGACGATCTGGAAAGTTGCTTCTGGGGCAAACCCAACCTTGCCAGGCTCGCATGTTCGGCAAGGGAGGTTCTTTCCTTAGCGATATCTTGCTTCTCTGGCTCATCTTGGTCTTCTTGATCTGCACTTTGGCCCTGCCAAAGAATAGGTCTCTTATGCCTTGATCTGATCTTCAGTTTGTAATCTTGTCCTTGGGCCTGTGCACAGTCTGGGCAACGGAGCCAGGGTTTGTTGCACCGACAGGAGCCCCCGGGCCTGGCACGAACGCGCCTTTGGGCGTCGTTGGGGGTAGGCCCTAACCAGCGCACAGGCAGGAGCGCAACGGTGGCTTCGCCCTTTGAGATCTTCTTTGCTTCTTCATTAACCCGAGCTTGGGCCAGTTTCCGATTTTCCCGCCCGTCGTGCGCAACGTTATGGGAGAAACCAGACCACGGTCTACGGATCGCCCATGCCCCACGATCACGGGGCAGAAACTGCCGCCCCACTTGCCTCCCACTTCAGGTGCATCCGCCATGTGTACCGCATGCATTGCATAGTGTAGGTGGCAGAAGCGGAGGGCGCGGGGGCGGGCATCATGGCAGAAAGCCAGGCGTCGCAGATTGGCGCAGAAGGACGGCTTGGATTCCCTGAGCTGTTGAAGGCACAGGGAAGCCGCATTGGAGGAGCAGGGCGGTTACCTCCTGAATGAGAAGCCAGCCCCCTCCCCTGTTTCTCTATAAAAAGGGGCAGGAGCGGTGTGTTTGTTCACACACTTTCCTTCTCCCCTTCCTCAATTGTTCTTTGCTTGCCATGGTGAGGGGACAAGGGCGCAGTGGTACTCCGGTGGTGGCGACGAGAGCTTCTGCTCGATAGCGTCTCCCTCCTCCTCCTGAAACCGCGGTCGTCGTGATTGGAGCCCGCTGTGAGAGGCGGAGGAAGAGGACGAGGTCGCGGTCGTCGTGGCGCTCACGGAGGAGGGGTGTGGGGCGATGCCCTGATTGCGCCCCCACCAGAGGTTCCTCCTCCGTTGGAGGGCCACGTCAGAGACCAGCCTTTGGAGTTCATCATCAGGCTATATAAGCCTCCGCACGGCCGCCTTCACCTCCCTACTCCATTTGCAAAGGTGATGGAGCTCGAACACCCACGAGCGTTGAGGCTGCACATGAGGGGCTGCGGGAATGGCAGCATACGGGTGGATGTAGATTTCCCCACCCCTCACGTAATGTACTTTCATCGAGGTTGGAAGACTTTTGATCGTGCCCATAGCTTGTCGGAAGGGCACGTCCTCCACTTTAAGTTAATGGAGGACGGTTTCCTTTCCCTCAAGGTTTTTGGGAGCTTGGGTGCTCACTTAGGGTGCTGCGCGGAGAGCTCGACCGACGATGAAAGGTCCCCCTCGAGCGACAGCGACAAGGAGGACAGTGATGGCGATGATGACGGCACCAACCGGGAGGGCAATGACTCTGACTCCGGCTGAGCATCAACCGGACCGTCATCGTCAGGCGGTGGCAGCACCATCTGCATCTGCGTCCCCTCTCCGGCAAGGTGATTTGCTGGGGAGTTAGGAGCAGGGGTGGAGGTGGTGCCTCCGGCTCCTCCAGCAGCCTTCCAGCTGGACCCCGACAGGCTTCCTCGCGGGCTGCAGCTCCATTAGCCCTGCCGCATCCTGCTGGCGCTGGTGGTGGCGGTTGACGGATCGTCTCCGC
Organism: Thinopyrum elongatum; assembly: GCA_011799875.1. Classification (NCBI taxonomy): domain Eukaryota; kingdom Viridiplantae; phylum Streptophyta; class Magnoliopsida; order Poales; family Poaceae; genus Thinopyrum; species Thinopyrum elongatum. The sequence continues at coordinate 344,839,752 of CM022297.1, read as the reverse complement.
CATGCTCTCCATCGTCGCCTTCGTCGGTACCCTCCCGCCCCCACCAGGCTACCTCTCCTGGAGCCCGACAGGGCCAGGCTGGGCCTCTGCCCAGGCACTCCTTTTGCTCTCTTCTCCTCCTGCCGCAGTGCCTAGGAGGAGAGGGACAAGAAAGGGCATTACGGGGCACTTATCTTTTTTCAATCTTAACCCTGTAGGCACTTGCCAAATTTTTGTTCAAATAATGTAACCTCTTGAATCCATGTTTGTGTCTTGTAAGATCAGTACTTGTTTGAAGCATATTAATGAAAAAGATAAACCTTGCCGGGGACTCGTGCATGTATATGTCCATGCAGAGGCGGGATGCCTCTATATTTATAAATAAATGAGTTTCCCCCGGCAGGTTATCCTGCCGGTACCCTCTGTTTTGTTGCCGGGGAGTTAGGCCAACCGGGCACAAATCATGAGGAGGGACCAGCCCCCCGCCAGTCCTTTTTCAACAAAGGCCACTGCGACCACCCTGACCGAAGCAATGTTCGAGTCGAAGGGCGGGAGCACCTAAGTTTCAAAGGGTAGCAGGATTTTCTCATGCACAAGTCTTTACTTACAGAACATGTATGGATACAAGGAAGAACTTATCTGTTTGGCTTGCCGGAGATCGCAGTCTAGGCTCATCTTCTTATCTCCTCTTGGGCTGAATCCGCTATAGGAGCCTGCAGTTTATGCAGATGAAAATGATGCTAGATGCGATCTTATCTACATGAACATGCGATGCTCATGATATGCTTATGCATGCATGCAACTTGTCGGGGCCCCCCAGTGCTTCATTTATTTCTCTGTTGCTCAGAGTCTGCGCCTGGCTTTGTACACGGGGTTACATGCAATTGAGGCAAGGCCTGCACAAAAGGGTGGCTGCTGGGCAGGGCCCGACAGCCGTGCCTTACGGGTAGAACTTGCGGAGATGCTCAATGTTCCATGAGTTTTGCAATTGAATGCCATCTCTGGTCTCTAGACGGACTGCGCCAGGTCTGGTGACTCGTACTACCCGGTAAGGGCCTTCCCACTTCTGCATCAACTTGTTTGTACCCTTGGCGGACTGAACGCGCCTAAGGACAAGGTCGCCTTCCTCAAAACACCGGGCATGAACCCTGCGGCTGTGATAGCGGCGCAGGGCTTGCTGATACCATGCGGCACACGTAGCAGCCCGGAGACGGTTCTCCTCGAGAAGCACAGCATCGTCACGCCGGTGATGATCCTGCGCTACTTCATCATAGGCAAGCACTCGAGGTGACCCGTAAATGAGTTCCGTGGGGATAACTGCTTCTGCCCCATAGACTAGGGAGAAGGGAGTCTGCTCGGTAGCTCGATTTGGTGTCGTTCTGAGGGACCAAAGAACCACCGGCAGCTTGTCGATCCATCGCCTGCCGCACTTTTGCAGCTTATCAAATGTTCTTGTCTTGAGTCCTCGCAACACTTCAGCGTTCGCCCTCTCAGCTTGTCCATTGCTTCTGGGATGTGCAACAGAGGCAAATGAGATCTTGCTTCCGAGGGCATGAACATATTGCATGAAGGCGCGGCTCGTGAACTGGGTGCCGTTGTCGGTGATGATCTGGGCAGGGACCCCGAAGCAGCACACCAATCCTTTCAAGAACTTGATAGCTGACTGAGCAGTCACCTTTCTCACGGCATCTACTTCCGGCCACTTTGTAAACTTGTCGATTGCAACGAACAAGAATTGAAAGCCCCCGGCAGCTCGGGGGAAAGGGCCGAGGATATCGAGCCCCCAGACCGAAAACGGCCATGACAAAGGGATTGTCTGAAGAGCTTGGGCAGGCAGATGGATGTTCTTGGAATGGAACTGGCAGGCTTCACACTTGGTGACTAGCTCGACCGCATCTTGGAGGGCTGTGGGCCAATAGAATCCTTGCCGGAATGCTTTCCCAACTAAAGCCCTTGATCCAATGTGGGAGCCGCACATGCCTTTGTGTATTTCCGCCAGCAGTTCCTTTCCTCCTTCCTGGCAAATGCACTTCAATTTCACACCGTTGGGCCTTCTTCTGTATAGCGTGTCATCGACAAACTGATACATACTGGCCCTCCGGGCTACTCTTTCAGCTTCTTCTTGCTCTTCGGGAAGTTCTCCGGTTTGGAGGAAATGGACTATGTGCCTTGCCCAAGTTGGGGCCTGGGGCTCGGCAAGAAGGACTAGCAGCACCTCCTCATCTGTGGGAGCGCATTCCTCGACCGCAGGGACCAGTGGCCCGGCAGGAGGGCGCAACCTGGCAATCGAAGGGGAGTTGTTTCCGGCAGGGTCCCTGCCAGGAGCCCCGAGGGGCTCTACCGGGAGAGGCTTACCGGAGTCCAATTTCCTCCTCTTTCGGGCCATTGTTGTCGGGGATACGGAGGGCTAAGTAAGATAGAGAACAAAAGTTCCTGGTTCCACAGGAAGCTTTTGCGCAACACACTTTGACAGATGATCAGCGATGCTGTTTTCCGCACGGGGTACGTGCTCTGTTTGCAATCCATCGAAGTGCTCCTCTAATCTTCTCACTTCCTCATTGTATGCCTCCATCAATGGGCTTTGGTAATTCTTGTTGACTTGTCTCGCCACAAGTTACGAGTCTCCTCGAATGATCAGCTTCTTGATTCCCAATTCAATGGCAATCCTGAGTGCGGCAAGGAGCCCCTCATACTCTGTTGTATTGTTGGTCGCCTCCTCTCGGGGAAAATGCATCTGGACGACGTACTTCAAGTGCTCTCCAGTGGGAGCAACGAGAAGCACACCAGCCCCCGCACCTTGTAGGGAGAAGGCTCCATCCAAATACATGATCCATTCTTGGGGTACTTCCTTGCCGGGGATAACTGTTTCAAGCACTTCTTCATCAGGGGTTGGCGTCCATTCTGCAATAAACTCTGCCAATGCCCTGCTCTGAATTGTTGATGTGCTTTCAAACTTCAGGCCAAAGCTGGATAACTCCAATGCCCATTCCACTATTCTGCTGGTAGCCTCTGGGTTTCGGAGTATCATTTTAAACAGGAAGCGAGTGACAACCTTGATCTCATGGGCTTGGAAGTAGTGGCGCAGTTTCCTTGAGGCCATGATAAGCCCAAAAATCAACTTTTACACACCAGAGTACCTTGATCTAGCTCCCCTGTAATAGGGAGCTGACGAAGTACACTGGGCGCTGCACTACTTTCTTCCTTGCCGTGTCCATGGGGTTTCCTTCGCTGTCGTGCTCTTCTTTATCCTGATCCATATCTGACCTTGCCGGGCTGTTCTCTCTCTCTCTCTCTTTCCTGGACGGGACACTAGCTGAGGTTGCTGCTTCCTCTACTTCCCGCTGCGCCACCAGTGCAGCACTAACTACTTGATTGGTTGCCGCCAGATATAGCAGCAATGGCTCTTGTGGTTTGGGAGCAACCAAAGTGGGCACAGAGGACAAGTAGACCTTTAAATCTCGTAGCGCTGCGTCTGCTTCCGGGGTCCACTTCATGGGTCCTGCCTTCTTCAAAATTTTGAAGAACGGCAAGGCGCTCTCGGCAGACTTGGAGATGAATCTGCTAAGCGCAGCAACGCACCCCGTCAAACGCCTCACATCCTTAATTGTCTTGGGTGCTTGAATCTGCTCGATAGCCTGGATCTTATCTGGGTTGGCTTCGATCCCACGGTGGGACACAAAGAAACCAAGTAGCTTGCCGGAGGGAACACCAAACACACACTTCTCCGGGTTCAGCTTCAAGATGATCTTGCGCAGATTAGCAAATGTCTCTTCCAAATTTTGGATGAGGGTTGATCTGTCTTTGGTCTTGACCACAATATCATCCATATAGGCTTCAATGTTCCTGTGCAACTGTGGTTCAAAACCAACCTGGACTGCTCTTGGAAAAGTGGACCCGGCACTCTTCAACCCGAAAAGCATGCGCACAAAGCAGTCTTTTCTTCATCTTCCTTGGACATAAAAATCTGATGATACCCAGAGTATGCATCCAGAAAGGATAGCAAATCACACCCGGAAGTGGAATCCACAATTTGGTCGATGCGCGGCAAGGGGAATGGGTCCTTTGGGCATGCCTTGTTCAGATCCGTGAAATCTATGCAAAGCCTCCATTTCTCATTAGCCTTGTGCACAACCACTGGGTTTGCTAACCATGTTGGATGTAGTACTCCTCTGACCAGACCAGCTGCATCAAGTTTCTTGATTTCCTCAGCAATGAACTGCTGCCGCTCGAAGGCCTGCTTCCGGACCTTCTGCTTGACGGGTCGGGCATGTGGGCAGACAGCAAGGTGGTGCTCGATTACCTCCCTGGGAACACCGGGGATATCAGATGGTTGCCAAGCAAACACATCGATATTCGCCCGCAGGAAGGCAACGAGCGCGCTTTCCTATTTGTCGTCAAGGGTGGCACTGATAGTAAAAGTACCATCAGCGCCAGCCAGCCCTGCCGGGACCTTTTTCACATGGGGTGCAGCAGCCTTGGACTTCTTGCAGTTGGAGCTTTCCGGCACGTCATCCACAGGCATAGCATACCCCGAAGAGGTACGCTTGCTGGACTCTTTACTGGTGTCTCTGCTAGCCTTCTTCTTTTCCTTGATTTCCTTGACGGGAACTGCGGCTTCCGCGGCCTTTCCCGCGACTGCGTCCCAGTACATCTTATCCATGCAAATAGTTGCGTCCTTCTTGTCTGATGGGATGGAAATGACACCCACTGGCCCAGGCATCTTCAAAGTGTTGTAGGCATAGTGGGATGCCGCCATGAATTTTGCCAAAGCTGGGCGTCCAAGGATTCCATTATATGGCAGGGGGAGGTCGACCACATCGAACACAACCTTCTCAGTCCGGTAGTTCAACTCCCCTCCAAATGTCACTCGCAACGTGATCTTTCCCTTAGGATGACTCCTGCCGGGATTGACTCCTTGAAACATGCCAGTAACTTTAAGCTCTTCCTCTGCTATCTGTAGTTTGCTGATAACCTTTGGGGAAATTAGATTCAACCTGGCCCCGCCGTCAACCAACATCTTTGTGACTTTGAGGTTGCGAATCGTTGGTGAGACCAACAACGGCAAGCACCCTACCGCAGTGGTGCGGTCAGGATGGTCCTCTTCATCAAATATGATGGGCGTGCGTGACCACTTGAGCGGCTTCCGAGAATCTGCCGCTGGCTCCACGGCATTGACCTCACGCGCCCACTATTTAAGTTGGCGGTGAGAGGAGTGCAAAGATGCACCCCCGTCAATACACGGGGCGTCAGTGGCCTTCTGGAATTCATGCTCGCTGGTTTCCTCTGCATCCCCTCCATCACTCTGAGCATTGCAATCCTCCTTCTCTCGGCTCCTGGCGGGTTTTCCTTGGTTCCGAGGAGCCTTGCCGGGGCAATTTGCTTCACCACCCCGGCCCTTTCCGCCAGTACCATTCTGACCTTTTTCCTTATCACGCTTCTCATATTCAGCCCTCTGCTTCTTGCCGAGCTGCTCAACCTAGTGACACTCTTGGAGATCGTGGCCCTTGGTCCGATGAATCTTGCAATATGGCACATCGCCTTTCCCAGCCTTCTCGGCAGCCGCAGACTCCCGGAAGTCAATGCACGCGGCAACTTCCTTGCCGGGGGCTTCGGTCTTAGCCTTCTTGCCGGTACTAGGTGTGCCCGATCTTTCAACGGTCATCACTGCCTTGTCCTTACGCCTCTTGTTAAGCTTCTTGTTCTTCTTCTTCTGACTGATGGACTCGTCGTCATCCTCCGAGTCGATGTCGATGCAATCTTCCTCTCCAGGGAGTTTCCTCCCTTCCTCCACCCGAGCACACTTGTCCACCAAGGTGTAAAGCTCCTTCACAGTCTTGGGCAGCCGAACGTTCATCTTGGAACGTATCCTGCGGTTGCGCACGTTGGATTGGAAAGCGGCTATCATAGTTGTCGTGTGGATATCTGGGATATTTCTGTTTACTCAGCTGAATCTCTGCAAGTACTTTCTCAGAGCCTCTCCTTCTTTCTGCTGGAGAAGTTACAAATAGCTGGGCCACCCTGGTTCTTGATGGCCACCCGTGAAGGCGCCAATGAACTCATGGCACAGGTCAGCCCAGGTTGCAATGGAGTTCTCCGGCAAGTGCATCAGCCAAGACCTCACATTTGACTTGAGTGCTAGAGGGAAGTAATTGGCGAATACCTTCTCATCTCTTCCCCCAGCAGCTTGAACAGCGATGGTGTAGATGCTCATGAATTCTGCCGGGTTCAGCCTCCCATCATACTTTTCTGGAATCTCTGGCTTGAACATGCGAGCGGACAGCCAACGGACTTGCCGCAGCTCACGGGTGAAAGCAGGACACCCAACCTCGAAAGGCAGGCACCCGCCGTCTCCGAGTGTGGGTTCGTCGACATCGGGGCCATCGCACCCATTGGACCGGCGATGGTTGTCGCAGCGTCGCTCGACGACGACGCACGCGCCTTCCCTTTGCCCATCCTCCGGGGCTCGTCGTTGGCCTGGACACGCTCGAGGTTCAGAAGAGGCCATCGAGACATCATCTGGTTCTTGGTTTCGCAGCTCCCATGCTGGTTGCCATGGTGGGGATTGCACCGTGGCGGTGGCCCCTTCCGTACGGCCAGCAGCACGGGCTGTCGTTGCTGCTTGGGGAGGCCGTGGCGAGCCAGCTCGCTGTGATCCTCCTGCCTCGGCAAAGCCAATCAAGCTTTGGATGGTAGCTCGCCACTCATCCATCTGATCGGCTGCCGGCGGGAATCTCAGCAGTAGTTGAGCTCGTGCCATGGCCTCGGAGGCAGTGCTCGGCATAGGTGATGATGATGTAGATCGTGGTGTCGCTCGGCTCCTGACGGTGCCGGTAGCGACCGCGCCGCGCCCTCGTTGTTGCGAACCAGCCATTTGGATGGCATGGTGATGCGGTGGAGGCGCTTGAAGGCCAGCGGCCCCATTGAGCATAGTAACTGGGTCAGCTCATTCCGGAGGCGGCGCATGCTCTGAGGTCGCGCCCGCAGCGAGGGCGGCCGAAGGGTTGCGATTCGCTCCAGAACGAGTGCCACTACTGCGGCTGTGCCCTTCGTCGAGGAGAAGAGGTGCAGGCGAAATAAGCCCTCCACTCGTACCTCGTGGAGCATGGCTGCCGGGATGTTGCTGATGCTGTCCTTCTCCGGTGCCTCCCGTTCCTGCTTCGGCCGTGGAGGAGGTGGTGACAACGCCGCCTGCGCCGACCACATCCCCCGCAGCGTCCGCGTCCTTGCGCGGTCCTGCATTCCCCGCGACGTCGGCGGTCACGGGCGGCAGAGCCTTCGACGTGGACGGGTGATTTGCAACTCTGGGCTTCTTCTTGGGCGCCATAGTTGATGGCGCCGCCAATGACGAGAATGGCGATGAAGATGACGCGCTATTGACGCTCTCGGGTACGCGCAAGTGATCCCCCTACCTGGCACACCAAAGATGTCGTGGGAAACCACGGCCACCTATGGGGCCATGAGCCCCTTTTGGTTCAGCGAGGGGACGGGCACGTTGCACAATGAGCGGAGAAGCGTCACACAGCACGATGGAGGTTACACGGGCAGTTTTTATCCAGGTTTGGGACGCCGTGAGGTGTAAAACCCTACTCCTGCTTTGGTGGATTGATGGTGGAAAAATGGTGGATGAACGCAACGGTCTTGCCCGGCAAGGTCGCCTTGGGGCGAGAGCAGCTACGCGCGCATGAGTGTGTAAGGTTCTGGATCAGCCAACCCTTTCTACGGTCGCTATGGGCCTCCTTTTATAGATCAAGGGGTCACCACAGTGGCAAATCAGTCATTACATACTGATTAGATTGCAAACAGTGCTATCATACCTAACTTCGCAGGCTGACAGAGCGCATTAAATGTGCCGCTCAACGTCACATCTCAGCTTGCCGGGCTATTTTGCTAGCTTCGTGCCTGCTTGCTTGACACGTCTCAGGACGGGTGTCGCCTGGGGGTATTTTCTGTAGGAAGTGGCTGCCATGTGGCAAACAGCAGCCACTTAGTCACCTTGGAGAATGATACCGCACTGATCGACGATGTGCGTCGTGATGAGGTGGTGCGGTGGAGTGGTTCGCCTCCGTAAGCCTCGGCAGGCCTGTCGGGACGATCTGGAAACTTGCTTCCGGGGCAAACCCAACCTTGCCAGGCTCGCCTGTTCGGCAAGGGAGGTTCTTTCCTTAGCGATATCTTGCTTCTCTGGCTCATCTTGGTCTTCTTGATCTGCACTTTGGCCCTGCCAAAGAACAGGTCTCTTATGCCTTGATCTGATCTTGAGTTTGTAATCTTGTCCTTGGGCCTGTGCACAGTCTGGGCAACGGACCCAGGGTTTGTTGCACCGACAACGAACGGTTTCACTATTCAAACCGTGGGCGTTAGACCTACGTGCCGCCATGAGTCCCACTTCTCATCGGGAGGTGCCGTCCGAGCAAGCGTGTAAGTCGACGGGAGGCGTGCAAGCAGACCGCTGCGTCGGCTGACCGAGAGTCATGAGAGCAGGCCGCTGCGCAGGCTCACCGGGAGGCAAGCCCTTTGACCAAGCTCCGCCGCCCACCTTCCTCCCTACTGCCCCCACTTTTAATGGCGCCGGCGCCGCAGTTTAAATCACCCCCGCACTCTCCGGTCTCGCTACAATCTTCTCTCTTCCTCTCAGATTCTCCTATCGTCTACCTCCAACAAGCCTGACCTCGTCGTACACCATGCCGCATCATGATGGTCTGCCCTTAGTCTTCCAGTTTCCTGAGGAAGACACCCAGCCGGAGTCTGAAGAACATAAGGCGCTTTGGGACGAGCTTGAACTGGCCTTGCGGGAAGACGACGCGCCTGTCACCACTCCCGTTCCAGCTCCCGTCGCCCCGACTGTGCCAGCGCCCATCCCCGTGGCATTGATGGTCTGGGAGCCGCACATTGTCGCTGAGCTTGAAGCCACGGGGTTCCACGAGGTCCCCGCTGACTTTCACGCGCCCATGCACCTGCTAGCGCATGCGCCTGCGCGTGCACTGACGCGTGCGCCCGTGCCGGTGCCCATGCACACGAATGTCTCCGCCGCGCGCGTTGCCAAAGCCTGTCCCCGCGCCAGTGCCAGTGCCCCCCTCAGCGGCATGGATCGCCGCCGTCGACCGCTTCCTTGCACCAACGCCAGTCGCCTCCTCCCGCCAGTTGACTGGCTCCTGGAGAGCGAAGTACAGAACATTCTGGCCTTCCTTGAAGCTAGGGCCAATGTCCAGGAGTACGCCAACAATGGCGCAAGATGCCGCCGTCGCCGCCGGTCAGTGGCCCAACGACACACAGAGCACGACAGAGGAGCCGGTTCCCGCCGCAAGACGCCTCCGCCGCCGCCGCGTGATAAAAATATGCCATGAAAAACGTTCAGATTTCCATGCTTAAAATCCGAACGTTTGGGATTTATAATTTGCGTTTATTTTAGTTCGATCGTGGTATGAATGTAAATTCGTAGTCAGACTGAATGAAATCTAGGGTTTGATCGATTGAATGATCTGCTAGAGCCGTATCAAATTAAATATAAAACGTCATCAAGCGACATGTATTCCTTCTCATCACAAACATTTCATATTAAATACCACGTCAATTCCAAATATTTTTTTAGGGAAGCCAGTTCCAAATACTTGTAGGGCGCGAGCAGTCCCCTTGTTCGTGCACTATAGGCGATACATCTATTTATCCACGCATTTAATTGTTAGTAGATACTACTAGCCTAACTTGTCCGTCACGGTCACTTTTGTTCACATACTTGTTACATACTCCAATACTAGTACTAGTACTAGCAGATGCCTGTGCGTTGCACGGAACATCAAGATGCATTTGTATGAGTAGTTTATCGTGTGGGAGAAAAAGATGAACACGGGAAGGCCTTATTTGCAAATGTGGAGAGGGGTGTGGGTATCTTTTTGCAAAATTGCCATCGTTTCCTTCCTATCCGTCAGATATAAAATGGACGGCCTATATTGCAGGATGGTAGGCACACCATCATCACCAACTCTATTTTATATAAGAGTAGGGATTACGTGAAACTGGTGCTGTAACTTGTGAACGCGTCCTGATTCGGTCAACGGCCACACTGCCCGCACGTTCTTCGTGTTTGCCCGTGCGTCTAAACGTAGAAGGGGAGGAGAGAGAGAGAGAGAGCAGACATGGAACCCACCAGTAAGTGAAGTGGAATAGTACATGCTCATGAGCCGGTCCCACTAATGTACTAAAGTTAATATAAAAACATGTTGTCGATTAAATAGGCTGTGGTAATATAAAAACATTATATCAACAAAGGGGAGTACAACAAACGTTGCTACTATGTTGCCTATTGACGTGCGGCTTGAAGGCCCTGGTCGCATGTTCGATCCTCGTCCTTTTTAATTTTTAATTTATACTAGTAAGTTACACGTGCAATGCACGCATGAGGTTTGGCAACCAAATTATGAATAAATACCACTCCATAGCATGTAAGCTTTGATTCATATATGCATGATGTAGATGTTCGTTTTATTCTTATAGTTCATCTCATTCAAAATCAATAAGCTTTATAAAAAAGTTAATCTATTTTAAGATTCATGGAATTGTGCATTGTAGAGCATAAAGTAAAAACAAATAATGGAAATTCATTTAAAAAAAAGAAAATTTGGCAATTATGATACAGAAGATTCTAGAACAAAGGAGAAGTGCTTGTGTTTTGAGGTTTGTGCATTATGCTTAAGTTCAACCATGCAGTCTTCTAGATTGTACATGTGGCAGAATGTGATGGAATGTAGAAGATATCCAATGGCCAATGGTGCTCGGATTTGCCATCTCTGCACCGTCGGATTGGCTTCATCCAACGACCATCTTTCAAAGTTATTCCCACACTATATAGGGGTGTAGATATGGTTCCAAATTTGCTCCATGATAGTTGGGCCCCCCGGTGTGTAGTTTGTAGCACTTTAATTTCTGGGTCGAAATTTGTTCCATTACAGGTGGACTCCGGGTGTGTAGTTTGTAGCTTATTTGTAATAATTAAAGAGAACACCAGAGTCTTTTTGCAAAAATACCATGGTGCGACGTGGAAGGTTAGAAAGCGCGTGCGAGAGAGTGGTGACCGATCCAGAGGGAGAACAATTGGGGGAGGGGCGGGGGTTGCAACGGTGTTTGGAGTAGTTGTGGGGCGAATGCTACAAAAATATAATCTAAACCCACCGGAATAAATGCCTTCACAAATTAATCGAAGGTTGGAGTCCCCCTCGCAAGTAAATAGCTCCAGCTCTGCGAGGGATGGAGAGGTAGCTTCAATGTGTGGAAGAGATGGTGTGAGAAAGCGAGGTCAATCGAGACATAGATAGAGAGACAAAATGAGTGTGCCCCGACATTCGTTGAAAAGATATATATGCTGTGGATAGATATTGTCCGGTTGAGCTTTTGGGAAGGGTGTGGGCTGTAAGAGAGAGCTTGAGAGATGATCCAGTCACAGACAGGTACACACATCATTTGTGCGTGGGAGGAAGCAAGGTCAATCGATACATAGATAAAGAGAGAGAGATTGAGCGAGTGTGGGTCGTTATGCGATCGAAAGAGTGAGACAGGTTGGAGAGAGTGACCTAGATAGACAATGTGCGTGTGAGAGTATACACTATGAATATGTCGAATTAGGCCCAAACATGGAGATATATCGTTTGTGTGTGAGAAAGAGCGAGGTCAATTGAGACATGCATATATATATATATATATATATAGAGAGAGAGAGAGAGAGAGAGATTGAGTGAGCGTGGGCTGCCATGAGGTTGAATGAGTGGAACGGCTTGCAGAAACTGATCTAGATAGACAATCTGCATGAGAGAGTATAGAGTGTGTCGATCGAGGCCCGAACAGGGAGATATATCGTTTGTGTGTGAGAGAAAGCGAGGTTAATCGAGACTTAGATAAAGAGAGAGAGAAAGAGATTAAGCAAGTGTGGGCCGCTGTGCGGAAGAAAGAGTGAGACGGTCTCTCGAGAGTGACCTACATAGACAATGTGCGTGCATGCACACAAGAGGGAGGGAGGGGGGGTCTAGATAGGCAATGCACGTATCTACCGAGAGAGGGTGGGATGGGGAGAGAGAGAGCTCGGCATGGAGTGCAATGGTGGGTGTGTGAGGGTTAGAGATCGAAACATGGAGAGAAAGAATGAACGTGCGGAAACCAATAGCTTTGTAAGGTGCTTAGGAGAGGAAGATTGATCAATAGAGGAAGTATGTAGCATGTGTGCCGAGACAACATTTGAATGTAGATAGTACTAGACTTAATATTGACGTTTTAATTTAGTGTACATTGTAAGATTTGAATTGAGGACCATACATATGGCTTCCGTATTTATTTCGAATTCGTTCCATACTAGGTTTTGAAAGGTTGATATTGACTCGATTGTTGTGGTATTTTGTATGTGTGTGGTCATATGCTTGAATCCATCCAAAGTTTTCTCACTACCATGGTCTTCATCTTATACATATATGATTCTGTATTAAAAAAGTAGCGTGGATACCCTGAAATGTGAAATCCACGTTTGAATTGGAGATCGCTATGTGACAAACACACTCTAATTCAAAGAACTCCTCATTAATTAATTATAGTATCTCGTTTCGAAGGACTAATTATTTGCAAGGAAAACACGGGCATGGTAATACATAGTACAAGATTCGTTTGCCAATGAAAGAAGATTCGTTTGCATTCTCAAATGTAGGCGCACTAGGCAGACCAGGGTCGTGTCGTGGTGGTCGCGTGTGTCGTACGGACGCTAGCACCCCCTCCCTCCTCTTCTCCTCCCCCCCAAAAAAGAACGACGAGAAAAAAAAATCGCACTTCCATGTTTCTGATTGAAATATCTAGCGGCCCCAATTCCAGCCCTGCAAAATCTCCCTTCTCCCACGTCCCCTTCTGCGCCCAGAGCTCTCAAATCCCTAATTCGCCGCCAACCCAAACAAAATTCGAATCGTCCTTCGTCTCGCCTCTTTCCCCACCTCTGTGCCGGACGACGACAACGAAGACGACGGTCGCGCTTCACCACTGCACCGGAGCTACCTCATCTACCCCCTCGTCCATCGCACCGGGTGGTCCACCCACAACGTCGGCCACCGCAGCCGACGTGCCTCAGACACCGACTTCCACCGCATCAGGTGCGCTTCACCGACGCCGTCTCCCACCTCACCGAGGCCACTTCACCGAGAACATTGTCGCACCTCCACCCCCCCCAACGGCATTGGTGCTTCACCAACGGCCTCGTCCACCGCATCGTAGCGCTTCGTTGCCACCCGAGATCTGCATCCGCATGCGGCCAGCTAGCGCATCACCCTCAACGGCTCTGAAGTGACCCGCACTCTAGCTAGGCGAGCATGCCCAAACGCTGGTCCGAACTAGGTATCCACATATCACTCCCTTGTGCACTGTTCCGACGATATTTGCATATCCTTTTACTGCTCTCTTAGCTTACACGCCTATGCAATTCTAACTTTAACTCTTATTTCTTCTGGAGATATCATCTAAAACAAGCAAAACCATTTTTTAGCGAAGCATGACGGCGCTACGGGATCTGGTACACATCCTGCACGCCTGTATAACCTTGTAAGTACCTGTCCTTCGGTACTACAACAAGGTCGATTCCTCTCATTTGATCCACCATTCACCGTGTCAAAAATGCAGAGGGGGATGCAAGGAGCACAAGGCCTGCACATCCAAGCAAGTTGTAACATGGACTTGTACATGGAACATCCCAAGCGCAAGAAGAGCTGTAGTGAGCCTGTACAACGAGCTAGCGTAAGTCCCTGCATTTCATTTAATTTGTACTGGCCTGCGTCTATAATTTGTGTGTAGTGGCGGATCCACAAATTCAAGTTACCAGGGACAAAAATTTAACTTAAAAAATACGAAGGCACTTGCACTCCGAAAATCAACATAACTTGAGAAATGTGAAGCTAAATGCATTTTGAAAACCAGCTAATGATCCAAAGTAGTTCCAAATTATAAAACACTAAATGATGTAAGCACCAAAAAACACAAAATGCAACCTGGTGTACAAGGACTACTAACATGGACTGTACCTGCTTGAATTATTCGTTCTCTGGCCGAAAATATCCAAGTGTAATTGCACCTATAACCAGTGCGCAAACTGCATATCAATATATCTATCCTGCACAAGTATGCCAATAGTTTCAAACAACAGATTAGAAAAGTATTTATGCTAGGTTGTCATGATACGGGGACTTTCTGGTAGATGGCCTCGACGTTTCCTCAAGCCATGAAAATGTACTATAATTTGCTTGTCATCAATTCCTGCAATTCTCTCTCTCTCTCTCTCTCTCAACATAGCAGATCATCATTAGACACTAAATCCTTGAATGGGAGCTTGCAAAATGCTTGCATTAGATCCCTCATTAGACACTATATGTTCATCACCATGAGCATGTAAAATGTTTGCATCAAATCCTTCATTAGCAGTCTGTTCATTAGACACTTCAGGCTCAAGAACAACATGAGCTTGTATGTTTGCACCGGATACTTGATTAGACACATCAGGTTCAGTCAGTTCAGTATTGATTGGGGGAGTTATAACATAAGCAGAAATTGGTTTAATTTTCTTATAGATTCCCTACATACAAGCAGTTTTACAACACCATCAGGTTTAACTATTGGCCAGAAATTGAACAGTTGAATTAGATATAATCAGGGATGTGATGTACCTGCTTGTTGCGCATGCTGCTCTTGCAAGCTGCGACTGTTCGTTTGCGCAAGCTCGATGCCATGCCCGTGCTGCCGCCGCTACCTCCCACGCAGGCTACACCCAGGGTTGGATCTTCATCTTCTTGTCCTTCCATTCGCTTGAAGCCCGGCAACCGGCATCCAACGAGGGTGCAAGGAAGTGCTGTGTCGGTCTATCCAGCGGCGGCTAGGTTAGGAGCGAACCAGACTGGAGGCTGGAGCGAACAAATTGAGGATTTTTCCTGCTGTCGATCGATATGGGAGGCTCTCGTTTGGGCCACGAGCCTGCTATAGGGCCTGCCTTGCACTTACGTTATTGGCCCATCCAAATTGAAACAGTTTTCTTCATTTTTTTACATTGCCTGCTCGTGCGCTGGGACGAACAAAACTAGCCTGGGCCAACCTGGACGACTCAAACTAGGTGCACACTTTCCAGCCACCCGAGGCGGCAGCCCATACCAGCCCCTATGGTGGCATCGCCCCTTTTGCGTGTATGATTGGGGTAGTGAAAAATATTCCAGTGGCGGTTTTGATTTACCCACAAAATGGTTGAATTGCTTGTTTCTATGAACTGAGTTTGCCAATAATGTGAAGGATGCCAGCCTTTTCATCCTATTGTAGATTGCTTAGATCTCGATATGCCAAATGTAATCGCATAAAATATACAGTAAAAACCAGTGTGATGTGTGTTGCTGCAACTAGTCTGACAACCCGTCCTCATATAACATATCAAGGACGCACCATCTTATCAGATTAACCATTCGACTTACCAATGTAGTGTGGGAAGAAAGAAGTATTGGGACTACCTATCCAAGCAATTGATGTGATGGACTCCTTCGTAGAACCATGTAAGCAAAACATAAGTTGTAGTGTGCCTGTACAAAGAGCTAGCGTAATTTCAGTTACCTGCTTCTCGGAATTTTAGTTAGCCACTGATTGCAAAATTGTTCAATTACGTTGCTTGGCTTAATTTAGTTTGCTACTGATTACATAATGCCATAGCCTGTTAATCCTATTATAGACTACGCCTATCTATGTGTTTGATGCTTACTGTTAAGAATTACCTGTTTGCCTGAACTTAAATAGCTACTTAAGCACGTACATAGCTGGTCATATGTACTTCTAGGGTGCTGCAAAATTCATGTGTAATTTATGTTCTGATACCCTGTTTGTTTAAATGGTTTGCTGTTATCACTTGTAGCACTAGTAATTTTGCATGTTCATAGACAGACAACTGTCAGGTTTATATGAGGGACAACATCTTTTTAACTTATATATATATATGTGTCGGAATCATTTTGCTTGCATCAAAGATATTTACAGATGTCTGTGTTGCTGGTAAACGGTACCGACTTGTTACTTTAATACGTTTCCAAGAACTTGTTAGTTTTACTAGTTCATGTGTAATTAAATACGTTGCCAAAACTTGTTAGTTTTACTAGTTTGATGTTAGTTTCTTATGGCTCTTGCAACACTTTATTTATGATTGCTAACACTCAAGTTTGCAGGATCCAACTGAAACTCCGTTGGCAAGAGGTATGTTTTCAAAAACTTCCTTCTTTACCTGGTTTGCTGCTGTAACTTGTTGCTGTAATCATCTTACCAACTTCAAGTTTTTGGAATCCAATTGGAAGTCCAATTGCACAGCAGGTACATTTTCAAAAATATATTTGTGTAACAGGTTTGCTGCTGTAACTTGTTGCTCTAATCAAGTTACTGACTACTCAACATTTCAGGATCAAAGAGAAACTCCAATGTCACAACAGGTTCCTTTTGCAAAACTTTTTTGTTTAACTGCTTTGCTGCTGCAACCAGTTGCTCTAATCACGTTACTGGCTACTCAACTTTTCAGGATCCAAGAGAAACTCCAATGCCACAACAGGTACCTTTTGCAAAACTTGTTTGTTTAACTGGTTTGCTGTTGCAACCGGTTACAATGATGTTAATAACTACTTTTCAGCATCCAATCGAAACTCTTTAATTCCTTGTTTGTTTAACTGGTTTGCTGTTCTAACTCCCAGTTGAGATGTTTTGCTAACTTCAACTTTTCGGAATCCAATCGGAACTTTAATGGCAAAACAGGTTAGCCCCATGGACGTTGTATCATCCCACAACAGTGGCACCGGCCCAACCGTGCATCATGAATTGCCAACTGCGGATGCTCTAGAGGCTAAACTATTGGTAGAAAGAGATTCTTCTTCTACACTTAGAGATGAAGTTGACATGTTGAGGAAGCAAACAACACAATAACAAGCTATATTCAAGACAACCATGAAATATTTGGTGGATTTCAAAACGAAGCAAGCTGAGACTGACCGCATTGTTAAGGTCCTGAAGGAAAAAAGGAAATTAAACTCCCACTTGGTAAATCATAGTTGAAATATTTTTTCCATCGTTGAATAACCTTTGTGTTGTTTGTTCATGTAATCGATCAAACCATTTGTTCTAGAGATCATGTAATAATTATTTTTGTTTTGTAATTTTTTTTAGCACGAGTCTGTATTAATTGATAAGACTCTGAGACATTTCATTTTGATTGCTATGCCAGACCTACCAATCGGGCTGAATGTGCATTCAGCAATAATAGTAGTATAGATGGTCCTTAAGTGGCACGGATCTGAAAGGGCCAAGATGTTGTACTAGCTTTGCTAAAAAATGATGCTCTTCTAGCAAAAAAAGTACAGCGGCCTGGCTTATGTATGTTAGTTGATATTATTGATCCATATACTCTATAAGTGTTTATATGTCTGTTAGTTTTGTACATTATTGGTTGATTGACTCAGTATTTTGAATCTTGAGACATCGCTTGTGTACATATCTAAATGGGAGTACACTATATGTTGCGTGTGTCATACATGTTACACTTGAGTTGGACGTATAGTGGTTTCAAATATTCAAATTCACCTTAAACTGGATTCTACCATCTGAATTCGAGTATCGGCATTTGTAAATCATATTCATATATGATAGTGGAATACATCTTTGCTGTGCTTTTGAAGATATATAAAAAAACATAGAATGATTTATAAAGATTCGTATAAGAATACAAAATGGATTCGAATTTAGTTGCCAGGGTAAACGTGAATGCTTATTGTCCCAAAATTTGAAAGAAGCGGCAAAATATCCACTCCCACGTCGGCTGCCTGAAGCCAGTGTTTGCAAGATGGAAATTACTGTCTACCCCTTACACAAACAATCCATCGGCCCGATTTCCACTGCTCTCAATAGGGGTAGGTTAGTAACTTCAATTAGACGTGGCACAACCGCCTCTGAGCCCATTCAGACACGGTGGGTGCCAAACGTGGGCGGCAAAACACATTTGATTCAAGCTCGTCCGAAAGACCTCTGTCTCTCCCTCCATTTTCCCATTCATACACGGTGGGTGGCAAAACAAAATCGACTCGCCGAAATCGATGTAGGCAAATATTTTTAATACGGTCAGGTTTGTAACTTCACTCAGACGTGACACAACCGCCCTACCTGTCAGGCCCGTTCATACACCGTGGGCGCCAACCGTGGGCGCCAAAAACCCTCTCCTCGCCAGAAATGGCTCTGGGCAAATATTGGGGGAGATGCGAGATTACCGTCCTAGCCCCAACCGACGAGATGTCCAAAATTTAAACGGGGGCTAAGTTCATAACTTTTCCATATTTCAGACAGGCGCGTCCCAAAAACATGGTTCCCCGTACCTCTCCCTCCATTTCCCCATTCATACAACGTCCACGCTAGAACACCATCCCCACACCAGCCTCCCCGGTCTGCCACCCCATCCATCGCCAACGTCCTCCACCCCATCCATTGCCGCCGTCCTCCACCATGCCGGAGCGCCTACCAAGACCGCGTCGTCCACTGCTAGAGATTGACGTTTCTCATCCACGGCGACAGACCAGGAGCCTTGCATCAGGTCCTCTCGCTTCATCGGCGGCGGCGTCCTCCTTGTCGGGGCCGCTCCCACGACCTTCTCGTCCACCGCAACGGGACTTACCCCCCGATGCACCCGTCTACCGTCGCAGATCTGCTTCAACGCCACCAACAGACATCGCACCCCCGATGCCTACACGCCGCCGCAAGAGAGGTGGTACTACTTCATATCTGCTCAACTTTTTTATCTCAACCAGAAAATAGATTGTCACTTGGTTACTGTACTTTCTTTCCATCTCTTAAAATTTAGTTCTTAGTTTGAAGCAAACAATGGTTGCTAAATTGCATTTCTGCGGTTTGCAGCTTCAAATCTGCCATGACACGGTCATAATAGGGTTTAATTGATCATGCTTAGGGTTTCCCCCCTTTTATGACCACTATACGATCAGCCTACGTGCTTCGTGTCATAATAGCACTGCTCCACCCATCAAGCTAAACATGCTTCGTTGTTAAAATAAAAATCTGATATTATTAAAACAGAGTCGTTTAATTGGTCAGCTAAATGTTCCTAATTTACTTTCGAAAATGCTTGTACACCGCTGGGGTGTGGATCTACAGGGTGCCCACGATGGGCCGCAGCCCACCTTGGGATTTTCGGTCGGCCCAGACCCCGATTCCCCTCTATTCTGCTGCGCTTTCAATCTCTACTCGCCCCCAGCCGCCTGCCTCACTGTCCCCGGACGGCATGACTCTAGGAGGAGACGCCGGACTAACAGGAGGTCAGGAGCCGCTCGCCCAACAGCGTCACCGCTGCCTGAGCACGCCGCCGTGCCTACCTTCCCTGTCCGTTTAGGGCTCAGGCGTGCAACACCCACTAAGCCAAACCGATTTATCCTGAGATACATCCTCAACACTCAGCAACCACTCCTCATCACCCTTTTTCTAATTGATTCATTACTCATTAGGAAGGACTGTCATTAGGGTTAGTTATGTACTGAGTGCTACCTACACCTGATGGTTCAGATATTTCAGTAATCTTTAGTACCTGTAAACTTCACAGGGTTTCAAAATTCCGGCCCTAGGAACAGACACTAGTCATGTTGGATTGTTGGTCATAGTGACATTGACCCAGATTACTACTGCAGGCCTGGTTTGTTGACAATTTTACTTGTCTTTCTTACTCATTTGATACGATATCCGGTTATTCACATCGATTAGTTGCAAACAATAAGTGCTAGATCAACTTCTTGATTCAGATTTTGGACGGTCTCTTACTGCAGTTACAATTCTGCATACTTGTCCTAGTAAGCTCACAAGTAATGATTGATTCACTACCTCTATGCTTGCCTTGTCATATTTGTTGTCAATATTCTTTTAGGGTGGACCACCCTGTTTCAAAATACTGGAACCGCGGACATGAGTGAATAGTATTTCTTGTTGTGATCTCTTCATCATGTGAGGGCAACGAACACTGCATTTTATAGAAAGAAAGTGTCATATCCACCTTCTACATAGACTACGATCTTTTACATGGAATACAATCTGCCTACTTGCTTTTTGTCGCACTACCAACACTCCACCCTTGAAGCTAAACATTATGCCACTCATAATTCCTTAGTTTATTTGTTCAAATATGAATTTGATATGATTCTAATGTTCCTACATCAGTTTTGAAATGTGTGTCCGCCTGTTATAGAGACATAAGAGGTTTGTATTTCTGTGTGTGGTCTGGTCAGCACGGTTGGGGGATGAACTTTGTATACGCAGGGGTTTGTAGGGAGACACTCTCCGAGTTGAATCCGCAATGCATTCCATAGATAATCTGACTACTTTTTATGTTTTCATGAATCTCAGATACTGAACAACATCATAATGATTATGAGCTTGAGCGCATGAAAAGAATAATGCAGAACAATGTCATGGTTGTCAAACTTGGCATTAAGGGACTGAAATCAAGTCTGGATGCAATGCAATGCAAATGCTCTCCGCCTACAGATTCATGCTCAGAATATGATCCTAACAATGATTCTGAGCTAGAGGGAGACCTAACTCAATATAGCTCCCTAGTGGAGGAGTCAAAGGCAGATGCCCTATCTTATTCACCCATCAAGGTGCTTGCTCTATCTTCCAAGGTTATATTGGTCGCACATATCTTGCAACTGATGCTTTGCATTGCTTCTACTTTGTTGAACTGCCATTAGCTTAGTTTACACATCGTGTATGTGAATACGCCCTGGCTATCCATTTTCAGTACATATTCCATCTGTCATCATACCATATTTATCCATTCAAATGTTGTTCTTGTGTATCAGACGTTCAAAAGGATGAGGGCGATTGCTGATCGCCGAGGAGCACGAACAAAGTATTTGGAAAAGGTAGTGACACCTGATAAATAAAATAGCCCATTAGGTGTAGTTGCAATATCACCAGACCCACAAAACATGGCCCCAACTCTAGCAGACTCTAGCCCTACTACACTGGTCATCTCTGATGCCCCAACTCAGTAGACCCCAACTGCAGCAAACAGTATGATGATGCCAGTTGACATAGCACCAGCTCTACGACGCAAAACACCCATTCCAGCAAAGAGTACACCAAATCCAGTTGCCAAATCCCTTTTCGAATGAGAGTGAGCCCCAATTGCAGCAAATAGGACACATGTTCCACTTCTTCCCAGTTTAGAAGACGAAGCTTATATTGTTGTCAGGAACTTTGTGTGCATCTTTCCTTCATGGAAAGATTGTACCACAGACACAGAACAATTTCCAATCTTCCTCCGCAACTTACGTGTAAGTAATGTACTAATGTTATTCATGGTAATTAGTGCATATGTTTCTGCTGACAGAAGACACAAGATTTCATTCTTTTAAATAGGCGAGGACCAAACTGGATAGTCAAGACGAGCAAGGGTTGGTTGCGCTTTTTAGGCACTCGTTGATGAAGTATCGTTCCTACCTGAGGCAAGCGCACTTTGATGGCAAGCCTCTAAATGAAATTTCTGTAAATTCTCCAGTGCAACATTTATCAGACAGTGACTGGAATAATCTTGTTACACATTGGTCTTGTCTGCAGCATAAGGTACTGTCTATGATATCACATCACAATTTGAACTACATTTCTGCATGTGCCTTACCATCTCACTTGTACGAAAACTGTTTGCAGAAGAACATTCATTCTCAAGGGACCACAGAATCTCACAACTATACTGCACACTACTTTGCTCTTGTGAGTACCTCTTGCCCTGTATGACCATACTTACTTTCATAGCTGGTTGATTATGTAGCATCACTGCATATGTTAGCCTCGTTATCCTCCATTTGGTGGACATTATAAGATCCGTATCGACTCTTACATAAATTTAGAATCAACCCAATGCTTTTGAAGAGGTTTAGCTCTGCAGTCCTCTTGTAAGGACTGAACGTCATCTATCACTGTACTTACATTAACAGCTACTCCCTCCGTCCCATAATATAAGAGCGTTTTGTACAGTACACCAGTGTACAAAACACTCTTATATTATGGGAAGGAGGGATTGGTTCATTGTGTAGCATTTTGCATCTTATCTCCCTTGCCCACCATTTACTAAAAAATATCAGATCTATATTTAATCTTACCAAAAAGTTGAATACACAGACAATGCCAGTGCAGAAGTGTAGCCCATTGCTCTTGTCAGTACATTTTGTCATGTAACGCTTGTACTTACAGGGATTAGTAGTTGATTATGTAGCATCAATCTGCATCTTATCTTCATTATCCTCTATCCCTTCCAGTATTATCATATCTATAATTACTCTCTACGAAATGTAGAGTACAGGCAATGCTTATGAAGAAGTTTCTGTGCTGAAATTCTTGAGTTATCCTTCCCTTGACATGAAGAAGGGCATTATAGAGCCGGTGTTAACTGTTAATGTAAGTTAGTCATTCTAAAGCCTTTATCCACAACTACTGTTTAATTTGCTCATACTCCCTATCGTCAACTGTTGTTTAGTTTGCTGTTTCTATCAAAATGCATGTTCGCAACAACTGTAAGTTCCAAGTTTTAGTTGTAAAACCAAATTCCTTATTCATACCATGCACATTACTCAATACTCCCTATATGTATGCTTGTTTTTGTGGATCTATAATCCAGTGTGTTGTGAAGCCGCCCATGTTTGCACCTTGTCATCTCCTATTTTATCTTACTGATGTGGCTGATGATATGAACAACATGCCATGCACATTAACCAAAATAGATACAATGATTGTCTTTGCCCTTCATCTATGCTTGCTTTGTTGACATGGTAATCCAGTAGTGTGGTGAAGCTGCCTGCATTATGAACAATGCCAAATTATGCTATTGATATTTTGAACTTACTCTTTATTTTCTAATTTAAAATTGGATGGAATTGACAGCACAGTTACCATCTTTGTTTATACATGTGCAAAACCTGTCATCTCTCTGCTTGTTTCAGGGTGATATGCCTGATGGCATGCACAAGTCTGCTGAAGGCTGTGAGACAAACCCAACATATATTGCAGCAAAGAAGGCAAAACATCTTGAAGATAGCGAGACAACCCCAAAGTCATGTCTTGATGCGGTGTTCAAGTTACTTGAGACTAGCAGTCAGACAAGCTCACCGAATTCACTGTCTGAATCAGTTCGACTTCTTCAGTCCCAAGTTCAAGTAGAAAGGAATTCTGCAACTCAACTTCGACTTGAAGTCCTATCTCTAAGGAAGATCATGGAGAACACCAATGAGAACCTCATTGCTAAACAGCTACAGCTAGAAGCTATGACCGACATGCTAGGCCAGTCTCACAACCTTGCTCAGCAGCTTGCGCAGCAGCTCCCGCGCAAGGCTAACCTTTCTTGAACTATCCTGGAAGTGGTCTTGGTTCAGTATTATTTTGTTACGCTACAATGGCGCCCAGTTTTTGTAATATGCTTCTTCGTTGCACTTTATGATCCGTGGTGGCGAACTTCGATGCCCAATGGATGTAATATACCATAAATCCTTTATTGTATAGTGTAGGTTTATTCTAAGTTACTATGCCGTAATTTCTTTATTGTATAGAGTAGGTTTGTTCTTAATTCCTACTAGTTACCATATATGCCATCATTCGCTATCTGAAAAAAAACGGCGAACATTTGATGTAGGCGACCGGGCCGAAACATTCGCCTCTAACGGGCCTGCATTTTAGCGGGCCACAATTTGGCCGGCCTGCAACTTTCTTTTGCCTGAAAGGCCATTGGGGCCTTCACACTTTGTGGCAGGCCCACAACTTACACGGGCCTCCAATCGGCCCAAAGTTTAGTAGGGCCTTTAGTAGACCCAGCGCTTAGTTGGGCCCATGTAGCTTCGGGCCATTAACAGGCTGAATATTCTGTTGGTCTGTTACGGCCCAAAAGATACCATGGGCCTTTAGCAGGCCGAAATGCATGTTGGGCCTCAATTTTCAATAGTCGTCCACGGGCCTTTAGCAGGCTGAAATGTATGCCGGGCCATTACCAGGCCAAACATATCTCGGGCCTTAGTTGGCCCACTGATATCATGGGCCTTTAAGAGGCCGAAAGCTTAGTAGAGGCATCAACGGGCCGAATTATACGACTGGCCTTTAACAGGCCCAAAGCCACGTTGGGCTGAATTGTTGCCACCTTGATCACGGACCGTTAGTGGGCCGGATGTCGCGTTGGACCATATATGGCCCATTGGCAGCACGGGCCATTCCCAGGCCAGAAAGACACACCGGGCTGAAATGGGCCCATGTCTATATCGGGCCTCTAACAGGCCGAAATGTCACTAGGCCGTAATTGGGCCCAAATACTCAGTGAACAAACAACGGGCCAGATCTGGCTTTGTGCCGTAAATGGGCCATGTTTAAGCATGCCGTTAGTGGGCTGGCCCACTAGTACCTGAGTAAATACTACGGGCCATTGACTGGGCCGGCCTTTTTAACCTATATGGGCCTCTGTTGGGCCCTGCCACATGTCAACGTATCATAGGCACGTCACCTCCATTGGATGGACGACATCTGGCCCACCGAGGAGCCGACACGTGTTTCCTCCGGCCAATGATGATTTTACACGTGGAAAATCCCCATTGGTCCTGGCTATTAACGGGTTATCGGATCCAAACCAGAACCCGATAGCTTAACGGCGACCCGTTACTGTGGATGCCACGTGTCGGTTACCCTTGACGAAAGCACTTCTATGACGCGCGATTTATCGTCATGGAAGTGGACACTTCCATGATGATAATTTTGGTAATGCCATGGAACACTTCTATGACAACATAGGTATGACTATCTTGACTCTGTCATAAAATCGTCATGGATGTACATGCATGACAGAAAACGTGACCTACTGTGACAAACACGTATCATCACGGAAGTGTATTTTTTTTGTAGTGGTCACCTTTGCATCCTACTACCTGAAAGGTCCCGCTGCTCAATGGTGGGACAGCCACAGGCGTTCCTTACCTACTGGAACAGCCATCACTTGGCCGGAATTCCAAGCTGCCTACCGTGCCCAATTCATTCCTCAGGGAATTATGGATAGGAAGAAGCACAAGTTCCGCAACCTTACTCAAGGCAACAAGACCATAAATGCCTATCAGTGGGAGTTTCTAGACTTGTCACGTTATGCTGAAGAAGACATTGCAACTGATGCACGTAGACAGGAAACATTCTGTGACGGACTTCAAACTGATATCAAGCTAGCACTGCTCGTCCATGACTTTGCTGACTTCGCCAGCTTGGTGAACAAGGCCATTCAGGTCGAGACTGGTCTGCAGGAACATCAGGGATCTCTCAGGCGCAACCGTGACGCTGGCTCATCTTCGGGCCCGTCCTCGCAGAAGCGTCGGATTTGGATCCCCCACATCATGTATCATCCAACAGCACCTGCTCCAAGACCGTCCTATGCTGCTCCTCGTGTGCCTCCTCCACCACCTAGATAGCCAAGAGTTGAAGCTGTGCCACCCCGAGCTCCTGCTTCCAACCCCAATGATGGGTTGTGCTTCAAATGTGGCTGTCCAGGTCACCGTGCTAGGGAGTGCTATCAGAATCAGAACCAGCTGGCTCTGCCTTCAACTGGCCATGGTAACAATCAAACTCGCAACAACAATGCCAGGCCTTACGGTCGTGGTCAGGTTAACCATATTGATCTAAATGAAGCTCAAGACCAGCCTGCTACTGTGATGGGTACTCTCCTTGTTAATTCAATACCAGCATCTGTTTTATTCGATTCAGGTGCATCACATTCATTCATGTCAGAAAATTTTGCATACATGCACGACCTTAGATGTGGGAAGATGAACACTTCGCTAGTGGTACGCACCCCTGCGGGCCAATGTCGAACTACCATGATTGGTCGCGACGTCCCCATTGAAATTGAGGGGTTAGAATTCCATGTTTCTCCCATTATTTTGGAGTCTTCCAATATTGACCTCATTCTGGGAATGGATTGGTTGAAGTCACATACTGCTTCAGTCATTTGCGCCACCAAAACCGTACACCTCCTACATCCTTCTAATGATATAGTAAGCTACCATGCTCACCTTGTTCGAAATGCCGAAGCACGGCTTTATTTGTTGAATGCGTTGAACACATCACCTCTGGAAGGAATCGAAAACATTCCAGTCGTTCGAGAATTCCAATATGTCTTTTCAGAAGAACTTCCAGGGATACCTTCTGCTCGAGTGGTCGAGTTCATCATCGACTTGAAACCAGGCACAGTTCCTATCGCCAAACGACCCTATAAGATGCCGCCCCATGAACTCCTTGAGCTTAAGGAGGAAATCGACAAGTCTCTTCGCAGTGGCTTCATTCGTCCAAGTTCCTCTGCTTGGGGAGCACCTTCTCTCTTCGTCAAGAACAAGGATGGAACAAATCAATTAGTCCAAGACTATCATCCTATCAACCAAGCTACGATTCAGAACAAGTATCCCCTCCCTCGGATCAACTTGTTGGATCCTCAGTATTCTCTAAACTCGACTTGAGTTTGCGTTAGCACCAGATCCGGGTGCGTGAAGAGGATATTCCCAAGACCGCCTTCGTTACTCGCTATGGTTCATACGAGTACACTGTCATGTCATTCGGCTTGACCAATGCTCCAGCGACATTCTCTCGCCTGATGAATTATATCTTCATGGAATACCTTGACAAGTTCGTCGTGGTCTATCTGGATGATATCCTGGTATATTCCAAGAACAAGGAAGAACATGCTAAACATCTTCGACTGGTGCTGGAAAAGCTTCGAGAACATCAACTATATGCCAAGTATTCCAATTGCGAATTCTGGCTACCCGAAGTAACCTACCATGTCATGTGATCTCCAAGGATGGTATTGCTGTCAACCCAGAGCGAGTTCAGGCAAGTCAGAAGCTTTCTTGGGCTAGCCAGCTATTGCCACCACTTTGTCGAGAACTTCTCCAAGATCGCCAAGCCCCTGACTAGTCTGCTTCACAAAGGCGTTAAGTTCGATTGGTTAGATAAATGTTAGGAAAGTTTCCAGGCAATCAAGCACAAGCTGACTTCTACACCAGTGCTTGCTCCTCCTGATACTCGCAAGGACTTTGTCATATATTGTGACGCCTCTCATAAAGGATTAGGCTGTGTTCTAATGCAAGAGTGCAGGGTGATCACTTATGCCACTCGTCAGTTGCGCCCTCATGAAGAAAACTGCTCAGTTCATGACCTCAAGCTTGCTGTGGTTATCTATGCACTGAAGTTGTGGCGACATTACCTCCCCGGTAATCGTTGCGAGATCTTCACCGACCACCAAAGTCTGAAGTATATGTTTACTCAGCCAGACCTGAACCTCCATCAGCAGAGATGGATGGAGGCTATAGCAGACTATAACTTGGGTATTTCTTATACCCCAGGCAAGGCTAATGTCATGGTCGATGCCCTGAGCCGCAAGTCTTATTGCGACAATCACATGGTTTACAAAGCTCAACCTCGCCTTCATGAAGAGCTATGCAAGCTGAACCTTCAACTAGTTCCACAGGGTTCTCTGAATAACCTTGTCTTGGAATCAACTCTTCTGAAAGCCATTAAATCCACGCAAGCTAAAGATGCTCACGTTGATCTGATGAAAAAGGATCTTGCCTTAGAGAAATCCAGAGATTTCTTGCTTGCTGAAGATGGAACCTTGTACTTCAGGGATTGCATTGTGGTACCCCGATTCAAGCTTATGACAGAGAAGGTGATGAAAGAAGCACATGACACCCCTCTCTCTATTCATCTGGGAAGTACCAAGATGTATCTAGACATCCGTCAGAAGTACTGGTGGTCTAAGATGAAGCAAGACATTGCTCGATATATCGAAGAGTGTGACATTTGCCGTCGCCTCAAAGCAGAACATCAGAAACCAGCTGGACTTCTGCAACCTCTCCCTATTCCTGAATGGAAGTGGGATAAGATCCAAATGGACTTTGTCACTGGCCTTCCCAAGTCACAAAAAGGTAACGATGCCATCTTTGTCATCATCGACCAATTCTCGAAAGTCGCACACTTTCTGCCAATTAGCAGCGTCACTCTAGACAAAATGATATGTCTTGTTCATCATTGGGTATAAAGGAATTGCCTTCTCTCCCAGGCGGCTTATGAACCAGCTTAAGGCCGCGATACGACCCGCCAGGCGCTGGACGTCATTGACACATGCCGGCTTAGCCAATGAAGTGATAGCTTTAATATTCTCTGGGTTAGCTTCAATACCCCTCTCTGAGACCAGAAAACCCAAGAGCTTGCCTGCAGGTACACCAAAAACACATTTGGCCGGGTTAAGCATCATCTTATAGACCCGAAGATTGTCAAAAGTCTCCCTTAGATCATCCAAGAGCGTCTTCTTTTTCCTAGATTTGACCACAGTATCATCCACATAAGCATGCACATTATGTCCAATTTGACTGTGAAAGCAATTCTGAACACAACGTTGATAAGTTGCCTGGGCACTCTTAAGCCCAAAAGGCATAGAGACATAGCAAAAGGCTCCAAAAGGGGTGATAAAAGATGTCTTCTCTTGGTCTTTAACTGCCATCTTGGTCTGATGATAACCAGAATAAGCATCCAGGAAACATAAACTCTCACAACCCGCCATGGCATCAATAATTTGGTCAATACGGGGAAGAGCAAACGGATCAGCTGGACAAGCTTTGTTAAGATCTGTGTAGTCAACACACATACACCAAGTGCCATTCTTCTTAAGCACCAGCACCGGGTTAGCCAACCACTCCAGATGAAAGACTTCCACAATAAACCCGGCTACCAAGAGGTGGGCCACTTCTTCTCCAATGGCCTTACGTCGCTCCTCATTGAAACGACAAAGAAACTGTTTAACCGGCTTAAATTTAGGATCCACATTAAGAGTGTGCTCAGTGAATTCTCTCGGTACACCCGACATATCAGAAGGTTTCCATGCAAAAATGTCCCGATTCTCACAGATGAACTCGATGAGCGTGCTTTCCTATTTAGGATCCATGTTAGCCCCCACTGTGAACTGCTGAGATGAGTCGCCAGGGACAAAGTCAACTTGCTTAGTATCATCAGCAGACTTAAACTTCAACAAAGGGTCCTGCTCAGTGGTGGGCTTCTTTAAAGGGGTCATATCGGCCGGGTCAACATTATCTTTATAAAATTTAAGCTCCTCGGTAGCACAGGCTGATTCAGCATAGGCATCATCTCCTTCTTCGCATTCCAAAGCAATCCTTCGATCGCCATGGACTGTAATAGTACCCTTACGTCCTGGCATCTTGAGCTGCAAATAAACATAACAAGGTCGTGCCATAAATTTGGCATAAGCCGTCCGTCCGAACAGGGCATGATAAGGACTCTTGATTTTAACCACTTCAAACCATAATGTCTCTGCTCTGTAGTCATAGTCGTCACCAAAAGCCACTTCCAAGGAAATCTTACGAACTGGATATGCCGACTTACCAGGTACCACACCATGAAAAACAGTAGAAGACGGCTTAAGCTCCTTATCAGTTAAATTCATCCGGCGAAAGGTATCATAGTAAAGGATAATGATACTGCTACCACTGTCCATGAGCACTTTGGTGAATTTATAACCCCCAACCTAAGGGGCTACCACCAACGCTAGTTGACCCGGATTGTCAACCCGAGGCGGGTGATCCTCTCGACTCCATGTGATTGGTTGCTCTGACCACCGCAAGTATTGAGGTACCGCCGGCTCAATCGCACTGACCACGCGTTTATGAACCTTCTGATCTCGTTTGCAGAGACTTGTGGTAAAAACATGATACTGGCCACTGTTAAGCTGCTTTGGATTACTCTGGTATCCTGACTGATGCTGCTGGTTACCCTGACCAGACTGTTGGTTATAACCACCCTGGTTTTCCTGTCCTTGATACCCATAACTTGAGCCGCCACCACCAAAGTCGGCCCCTAGTGAGCCGGATCCTGACCCGCCAGGCGGGCCATTATTGTTGCGATGATTCTGATTGAAGTTGGAATTCCTGTACTCTCTCATGATGAAACAGTCCTTCCAAGCATGAGCCGCCGATTTATTGGGCAAACTGTGTTTTGGGCAAGGTTCGTTCATCATCGCCTCAATATTAAATTTTGGCCCTCCAAAGGCCTGCTTGCCGTTGCCATTACGGCGCTGGCTTTTATAAACAGTGTTGGTGTTAGCTACAAGATCTGACCCGCCCGCGGGCTGCCCAGTGAGACTGACATGTGGGCCCCCTTTGTTATTTAGTTTAAATAAAATGTTTTATAATTAAAACTAATTAGTTAACCTAATTACTCACTGACATATGGGGCCCACACCCTAATTAACCAATTTAGTTAGTTTAATTCACTGTTAAACTAACAGAGACTGACATGTGGGTCCCACTGGACCCACATGTCAGGTTTGACCCTGGTCAGCGAGTCTGTTGACTACTGACGTCATCCTCTAGTCATGCTGATGTCATAATTCATTTTAGATAATTCTCTTAAAATAAATAAATTCTAGAAAACGCAAAAAACTTTGAAAATTCATAATAAATAAACCGTAGCTCAGATCGAAAAACTTTGTACATGAAAGTTGCTCAGAACGGCGAGACGTATTTGATCGTGTCATCTGTTTCTATGTCGGAACCCCCTACATAGGAGAACCCGTAACTTTTAGCCCGATTCCGGTATATGAATAGTGCATATACACCGGATAATAAATCCAACTTAAATCCTAAAATAACTAAAATGACTCAGATGCACCTTTAGGCAACCCTGCACTGCATCCTTGCATGGCATGCCCTGTATTGCATTATTTGTTGTCTATTTATTTCTTTCTTCCCCCTCTTCTCTCTCGGTAGACCCCGACATCGACGTAGCTCCCGAGACCGACGCAGCTCCGGAGGTCGACTACGCCCCTGATGACCAGTCCCTTGCCGCAGAGCTTCCAGGCAAGCACCCCCCTTTTGAGCATTCCGATATCGCCTA
The DNA here is from genome assembly GCA_011799875.1 of Thinopyrum elongatum. Lineage (NCBI taxonomy): Eukaryota > Viridiplantae > Streptophyta > Magnoliopsida > Poales > Poaceae > Thinopyrum > Thinopyrum elongatum. The sequence continues at coordinate 344,808,792 of CM022297.1, read as the reverse complement.
CTCTCTTCTCTCTTATGCTTGCATTAGAAGTTACTGTTGCTACTGTTATCCTATTTCTGCTGCATAGCCTATTTTGTAACCTGCTATTGTTACCTACCTGCTTATCCTAAACTGTTTAGTATAGGTTGGGTAGAGACCCAGCAGAGACCCCACTTTATCCCGACTGCCCCGCTGGATCATCAAAAGACCCGATCAACGGGATCAAAGACCAGGCCCCGGCACCGCACATCACTTCCCCTTAGTAGCTCGACACTACTGGGTTACTATCAAGTGCCGAGGGTGATACCTCGTCAGCACTTTTGATGATAACCTTGTAGGTTAGTTATTCGGTCGTTGTCAGCGAGGGTGATTCCTCCTACACCACCCCGATAACGACACCGTCGCACAACTCCTCAAGAGTGGACCTCGAGGGTGATTCCTCCTTCGTTCACCTTGATGTTTACGTCAGGTGGAAATCCAACGAGGGTGATGCCTCGGATTCCTTCTTGATATGGTAGCCTTTACATTACTGTTGACACTGCTTATTCTGTATAAAGACGGGTCGGCCCTGAGTGGTACCCGCACGAGATTATGATGAGAGTGATATGGAGTCGGGTTGACCTGGAAGGTGCCCGTGAGATAACTACGAGGCATGGCCGAGCATTCTTAGCCCTTGCCGCAAGTCCTCGAGACGGGGCGACGGGGTCACATCTTTCGTCAGTCTCTGCTCGTTACCGCACTACCAACACACTAACGGTTTGGATATTTGATCCGAGGGGCCTTTGGCCTGATAGCACTAACCATCACGTGGGCATAGTATGGGCGTTCTGTGTTGTATACTTCAGCCGGAGCTTAATAGACGTCAGCGACTGAGCGGCGCGCACCGAATTGGACTGGTTAAGCCCGCGCTTGTATTAAGGGGGCTAGGTCTGCTTTCCGCCGCTTGACGCAATGTGCAGTAGTTCCCGGGGTGAAGGCCCAAGACCCCCAGGTGCATAGGTTTAGTCCAGCGTGCTGACCTCTTTGTTAGGTATTCGATCGGGTTGCGGCGTGTCGTTTGGCCGAGGCCGGGCATGACCCAGAAAAGTGTGTCCGGCCAGAGTTAATCGAGCGTGGTGGGTAAGTTGGTGCACCCCTGCAGGGAAGAAACAATCTATCGGATAGTATGGCTCTGGGATTGCTTTCTCGCAGGGAGTCGAGGAAGGATCTCTGGGCGAGGTTGATGACATTACTACTACTTTACATTATGTTAATCTGCACTCTTCTAATGCTGCAAGACTGATGAAGATGCAAGTCTTCGATAGGACGAGGCTTTCCCCTCTATTCTGGCATTTCTGCAGCCCAGTCCACATATACAGCCCTCTTTTGAAAATGTTGCATATGTAGTGTAGATCCTTGCTTGCTGAGTACTTCGGATGAGTACTCACGTTTGCTTTGCTTTCTTTTTCTCCCCTTATCCATTTGCCGCAATCAGATGACGGAGCCCCTGAGCCAACTGCCCCCGCCGACGGCTACTACTACTACTACCCTCCCGGCGAGTATTACTACGAGGAGCCGACTGACGTCCAGGAGTAGATTTGGAGGGTCCCAGGTAGGAGGTCTGCGCCTTTCGATCGTAGTATTTTATTTTGCCCCGCCATTCTAATGGCCTATCTCTGTTTCTGTAATATATCTGTACTCAGATATCTGATGCTTCCGCTGACGCTTGTATGCCATCGAGCTATGTATTCGAGCCCTTGAGGCCCTGGCTTGTAATATAAAGCTTGTATGACTTTATTTATGTTTTAGAGTTGTGTTGTGATATCTTCAAGTGAGATCTTAGGCTTGATCTTGTGCATTTGCGTGTATGGTTAGTGCACGATTAAGCCGGGGTCGTCACAGGTTGGTATCAGAGCCGACTGCCTTTAGGAATCCCCCTTTTCCAACTCCTTGGCCGAAGTTGAGTCTTGTAACCGAAAACTATTTTACTAACTTGGCTGTGTGGCTTACGGGCCCATGTCGCCACCTGGGTGGTATTATGATCTTTTATTCCTCGTCTTTACTCTGGGACTCTGATCTCTCTTCTATTCGGGTTAAATAAATTTACTAACACCGACACTTAGGATCTCGTAAATCCCGTCCACCCGGAGAACTGGATATCTGTGTGATTTCCCTGTCATTGATCTGATTAGTCTGATAATCATTTTCCTTTCCATTGTTTTGTTTAACCTTTCTCTTCGAGGTCTGTTATACTCCTCATCGTCTAGTGGCAATCCTGAATTTCCTTTATTTCAGATGGATCGTCTGTTTCCACCATGTCCTATGACGCAGCTTGTGCTTCGCACATGGCCTCGTGATGCCCCTGGTTTTCTAGCTATCCTGATCGCCCTCCTGACCAGACTGGGTTACCGCTGGTAGCCCGAGTACATGGTCTACGAGGTTTACCGCGAGTTCAACCAGGAGCAGTACTATGCTGATGTTCGTATCTATAATCAGCAGGATGACTCAGACACTGAGCTGTACCTTTTCCATGGTATCGGTGTGACGATTGAGATGGCAGTCCATGATGCCATCTACTCTGCTGTCGCACGTCTCCGAGGAGAGCTCAGCGTTAGCTTGGATGCCTCTGAGTTTCGATACATTCCGTATGCCCCTGCTGGAGATGCTACTGGATACTACACAGCTATCTGTGCCTTGTACGAGCCTCGTCGCTACGATCCGCGAATTCTGATTCAGTGCACTCAGGCTCAGGATCGCACTGTTCGGGCTCTTGCCGTCGAGTTGTTTGCCACTCGAGCACGCCTCTACGATGCTATGACTACCAGCTGTTCGAGCAGGGATACATCCGGAGCACATCCTTTACCCGCGCAGGACCGAGATGCCACCAGGGATTGATTGGCCTGCTGTGGGAGGTCACACACCTGCACGTGGACCTCTTCTGCCAGTTCGAGACCGGGTTCTACATCAGAGTGCACATGGAGCGCAGGATCCTTTCGCGACCAACATTCGTCGTCCGCACTTGCAGCTACCCAGTTTCAGTGGTTTTCTCCGACGTTGATGTAGCCTTTGCTATGTCTCGTTGTGTACTTCCTTACCGGGTGCCTGTGTGCCGCCTAGCATGTCTAGCTTTTGAATTTGCGCCGTTATGTTGTCCGATTGTAACTGACTCTGTATGGATCTGTAAGTCTTAAATGACTACTGTTAAGCACCTGTTACACTACTTAATTTCCATCGTGTTACATCATGTTTGTTGCTAAACGCTCGCAATGGCTTCTGCTAAACTACCCCTGTTGAATTTAGCAGGATGGGTGATAACAATCCACCACCGCCGCCACCGCCTGACTATATGGCAGCTATGATGCAGCAATTCGAACTCAACCGTCAGTTCATGACAGTGATTATGGATCAATTCCCCCATCCCAATGCCAACCATCAGCCAGCTTCAATTACGCTGCCAGAGTTCGTGCGCCTCAACCCATCGGTATTCCGCAACACAGTTAATCCACTGGATGCCGATGACTGGCTGCGTGACATCTTCTATGAGATGGAGTCAGCTGATGTTCCCCCTGTCAGCTATGTCACCTTTGTGACATACTTCCTGAAGGGACCCGCAGCACAATGGTGGGCAACTCACAGACAGACCCTACCTCCTGGAACTGTCGTCACCTGGGTGGAATTCAAGGCTGCTTTTCGTGCCCGGCATATTCCGCAAGGAGTTATAGATCAGAAGAAGGCCGAGTTTCGTAGCCTCGTTCAAGGCAACAAGACTGTAGAAGTCTATCAGCGAGAGTTCCTTGATTTGTCTCGCTACGCTGAAGAAGACATCCCCACTGATGCTCGTAGACAGGAGAAGTTTCGTGATGGGCTACACCATGACATTCAGCTAGCCCTGCTCGTCCAAGATTTTCCTGACTTCGCCACTTTGGTGAATAAGGCTATTATGGTCAAGACTGGTCTGAAGAAGCACAAGGAAGCGACCAGACGCACCCGTGAAGCGAGCTCATCTTCGGGCTCGTCTTCCCAGAAGCGCCGCATCTGGATCCCACAAAGCATGTACCGTCCAACAGCTCTAGTGTACAGGCCTCCTTATGCTGCACCCCGTCTGCCTCCTCCACCACCGAGGCAGCCTCTTCGAGCTCCACCCCCTCGAGCTCCTGCACCACGTCCAGACAGTGGACTCTGCTTCAAGTGTGGCCAGCTAGGTCACCATGCCAGAGACTGTTCTCAGAGTCAGAATTAGCTAGCTCTTCTTCCTGCTGGCCGTGGTAATGGCCGTGGAATTGCTCAGCAGCGTAACAACAATGCCAGACCTTCTTATGGTCATGGACAGAACTATCACGTCAACATGGCTGAAGCTCAGGATCAACCTGAAACTGTGATGGGTACACTTCTTGTTAATTCAGTACCAGCATCTGTTTTATTTGATTCAGGAGCATTGCATTCATTCATGTCAGAACATTTTGCACTCATGCATGATGTTATAAGTGAAGCGCTACACCATTCTTTAGCTGTAAACACTCCCGCGGGCCAGTGCCGAGCCTTCGTGTTCAGCCCCGATGTCATCATTGATATTGAAGGGCTAAAGTTCCGCGCTTCTCCCATTATACTCAAGTCTTCCTCAATTGATCTTATTCTGGGAATGGATTGGTTGAAGGCTCATTACGCCTCAATCAATTGCGCCACTAAGGTTGTACACCTCCTGCACCCATCAGATGAGATATTAAATTATCATGCTCACCTCACTCAGAATGCCGAGGCTCAGATTTATGCCTTGAATGCGCTGAACGCTTTGCCGCTTGAGGGGATCGAAAACATTCCAGTCGTCTGTGACTTCCAGGATGTATTTCCAGAAGAACTTCCAGGAATACCCCCTGCTAGAGGTGTCAAGTTCGTTATCGACTTGAAGGCTGGCACCACTCCTATCCCGAAGCGTCCTTACAAGATGCCTTCGCACCACCTTCTCGAGCTTAAGGAAGAAATCGACAAGTCACTTAAGAAGGGTTTCATCCACCCTAGTTCCTCTGCCTGGGGAGCACCGTCTCTCTTTGTCAAGAAGAAAGATGGTACGAATAGGTTGGTTCAAGATTACCGTCCTATCAACCAGGCAACCATCCAGAATAAATATCCACTTCCTCGGATCAATGATTTATATGATCAACTTGCTGGATCATCGGTGTTTTCTAAACTCGACTTGAGGTTGGGTTATCACCAGATCCGTGTCCGCGAAGAGGATATTCTGAAGACTGCATTCGTTACTCGCTATGGCTCCTATGAATACACCGTCATGTCATTTGGCCTAACAAATGCTCCAGCTACGTTCTCACGCCTGATGAATTAGATATTCATGGATTACCTCGATAAGTTCATCGTGGTATATCTGGATGATATTCTGGTATATTCGAAGAATAAGGAAGAACATGCCGAACATCTTCGCCTTGTTCTGGAGAGGCTTCGAGAGCACAAGTTGTATGCCAAGTACTCCAAATGTGAATTCTGGCTTTCTGAAGTGACCTACCTTGGACATGTGATTTCCAAGGACGGTATCGCCATTAACCCGGAGCGTGTTCAGGCTATTCTTGACAGGACTCCTCCAAAGAACGCCAAGCAAGTCAGAAGTTTTCTCGGCCTTGCAAGCTATTGCCGTCGATTCATCGAGAACTTTTCCAAGATCGCCAAGCCCCTGACTAATCTGCTCCACAAAGGCGTTAAGTTTGAGTGGACAGACAAATGTCAGGAGAGTTTCTAGACCCTCAAGGACAAGCTTACTTCTCCTCCAGTGCTTGCTCCTCCAGATTCTCGCAAGGATTTTGTAATTTATTGCGATGCCTCTCGTCAGGGATTAGGCTGTGCCCTAATGCAAGAGAGAAAGGTAATTGCATATGCCTTGCGTCAATTGCATCCAGATGAAGAGAACTATCCAGTGCATGATCTCGAACTCGCTGCTGTGATCTATGCTTTGAAGCAGTGGCGACATTACCTTCTTGGTAACCGGTGTGAGATATATACCGACCATCAGAGTCTGAAGTACTTGTTCACTCAACCGGATCTTAATCTCCGTCAACAGCGATGGTTGGAAACAATCACGGACTACGACTGTGGTATTTCTTATACCCCTAGCAAGGCTAATGTGATGGCTGATGCCTTGAGCCGCAAGTCCTATTGCAACAACCTCATGGTTAAGCAAGCTCAACCCTAGCTATATGAAGAATTGCGCAAGATGAACCTCTGTATCATTCCGCAGGGTTCTCTTAATAACCTTATGGTACAGCCAGATCTTGAGAAAGCTGTAAAGATTGCGCAAGCTAAAGATGCCGAAGTAGATCTAATGAAGAAAGAGCTTCACCTCGAGAAGTGCAGGGATTTCTCAATTGCTGAAGACGGAACCTTGTATTTCAGAGATTGAATTGTCGTTCCTCATTTCGAGCTTATGACTGACAAGGTCATGAAGGAGGCTCATGATACGCCGCTGTCTATCCATCCGGGTAGCACCAAGATGTATCGCGATCTTCGTCAAAGGTACTGGTGGTCTAGAATGAAGCAGGACATTGCTCGATATGTTGTTGAATGTGACGTTTGCCGTCGCATGAAAGCAGAACATTAGAAGCCTGCTGGAATTCTTTAACCACTTCCTATTCCTCTATGGAAATGGGATAAAGTTTAAATGGATTTCATTACTGGTCTTCCCAAGTCTCAGAAGGGTCACGATGCTATTCTTGTCGTCGTCGACCAACTTTCCAAAGTTGCACATTTTCTGCCTGTCAAGGAGACTATCACCGCTAGTCAGCTGGCAGAATTGTATATCTCCAGAATTGTTTCACTCCACGGTATTCCGAAGGAGATTAGTTCGGACCGTGGTGGTCTTTTCACTTCCAAATTCTGGGAAAGTTTCCAAGAAGCTATGGGAACTCACATTACCTGGAGTTCAGCATATCATCCACAATCCCAAGGCCAAGTTGAGTGAGTTAATCAAGTGCTTGAAGATATGCTTCGGGCTTGTGTTATATCATTCGGTAAGAAGTGGGAAGAATCTCTTCCGTTTGCCGAATTCTCTTATAACAACGGCTATCAAGCCAGTTTGAAAATGGCCCCCTTCGAAGTGCTTTACGAACGCAAGTGTCAAACCACTCTGAATTGGTCAGAAACTGGGGAACAACCTCTCGTGGGACCGGACATTATTCAACACGCCGAAGAACAAATCCGCATTGTCCGAGAAAATCTCAAGGCGGCTCAGGACCACCAGAAGAGCAACTATGATCGCAAACGATGGGGCTTGACCTATCAACCAGGTGATCAAGCTTATCTTCTGTCACCCCTATGAAGGGCACCCGTCGTTTCGGAATCAAGGGCAAGCTAGCTCCTCGCTATATTGGTCCTTTCCGCATTGTTGCTAGACGTGGACAGGTGGCATATAAATTGGAGTTGCCACCGCAATTCTCTCATATCCACGACGTCTTCCATGTGTCGCAACTTCGTAAATGCTTCAAGGAATCTTCGCACCGAGCAGTGGATCACGAGATGCTCAAACTACAAGATGATCTTTCTTATAAGGAGCATCTCGTCCGCATTCTCGATGAAGTTGAACGTCGCACTCGTTAGAAGACGACCAAGTTCCTAAAAGTGCAGTGGTCGAATCACACTGAAGATGAAGCCACTTGGGAACGCGAGGATCATCTTCGGGAAGAATATCCCGACCTCTTTCCTTCTACCTCCTAAATTCTTGGGACGAGAATTTCTTTTGGAGGAGGAGAATTTGTAACACCCCCATGTAATAAGCACTGTGACACTCTGCTAAGTATGCCAAGTCATCTTCATTTGCAGTGCCTAGTCATGGTGGTTAATCAAAACAATTCAAATCCCTCCCTGAAAATCAACTCGAATTCAAAAGTGCAAAATGAAGTTGCTCAAAACTTGTGGGAAAAATGTTCACTTTATAGCAAATAATCCAAAACCATTTGCTGTTAAGGAACACACATCATCATCAATTCAAAATGGCATTAGCATTTAAAAAAGTGCTAAAAGGAGCATTTTAAATGCCATATTCATTTTTGAAAATTCCAAATGAATTCAAAAACTCACCAAACTTTTTGTGGCAGTAAGGGATATTGCATGTCAATTATTGATGCAAGTGCCACATTTTACAAAAGTCATTTGAAAGCGAAAGAAATAGAAAAACAGAGAGTTTAACAGAGAACAGAAAATATAAATAAGAAGAGGCACTGTGCACTGGGCCTAAGTGCACAGTGCCCCGTAGCCAGCCCAACCGGCCCATCTCCCTCTCTCTCTATCGCGGTGTCACCGCGCCTGTGGTCGCCGCGCGCTGCGCCGGCGAGACGCCGACAGCACGACGCCATCGACGCCCCACCGACGCGGGGAGGATAAGGCCGAGGCCCGTCCCTCCCCCCTGGACCTCCTCGTCCATTCCTCTCCCTCTCCCCTCGCTTTCCTCTCCCTCGATTCCATCGGCATTCGAGCGCCATCGCAGCCGTTCTTCGTCATCCACGCGGCCACGGCCACTGCATCGCCACTGGACCCACATGTTAGGTTTGACCCTGGTCAGCGAATCTTTTGACTGCTGACATCATCCTCTAGTCATGCTGATGTCATAATTCATTTTAGATAATTCTGTTAAAATAAATAAATTCCAGAAAATGCAAAAATCTTTGAAAATTCATAATAAATAAACCGTAGCTCAAATCGAAAAACTTTGTACATGAAAGTTGCTCAGAACGACGAGACGAATCTGATCGTGTCGTCTGTTTCTATGTCGGAACCCCCTACATAGGAGAACCCGTAACTTTTAGCCCGATTCTGGTATATGAATAGTGCATATACACCGGATAATAAATCCAACTTAAATCCTAAAATAACTAAAATGACTCAGATGCACCTTTAGGCAACCCTGCACTGCATCCTAGCATGGCATGCCATGTATTGTATTGTTTGCTGTCTATTTCTTTCTTTCTTCCCCCTCTTCTCTCTCGGTAGACCCCGACGTCGATGTAGCTCCCGAGACCGACGCAGCTCCGGAGGTCGACTACGCCCCTGACGACCAGTCCCTTGCCGCAGAGCTTCCAGGCAAGCACCCCCCTTTTGAGCATTCCGATATCGCCTACTCTCTTTTCTCTTATGCTTGCATTAGAAGTTACTGCTGCTACTGTTATCCTATTTCTGCTGCATAGCCTGTTTTGTAACTTGCTATTGTGACCTACCTGCTTATCCTAAACTGTTTAGTATAGGTTGGGTAGAGACCCAGCAGAGACCCCACTTTATCTCGACTGCCTCGCTGGATCATCAGAAGACCCGATCAACGGGATCGAAGACCAGGCCCCGGCACCGCACATCACTTCCCCTTAGTTGCTCGACACTACTGGGTTACTATCAAGTGCCGAGGGTGATACCTCGTCAGCACTTTTGATGATAACCTTGTAGGTTAGTTATTCGGTCGTGGTCAACGAGGGTGATTCCTCCTACACCACCCCGATAACGACACTGTCGCGCAACTCCTCAAGAGTGGACCTCGAGGGTGATTCCTCCTTCGTTCACCTTGATGTTTACGTCAGGTGGGAATCCAACGAGGGTGATGCCTCGGATTCCTTCTTGATATGGTAGCCACATGGATGCCTTTACATTACTGTTGACACTGCTTATTCTGTATAAAGACGGGTCGGCCCTGAGTGGTACCCGCACGAGATTATGATGAGAGTGATATGGAGTCGGGTTGACCTGGAAGGTGCCCATGAGATAACTATGAGGCGTGACTGGGCATTCTTAGCCCTTGCCGCAGGTCCTCGAGACGGGGCGACGGGGTCACATCTTTCATGAGTCTCTGCTCGTTACCGCACTACCAACACACTAACGGTTTGGATATTTGATCCGAGGGGCCTCTCGCCTGATAGCACTAACCATCACGTGGGCATAGTATGGGCGTTCTGCGTCGTATACTTCAGCCAGAGCTTAATAGACGTTAGTGACTGAGCGGCGCGCGCCGAATTGGACTAGTTAAGCCCGCGCTTGTATTAAGGGGGCTAGGTCTGCATCGGCCGCCTGACGCAACGTGCAGGAGTTCCCGGGGTGAAGGCCCAAGACCCCCAGGTGCATAGGTTTAGTCCGGCATGCTGACCTCTCTGTTAGGTATTCGTTCGGGTTGCGGCGTGTCGTTTGGCCGAGGCCGGGCATGACCCAGAAAAGTGTGTCCAGCCAGAGTTAATCGAGCGTGGTGGGTAAGTTGGTGCACCCCTGTAGGGAAGAAACAATCTATCGATAGCTTATCCGACGGTAACGGACACTCGGAGTTGTATCCCGATCGGTACAACTAGAACTGGTGACTTGAGATGATATTGGATAGTATGGCTCTGGGATTGCTTTCTCGCAGGGAGTCGAGGAAGGATCTCTGGGCGAGGTTGATGACATTACTACTACTTTACATTATGTTAATCTGCACTCTTCTAATGCTGCAAGACTGATGAAGATGCTTGAAGATGCAAGTCTTCGATAGGACTAGGCTTTCCCCTCTATTCTGGCATTTCTGCAGCCCAGTCCACATATACAGCCCTCTTTTGAAAATGTTGCATATGTAGTGTAGATCCTTGCTTGCTGAGTACTTCGGATGAGTACTCACATTTGCTTTGCTTTCTTTTTCTCCCCTTATCCATTTGTCGCAATCAGATGACGGAGCCCCTGAGCCAGCTGCCCCCGTCGATGGCTACTACTACTACTACCCTCCTGGCGAGTATTAGTACGAGGAGCCGACTGACGACCAGGAGTAGATTCGGAGGGTCCCAGGCAGGAGGCCTGCGCCTTTCGATCATAGTATTTTATTTTGCCCCGCCATTCTAATGGCCTATCTCTGTTTCTGTAATATATCTCTACTTAGATATCTGATGCTTCTGCTGACGCTTGTATGCCATCGAGCTATGTATTTGAGCCCTCGAGGCCCTGGCTTGTAATATAAAGCTTGTTTGACTTTATTTATGTTTTAGAGTTGTGTTGTGATATCTTCAAGTGAGTCCTTAGGCTTGATCGTGTGCATTTGCGTCTATGGTTAGTGCGCGATTAAGCCGGGGTCATCACAACCCTTACCATTACCACTCTTCTTTCCCATGTTGGATTTTTCATCATCAGATCCAGGATCTTTGGTGGTATCAGAATCGGCATACTTGATGAGAGCCGCCATGAGCTCTCCCATGTCATTACAGTGACGCTTAAGCCGCCCAAGCTTCTTCTTAAGGGGGTAAAGTGACAATTCTTCTCCAAGACCAAGATAGTTGAAGCTGCCACAATGCTATCGGATGAATGGATAATAGCTGAAACCCGGCGGACCCAATGGTGGACCGACTCATCCTCCCGCTGTACACAGTTATCCAGATCAATAATCGTTAGAGGCTGCTTACATGTTCCCTTAAAGTTCTGAATGAAGCACGCTTTCAGCTCAGCCCATGAATTGATGGAATTGGCAGGTAAACCTTTCAACCAGGTTCGAGCCGGTCCATCTAACATCATGGTGAAGTACTTGGCACATAGAGCATCATTAACATCTAGCATCTCCATAGCCAGCTCATAGCTCTCAATCCAAGCCTCAGGTGGAAGATCAGCTGTATAATTAGGCACCTTACGAGGGCCCTTAAAATCCTTGGGCAAATATTCATTGCGTAGAGCCGGTACTAGACATGGCACACCAACTGTCCTGGAAGTCGTCCCAGCCCCAACAGACGCCGAAGTGTTAACTAGAAACTGCTGATGAGCCCCTAGTTGAGCCACAAATTCTGCCTCATGACGGGTTCTAGCCTGATCTACAAGGGCCTGAGCATTGTTCAGCATATTATCATCACGGGGCGGGTTATGTCCACGGGGCGGGTCATCATTACGAGGTGAGTTACGACGCCGTTCACTGCTGGAAACCGCCGGCGACTCAATACGCCAGCTATAGCTTCGACTTGGGCGAGGAGTTGAGTGAACCTGCTCATGACTATACGAATAAGCCGCCTGCTGCACTACAGCCGTCTGAAGAAGCTTCACCGCGTTCCGGGTCTCTATCGCCACTGGAGACTCATCTTCGATCGGGATAGCCGCCAGCCGTGTGGCCGCTGCTATCATGTTATCCACTGGGTTAGAATAATGGCCAGAGGGTGTAGGAACCCGTTGAGGTGGGGTCAGATCCCTACGAGACGGGTCTGTCACATGAGGCTGGGCCGCCGGCCCGATCCCCGGCGCCTCAGCAGCCCGGGTTACAACGGGCGGGTTACTCATTCCTGCCCCGGGTGTGTTAAAAAGATTCCGCCCCTCAAACTGCAAAGGCAAGCGGCTCTGGTGCCTTCTTCGAAAAACAACATTGGACGCATACTGATCTAGACTTAGGCGGAAAGCTTCTGCCCTTATCCGCTGTGACTCGGCATCCATCAAAGCTCGCTCCATCGCCATCCTGGCGTTCTCTGCATTAAGATCCTCTTGGGCTTTGGCCACCTCATCTCGCACCTTTGCAACTTCTGCATTATGTTGTGCTTGATTTGTTGGAGTCACCTCGGTGGCTAACAAAGTTGTCAGGGTGCCCAAGAGCTCAGATAAAACCTAAGTCGGCGGCCGAACAGAGCCGCTCGCCACAGTTGTCGCAGCAGCAGTTGAACCGGATGTCATGGCAGCAGTTGTTGATGAGTTTACTATTGGTTGCGTACCAACCATAAAAATAGCCGCCCTGCTCGGTGGCTCATAAGGGTCCGGAATACTGTCACCATCGGAATAGCCCCCAAGCTCGCCATCCTGAAGCTGATAGATTGATTCGGTTTCTTCGGTTGATGACTCATCACCTGAATAGATGGTCGTCTCTCAACCAGATGCAGAACCTTCCTCAAGATCCGCCCCATGAACAAAGCCAACAAAGTCGTGCTTCTGGCCGGGTTGACCCCTGGCGGGTCACGCGCGATGAGCCATCCCGATGATGTCGGTGCAGGTGTCCGACTCAGGCTCTGACTCGCTGATCTTGCCGATGAGGACGTGAATTCCGCCAAAGGGGACCCGGTACCCGTACTCGATTGAGTCGGCCTCAGGGCCCCAGCCAGCGTCATCGATGTAGATCTTACCGCGATGACTCTCAGTCATCCGGCCCATGGCATATCCTTCGATCCGTGAGAAGTTGCCCTTCAAGAACTCAAAACCACCATGCTCTGGCCCCACGGTGGGCGCTAACTGTCGTGGATTTAACACGGCAGATGCCCTTGTGAAAGGACTTAGGTGTGGAGCCATCACAACGTAGATTAGCTCAAAGGGGTTGAATGGGACAAAGGACACAAAGGTTTACCCAGGTTCGGCCCCTCACAACGAGGTAAAAGCCTATGTCCTGCTTCTAGTTGTATTGCTTGAGTATCGATTACAAGGGAGCGATCACGCTTGACCTAGCCACTGATCAGTTGTTTCTTGAGTTAACCCGCCGCCGGGTCTCGCCTTTATATACACAGGTCGAGGCTCCGGGGCTTACAAGAGTCCAAGCCGGATCACACAACGTGACCAGCCTGGTTTCTAAGTCGCCTTCCCTTGCCAGGCAAGTCACCATCGGGCGGCTCACACCTCCGGGTCTTGGGCCTCCACCAGGCCCGCATCTTAAGCCGCCACCTATCTTTATGCTTCGTCTTCTTGGACCTTTCTTGGGCCTTCATAGTAAGTCGCCAACGGTGTAACCCGGCCCCTCCTGGGCGGGTCACACCTCGGAGTCATATCCCCAACACATACCAAACAAAGTCCAAACACGATAAAAATTTATGGGAACCTATTTTGGAATATATGTTATTTTTGGGAATTGGAATCAATGCGATACGATGCTCGAGGGGCCCACAAGCCCTAGGGGCGCGTCCCCCTACCCTGGGCGCGGCCAGGAGGTTTGTGGGGCCCCTGTAAGGCGGTTGGTGCCCTTCTTTCACCGCAAGAAAGATAATATCCGGATAAAAATCGTGTTAAAATTTCAGCCCAATCGAAGTTAAGGATCTCCGGGAATTTAAGAAACGGTGGAAGGCCAGAAAACAGAAACGCGAAACAGAAGATAAACAAAGAGATAGATCCAATCTCGGAGGGGCTCCCGCCCCTCCACCTCCCGCCCCTCCGCCACCATGGATGCCATGGACCAGAGGGTAAACCCTCCTCCCATTTAGGGGGGAGGCCAAGGAAGAAGAAGAAGGAGGGGGGCTCTCTCCCCCTCTCTCCCGGTGGCGCCGGAACGCCGCCGGGGCCATCATCGTGACGGCGATCTACACCAACAACTTCGCCGCCATCATCACCAACTCTCTCCCCCTCTATGCAGCAGTGTAACACCTCTTCTCCCTGTTGTAATCTGTACTTAAACATGGTGCTCAATGCTATATATTATTTCCCAATGATGTATGGCTACCCTATGATGTTTGAGTAGATCCGTTTTATCCTATGGGTTGATTGATGATCATGATTGGTTTGAGTTGTATATTTTATTATTGATGCTGTCCTATGGTGCTCTCCAGGTCGCGCAAGTGTGAGGGACCCCCGCTGTAGGGTTTGCAATATGTTCATGATTCTCTTATGGTGGGCGGCGTGAGTGACAGAAGCATAGACCTGAGTAAGTAGGTTGTTTGCGTATCGGAGTAAAGAGGACTTGATACTTTAATGCTATGGTTGGGTTTTACCTTAATGATCTTTAGTAGTTGCGGATGCTTGCTAGAGTTCCAATCGTAAGTGCATATTATCCAAGTAGAGAAAGTATGTTAGCTTATGCCTCTCGCTCATATAAAATTGCAATAGTGATTACCGGTCTAGTTATCGATTGCCTAGGGACAAATAACTTTCTTGTGACAAAAAGCTCTCTACAAAAACTAACTTAATTGTTTCTTAATCTAAACAGCCCCTAACTTTTATTTACGTCTTCTTTATTATCTTGCAAACTTATCCTACGCCTACAAAGTACTTCTAGTTTCATACTTGTTCTAGGTAAAGGGAACGTTAAGCGTGCGTAGAGTTGTATCGGTGGTCGATAGAACTTGAAGGGAATATAAATTCTTTCTTTAGCTCCTCGTTGGGTTCGACACTCTTACTTATTGAGAAAGGCTACAATTGATCCCCTGTACTTGTGGGTTATCAAGACCTTTTTCTGGCGCCGTTGCCGGGGAGCAATAGCGTGGGGTGAATATTCTCATGTGTGCTTATTTGCTTTATCACTAAGTAGATTTTATTTGCTGTTCTAAGTTATTCTCTATCTTTAGTTATGGATATGGAACACGAAATACCAAAAAAATAGGTGTACTTTCTACTCATGGAGATGGGGAACCTCCTAAAACCCTTGATACTCGTTATGTGAAAAATAGTAAACACTACTTTGATAATCCTGAGAAAATGCCATTCAACTTGATAATGGGAGACATGTTGGATCAACATAAATACTTTAGGGATTATTGCTTGACTCAAAAAGGGAAACTGTTATGGGATCAAATTCATATGTTGCATTGGTATGCTTGGAATTTATGCTTGAGATATGATTATACTTGTTGCTCTACGATGAAGGCTCCACACCTTCCCTTTTCATGTAAATTTAATGATAATGAAACCTTGGATTCTTATGTTAATGGTATATATGATCACTATGATGTGGAACAAATAGAAGAATTTGTTGCTTTTAAGGGTGCTTATGAAATTGGATCTTTGAAAAGTGTGAAAATTTTGATGATGCTGTTTACAGACCTGAAAATTATGCTATACTTAAATATTGTTATGATAATTATGAATATAATGCCGATATTAATGAGTTTATTGAGAAAGTCTCCGCTGTCCAAGAAGATACTAATATTTTGCATTAAACTATGGAAGAAGAAATTGCTGAAACTATGAGCTCATTGGATGAAAAAGATGATGAGGAGAGCGAAGAACAAAAGGAGGAAGAGCGGATTAGCTACCCGTGCCCACCTTCTAATGAGAGTAACTCTTCAACTCATACATTGTTTAATTTCCCTTCGTGCTTACCGAATGATGAATGCTATGATGATTGCTATGATCCCTTTGATTCGTTTGTGAAGGAAATATGCCCTAGAGGCAATAATAAAGTTGTTATTTTATATTTCCTTATTCATGATAAAGGTTTATTATTCATGCTAGAATTGTATTGATCGGAAACTAAAATACATGTGTGGATACATAAACAAATATTGTGTCCCTAGTAAGCCTCTACTAGACTAGCTTGTTGATCAAAGATGGTTAAGGTTTCCTAACCATAGACATGTGTTGTCATTTGATAATGGGATCACTTCATTAGGAGAATGATGTGATGGACAAGACCCATCCGTTAGCTTTGCATATGATCGTTCAGTTTATTGCTACTGTTCTCTTGAATGTCAAATACATGTTCCTTCGACCATGAGATCATGCAACTCCCGAATACTGGAGGCATACCTTGTGTGCTATCAAACATCACAATGTAACTGGGTGATCATAAAGTTGCTCTACAGGTATCTCTGAAGGTGTTTGTTGAGTTGGCATGGATCGAAATTGGGATTTGTCACTCCGAGTATCGGAAAGGTATCTCTGGGCCCTCTCGGTAATACACATCACAACAAGCTTGCAAGCAAATAACTAAGGAGTTAGTTACGAGATGATGTATTATGGAACGAGTAAAGAGACTTGCCGGTAACGAGATTGAACTAGGTATGAAGATACCGACGATCGAATCTCGGGCAAGTAACATACTGATAGACAAAGGGAATTACGTATGTTGTCATAATGGTTCAACCGATAAAGATCTTCATAGAATATGTAGGAACCAATATGGGTATCTAGGTTCCGCTATTGGTTATTGACCGGAGAGGTGTCTCGGTCATGTCTACATAGTTCTTGAACCCGTAGGGTCCGCACGCTTAACGTTCTTTGACGATATAGTGTTATATGAGTTATATGATTTGGTGACCGAATGTTGTTCAGAGTCCCGGATGAGATCACGAACATGACGACGAGCTTCGGAATGGTCCGGAGGTAAAGATTGATATATAGGACGATGATATTCGGACACCGGAAGAGTTTCGGAGTGCACCGGGTAGTCAGCGTGGCACCGGAAGGGGTTCCGGACACCCCCGGGAGGTCTATGGGCCTAATGGGCCAAGGGGAGAGACACACCAGCCCACAAGGGGGCTGGCGCGCCCCTCTCCTTGGCCGCTGGCCCTAGGGAATGAAAGGGGGGAGGGCTAGCCCCTCCTGCCTTCCCCTCCACATGGGAGAAAGGAAAGGGCGGGGGGGGGGGGCGCCACCCTCCCCTGCCTTTCCCCGCTCACCTAGAAAGGAAAGGGGGACACGGCAAGGGGCAGGACCTCAAGTGGGATTCGGCCCCACTTGGGGCGCCTCCTTGGCTGCTCGTCCCTCCCCCACTTATATATATGTGGGAGGGGGCGCCACACAACACCACGACAATCTCTTAGCCGTGTGCGGCGCCCCCCTCCACAGTTTCGTCCCTCGGTCATATTTTTGTAGTGCTTAGGCGAAGCCCTGCGGAGATAGCATCACCACCACCGTTACACACACCGTCGTGCTGCCGGAACTCATCCACTACATGGTCGTCTTGCTGGATCAAGAAGGCGAGGATGTCACCGAGTTGAACGTGTGCTGAACGTGGAGGTGCCGTACGTTCGGTACTTGATCGGTTGGATCACGAAGAAGTTCGACTACATCAACCGCTTCCGCTTACGGTCTACGAGGGTACGTAGACACACTCTCCCCTCTCGTTGCTATATATCTCCGTAGATAGATCTTGCGTGTGTGTAGAATTTTTTTTGTTTTCCATGCAACGTTTCCCATGGCATCCGAGCCAGGTCTATGCATAGATGATATGCATGAGTAGAACACAAAGAGTTGTGGGCGGTGATAGTCATACTGCTTACCACCAACGTCTTATTTTCATTCGGCGGTATTGTGGGATGAAGCGGCCCGGACCAACCTTACATGTCCACGTACACGAGACCGGTTCCACCGACAGACATGCAACTTGTTTTGCATAAAGATGGCTGGCGGGTGTCTATTTCTCCTACCTTAGTTGAATCGAATTTGACTATGGCCAGTCCTTGAAGAAGGTTAAAACAGCAAACTTGATAAATCACCGTTGTGGTTTTTGCCGTAGGTAAGAACGGTTCTTGCTAGAAGCCTGTAGCAGCCACGTAAAACTTGCAACAACAAATTAGAGGACGTCTAACTTGTTTTTGCAGGGCATATTGTGATGTGATATGGTCAAGACGTGATGTGATATACGTTGTTGTATGAGATGATCATGTTTTGTAATATCGACAACCGGTAGGAGCCTTTGGTTGTCTCTTGATTATTGTATGAAATGCAATCGCCATGTAATTGCTTTACTTTATCGCTATGCGTTAGCAATAGTTGTAGAAGCAATAGTTGGTGAGACGACCCCGACGCAACGATGGAGGTCAAGGTGTCGAGCCGGTGACGATGGAGATCATGATGATGCTTTGGAGATGGAGATCAAAAGCACAAGATGATGATGGCCATATCATGTCACATATTTTGATTGCATGTGATGTTTATTCTTTATGCATCTTATTTTGCTTAGAATGGCGGTAGCATTATAAGATGATCCCTTCACTAAATTTCAAGATAAAAGTGTTCTCCCCGAGTATGCACCGTTGCTAAAGTTTGTTGTTTTGAACCACCTCGTGATGATCGGGTGTGATAGACTCTACGTTCGCATACAACGGGTGTAAGCCAGTTTTACACAAGTAGAATACTTGGGTTAAACTTGACGAGCCTAGCATGTACAGACATGGTCTCGGAACACTGGAGACCGAAAGGTCGAACGTGAGTCATATAGTAGATATGATCAACATAGAGATGTTCACCATTGATGACTACCCCATCTCACCTGATGATCGGACATGGGTTAGTTGATTTGGATCATGTATCACTTAGATAACTTGAGAGATGTTTATTTAAGTGGGAGTTCATTAGTAATTTGATTAATTGAACTTAATTTATCATGAACTTAGTCTTAATAGTTTTGCATATCTATATTGTAGATCAATGGCCCGTGCTACCGTTCCCCTGAATTTTAATGTGTTCCTAGAGAAAGCTAAGTTGAAAGATGATGGTAGCAACTACACGGACTGGGTCCGTAACTTGAGGATTATCCTCATTGCTGCTCAGAAGAATTATGTCCTTGATGCACCGCTAGGTGACCCACCCGCTCCCACTAATCTGGACACTATGAACGCCTGGCAAATGCGGAATGATGACTATACTATAGTTCAGTGTGCCATGCTTTACAGCTTAGAACCGGGACTTCAAAGATGTTTTGAACATCATGGAGCATATGAGATGTTCCAAGAGTTGAAGTTAATATTTCAAGCAAATGCCCGGGTTGAGAGATATGAAGTCTCAAACAAGTTCTATAGCTGCAAGATGAAGGAGAACAGTTCTGTCAGTGAACACAAACTTAAAATGTCTGGGTATCATAGCCACTTGACTCAGCTGGGAGTTGATCTTGCAGTTGATAGTGTTATTGACAGAGTTCTTCAATCACTGCCACCAAGCTACAAAGGCTTCGTGATGAACTATAATATGCAAGGGATGACGAAAATGATTCTCGAGCTCTTCGCAATGCTTAAGGCCGCGAAGGTAGAAATCATGAAGGAGCATCAAGTGTTGATGGTTAACAAGACCACTAGTTTCAAGAAAAAGGGCAAGGGAAAGAAAGGGAACTTCAAGAAGAACGATAAGCAAGTTGCCACTCCCGTGAAGAAACCCAAAGCTGGACCTAAGCCTG
Organism: Thinopyrum elongatum; assembly: GCA_011799875.1. Lineage (NCBI taxonomy): Eukaryota > Viridiplantae > Streptophyta > Magnoliopsida > Poales > Poaceae > Thinopyrum > Thinopyrum elongatum. Next base: position 344,789,075 of record CM022297.1, on the reverse strand, counting down.
AAACTGAGTGCTTCTACTGCAAAGGAAGTGGTCACTGGAAGCGGAACTGCCCCAAGTATTTGGCGGATAAGAAGGATGGCAAAGTGAACAAAGGTATATTTGATATACATGTTGTTGATGTGTTCCTTACTAATGCTCATAGTAGCGCCTGGGTATTTGATACTGGTTCGGTTGCTCATATTTGTAACTTGAAATAGGAGATGCGGAATAAACGAAGATTGGCTAAGGACGAGGTGACGATGCACGTCGGGAATGGTTCCAAGGTCAATGTGATCGCCGCCAGCACACTACCTCTACATCTACCTTCGGGATTAGTTTTAGACCTCAATAATTGTTATTTGGTGCCAGCGTTGAGCATGAATAATATATCTGGATCTTGTTTATTGAGAGATGGTTATTCATTTAAGTCAGAGAATAATGGTTGTTCTATTTATATGAATAATATCTTTTATGGTCATGCACCCTTGATGAATGGTCTATTGTTGTTGAATCTCGATCGTAGTGATACACATATTCATAATATTGATGCCAAAAGATGCAAAGTTGATAATGATAGTGCAACATACTTTTGGCACTGCCGTTTAGGTCATATTGGTGTAAAGCGCATGAAGAAGCTCCATGCAGATGGACTTTTGGAATCACTTGATTATGAATCATTTGATACTTGCGAACCATGCCTCATGGGCAAGATGACTAAAACTCCGATCTACGGAACAATGGAGCAAGCTAATGACTTATTGGAAATAATACATACCAATGCATGTGGTCCGATGAGTGTTGAAGCACGCGGCGGGTATCGTTATTTTCTGACCTTCACAGATGATTTAAGTAGGTATGGGTATATCTACTTGATGAAACACAAGTCTGAAACATTTGAAAAGTTCAAAGAATTTCAGAGTGAAGTGGAGAATCGTCGTAACAAGAAAATAAAGTTTCTACGATCTGATCGCGGAGGCGAATATTTGAGTTACGAGTTTGGCCTTCATTTAAAACAATGTGGAATTGTTTCACAACTCACGCCACCTGGAACACCATAGCGTAATGGTGTGTCCGAATGTCGTAACTGTACTTTATTAGATATGGTGCGTTCTATGATGTCTCTTACCAATTTACCACTATCATTTTGGGGTTATGCATTAGAGACAGCCGCATTCACGTTAAATAGGGCACCATCTAAATCCGTTGAGACGACACCGTATGAACTGTGGTTTGGCAAGAAACCTAAGCTGTTGTTTCTTAAAGTTTGGGGATGCGACGCTTATGTCTGAAGAGTTCAGCCTGATAAGCTCGAACCTAAATCGGAGAAGTGCGTCTTCATAGGATACCCTAAAGAAACAATTGGGTACACCTTCTACCACAAATCCGAAGGCAAGATCTTTGTTGCTAAGAATGGGTCCTTTCTAGAGAAGGAGTTTCTCTCGAGAGAAGTGAGTGGGAGGAAAGTAGAACTTGATGAGGTAATTGTACCTTCTCTCGAATTGGAAAGTAGCACATCACAGAAAACCATTCCCGTGGTGCCTACACCAACTAGAGAGGAAGCAAATGATAGTGATCATGAAACTTCAGATCAAGTTACTACTGAACTTCATAGGTTGACCAGAGCATGATACACACCAGAGTGGTACGGTAATCCTATCCTAGAATTTATGTTATTAGACCATGGCGAACCTACGAACTATGAAGAAGCTATGATGAGCCCAGATTCCGATAAATGGCTTGAGGCCATGAAATATGAGATAGGATCCATGTATGAGAACAAAGTATGGACTTTGGTCGATTTGCCCGATGATCGGCAAGGCATCAAAAATAAATGGATCTTCAAGAAGAAGACTAACGCTGATGGTAATGTTACTGTCTACAAAGCTCGACTTGTCGCAAAAGGTTTTCGACCAGTTCAAGGAGTTGACTACGATGAGACTTTCTCACCCGTAGCGATGCTTAAGTCTGTCTGAATCATGTTAGCAACTGCCGCATTTTATGATTATGAAATCTGGCAAATGGACGTCAAAACTGCATTCCTTAATGGATTTCTTAAAGAAGAATTGTATATGATGCAACCAGAAGGTTTTGTCGATCCTAAAGGTGCTAACAAAGTGTGCAAGCTCCAGCGATCCATCTATGGACTGGTGCAAGCATCTCGGAGTTGGAATATACGCTTTGATGAGGTGATCAAAGCATATGGTTTTATACAGACTTACGGTGAAGCTTGTATTTACAAGAAAGTGAGTGGGAGCTCTGTAGCATTTCTGATTTTATATGTGGATGACATATTGTTGATTGGAAATGATATAGAATTATTGGATAGCATAAAAGGATACTTGAATAAGAATTTTTCAATGAAATACCTCGGTGAAGCTGCTTATATATTGGGCATCAAGATCTATAGGGATAGATCGAGACGCTTCATAGGACTTTCACAAAGTACATACCTTGACAAAGTTTTGAAGAAGTTCAAAATGGATCAGTCATAGAAAGGGTCCTTGCCTGTGTTACAAGGTGTGAAATTGAGTCAGACTCAAAGCCCGACCACTGTAGAAGATAGAGAGAGAATGAAAGTCATTCCCTATGCCTCATCCATAGGTTCTATCATGTATGCTATGATGTGTACCAAACCTGATGTGTGCCTTGCCATAAGTTTGGCAGGGAGGTACCAAAGTAATCCAGGAGTGGATCACTGGACATCGGTCAAGAACATCCTGAAGTACCTGAAAAGGACTAAGCATATGTTTCTCATTTATGGAGGTGACGAAGAGTTCATCGTAAATGGTTACGTCGATGCTAGCTTCGACACTGATCCGGATGACTCTAAGTCACAAACCGAATACGTATTTATATTGAATGGTGGAGCTGTCAGTTGGTGCAGTTCCAAGCAAAGCGTCGTGGCGGGATCTAGGTGTGAAGCGAAGTACATAGCTGCTTCGGAAGCAGCACATGAAGGAGTCTGGATGAAGGAGTTCATATCCGATCTGGGTGTAATACCCAGTGCATCGGGTCCAGTGAAAATCTTTTGTGACAACACTGGAGCAATTTCCTTGGCGAAGGAATCCAGGTTTCACAAGAGAACCAAACACATCAAGAGACACTTAAACTCCATTTGTGAAAAGGTCAAGGATGGAGACATAGAGATTTGGAAAATACATACGGATCTGAATGTAGCAGACCCGTTGACCAAGCCTCTTCCGCGAGCAAAACATGATCAGCACCAAGACTCCATGGGTGTTAGATTCATTACAATGTAATCTAGATTATTGACTCTAGTGCAAGTGGGAGACTGAAGGAAATATGCCCTAGAGGTAATAATAAAGTTGTTATTTTATATTTCCTTATTCATGATAAAGGTTTATTATTCATGCTAGAATTGTATTGATCGGAAACTTAAATACATGTGTGAATACATAAACAAATACTGTGTCCCTAATAAGCCTCTACTAGACTAGCTCGTTGATCAAAGATGGTTTAGGTTTCCTAACCATAGACATGTGTTGTCATTTGATAACGGGATCACATCATTAGGAGAATGATATGATGGATAAGACCCATCCGTTAGCTTAGCATATGATCATTCAGTTTATTGCTACTGCTCTCTTGAATGTCAAATACATGTTCCTTCGACCATGAGATCATGCAACTCCTGAATAACGGAGGAATAGCATGTGTGCTATCAAACATCACAATGTAACTAGGTGATCATAAAGATGCTCTACAGGTATCTTCGAAGGTGTTTGTTGAGTTGGCATGGATCGAGATTGGGATTTGTCACTCCGAGTATCGGAAAAGTATCTCTGGGCCCTCTCGGTAATACACATCACAACAAGCTTGCAAGAAAATAACTAAGGAGTTAGTTACAAGATGATGTATTACGGAACGAGTAAAGAGACTTGCTGGTAACGAGATTGAACTAGGTATGAAGATACCGACGATCGAATCTCGGGCAAGTAACATACCGATAGACAAATGGAATTACGTATGTTGTCATAACGGTTTGACCGATAAAATCTTTGTAGAATATGCAGGAACCAATATGGGCATCTAGGTTCCGCTATTGGATCGGAGAGGTGTCTTGGTCATGTCTACATAGTTCTCGAACCCGTAGGGTCCGCACGCTTAACGTTCGTTGACGATATAGTGTTATATGATTTGGTGACTGAATGTTGTTCGGAGTCCCGGATGAGATCACGGACATGACGAGGAGCTCCAGAATGGTCCGGAGGTAAAGATTGATATATAGTACGATGATATTCGGACACCGGAAGAGTTTTGGACTGCACCGGGTAGTCAGCGGGGCACCGGAAGGGGTTCCGGACACCCCCGGGAGGTATATGGGCCTAATGTGCCAAGGGGAGAGACACACCAGCCCACAAGGGGGCTGGCGCGCCCCTCTCCCTGACCGCCGGCCCTAGGGAAGGAAAGGAGGGAGGGCTAGCCCCTCCTGCCTTCCCCTCCACATGGGAGAAAGGAAAGTGGGGGGCGCCACCCTCCCCTGCCTTTCCCCGCTCACCTAAAAAGGAAAGGGGGGCGCCGCAAGTGCTAGGACCCCCAAGTGGGATTCGGCCCCACTTGGGGCGCCTCCTTGGCTTCTCCTCTCTCCCCCACCTATATATATGTGGGAGTGGGGCGCCACACAACACCACGACAATCTCTTAGCAGTGTGCGGCACCCATCTCCACAGTTTCGTCCCTCGGTCATATTTTCATACTGCTTAGGCGAATCCCTGCGGAGATAGCATCACCACCACTGTCACAACATCGTAGTGCTGCCGGAACTCATGTACTACTTCACCATCTTGCTGGATCAAGAAGGCAAGGACGCCACCGAGCTGAACGTGTGCTGAACGCGGAAGTGCTGTACGTTCGGTACTTGATCCGTTGGATCGCGAAGAAGTTCGACTACATCAACCATGTTACTAAATGCTTCTGCTTATGGTCTACAAGGGTACGTAGACACACTCTCCCCTCTCGTTGCTATGCATCTCCATAGATAGATCTTGCGTGTGCGTAGAACTTTTTTTGTTTTCCATGCAACATTTCCCAACAGTTTGAAATATCCCTTTTTGATCAAATTGATGCTTGCTATGCTTGTGGCCATGATGCCAATATGAATTATGCTTATGGAGATGAACCTGCCATAGTTCCTTATGTTAATAATGAAATTGTTGCTATTGCACCCACACATGATAGTCCTATTATCTTTTTGAATTCTCCCAACTACACTATAGCGGAGAAGTTTGCGCTTATTAAGGATTATATTGATGGGTTGTGTTTTACTAGTACATGTGATGATTTTGATGAATATAATATGCATGTGCTTGCTGCTCCTACTTGCAATTATTATGAGAGAGGAACTACCTCTCCGCCTCTCTATGTTTCCAACACAATAAAATTGCAAGAAATTGTTTATGCTATGTATCGACCTTTATTTTGTGTGCATGAATTGTTCTTTTATGACTTGCCGATGCATAGGAAGAGAGTTAGACTTCGTTGTTGCATGATATATGTTACTTTGTGCTCACTACTAAATTACAAATGATTGCTAATTAAAATTGGCTTTGATATACCTTGGGATCCGGGTGGATCCATTACTTGAGCACTATATGCCTAGGTTAATGGCTTTAAAGAAAGTGCTGCCAGGGAGACAACCCGGAAGTTTATAGAGTCATTTTATTCTGTTGTGTGCTTTTAAAAAGTCTAAAAACAAAAAAAAATATAGAGGGGAACCTAAAACTTTTCAAAAAGAAAAGTGAAAGTAAGAAAGACGAGCACCGTTGAAGTGGGGGAGATCCTTGAACTTTGTTCATGCCCATAAAAACTTTGCAAATCTTGAATTACAGAAACTTTTCAACAAAAATAATTATCCCCTTGTAAAAATCCATTGTATTATAAAAATAATGTGCCAAGATTTTCCTTTAGGATGATTAGATTGCTTGTTTGGTTTGTGTAGTGCAAAAACAGAAACTTTGGCTGTAGTGCATGAATTTACATTTTTTACTGGAACGTCAAAAGTTTCTGAAATTTTTACACAGTACTGCTATGAATTTTTTTTCCTATTTTTTAATATTTTTTGGAGTTATATAAGTATGGTCAATGTTCAGATTGCTACAGACTGTCCTGTTTTTGACAGATTCTGTTTTTGATACATTGTTTTGCGTGTTTTGATGAATCTATGGATTGTATCGGTGATATAAACCATGGTGAAGTTAGAGTACAGTAGTTATAATTCAAAAATAAAATATGAATGGGTTTTCAACAGTACTTAAAAGTAGTGATTTGCTTTATTATACTAACGGATCTCATGAGGGTTTTGTTAAGTTTTGTGTGATTGAAGTTTTCAAGTTTTGGGTGAGATCACGATGGATGAAGGAATAAGGAGTGGCAAGAGCCTAAGCTTGGGGATGCCCGAGGCACCCCAAGGTAATATTCAAGGACTCCCAAGCAACTAAGCTTGGGGATGCCGGAAGGCATCCTCTCTTTCTTCTAATGATCATCCGTAATTTTACTTGGAGCTATATTTTTATTCGTCACATGATATGTGCAAATTCTTGGAGCGTCTTTTGTTCTTATTTTTCCTTTTTATTTTATGCACCATGCTGGTATGAGATAGTCCTTGGTTGATTTATAGAATGCTCTATGCACTTCACTTATATCTTTTGAGTATGGCTTTATGGAATGCTTCATGTGCTTCACTTATATCATTTGAAGTTGGATGCATGTTTCTCTACATAGAAAACTGCCATTTGTAGAATGCTCTTTTGCTTCACTTATATTTATTAGAGCGTGGGCATATCTTTTGTAGAAATAATTAAACTCTCTTGCTTCACTTATATCTATTTAGAGAGTCAACACGAATTGGTCATTCACATGGTTAGTGATTAAATCCTACATAAAACTTGTAGATCGCTGAATATGATATGTTTGATTCCTTGCAATAGTTTTGCGATATAGAGATGGTAATATGTGGGAGGTACTAGTGAATGATTGTGGTTTACTAAGAATATTGGTGTTATGGTTTGTGACTCCCGAAGCATGCACGTATAGTCTCTCATTATGCGATGAAATTAGAGCATGATTTATTTTTTATTGTCTTCCTTATGAGTGGCGGTCGGGGATGAGTGATGGTCTTTTCCTACCAATCTATCCCCCTAGGAGCATGCGTATTAGTACTTTGCTTCGATGGCTAATAAATTTTGCAATAAGTATGTGAGTTCTTTATGACTAATGTTGCGTCCATGGATTATACGCACTCTCACCTTTTCGCAATTAGCTAGCCTCTTCGGCACCGCGCATTGCCCTTTCTCACCTCGAGAGTTGGTGCAAACTTTGCCGGTGCATCCAAACCCTGTGATATGATACACTCTATCACACATAAGCCTCCCTATATCTTCCTCAAAATAGCCACCATAGCTACCTATTATGGCATTTCCATAGCCATTCTGAGATATATTGCCATGCAACTTCCATCATCATCATATACATGACTTGAGCATTCACTGTCATATTGCTTTGCATGATCGTAAGATAGCTAGCATGATATTTTCATGGCTTGTCCATTTTTTGATATCTTTGCTATGCTAGATCATTGCACATCCTGGTACACTGCCAGAGGCATTCATATAGAGTCACCATTTTTTTAGTTGTGTCGAGTTGTAAGTAAATAAAAGTGTGATGATCATCATTATTAGAGCATTACCCAAGTGAGGAAAGGATGATGGAGACTATGATTACCCCACAAGTTGGGATGAGACTCCGGACTTAAAAAAGAGAGTCCAAAGAGCCCAAAAAAAATACCAAAGAGCCCCAAAAAAGGAGAAAATAAAAAAATAAAAAAATGAGAGAAAAAGAGAGAAGGGGCAATGTTACTATCCTTTTACCACACTTGTGCTTCAAAGTAGCACCATGTTCTTCATATAGAGAGTCTCTTGAGTTATCACTTCATATACTAGTGGGAATTTTCATTATAGAACTTGGCTTGTATATTCCGATGATGGGCTTCCTCAAATGCCCGAGGTCTTCATTAGCAAGCAAGTTGGATGCACACCCACTTAGTTTTCAGTTTGAGCTTTCATACACTTATAGCTCTAGTGCATCTGTTGCATGGCAATCCCTACTCACTTGCATCGATGTCAATTGATGGGCATCTCCATAGCCTATTAATTTGCCTAGCTGATGTGAGACTTTCTCCTTTTTGTCTTCTCCTTACAATCTCCACCATCATATTCTATTCCACCTATAGTGCTATATCCATGGCTCACGCTCATGTATTACATGAGGGTTGAAAAAGCTTGAGAACATTAAAAGTATGAAACAATTGCTTGGCTTGTCATCAGGGTTGTGCATGATAAATACTTTGTGTGATGAAGATAGAGCATGACAAGACTATATGATTTTGTAGGGATAACATTCTTTAACATTGATATTGTGAAAGACATGATTGTTAGTTGGGATGCCTGAGTATTGACGTATTTATATCAAATTATAGACTACTGCTTTGAATCACTCTTATCTTAATATTCATGCCATGATTAGATTACATGATCAAGATTATGCTAGGTAGCATTCCACATCAAAAAATATCCTTTTTATCATTTACCTACTCGAGGATGAGCAGGAATTAAGCTTGGGGATGCTGATACGTCTCCATCGTATCTATAATTTTTTATTGTTTCATGCCAATATTCTACAACTTTTATATACTTTTGGCAACTTTTTATATTATTTTTGGGACTAACATATTGATCCAGTGTCCAGTGCCAGTTCCTATTTGTTGCATGTTTTTTTGTTTCACAGAATATCCAGACCAAACAAAGTCCAAACGGGATAAAAATTTACGGAGATTTATTTTGGAATATATGTGATTTTTGGGAATTGGAATCAACACGAGACGATGCCCGAGGGGGCCACAAGCCCTAGGGGCGCGCCCCCTACCCTAGGCGCGGCCAGGAGGCTTGTGGGGCCCCTATAAGGCGGTTGGTGCCCTTCTTTCGCTGCAAGAAATATAATATCCGGATAAAAATCATGTTAAAATTTCTGCCCAATTGGAGTTACGGATCTCTGGGAATTTAAGAAAAGGGGAAGACCAGAAAACAGAAACGCGAAACAGAAGATAAACAGAGAGATAGATCCAATCTCGGAGGGGCTCCCGCCGCTCCGCCGCCATGGAGGCCATGAACCAGAGGGGAAACCCTCCTCCCATCTAGGGGGGAGGCCAAGGAAGAAGAAGAAGGAGGGGGCTCTCTCCCCCTCTCTCCCGGTGGCGCCGGAACGCTGTCGTGGCCATCATCGTGACGACGATCTACACCAACAACTTCGCCGCCGTCATCACCAACTCTCTCCCCCTCTATGCAGTGGTGTAACACCTCTTCTACCCGCTGTAATCTCTACTTAAACATGGTGCTCAACGCTATATATTATTTCACAATGATGTATGGCTATCCTATGATGTTTGAGTAGATCCGTTTTGTCCTATGGGTTGATTGATGATCATGATTGGTTTGAGTTGTATGTTTTATTATTGGTGCTGTCCTATGGTGCTCTCCATGTCGCGCAAGCGTGAGGGACCCCCGCTGTACGGTTTGCAATATGTTCATGATTCGCTTATGGTGGGTGGCGTGAGTGAAAGAAGCACAGACTCGAGTAAGTAGGTTATTTGCGTATGGGAGTAAAGAGGACTTGATACTTTAATGCTATAGTTGGGTTTTACCTTAATGATCTTTAGTAGTTGCGGATGCTTGCTAGAGTTCCAATCATAAGTGCTTATGATCCAAGTAGAGAAAGTATGTTAGCTTATGCATCTCGCTCATATAAAATTGCAATAGTGATTACCGGTCTAGTTATCGATTACCTAGGGACAAATAACTTTCTTGTGACAAAAAGCTCTCTGCTAAAACTAACTTAATTGTTTCTTTATCTAATGTGGCACCCCGACTCAGAGAGACCGGAACACCCTGTATTCCAGCCCAAAGATCAAGTCTTCTGGAATACGGCACTGCTTGGCATAGAACAAATCAACTCTTTATTACAATCGGTATGGATACAAGGGTACCGATGTAATAGGGAATTACATCAGCACGGCGACACTACGCCTACAAGGGTTGCTCTATGCAAGCAGTAGAACAACACGAAGTAGTGGAATAACTACTAGCAGCGGAACAGCGACGACGGTGATGAACTCCACTCCGTAGGGACTCTGGCTGGAACGCTTATCCTAGCTCGCAAACTTGGGATCCTCGGCAAACAAGTAAGCAGACAAGGCATGGCCTGCAAACTGGCATGACACACCAGGTTAGTACATTGAATGTACTTGCAAGCTCACAACAACCAAAGCAATCAAGACAAGAAATAACACGGCATTTATAGGTTAAACAAGCACGAGCATGATACAACTAGAACAACATGGCATGTACAAGATGAACATGATACCTCTAGAACATTATCAGCATGGCCTGAACATAATACTCAAGACATGAAAAATAATGATACTAGCAAGCAACATGCTTACAAATATCACATACTCTGTTTGGGGTTACCTCGTAACAACCACATGTACCACTTACCATCGTGGACATCACACGATCACCTCAGGATCAAATCAAGCTTGGTATTACAATACCGTAGTAATCATTACATGACCACAAGGAGCTTGATCCTTACCCATGGTTATAGCATAACACCACAAACATCAACCAGCTTCGATATCCACGATACCACTGTGATCCTCTCAGGATCACATAAAGATCAACCAACTTCTTTCATCATCGAACTGGGATTATTATTAATCAGGTTATTACTACTGTTAACTCATAGTGTGACCTACTATGAACTGGGCCCATATCCGTGGGCGCGGATATCGATAGATTATACACTCTACAGAGGTTAGTACACTGTACCCACACCACAGAACCCAAGGCCTCGTGCTCCCATTCGGGTGGACCAACGGCGTTCCGACAAAACCGATCTACTGCATGACACCCTCCCGGCCACTCCGACAAACTCCCCTTTGGGCTAAGTCCTGGGTGGCCCTGATGTCACATCGTGACACCAAACGGCCACCGTCGTGGCAAAAGAAACGGTCCCAAATGGGGACATGTGCACAATACCAAACTCGTGCTCACAAGGCTTATACCGGCCTACCTGATCAGGGTAGCGCACGTGTATAACCTTCCCTAGTTGGAGGCACCGGCGAGAGGTCATGACAATAGACCGCATTAAGGCCTTCCCATAAAAGGCAAATGTGGTTGCACTGGTCAGCTCGATTTCGATGGCACTATGACTCAGCCAACAGGTGTTGAAGTTTGATTAAAGTCCATTTTAACTTGAATATAATGAGCTGAGTCACCATAACATGATTAAATAACAATGCATATGAGCATGATATCAACATAAGCATGGATGAGCAACATAACTATTTATCATATCAACAATAATAAGTCATTCTCCGGATGCACATGATCATGGCATACTGACGAGCATGAATAACACTTTATATAAACATAGCATGACCATTATCATCGGAAATAATTACCAGAATGGAACTTAACAATAAGATCGGCAAGAAATCATGTAACCAACTAGATGCATAAGATCATAGCATAACGGTAAACATGGATGCACCAACTTATATAAAGCATTCACAAAATATTAACCAGCACACAATATTTAAATATTCAAGTTGAAAACCATGGCTACTGCATGGCCATCATGCAAGTGGTTGTCGTGGCTTGCCTAGGGTGGAAGAAATCACCGAGGAGAAGTGCGAAGCATTCACGGAAAGTTTCGCCGGAAACAGTTCTCTCTCGGAGGAGGCTGTTTGGGGCAAGGGCAAAATGGTCATTTTCATAGTGTGAAAACATTATGAAAATGGTACCAACAATACGGGCTCGATGAGACGAAATCATGGGACTTGGAATCACCTCGTTTGGAGTTACGGTCGTGAAGATACGAGAGGTGGAAGGTCAGGGACTAATCTATAAAAGTTTTATTCACAGCTGGGTCCCTGAAGGATAAAACAGAAAGCGCATTATATGAGAATATGCTTTCAGAGCAGAGAAGCGTATTTTGAGCTGAAGAAGATTCAAAAGATGTTTTCAGAAGAAGGAAACGTATTCTCACGAATACGCTTCCACTTACTGACGTGTCCTGGGCTGGGTCAACACGGAGGGGCTGACTGGTGGGGTCCGTGGGGAGGAGGGTCCGCCTGGCCGATCATCATCTTCGTCTACCTCCCGACCCCGCTCCTGGCCGAGGAGGTAGTGGAGCCCGGCGGCGACTGCCGGCTGCTTCGGCCACCATTTGCGATGCCCAGCCCACCGGTGTGCTCGGGGAAGGGAGCCGCATCGCCTGGGACACTGCACGGTCGTTGAAGACAGAGGGGGAGAGCGGGGTTCCAACCCCCGCGACAGTCGGCTTCGGGCGATGATGAGCAGGATGCTCTGGTGATGGGAAGACGAAGGAGAGGACGGGGAGGGCTCCGCCGGACCTTGTGGGTTTCACTGGTGGTGCAAGCAAGAGGGGAGGAGGCTCGGGTCGGCCGAATTTAGCCCGGCACCCGCGGCGGCCATGGTGGCAATGGAGGGCGAGGAGGGCTTCTCCGGCTGGATGGAGTTGTTGGGGAGGGAGCTGGGAGAGTGAGGAGAAGCTTAGTGAGGTCGAGGGCGCTCGGGAATGGCTATATATAGCCGGACGGGGGACGCCCGACACGCACGGCCACGGCAACGCGTGTGCCAGCGAGCTAGCGCATCGAGGCCATGCGTAGGGCAGGGGAGGCGAGTCCAGAGGCTTCACGGGAACGCAGGAGAGCTTGGGCGTGCTCGAGAAGGCTCGGGAGCGGCGCAGGCAACCGGACAAGGTGGCGGCAGAGGCGGGCAGGTCACGGACGCGGCTGCCGGTGCGTGAGGACGAGGAAACAGGAGGGGGCTAGGGCAGAGGGGGGAGGGAGAGGCCAAGGGGAAACTCCTAGACATGATTTCATGGCAAGAGCGCGAGAGAAACAGCCGGGGAAGAGGGGCCCGACTGCCAGAGCGCGCGATTATGCATGCCGGCCCCATGATCACCGCGTGAACTGGCTCACGTGGTGCACGATGATTGGCCAAATCATGTCTGGGAGACAAGGCGTGCAGAGGGTGATGCCAAGGAGGAGAGAAACAAGCATAGTGATCCATGGTGTGATCACAGGTAGCAAGAATACAAATGCACAGTAAAGTGTTTGGAGTTTGTCGTGGATCACATGCTTGGAGATCAAGGCTGTGCTTTGACTGTGGTTGATCACTCATTAAGGTGATTAAGATAGCAAGGTTTCAGCTCAAGGGGATGGGTTTATCTAGTACTTGCAGTACAAAGTGCCAATCTGTCCAGAAATACAAAGCAAGAAGTACCACTCACATACTTGCTTGTATTGAGCTGAAACTTGGCATGGCACAATGATTTGGACATATGAAGATGCTATAAAAGTTTCATACTATTTGTACTTGCCAAAATAGTACTTGCTTCACAAAGCATCTCTCTGGACAGAAACTTAGGAAAAATGTACAGGGAAAATGGCTAGATGAAATGAGTCCAAATTTGGTGGAGAGAGTTTATATGGGTAGGAGCATGTCCTTGTAAATTTTCAGCAATAATTAAGCAATATAAAATATAGTTGCTTCACAACCTGAAAATCTGACCAGAAACCAAGATTGGATGCTGAGCTCACATAGATGAAATGAGCTCAAATCTGGAGGAGAGTGATGATTTGATCATATGAAGGACCTTACAAAATTTCAACTCATTTGGATTACCCTAGTTAGTACTTCCGTCACAAAGGCTTCCCTCAGACAGGAACTTTGGAAATTTGCTGAGGAAGGTTCACTAGGAAAATTCAGTTGAATTTTGGCATGGGGCAATGATATGGACATTAAAAGGTATCCAAAAAGTTTGGGGTCAATCAAGCAAAGATAAATGACACTTCCTTCTCAAAAAGACACTTAGGGCAGAATGAGAAAAAGGAATATGTGTGAATTGTCTTTGATGATGCCAAGAAGGGTTTTGACATATCTGTGGAAGATATGACCCAAACAATTTATGAGAATTATTTGGGAATTTTGGGAGTGACAGAATTATAGGTCGTTTCACAACCTAGGGCAAAAGGATTATTCCTTTAATAGAAAAAGGAATATTCCCAATAAAAAGAATATTAGGATTGGGCTAAGATGAAAATAACAAGGTCTTGAGATGGTTTTGAGGATGACAAGCCACTTGTGAGCCTGAGAAGAGATGCTCTTCCCAGGTTTCAGGACCACAGAGCCACAGAGAAGCAATTCAAATCAAAAATTTAAATAAATCCAAAAGAAAAAGAAAGGGCCAAAAATCAGGGTGTGACAAACCTTCCCCCCTTAAAGAAATCTCGTCCTCAAGATTTGGTTGCTCAGGGAACAAGTATGAATATTCTGACTTAAGGAAACCGTTTCCAACTCAGGTATCCTTTTTCCTTTATATGATGTTCCCGTTGAATTTCATATGACTAGACTATCTTGCTCCGGGGTGGTTTGCTTCACTGTATCCATATGCTGACAGGCCTTACCTCATATGTTACTTTGACTCCCATTTCTTTTATATCTGCCGGCTTAACGGGGTGCCGTAGATTATTATGACTGCAATATATGCATGTCTCACAAGTCTGAGAGTTGTTTCTGATGGATGTGTCAAACTGACCATATTCCATGGAGTTGTGAACAACTTTCTTGGTGGACACCAAATATCTCACTCCTTGCATTGGGTTGCTCAAATAGCTGCATGTCCCTCTGGGTTCAACATAGTGTTGTGAATCATACTGTTCTCCTGGCGGAATCTGACTTCTTGCAAGGATTCTCAAATCATCTTAGCTAGCTCCACTGTCTTGAGTATCAAATCCATACAAAAGATTTGACTGTCGCTTGTCATGACTGACAGAAAAGTGTACCACCTTGTGACGATAACATTCACAGACTTGACTGATGGTGTTTCTGGCAAAAGAATCCTATCCACGGCACGCTATTCTTTTACCGATTACCATATGTGAGGGCACATGCTCTGAGGCTTGCTGTTAATCATTCTGATTACTCATTTTGCCGGTATATCCATGTGGATAAGAGGCTTGATATGAGGTCCTTATGGATGGGATGGACCTCTTAGGTGTATATTCCTGGTAATTGATATGGAATGAAACTGTCTTGAGCATCCGTATCATGTTGATCATGCAACAATCACCATACCTGTATTGTCGGTCTTGCTCCTTCCTTATTATTTTCTTTGTCTGGATTCCTTGTTGAAAGAGCTTGGCCATATTGCTTCTTCGCGTGACCATAGGTACTGTCAGGGGAAATATTTCGATAGGCGTACTTTTATCCTCATCTCCTGATGTGGTAACATCATTTAAATGGCAGGTTCATCGTCTCTCAAGTTTCAACCGTAGGGAAATGATCATCTGAACCCTTGCAAGAAATCGACAAATAAATCAGTAGCCACCAGAACGGTCTTTATAACTTAGATCTGGGACATTACTAAAATAACTCAACCACAGCTCAAGACGGTCGAAAAGCAGCTCAGAGCATGAGACCGTGTTGATAAGAAGAAAGTGGCAATTCCCTAAGACGGCTGAAAAGCAGCTCAGATCATAGGGCCAATGTCACAAAAAGAAACTCAACAGCTGCACGAGACGGCTAGAAAGCAGCTCGGAACTCGTGGCAGTGGTTGAATAGAGAGAAATAAAGTCGGCATCCACCCCGGACGGCCAAAAACAGCTCAGAACACAGGCGTGGTGCCGTCACAGGAGAAAAGTAGACAAGGGCTCATCAAGATCATATACCAGGCTCACAGGTACTTGTACAGAGCTCACTGTTGTCGTCAATGTTCATAGTCCTTTGTCATACTGAGGTGTATATCTGGCTTCCTTCTTTTAACAATACTCATGTGGTTGTCAGAATCTATTTACATCATCGTTTGAGTGACTTGCAAGACCTTGGTTGTATGCTCACAATGAAAGCATGTGTAGCTGAGCATTTGGTTCCTGAGGGAGACACTTGTGTCCAGACTGGCTCGTGTTCCTGACCAAACTGTTGTGGATCTGATTTTTAAGATGCACTGCCATATGCTGCCAACTCACTGTGTAATACCTTGTACCAGTGCCATACGGAGGAAGCTTGTGCTGAAAGCAATCACGCTGAGGAAGACTGAATAGCTTGTGCTCGAAGCTTTCGTCAGACAGTTTGCTAAAGAAGGTTAGGTACCGTACTTTAGAAGCTTCCCCCCTTAGTGGCTTGCTGGGGAAGACTCGATTTCTTATGCCGGAAGCTTTTGCGGTGGCTTACCAAGGAAGACAGAGTATCTTGTGCTGGAAGTCATCCACATATTGTACCGAGGAAGGCTGAGGAGACTTGCATTGGAAGCTTCTCGGGTAGCTTGCGAAGAAAGATTGGGTTGCTTTCACCAGAAGCTTTTCTTTGTGATATGCGGGCTGAGTATCATATATATCCTTTAATATTCCTGCTGCCGGATATTTGTATGAAAAAGATTGTTCGACTATCCTTCTAACGGAGTATTGAATTTATATAACAATCTGGCTCGCTTCCGGAGTATGACATGCTTCAAATGGTACTCATAGCAGAATCTGACCTTGTATGTGAACCATACCTTTGACTGATAATATACTGTTGGTCTTGCACACAATCTGTCTTCCGGCTGATTTCATCACTACTGTTGTGAAGATTTCACACTGAGGTAGACTTGATGCTGATAATCAAGCCAGGATATCATTTGTATTCAGACCAGATATTCCCAATTCAGTGCAGTTGGCAGAGAATTCCATAATATTTATCTGAGCTTCCAAATATTGGAACTCCTCACTGATTCTTCTGATCCAGTGTCAGTTGACGAGCAACTTTAATAAGGGGAAATAATGCAACACCGAGGGCCCAAAGAAAGAAGCAAAAGAAAGAACAAAAACAAAAACACACAAGGCATACAAATAATATTATATTCAAGCAACATCACATATTACTGCTACGCACAACAATAATATGCATGCATACCTAAGCACACAAATCTCGCGGAAACTCCGGTACTGCGATCTAACATGCTGTGGTGGTGTGCACGAAAGTGAATCCACGTGTGGAAGGGGTTGGTGTAACCAAAGCTACACCAAGCGCTGGCTTAACACCGGTTGCAGCTGGACGGACACTGAGGTGGGGACGGACTTGGTGATCATGTAACAAAACACGGACGTCACGACCACATCATCATCAAGTGGACAGACGGGAACCATACACGTCCAAATAATGGATGGGGGGTGGGATAGTGGTGAAGAATAGGGCTTGGCTGACATTGCCCTTTTCTGATAACAAAGATCAGTAAGGGTTGCCAAAGAGGCGAGTCGGAGGGCACGATTCGGGATAGAAACACGTCTATCACCGAAACAATATGGGTGGCTGGTGGAAAGATATCGACGCGATACCTGAGCATAACTCCTGCAAGTGTTTGATACCACTTGGTACCTCGGCATCACTCCGCTGGGACAGAGCTAACACCAAACACCGAGAAGCAGGTATGCAAGACTGGAGGGTGCAGGTAGTGGATCGAAACCGATGCCACCTACACTCACAAGATCAATCATTAGCGACAAGGCAATAAGTCTATATGCATACTATGCAACAAACAAATGCAACAACCAAATGCAGCAGACTGACAAGACTCTATACTACCGTTTTCTAATGTTCGTGCGGACTAGGGCGTCCTATAGCCAGACCTACTCTGATACCAACGCTTGTGGCACCCCTGCTCAGAGAGACCGGAACACCCCGTATTCCAGCCCAGAGATCAAGTCTTCTGGAATACGGCACTGCTTGGCATAGAACAAATCAGCTCTTTATTACAATCTGTATGGATACAAGGGTACCGATATAACAGGGAATTACATCGGGACGGTGACACTATGCCTGCAAGGGTTGCTCTATTCAAGCAGTAGAACAACACGAAGTAGCGGAATAACTACTAGCAGCGGAACAGCGACGACGGTGATGGACTCCACTCCGCAGGGACTCTGGCTGGAACACTTATCCTAGCTTGCAAACTCGGGATCCTCAGCAAACAAGTAAGCAGACAAGGCATGGCCTGCAAACTGGCATGACACGCCAGGTCAGTACATTGAATGTACTTGCAAGCTCACAACAACCAAAGCAATCAAGACAAGCAATAACATGGCATTTACAGGTTAAACAAGCATGAGCATGATACAACTAGAACAACATGGCATGTACAAGATGAACATGATACCGCTAGAAAATTATCAGCATGGCCCAAACATAATACTCAAGACATGAACAATGATGATACTAGCAAGCAACATGCTTACAAATATCACTTACTCTGTTCGGGGTTACCTCGTAACCACCACATGTACCACTTACCATCGTGGACATCACACGATCACCTCAGGATCAAATCAAGCTTGGTATTAGAATACCGTAGTAATCATTACATGACCACAAGGAGTTTGATCCTTACCCATGATTATCGCATAACACCACAAACATCAACCAGCTTCGGTATCCATGATACCACTGTGATCCTCTCATGATCACATAAAGATCAACCAACTTCTTTCATCATCAAACGGGGGTTATTATTAATCAGGTTATTATTACCGTTGACTCATAGCGTGACCTACTATGAACTGGGCCCATATCCACGGGCACGGCTATCGATAGATTATACACTCTACAGAGGTTAGTACATTGTACCCACACCACAGAACCCAAGGCCTCGTGCTCCCATTCGGGTGGACCAACGACGTTCCGACAAAACCGATCTACTGCATGACACCCTCCCGGCCACTCCGACAAACTCCCCTTTGGGCTAAGTCCTAGGTGGCCCCGATGTCACCTCGTGACACCCAACGGCCACCGTCATGGCAAAACAAACGGTCCCAAATGGGGACATGTGCACAATACCAAACTCGGGCTCACAAGGCTTATACCGGCCTACATGATCAGGGTAGCACATGCGTATAACCTTCCCTAGTTGGAGGCACCGGAGGTCATGACAATAGACCGCATTAAGGCCTTCCCATAAAAGGCAAATGTGGCTGCACTGGTCAGCTCGATTTCGATGGCACTATGACTCAGCCAACAGGTGTTCAAGTTTGATTAAAGTCCATTTTAACTAGAATGTAATGAGCTGAGTCACCATAACATGATTAAATAACAATGCATATGAGCATGATATCAACATAAGCATGGATGAGCAACATAACTATTTATCATATCAACAATAATAAGTCATTCTCTGGATGCACATGAGCATGGCATACTGACGAGCATGAATAACACTTTATATAAACATAGCATGACCATTATCATCGAAAATAATTGCCAGAATGGAACTTAACAATAGGATCGGCAATAAATCATGTAACCAACTAGATGCATAAGATCATAGCATAACGGTAAACAAGGATGCACCAACATATATAAAGCATTCACAAAATATTAACCGGCACACAATATTTCAATATTCAAGTTGAAAACCATGGCTACTGCATGGCCATCATGCAAGTGGCTGTCGTTGCTTGCCTGGGGTGGAAGAAATCACCGGGGAGAAGTGCGAAGCATTCGCGGAAAGTTTCGCCGAAAACAGTTCTCTCTTGGAGGAGGCTGTTTGGGGCAAGGGCAAAATGGTCATTTTCACAGTGTGAAAACATTATGAAAATGGTACCAATAGAATGGGCTCGACGAGACGAAACCGTGGGACTTGGAATCACCTCGTTTGGAGTTACAGTCGTGAAGATACGAGAGGTGGAAGGTCAGGGACTAATTTGTAAAAGTTTTATTCACAACTGGTTCCTGAAGGATAAAACAGAAAGCACAATATATGAGAATACGCTTTCAGAAAAGAGAAGCGTATTTTGAGCTGAAGAAGAATGAAAAGACGTTTTGAGAAGAAGTAAACGTATTCTGATGAATACGCTTCCACTTACTGACGTGTCCTGGGCTGGGTCAATGCGGAGGGGCTGACTGGTGGGGTCCGCGGGGAGGAGGGCCCGCCTGGCCGGTCGTCGTCTTTGTCTACCTCCTGACCGCGCGCCTGGCCCAGGAGGCAGTGGAGCCCGGCGGCGACTGTCGACTGCTCCGGCCACCATTTGCGATGCGCAGCCCACCGGTGTGCTCGGGGAAGGAAGCCGCATCGCCTGGGACACCGCACGGTCGCTGAAGACAGAGGGGGAGAGCGGGGTTCCGAACCCCACGGCGGTCGATTCGGGCGATGATGAGCAGGATGCTCTGGTGATGGGAAGACGAAGGAGAGGACGGGGAGGGCTCCGCCGGACCTAGTGGGTTTCACTGGTGGTGGAAGCAAGAGGGGAGGAGGCTCCGGTCGGCCGAATTTAGCCGGGCACCGGCGGCGGCCATGGTGGCAATGGAGGGCGAGGAGGGCTTCTCCGGGGGATGGAGTGGTTGGGGAGGGAGCTGGCAGAGTGCGGAGAAGCTTAGTGAGGTCGAGGGCGCTCGGGAATGGCTATATATAGCCGGATGGGGGAGGGCCGAGACGCACAGCCATGACGACGCGTGTGCCGGTGAGCTGGCGCATCGAGGCCATGTGTAGGGCTGGGGCGGTGAGTCCAGAGGCTTCACGAGGACACGGGAGAGCTTGGGCATGCTCGAGAAGGCTCGGGAGCGGCACAGGCAACCGGACACGGCGGCGGCAGAGGCGGGCAGGTCACGGACGCGGCTGCCGGCGCGTGAGGATGAGGAAACAGGAGGGGGCCAGGGCAGAGGAGCGAGGGAGAGGCCAAGGGGAAACTCCTAGACAAGATTTCATGGTGAGAGCGTGAGAGAAACGGCCGGGGAAGAGTGGCCCGACTGCCAGAGCGCGCGATTGTGCATGCCGGCGCGGTGATCACCGCGTGAACTGGCTCACGTGGTGCACGATGATCGGCCAAATCATGTCAGGGAGACAAGGCGTACAGAGGGTGATGCCTAGGAGGAGAGAAACAAGCATAGTGATCCATGGTGTGATCACAGGTAGCAAGAATACAAATACACAGCAAAATGTTTGGAGTTTGCCGTGGCTCACATGCTTGGAGATCAAGTCTGTGCTTTGACTGGGGTTGATCACTCACTAAGGTGATTAAGATAGCAATGTTTCAGCTCAAGGGGAGGGGTTTATCTAGTACTTGCAGTACAAAGTGCCAATCTATCCAGAAATACAAAGCAAGAAGTACCACTCACATACTTGCTTGTATTGAGCTGAAACTTGGTAGGGCACAATGATTTGTACATCTGAAGATGCTATAAAAGTTTCATACTATTTGGACTTGCCAAAATAGTACTTGCTTCACAAAGCATCTCTCTAGACAGAAACTTAGGAAAAATGTACAGGGCTAATGGCTAGATGAAATGAGTCTAAATTTGGTGTAGAGAGTTTATATGGGTAGGAGCATGTCCTCGTAAAATTTCAGCAATAATGAAGAAATATAAAATATAGTTGCTTCATAACCTGAAAATCTGACCAGAAAACAAGATTTGATCCTGAGCTCACATAGAGTGATGAAATGAGCTCAAATCTAAAGGAGAGTGATGATTTGATCATATGAAGGACCTTACAAAATTTCAACTCATTTGGATTACCCTAGTTAGTACTTCCTTCACAAAGGTTTCCCTCAGACAGGAACTTTGGGAATTTGCTGAGGAAGGTTCACTAGGAAAATTCAGTTGAATTTTGGCATGGGGCAACGGTATGGATAGGAAAAGGTGTCCAAAAAGTTTGGGGTCAATCAAGCAAAGATAAATGACACTTCCTTCTCAAGAAGCCACTTAGGGCAAAATGAGAAAAAGGAATATTTGTGAATTATCTTTGATGATGCCAAGGAAGGGTTTTGACATATCTGTGGAAGATATGACCCAAACAATTTATGACAATTATTTGGGAATTTTGGGAGTGACATAATTATAGGTTGTTTCACAACCTAGGGCAAAAGGATTATTCCTTTAATAGAAAAAGGAATATTCCCAATAAAAAGAATATTGGGATTGGGCTAAGATGAAAATGACAAGGTATTGCGATGGTTTTGAGGATGACAAGCCACTTGTGATCCTGAGAAGAGATGCTCTTCCTAGGTTTCAGGACCACAGAGCCACAGAAAAGCAATTCAAATCAAAAATTTAAATAAATCCAAAAGAAAAAGAAAGGGCCAAAAATCAGGGTGTGACATCTAAACAGCCCCTAACTTTTATTTATGTCTTCTTTATTATCTTGCAAACTTATCCTACACCTACAAAGTACTTCTAGTTCCATACTTGGTCTAGGTAAAGAGAACATTAAGCATGCGTAGAGTTGTATCGGTGGTCGATAGAACTTGAAGGGAATATAAATTCTACCTTTAGCTCCTCGTTGGGTTCGACACTCTTACTTACCGAGAAAGGCTACAATTGATCCCCTATACTTGTGGGTTATCAGTCCACCACGTCTTCCACGTGTCACAACTTCACCGTTGCTTCAAGGACCCGGAGCGTGAAGTGGATCCAGAATTTATCGAAGTGCAAGATGATCTTACTTATAAGGAGCATCCAATCCGCATTCTTGAAGAAGCTGAACATCGAACGCGCCAGAAGGTTACCAAGTTCCTCAAAGTGGAATGGTCGAATCATACTGAAGATGAAGCCACTTGGGAACATGAGGATAACCTTCGTGTTGAATACCCCGATCTTTTCCCTTCTACCTCTTAATTCTCGGGACGAGAATTTCTTTTAGAGGAGGAGAGTTGTAACACCCCTGTAATTAGAAGCTACAGTAACCCCTGGGGTTAAGCTAATCATTTTGCTAAACAGTGCATGATCATCCTTGCTTCTCTCTCATTTCAAATTCCATTCAAATTCAATCTCAAATTTTAAGCGAAATACAAAAATCCTCATACATGAAAACTAAAATGTTCATCATGTGGAAAATATTCCATAACTAATTATGGTGGTGAGCCAACATTTTTATACAGTGGTTAAATGACCTAAAGTAAATAAAACAGTGTCTAAAATAATAATCTAATTGAATATTAAACTATTTTATTTTGGTGCCAAACTAAATGTGTCAGTGGCCTAATTTAAAACACTATTTTAGGTGCAAGTTTTGTATTTTATAAAACTATTTTGGTTTTAAAAAAATCGGAAGCACAATAGAATAAAAACAAAAACAAAAGAAAAAGGTAAAACCTGGCACTGTGCACTTGGGGCCCAAGTGCACAGCATCAGGCCCAGCCCACCAGCGCCCCTCGTCGTCTTCCTCCTGTTCATAGGAGGCGCGCTGGAAGCCGGCCGTGCGTCCGCGCCCCAGATCTCCAGGCGTCGGCCATCCCTGCCTCCATCGACGACTACAAGTCCTCCCCCTGCTCCCCTCGGAACCCTATCCCCCAGTCACCCCTCTTCCTCGCCCTTGCTCTCCTATTCATCTGGACAAGCGCCCGAGCGCTGCCATGGTCACGCCGCCGTCGTTCACATAGCCATAGCCGTCGCCTCACCTCTCCGGCCTGTCCGCTCACTCCGCCTCCATCAGCAACATCTTCCCATTAGGACGGACGGCGCTGGGCGCCTCCGAACATCGTCCCCGACCCATTCTTCTCCCTCGGTTGCCGGGGATCGCCGTCGCCATGCCTTCTGCTCCGTGCCTCCCTCGAGCTCGCTTTGCACCGCTACAGGCTCGCGGTGAGCCTCCATGTTGTTCCCCCTGTTTTCCCCTTGCCGTGCCCCCTCTAGTCCCCGTAGCCGCTTAGCCCGAGTTTATCGCAGCCGGGCATGTCGCAGCCACGGCCATCGCTCCTAATGATCGCGTCCGAGCATGTCCTTGTGCTCCCGGCCTTCCCAGCAACACAAAGCGACCACCAGATCCCCTCCTCATGCGCTCTAGCCACGAACCCGAGTGCGCCCAAACCTCGCCGTCGTCGCGGCTCATCGCCGACGCCCCTACCGGCCACCCCCAGCACCCACAACCACCACCACAGGACACGCGCGAGCGCCAGCTGCTCGTAGAGACGCTCCACGCGCTAATCCGTGCCCCGTAGCCATGTGCCTGACCTCGGCCGAGCCCCGACGTCCGCCCCGCTTATCGCCGGCGACGTCTCCGGCCACCACCGGTCGAACCACTGCCACCAATCGACGCGGCTCGCTCAGCCCGTTCGAACGCGGCCTTCCGCGCGGTAAACGGAAGCCGGGGGACGAATCCCGACCCGTTCCGGTGAAGAACCGCCACGGGAGAGGTCGCCGGAGCCTCTCTGGCGGCGCCCTCCAACGTGGTCGGCCGGGGCCACCCCCTGGGTCGCCGACAGGTGGGTCCGAGGGGCCCCTTGACCAAGTTGACCAGGGTCAACGGCTGACTGGGCTCACCCAGTCACTGCCAGTGGGGCCCACCCCCCTAAACTAATTACAATGAAATTAAATTAATTAGTTTAACCTAATTACATGCTGACATGTGGGCCCAGTAGGTTAATTAACTAATTTATATTAGTTTTAAACGTTGTTAAACCCCACTGTCAATGACAGGTGGGTCCCAGACGTCAGCTTGACCAGTCAACTGACTGTGTTGACTGCTGACGTCACCCTGACGTCATGCTGGCAGAATAAGTTCTTTTTTGAATTAAAAATAATTGCAGAAAATGTTTAAAAGTTTGAAAATTAATATAAAGTAATCTATAACTCGGGTGAAAATAATTTATATATGAAAATTGCTCAGAAAAATCTAACAATTCCGAATATGCAATCCGTTCATCTTTCACATGCCCCTAGCATGCTGAACATGGAACCATCCCCTCTCTTTCATCTGTCCGGAAAATACCAAACGTCGGGAATACATCCTCAGATGTTTCCCTTTCCGTCTGCAACATGTAGTACCGCGTTAGAACACCCCAAGCACTGAATATTGTCCTTACATGCATAGTGATGCACATGCTTGCCTTATATTTATTGTTTCTTCCCCCTCTTCTCTCCGGTAGACCCCAAGACTAACGCTGCTCCTGACATCGACTACACCCCTCACCACCAGACCTTTTCAGTAGAGCTTCCAGGCAAGCAAACCCCCTTGATCATTCCGATATCGCCCTTTCCCTTCTCTATTATGCTTGCATTAGAATTGCTACTGCTTTTGTATGATCCTATTCTAATGCATAGCCTGATTTTTGTAACCTGCTTTGTACCTTACCTGCTCATCCTAAATTGCTTAGTATAGGTTGGTTAGTGATCCACCAGTGACCCCTCACCTTGTCCCCGTTTCCCCCGCTTTACCTTCGATAACTCGATCAACGTGATCGGCGTCCTAAGCCCAACTCATCACATCACCCCCTTAGTTGCTCGACTCTGCGGAGTTACTATCGAGTGCCGAGAGTGATACCTCGAATAGCACTTCTGATGAGATCTTTGTAGTGCAGCTAATCATTCGTGGTCTACAGAGGGTGATTCCTCCTTCACCACTTTCGATATTTACTCTGTCGAGCAACCCCTCAAGTGTGAACCATCAAGGGTGATTCCTCCAAGTTCACCTTGACAGTTACATCGAGTGGGAATCCATCGAGGGTGATTCCTCGGGTTTTCCTCTTGCTATATAGACACACAGTTACTTTGACTTTACCATTGAACCATGATGAAGTGAGGTCGGCACCAAGGGGTACCTGCGAGAGAAATGTGAAGATGGGTTGGCCGTGAGTGTACCCGTGAGTTGATGTGTAGTCAGGTTGACCTGGAGGGTAAGCGCAAGATTTCTACGCGGCACGGCAGGGCATTCTTAGCCCTTGCCATATACCATGAGACGGGGCGACAGGACCACATATCGTGGATCATCGATCGTTACCGCGCGCTCCCAAGACACTAACAATTTGGATATGTGATCTGAGTAGGCCTCTGGACTTTTTGCACTAACCACCACACGTGAATAAGTATGGGCAATCTATGTCGTATGTATCAGCCGAAAGCTCTTCGAACATCAGCGATGGAGTGGCACGCGCCCGGGTGGCCCGCGTAAGCACTTGCCTTGTATAAGGAAGTTGCCAGGACTGATCCTGGCTGTCCCCGCAACGTGCAGGAGTGCAAAGGGCGATGGGCCCAAGACCCCTACGCGCTTAGGATGTAGACCGGCGTGCTGGCCTCTCTGTTGAGCCTAGGTAGGACTACAGTGTGTCGATCAGCCGAGGCCGGTCATGACCTGATGGTGTGCCCGGCTGGAGTAAATCGAGCGTGTTGGGTAAGTTTGTGCGCCCCTGCAGGGAAGTTAATCTATTTGAATAGCCGTGTCCATGGTAACGGACGCTCGGAGTTGTATCCCGATCGATACAACTAGAACTGGATACTAGAAATGATGTAATGGATATGGTGGCTCCGAGATTACTTTCTCGCAGGGAGTCGAGGAAGGATCTCTGGGCGTGTTTACTACATCTTACTACTACTTATAATATGCTAATCTGCACTCTTCTAATGATTCAAGATGCTAGTCTTCGATATGCTAGGCTTTCCCTCTATTCTGGCATTCTGCAGTTTAGTCCAAAGATATAGCCCCATTCCTTTGATACCGATGCATACTTAGAATAGTTCTGATGTAAGTCTTGCGAGTACTTTGGATGAGTACTCACGGTTGCTTTTCTACTTCTTTTCCCCTACACCCGATTGCTGGGACCAGATGACGGATCCCAGGAGCCAGATGCTACCACCGACGACTACTACTACCCCGAGGGTGCCTACTACTACGTGGAGACCGCCGACGACCAAGAGTAGTTAGGAGGCTCCCAGGCAGGAGGCCTTCCCTTTTCGATCTAGGTTGCTTTTGTGCTAGCCTTCTTAAGGCAAACCTTATTAACTTTATGTCTGTACTCAGATATTGTTGCTTCCGCTGACTCGTTTGTATTCGAGCTGATGTATTCGAGCCCTCAAGGTCCCTCGCTTGTAATATAAAGCTTGTCAGACTTAATTTGTGTTTTGAATTGTGTTGTGATATCTTCCCGTGAGTCCCTGATCTTGATCGTACACATTTGCGTGCATGATTAGTGCACAATTGAATCAGGGGCGTCACACGGGGAGCGGCCGTGGTGGAGCTGGCGATGTCCTCGTCATCGTTGCTCTTGCTGAACACCTCATCTGCCGCCTCGTCCATCTCTTTGTAGGCGGCCAAAAAATCCGCCTGATACTGGATTTACCGCTAGCGGTCACGATGGATTTCGCAAGCAGTGCAGTAGGAGTCGACCAACTGCTCCTGCTCGGCCACCTCCACATCTGACACTATGTCGTGTCGGCGGCAAACTTGTTTAACTTTATGTCTGTACTCAGATATTGTTGCTTCCGCTGACTCGTTTGTATTCGAGCCCTCAAGGTCCCTGGCTTGTAATATAAAGCTTGTCAGACTTAATTTGTGTTTAGAGTTGTGTTGTGATATCTTCTCGTGAGTCCCTGATCTTGATCCTACACATTTGCGTGCATGATTAGTGTACAATTGAATCGGGGGCGTCACACGGGGAGCGGCCGTGGCGGAGCTGACAATGTCCTCGTCGTCGTTGCTCTTGTTGAACACCTCATCTGCCGCCTCGTCCACCTCCTTGTAGGCGGCCTAAAAATCCGCCTGATACTGGATTTACCGCTAGCGGTCACGGTGGATTTCGCAAGCAGTGCAGTAGGAGTTGACCAACTGCTCCTGCTCGGCCACCTCCACATTCGACACTATGTCATGTCGGCGACGAGTTGCTCCTCCGTGCACCCGTGCTCGTCGAGGGGGTGGAGGTTGTAGATCCGGTCGGACTGCGCCTGTCAGAACACGGCCTCCCGCTCTTCCAGCCCCATGTCCGTGTAGTGCGCACAAGCCTCGCCCATGGTGATGCCGGCTTGCACCAGCGAGGACGGTGGCACCGGCTTGTCCTCGGACTATTCCTCCATTTGGGCGTACGCAGCGCGGGCTTTTGTCTGCTTGCCGGCCTGCCAATCGGCTGCAATGGCGGCGATCTCCTTTTTATGCTCGGATGAGAGGCTGTTCCAGACGGCTTTGGAGCTTGAGGAGGCCATGGCAGGAGTGGTGTAGAGAGGAGGAAGGAGCGGAGGATGATGGATGAGGCTATGGCCGGGCCTGCAGTTTATATAGTGGAGAGGGGTGGCTGGGCAACTAGCGACGTGATTAATGGCGGGCGTCTGAAGGATGGACGGGTCATGTCGGCTCGCCGTTCCTCGATAACCGCATGAATATTTAATGCAAGCAGGCGGACGGACGGGCTATCGTTTGAACGTGGGTCAGCTGCATGCACCGGGAAGCGATGAGGGCGGCGCTCTTGGTCGGGGTGCCATTTCAATGCCTAATGAGAGGTCGTGCCGCTCTGAGCCGGCATGAATGCAGTACTGGTGCTCTAGAGCGGCATTGACCTTTTCGGGCAGGAATACACGCGGCCGTAGGTGGGTTTTTTGGAGTGCCAGGTTACTCAGCAGTGGGTGTGGCAGCGGTCCGGACGCCCGAAAGCACCCCCGGTTTGTCTCCGGTTTGAAGGAAAAGTGTGTCCAGACCGCTCGTCGAACTGCGGCTGGCCCGTGTTGGATGGCAAAACACATCCAGACCGCGCGGTCTAGACGGTTGTGAGTGGTTTGAGGGTCGGCGTTGGAGATGCCCTTAGACAAGATGCCCCCCATGATTTAACTTTCAATATTGTCTTTCCCTCTCGTCTATCTTGGTAAGTTCCATGAACATGATAGCACATTACTTGAGCACCCTCTTTTGTTTTTTCATCTGCCTCAAATGCAAGCCTTTGCTCCTCATTCTCATTCTTTTTTTCCTCGGTCTCCAATGCAAACATTTGCACCTCAAGTTCAAGTCTTTTTCTTCTGCGTGCACCTTTCTCTCACTGGTCACTACCTTTACTTTCTACAGTTCCACCTCCCCCCTTCATCATCTTCATCTCATAGAAGTAAGTAATCTCCTCCTCCTTTCGATCGGCTACCAGTGCCTTCTTGTCCTGCACCATCGCAATCAACTCTTCCTTGTATGCTCCAACACCCTCATTCTTCTTGCCTAGCTTTGCATTTTTTTGTTCATCGTGACAGGCATGAGGAGGATGGGTTCTCTACCCAGTCATCATCATCAACAAGGGTGTTAAGCCTATGCCTCTTGGTGGTGTTTCTAAGTTCCTTCTTTCTCACTTCTCATTTGTAACAAGTTCCTTGTAAAGATGATGCTAAGTGAAGCCTTTGAAGTTATTTCTCTTGTTCCTGTGTTTGTAAAAAGCTTGAAATACGGGCTCATACTCGTGCTTAAACACTCCACTTGGCGGTGCTAGGTCAACTTGATCAACACATACGGACTACCAGTTCCAATGGTCTTGGATCACACTTCAACGATGAGTTAGAGACTTGATTGTGCGGTTGGAGGGAATGGACACATGTCTATTGTAGAAGTTCTCGATCCTCACCCAAAATCAGTCGTTTGTTTGATAGATCCTGATCATGGCATCAAGAGAGATGTTCATCCAGGCAACACACAAAGCTACATCTTCCTCGGTCTTGTAGTTGCACAACCGACTAGTCTTCCTTTTCCATGTTTGGGTGTCCAGCTCTTCCAACTCCTCCAACTCGTCCTCCTCGACATCTTCATTTCTCGTCATCTCTTGGATATGTGGCATGGTCATGGCAATATCGTCAAGGTCAACTGTGCGGCTTGCATTGAGTTGTTCCATGAAAAATCATCTGCATTATCATCCAATTGCTCACTACAATGGCAAAGTTAAAATTCTAGCGGCCGTGCATCATTTAGTTGAACAATTGCAAAACAAAAAGAAACAAAAAAAGAAAAAACCTTGCGGGCATTTCCTCGAGCACGCCAGCCTCACTCCCTTGCCTGTCCGAATCTGGCTCCTCTTCGGCCATCGAAGGTGGAGGGGTTGGCGTCGCCGCTGTAGAAGCCCGAGGGGTAGGCACCTTAAGTTCTGCAAGTGCAAATGGTCTGGTTGTTGCATTCTCAAAGTATGAGTATCGATCTCATAGAGAGCTTAGAAAAATGGTCCTTTTGCCTCTTGTAGAGGTTTGTCAGAATGTGTCTGCAAATTGTTTTTCATTCCAATCAATAGTGGTGCAAAAAGTGGAAATATTGCAAGAGTGTGTGAACATGAAATAATCTGTGTTAGAATAGTAACTAAGAACGAGAGTAATGGAAGTGATGTAAACTGTAGTAGGGCTAAAGGCGTTCTTCAGGTGTTAGGATTCACCAATAGTATTCATGCTACTTAATTATGCGAAAGCACAATTCTTTGTTCATATATGCAATCCTTGTTATATGGTTCTGTCGTATGGTCGGAGCCAAATTAAGATACGTGCATACAATTGTAGAGCCATATCATGCACACGACAATCATCTCTCCGCCAACCGGTAAACACTACAAAAAAAGACACATCCATGACATTTTGGCCCGAACGAATTTTTTTCTGTCATGCTTATGACACTTCTATGATGATAATTGTGACAAAACCTGGTATCATCATAGATGTGGTGGGCTCCTACTTCTATGACAAAAAAACATGACAGAAAATGGGCATTTTGTCCTGGGCGGGCCAGAGATGCACCTGCATGACATTCTTTGGGCCGTCCATGACGGAAAAAATCATGGTAGAAGCGAGGGCGAGGAAAATTTCGGGGAGTTCCCGGTTATGGTGGGTGGTCGGGGCTGAGCGATGCACGGAGGGATTGCGCGTTTCTCTCGTACACGTACACGCATGTGTGCGAGGCATTGGGCTCTAACTAAACCCGAGCGAGGTGTTCGCTTACTGAACCGGAGCGATCGCACTAGCTACGCGCGTTACTGAACCCGAGCGATCGATCCCTTGGCAGTTAACTGAACCCGATCGAGCAATTCCTTCGCTACTGCTGCTAACTGAACCCGAGCAATCGATCGCTGCTGCTTACTGAAGCCGATCGAACCTGCTGCCTCTTGATGAACAGTGAACATGGGGGTTGGTTGAACGAGTCGAGACATACGTGGTTGGGGTTGGATGAACAGTTCCCAGCGGGGGTTGGATGAACAGGACCCCGTGGTAGTAGTTGTAGGCCGTTGCCGCTGGATGAACAGGACCCCCGAGAGGAGGCCGCCATAGCCGAGTTGGTTGGGGGTGGATGAACAGGACCCCCGTGGAGGGCTTGTTGAACAGTAGCTGGTGGAGGGCTGGATGAACAGTAGCTCGTTGATGAACGGTAGCTGGTAGAGGCAGGAGGAAGACGCGGGTGGATGAACAGTGCAGGTGGAGGTTGAAGGAAGTCAAAGGTGGGTGAACAGTAGCCCGTGGAGTCCCGTTTTGCGGTACGCCACACCCCTCCGATGAACAGGACCCCCGTTTCGACCGTAGCGCTCCAACACAAGTTCGTTTCCTCCAATTGCGGTATGCCACACCCCTCCCGATGAACAGGATGCCGTTTCGACCGTAGCCGATCGAACCGAAGGCTGCTTCCTCCGTACTATGGTACGCCAGATCCGTTTCGGCTGTTCTGTCCAAGCCAGTTGGCTCCCGTTGAACAGGACGCATTCTGACCCAGTCTGTTGCCTCCCGATGAACACGACGTTGTTTCTCCGTTCCGACCCAGCCGGTTGGCTGCCCGATGAACAGGTCGCTGTTGCTGCCGTCTGTTGCCTCTCCATGTACACGAGCCCTGGCCGTACGTATGCGCGAGTAGGCATTCGAGACCCCGCCCGTACGTACGTACGTGGCCATATTTTGTGGCATGTGGCTGTACATACATGTACACGATTTAGAAGGGACTGCCTGAACTGCTACGTCGGGGGCTCTACTACTACACATGCCGCTGCTTGCTCGGACACGGTTCATCGTTGCAGAGAGACCAATCGACCAGTATGTACGTACACGTTCACGACCAGAATGACAACGCTACGTACGCTTCGACCAGGTGGGTCCCGGCTGTCAGGGAGGATAACGAGGCACTTCCTTGTGTGCGAAGTTATTGATGGTGGGTCTAAGCTGTTAGGGGGAGGATTCATTTTTTTCATGCCTAATATGGAGGCACTTCCTTGCGTCCGAAGATATAGCTGGTGGGTCCCAGCTGTCAGGGGGGAAAACTTTTTTTCGCAAAATACAGCTAAGCCAAAATACAGAGGCCCTTTTGGTAGGTCCCTGCTGTCAGGTGGAGGAATCATTATTTTGCGCGTAATAAGGAGGCACTTCCTTGCTGCGGCCATGGACCCAGTTGTCAGCCTCTCCACGTACAATCCTCTTCTGATGTAAGTCGTTCCTTGACCACGTTGACCATGCCGCGCCGAGAGCACCAAGGCGGTGGACGACGGTGAGGCCTAGGAAGGGAATGACCCGGAGCCGGGGAAGACTCGGCAGTTGTTTCCCACGTGGAGGGGCATACGAGGGTTTACTGGTTGGGTTGCCGTGTGAGGCTACCGTCGCCGGAGAATAACAGTAGATCTGGGTGAGTACAGGGATGGCCAGGCCAGCGATGGGAGTAGGGTGGGGCGATGAGGCCTGCGCGGCAGCAGAGCTGGCCATGGGAGGCAGGAGCAGGCGGCACGACCGGCGCTGGTTTGGGCGGCTGGAGCAAGAAGACCAGAGGTTGAAGAAGCACTACGGCCGTTGGATGGACATCGTACGATCACTGGAGCTAGAATCATTCATATTGACTAAGTTGACAAAGCCCTCCATCCGTGTCAACTTAGTAGGCCCACAAGTCAGCCTCCAACTATGGTGGGTCCCAGATAGTAGGGGGAGTATTCATTTTTGTGTGCGTAATAAGGAGGTACTTCCTTGCGTGCGAAGATATAGCTGGTGGGTCCGAGCAGTCAGCGGGAGGAACGTTTTTTTTTGCGAAATACAGAGGCCCTTCCGGTGGGTCCCTGCTGTCAGGTGGAGGAATCATTATTTTGCACGTAATAAGGAGGCACTTCCTTGCGTGCGGCCGTGGACCCAGCTGTCAGCCTCTCCACGTACAGTACTCTTCCGATGGATGTCGTTCGTTGACCATGTTGACCACGCCGCGCCGAGAGCAACAGGGCGGTGGACGATGGCGAGGCCTAGGAAGGGAACGACTCGAAGCCGAGGAAGACTCGGCAGTTGTTGCCCACATGGTGGGGAGTACGAGGGTTTACTGGTTCGGCTGCCATCGTCGGAAAATAATAGGAGGTGTGGGTGAGTAGAGGAATGGCTTGGCTAGCGATGGAGTAGGGTGGGGCGGTGCGGTGCGGCCTGCGTGGCAGCACAGCCGGCCACCGGAGGAGGGAGCAGGCAGTCCCGCCGGCGCTGGTTTGAGCGGCTGGAGCAGGAAGAGCAGAGATTGAAGAAGCACGGCGGTCGTTGGATGGACATCCAACAATCACTGCTCTCGTGTGTTGACTAAGTTGACACGGCCTTGCGTGCGCGTCAACCTTTTTTTTAGGAAAGCGTACGCGTCAACCTATAGTAGCCGCACAAGTCAGCCTCAAATCTGTGGAAAACAGCATACAGCCCATCTGCCATTATTTCTAATAATTTACAGCCCATTTGCTAATTCTTAAGTATTTTTTTGGAGCCCATATTCTTTTTGTTAGCATTACAGCCCATATTGTGGCCATGGTTAAAAAATTCAATGAAATTTTGCATATTTCGGTGCGGTCCGAACTGTTTTTAATCCCGAAATTTCAAGTCACGTTCAAACTAATTTAAAATAATAAATTTATATCAATTTAAAATCCAACATAATTTTCCCCGCAAAAAAACAATTAAATCGAAATGTCGAAATCTTTAAAAAATGATATTTGAAACTAATTGCCGGTTTGCTGTGTTTATAAATTTACATCCCATTTCTTACTACTTCATTTTCTGGGCAAGCGAATACATCGCTCTCGTCTTGAAAGATTTGCAGCCCAGCAGGGCTGAGAAAGCAAGTAGGCCTCCGTTGGTTATTTCTTTAAAAAAAGTAGAACTGGGCTAGCCATTTTCAACAAGAAAAAAACACAACTGGGCTCATCATGTGGTAAACATAAAATAAAACCCTGGCTAGATGGGCCACAGCCCCCGCACAGCCCCGTTGTTACCCTGATCCGTCTCTAAAACTAGTATAAATAACAACTGCTTGTTCCTAAAAAAAGTAAATCACAACTGCGCGACCTGCTGGGTCCCTGGTGTGAGCCGCTTGTTGTGTAATTCTCTCGTTTATTGACTACGTTGACAATGGCGTGGGCCCCAGATGTCCAACCATTAGGAGGAGCCATTTTTTTGGGCTTGTAATAATGAGGCACTTGCTTGCGTACTGCCATGCCCCTGGTGGGTCCCTACTGTCATCCTCTCCACATACAGTCATCACCTTCTTCGTCTCGGTTGTTGACGACGTTGACAACGCCAGACGGCGGTGCACCGCACAAGGCGAGCGAACCAAGGCAGAGGACGACAGCGAGGCCTCGGACAGAACGAACAGGAGCCGTGGAAGATGCGCCAGTCTAGTCACAGGCGGAGGGGAGTACGAGGGTTGACTGGTTCGGGTGCGGGTGCGTGTTGGGGCTGACGTCGCCGGAGAATAACAGGACGTGTGGGGGAATAGAGGGAGGGACTGGCCAACATTTGAGGGTACGGTAGGGCGGTGAAGGCGCAGCCAGCCGTGGGAGGCGGGAGCAGGCGGAACCGACGGGGTGGTTTGGTTTGGGCGGCTGGAGGAAGAAGACAAGAGATAGAAGATACACGACAGATGTTGGATGTCAATCCAACGGCTGATAGGCAGAATCATTTGTTGACTAGTAATTAAGTCAACACCACCTTGGATAGGCTTTTTCCTCGTGGGTCCAGAATGTCATAATCCAAATCTGTCACGGTCATGCAACCTTTCTTATGAAAATTTACAGCCCATTTGGTGTGCTAGTTCAAAATAAGTTTGTGGGTGCTGGTGGGGGCTAATCACTTGGGTTCTGTAATGCACAGTGAGCTCAAGCAGCCGGCGAGAGTGATGTTATTTCCCTTGGTTGGGATTTGTTACAATATTTCACTCTTAATTAAACAAATGGCAAGCCATTTGCCTTGTTTCAAAGAAAATATGACAGTCACAGCCGAGTTGAAAAGGGCAACAACATCTAACTCTAGCTTACAAACTGTACAAAAGCACGAGGGTTAATTGTTCATCAGGTTTAGACAAAACCCAGATTGAAAAGGGCAACAACATCTAACTCTAGCACTGTTTTCGGCAGTCACAGTCAAATGGATCAGTCAGGTCCATAGAATGAGCATCATGGGTCGTAAAATTTACTGGATTATGACCACAAGATGTTGTAAATAGAAGCACGGCACGTTCAGAAGCCCTTTTGTCCACCTGAAACTCCTTTTTTTGCTCTTCGACATACCCATCCATCCAAACCAT
Source organism: Thinopyrum elongatum (assembly GCA_011799875.1). NCBI lineage: Eukaryota > Viridiplantae > Streptophyta > Magnoliopsida > Poales > Poaceae > Thinopyrum > Thinopyrum elongatum. The sequence continues at coordinate 344,753,760 of CM022297.1, read as the reverse complement.
GCTGCTGATAAACTTAAGCCTGATGGACAATAGTAACCTCGCATTCAGCAGGAAGAATGTGACAAATCTAGTGTTTGCATGGTTGGCTACATAAAGTTCCAGCGTTATTGTCTTTAATAGAATGTCATGAGAAGTGAGAAAATCCCGGTGCTTACGAATCCACCGATTGGTTATAACTTTCTTACCCCCCGTCCTGTTGCCTAAATAGACATGAAGATTGAAAACAGTTAAGGTCTAAAAAAAGAGTATCGAAAGAGCAATAGCTGAACGGTTAATTCTAGTACACTATATGCGGGCTTCCAATGTGCGTGAAATTATCACCTTTATATACAACTTCTCCAGACATGGTGTCGGTGCAACAAACCCTGGGTCTATTGCCCAGACCATGCACAGGCCCAAGATCAAGATTGCAACATCCAAGACAAGACTAAGATGAAGAGATAGGCTCTTTGAGGAATCAAAGGGCAAGTTGAGAAGACCAAGTCAAGCCAAGAAGCAAGACACCGCTAAGGGAAAGCCTCCCTTGCCGGGCAGGAGAGCCTGGCAAGGTCAAGGTTGCCCCGGGAGCAAGCCTCAGGACCGCCCCGGCAGGCCTGCCGGGGCACACGAAGGCAAAACACCCCGCCAAGGCTTCACCACCCCACCTCACAGCGACGCAAGTCATCAATTGGTGCGGTATCAAACCCCAAGATGACTAAGTGGCTGCCTTTTGCCACATGGCAGCCATTTCCTACAGGAATCACATCCAGATGACACCCGTCCTGCGGCGTGTCACGCAGACAGGAGAGAAGGTGGCCAAACAGCCCGGCAAGGCGTGCCGGGCAGGCCTTGATGTGACACTGAGCGACGCATTTAATGCGTACTACTCTGTCTGCAGAGTAGGTATGATAGCACTGTTCGCTATCTAATCAATACACAATGACAGATTTGCCACTTTGGTGACCCCTTAATCTATAAAAGGAGGCCCATGGCAACCATAGAAAGGATTCGGACCCCTGTACACTCATACACGCGTAGCTGCTCTCGCCCCGAGGCAACCCTGCCGGGCAAGAGCGCTGTGTTTCCACCACCATCCACCATCAATCCACCAAAGCAGGAGTAGGGTTTTACGCCTCGCGGTGGCCCGAACCTATGTAAAACTGCCCGTGTGATCTCTGCCGCGCTACGCTGTGCTCCTCCGCTCTTTGTGCAACGTGCTCAGTCCCCCTGCCAAACCAAAAGGGGCCCTTGGCCCCATAGGTGGCCGTGGTTTCCCACGACATCTTTGGCGCGCCAGGTAGGGGGATTGCGCTTGTGCAAACCCGAGAAGTGTACGTAGCGCGTCATCTTTGCCGCCATCTTCTTCGTCAACGGCTCCATCATCCATGGCGCCCAAGAAGAAGCCCGGTGTCGCAGCTCATCCATCCACCTCGAAGGCCCCGCCGCACGCGCCCGCCGACGCTGCGGGGGCTACGGGGACGCCCGAAAGTGCGGACACTGCGGGGGACATGGTCGGCGCGGGCGGCGTTGTTACCACCTCCCCTATGGCCGAAGCAGGAGTAGGAGGCACCGGAGAAGGACAACACCAACTACATCCCAGCGGCCATGCCCCACGAGGCACGGGAGGAGAGATCATTCCGTCTGCACCTCCCCGTCCAGCCGAGGGGCACAGCCGCAGCGGGGGTACCCGCTCTGGGGGAAATCACAACTCCCCGACCGCTCCCGCCACGGGGGCGGTCATAGAACATGCGCCACCCCCGGAACGAGCCAACCCAGCCGTTACGCCAAATGGCGCCGCTGGCCCTCAAGCGCCTCCACCTCGTCCACACGCCATCCAGGCGGCTGGCTCACGACAACGAGAGCACGGCGCGATCGCTACTGGCACCGTCAGGAGCCGAGCGACATTACGATCTTCATCGACATCCATGCCAAGCACCGCTTCGGAGGCCATGGTGCGGGCTCAGCTACTGTTGAAATTTCCACCGGCAGCCGATCAGATGGATGAGTGGAGAGCCACCATTTAGAGTCTGATTGGCTTCGCCGAGGCGGGAGGATCACAGCGGGCTAGCCCACCACGGCCTCCCCAGGCAGTGACAACGGCCCACGCTGCTGGCCATGCAGATGGGGCCACTCCTACGGTGCAGTCCCCTATGCGGCAACCGGCGCGGGCACCACGCAACCAAGAACCTGACGATGTCTGGATGGCTTCGTCGGAACCTCGAGCGCATCAAGGCCAACGGCGAGTCCTAGAGGACAGGCAGAGGGAAGGCGCGCGTGTCAACACCGAGCGACACTGCGACGCCCGCCGCCAGTCTGACAGGCGCGATGGCCCCGACGTCGATGAGCCCGCACTCGCTGACGACGGGTACCTGCCTTTCGAGGCTGGGTGTCCTGCCTTCACCCGCGAGCTGCGGCAAGTCCGTTGGTCGTCCACTCGCACGTTTAAGCCAGAGATACCAGAGAAGTATGACAGAAGACTGAACCCTGCAGAGTTCTTGAGCATCTACACCATCACTGTTCAAGCTGCTGGGGGAAGAGATGAGAAGGTATTCGCCAACTACTTCCCTTTGGCACTCAAGCCAAATGTGAGGTCTCGGCTGATGCACCTGCCAGAGAACTCCATTTCGACCTGGGCTGACCTGTGCCATGAGTTCGTTGGCGCCTTCATGGGCGGCCATCAAGAACCAGGGCGGCCCAGCGACTTGCAGCTCCTCCCACAGAAGGAAGGCGAGAGCCTGCGGAAATACGTGCAGAGATTCAGCAGAGTCCACAGGAATATTCCAGACATCCACCTGGCAGCTATGATAGCTGCGTTCCAGTCCAACGTGCGCAATCGTCGGATACGTTCCAGGATGAACATTCGATTGCCCAAGACTATGAAGGATCTTTACACTCTGGTGGATAAGTGTGCTCGAATAAAGGAGGGGAGGAAGCTCCCCGGAGAAGAGGATGGCGTCGACATCAATTTAGAGGATGATGACGAGGCCGCCAGTCAAAAGAAGAAGAACAAGAAGCACAACAAAAGGCGCAAGGATAAGGCAGTGATGACCGTTGAGGGATCGGGCATGCCTAGTACCGGCAAGAAAGCCAAGGCTGAGATACCCGACAAGGAGGTTGCCACGTGCACTGACTGCCGGGAAGCCGCGACTGCCGAGAAGGCTGGGAAAGGCGATGGCCCGTATTGCAAGATCCATCGGACCAAGGGCCATGATCTCCAGGAGTGTCATCAGGTTGAGCAGCTTGTCAAGAAGCCGAGGGCTGAATATGAGAAGCGAGATAAAGAGAAAGGTCAGAATGGCGCTGGCGGAAAGGGCCGAGGTGGCAGAGCAAGCCGCCCCAGCAAGGCTCCTCAGAATCAAGGAAAACCCGCCAGAGGCAGTGAGAAGGGGGATTGCAACGATGAGAGTGATGGAGGAGATGAAGAGGAAACCAGCGAGCAGGAATTCCAGAAAGCCACTGACGCCCTTTGCATTGACGGGGGTGCATCTTTGCACTCATCTCACCGCCAACTTAAACGGTGGGCGTGTGAAGTCAATGCTGTGGAGCCAGCGGCAGACTCTCGAAGGCCGCTCAAGTGGTCCCGCACGCCCATCATCTTCGACGAAGAGGACCACCCTGACTGCACCACCGCGGTAGGGTGCTTGTCGTTGTTGGTATCACCAACAATCCGCAACCTCAAAGTCACAAAGATGCTGGTTGACGGCGGGGCCGGGTTGAATCTGATTTCTTCAAAGGTCATCAGCAAACTCCAGATAGCAGAAGAAGAGCTCAAAGTTACTGGTACGTTTCAAGGGATCAACCCCGGCAGGAGTCATCCTAAGGGGAAAATCATGTTACCAGTAACATTTGGGGGAGAGTTGAATTACCGGACTGAGAAGATCGTGTTTGATGTGGTTGACCTCCCCCTGCCATACAATGGAATCCTTGGTCGCCCAGCTTTGGCCAAGTTCATGGCGGCATCCCACTATGCCTACAACACCTTGAAGATGCCAGGGCCGGTGGGCGTCATTTCAATTCCATCAGATGAGAAGGACGCAATTATTTATGTGGACACGATGTGCCGGGATGCAGTCGCGGCAGAGGTCACTGAAACTGCAATCCCCGCCAAGGAAAGTAATGGAAAGAAGAAGGCTAACAGGGACGCCAGCAAGAAATCCGGGAAGCGTACCTCTTCGGGGTATGCTGCGCCTGTTGATGACTCACCGGAGAGTTCCAATAGCAAGAGATCCAAGGTTTCTGCACCTGCTATGAAACAGGTCCCGGCAGGGCTGGCTAGTGCTGGTGGTACTTTCACTATCAGCGCCACCCTCGATGACAAATAGGAAAGCACGCTTGTTGCCTTCCTACGGGCGAATGTCAATGTGTTTGCCTGGCAACCATCTGACATCTCCGGTGTTCCCAGGGAGGTAATCAAGCACCACCTTGCTGTCTGCCCACATGCCTGACCCGTCAAGCAGAAGGTCCAAAAGCAAGCTTTGGAGCGGCAGCAGTTTATTGCCGAGGGGATCAAGAAACTTGAGGCAGCTGGTCTGGTTAGAGGAGTGTTGCATCCAACGTGGTTAGCAAATCCGGTGGTGGTACGCAAAGCCAATGGGAAGTGAAGGCTGTGCATAGATTTTATGGATCTGAACAAGGCATGCCCGAAGGACCCATTTCCCTTGTCGCGCATCGACCAGATTGTGGATTCCACCTCTGGGTGTGACCTGCTTTCCTTCCTGGATGCCTACTCTGGATATCATCAGATCTTCATGTCCAAGGAAGACGAAGAGAAGACCGCGTTCATCACCCCATGTGGCACATACTGCTTCATGCGGATGCCTTTCGGGTTGAAGAGCGACGGGTCTACTTTCGCAAGAGCAGTCCAGATTGGTTTTGGGTCACAGTTGCACAGGAACGTTGAGGCTTACATGGATGATATTGTGGTCAAGACCAAGGACAGATCAACCCTCATTCAAGATTTGGAAGAGACGTTTGCTAATCTGTGCAAGATCAACTTGAAGCTAAATCCAGAGAAGTGTGTGTTTGGCATTCCTTCCGGCAAGCTACTTGGCTTCTTTGTGTCCCACCGGGGGATAGAGGCCAACCCTGACAAGATCAAGGCCATCGAGCAGATTCAAGCACCCAAGACAGTCAAGGACGTGAGGCGTTTGACTGGATGTGTTGCCGCACTTAGCAGGTTCATTTCCATGTCTGCTAAGCGTGCCTTGCCGTTCTTCAAGGTTTTGAAAAAGGCAGGGCCCATGGAATGGACCCCAGAGGCAGACGCCGCACTACAAGATTTGAAGGCCTACCTTTCCTCTGTGCCCACTTTGGTTGCTCCAAAACCTCAAGATCCGTTGCTGCTATACTTGGCGGCAACTAATCAGGTGGTTAGCGCAGCACTGGTGGCGCAGAGGGAAGTGGTTGGAGCAGCAGACGCAGCTGGTGTCCCTTCCGGGGAGGAAAGCGAACACACCCCAGCAAGGTCAGATGCAGATCAAGGAAGAGAAGAGCAAAGCAGTGGAAGCAGTTCTCTTGTCACGGCAAAGAAGAAAGTGGTGCAGTGCCCCGTATACTTCGTCAGCTCCCTGTTGCAGGGGGCTAGATCCAGGGACTCTGGCATGCAAAAATTGATCTTTGGCCTTGTCATGGCCTCAAGGAAATTGCACCACTACTTCCAAGCCCATGAGATCACAGTTGTCACCCGTTTCCCTTTGCAACGGATACTCTGAAACCCTGAGGCTACCGGCAGGATAGTGGAGTGGGCTTTGGAGTTATCCAGCTTTGGTTTAAAGTTTGAGAGCACATCAACCATTCAGAGCAGATCATTGGCAGAGTTTATTGCAGAATGGACGCCAACTCCTGATGAAGAGGTATTGGAGACAGTTATCCCCGGCAAGGAAGCGCCCCAAGAATGGATCATGTATTTCGATGGTGCCTTCTGATAACCCACAAGTATAGGGGATCACAACAGTTTTCGAGGGTAGAGTATTCAACCCAAATTTATAGATTCGACACAAGGGGAGCCAAAGAATATTTGTAAGTATTAGCAGCTGAGTTGTCAATTCAACCACACCTGGAGATTAATTATCTGCAGCAAAGTGATCAGTAGCAAAGTAGTATGATAGTTTTGATAGTAGTAGCAATAGCAATAGTAACGGTAACAGTGATAGCAGTGATTTTGTAGCAAGTGCAACAGTAACAGTAGCAGTAGTAAATTAGCAAGAACAATATGTAGGAAAATCGTAGGCATTGGATCGGTAATTCGTTCGATGATATTCATCATGAGACAGTTATAACCTAGGGTGATACGGCACTAGCTCCAGTTCATAAATATAATGTAGGCATGTATTCCGTAAATAGTCATACGTGCTTATGGAAAGAACTTGCATGACATCTTTTGTCCTACCCTCCCATGGCAGCGGGGTCCTATTGGAAACTAAGGGATATTAGGGCCTCCTTTTAATAGAGAACCGGAACAAAGCATTAACACATGGTGAATACATGAACTCCTCAAACTACGGTCATCACCGGGAAGTGTCCCGACTATTGTCACTCCGGGGTTGCCGGATCATAACACGTAGTAGGTGACTATAACTTGCAAGATCAGATATAGAACATAGATATAATGGTGATAACATAAACGGTTCAGATCTGAAATCATGGCACCCGGGCCCAAGGTGACAAGCATTAAGCATGGCAAAGTCACAGCAACATCAATCTCAGAACATAATGGATACTAGGGATCAAGCCCTACCAAAACTAACTCGATTACAAGATGAATCTCATCCAACTCCTCACCGACCAGCGAGCCTATGAAGGAATTACTCACTCCCGGTGGGGAGCATCATGGAATTGGCGACAGAGAAGGGTTGGTGATGACGAAGATCGAAGATCCCCCTCTCTGGAGCCCCAAACGGACTCCAGATCTGGCCTCCTGATGAAGAACAGGAGGTGGCGGCGGCTCCGTCTCGTGGAACGTGATAATTCTTTCTCCCTGATTTTTTTCTGGAAATATGTGATTTTATAGCGTCGTTTCAGGGTCTGCGGGGCCACCAGGTGGGGACAACCCACCTGGGCGCGCCTGGAGGGGGTGGCGCACCCTGGTGGGTTGTGCCCACCTAGGTGCCCCCCTCCGGTGGTTCTTGGCTCCAGAAATTATCTTTTATTGTATAAAAAATCCTCGCAAAGTGTCGTTCCATTCCGAGAACTTTTATTTCTGCACAAAAACAACACCATGGTAGTTCTGCTGAAAACAGCGTCAGTCCGGGTTAGTTTCATTCAAATCATGCAAATTAGAGTCCAAAACAAGAGGAAAAGTGTTAGGAAAAGTAGATACGACGGAGACGTATCAACTCCCCCAAGCTTAAACCTTTGCTTGTCCTCAAGCAATTCAGTTGATAAACTGAAAGTGAAAAAGAAAAACTTTTACGAACTCTTTTGCTCTTGTTTGCATAAATAAGCTTAAACAGCACCCAGGTTTTCAGCCAATATTATAACTAACCATGTCGACAATAACTCTTAAAAATTATATTAACTCATATTAATGACATAATCAACTAGCGAGCAATAATAAGATATCTCCAACAACAACACGTTGTCAAAACAACCATGATACAATACGACAATAGTGGTATCTCGCTAGCCCTTTCTGAGACCGCAAAACATAAATGCAGAGCACCTCCAAAGTCCGAGCAGCGACTAAACATTGTAATTCATGGTAGAAAAGATCCAGTCATGATGCACCCAACATTAGCTACACACAATGCATAAGCATGACAGCAGTGCTCTCAGGTTCTGGCGCTTATTTGAGAGGGTGATGACACAACATAAAAGTAAATAGATAGTCCCTTCGCAGAGGGAAGCAGTGATTTGCAGAGGTGCCAGAGCTCAAGTTTTTAAAATAGAGGTTAAATAAAATTTTGAGGCATGCACCCTTCTTGTTTACTTCGCGACCATCAGTTATCAGTATCTTCCATGCTAAACACATTAGTGGCGGTTCCCAAGTGATAAAAGTAAAGATTTACTCCCCCTCCACCAACAAACACACTCCACGGCTAGCCAAATCCACGGGTACCGTCCATACCAACATCAGTCCTGGGGGAGTTTTGTTTAATTATTTGCAATTTTTGAATCCGGGACTGGGAATCCCTATTATCGCCCCTTTCTCGTGCAATGGTGAGTGAATAAACACTCATCCTGAGAATAACCCGCTTAGCATGGAAGATACCGACTACCTCCTGTCGCTCTATGAACAATCTAGGCACACAAAAAGGATATTTATTTGAAGTTTTTAGAGGTGGCACATGCAAATTTACTTAGGACGGCAGGGTAATACCGCATATAGGTAGGTATGGTGGACTCATCTGGAATAACTTGGGTTCAAGGTTTTTGATGTACAAGCAGAATTCCCACTTAGTACAAGTGAAGGCTAGCAATTAGGTTGAGAAGCGGCCAGCTAGAGAGCAACAACGGTCATGAACATGCATTATGCATAAGTAACATTGGATACTAGCATGAGTAGGATATGAACACCATGAACATAAATATCATAGAGGCTATGTTGGTTTTGATTCAACTACATGCATGAATATGTGCCAAGTCAAGCCACTCGAATATTCAGAGGAGGATACCATATCATCATACTACATCACAATCATTTTAACGCAATGTTGACATCCAAGACAAATCATTATCCACTCCTAGCTACTTATGCATGGCATGAGAAACTATAATCTCTAATTGTCATTGCAAACATGTTTAATCATAATGGGTTGAATCATGGATACTCGGTTAAACATATTTACAAAAATAGAACAAGTCGAGTTCATACCTGTTTCTCTCTGCCACGGCCAGTTCATCGAATATCATCATTATTGCCTTTCACTTGCACAACCGAACGATATGAAAATGATAATAGTGCAAGAGTGTCGTGGACTAAGTTGGAATCTGCAAACATTTTATTCAAAAGGAGAAGACAAGGTAAATTGGGCTCTTTGTTAGATCAACAATAATGCATATGAGAGCCACTCAACATTTTCATTGTGGTCTTCTCCTCGGTATGACTCAATAAAAGAAAAGAAGTTCAGAAAAACACACTGAAATATTTTTGGAGTTTTTGGTTTTTCGTAAACAAGCAAATAAAAAGGGAAAAACAAAAACGAGAAAACTATTTACACGGGAAAGCTCCCAACAAGCAAAAGAAGAACAAGGAAATCTTTTTGAGTTTTCTTTTTAGTACTACAACAATTTAAACTAGGAAGAAAAATCAAAAAGAAGCAAGAAATATATTTTTGGATTTTCTCAAAGTTTTTTCAAACACACAAGAAGAAAGCAAGAAAATAATTCTAACATGGATAATACAATGAAAAAGTGTGGACACCGGCAACTGAAATGAAATGTGTAAACATGAATGTAATGTCGGTGGAAATACGTACTCCCCCAAGCTTAGGCTTTTAGCTTAACTTGGTGATCACCAGTCGTAGAAGCCATGAGGTCCTATGTTGAAGTGCTGAGGTGCGGGCACCTGAGGGTCCCACTGCTGAGGCTCCTCCTGTGCCGCAGCCTGGTTGTTCCGGTAAGCGATGATGTCCACAGGCATAATCCTGTATCCACCCCTGGCACTGGGATCATACAAAGCAGGTGGAGGCAGTGGAATAATATCACGATTTTTCACACTAAAAACCAGATTATAAGGAAGAGGAATGTCAGGATAATCGGCAGCAATAAACTGATGGTATTCCATAGCAGCGCGATCTAGGTGAACCTTGGGCAAAGGGTAATCATGCTGCCGTATCTGAACATTAAAGTGAGCTGCCAGGGGAGTAGCATAAATACCACCATGTATTTTACCCTTGGATTTATTAATGTGGAGGCGGCGTGCCACAATAGCTCCCAAGCTATAAGTGTTGTCGCCTTCCAGTGCATGACGTAAAACAACAAGGTCTGGGGCACTGAGTGCACCCACCTTCTCTCTAGCAAGCAAGCACTTTGCAATGAAAAGAGCAAAATAATGAACAGCAGGAAATTGCAAGCTAGTGGCGGTGACACTCAACACTCCTCTCTCATCCCCCACAGACAGAGTACGGTAAAAACCTTCAAACTCTGCAGGCCTAGGCTCTACCAACCCACCATCAGAAGGAAGCAAGCATATTTCACAAAATTCAGTAAGCGGTATCTGATGGGGTTCAGCGTATAAATTAAACTGCACTTCAGGGGGATTATTCTTAGGAAGGAAAGTAAAACTTGGCACAAAGGAATTTGTGAGGAGATGATACTGTTCACATTCAGCTGTGATGAAGTCGGTGAGGCTGGCATTAGCAGCATATTGTGCAAACTCTTCGAGGATTCCGGCCCCTTCCATGAACGGGGTATGCGGTCATTCACACGGCCGTAACTCCGCCAACCTCCAGGTGCGGAGATCACTGTCAGATGACTCCCCAATTACTCCCTTGGAGTTCTTCTTGGAAGCAAACTTCCTAAAGATACTCATGTTTTTCCTATGAGTAAAATTCTGAAATTTTTAGTCCACAAAAATTTTCTCAACAAAACTTAACAAGATTGATAGCAACTACTCATAGGGAAGCATAGAGGCCATAGCAAGCATTCAAACTACTTAAAATTCTAAGAATTCAACATGCAAGCTCATCTACAGCAGCACCAAGAGTAGCAAATTATTCAAAATATAAACAACTAAAGCAAAAACTAATTGGACACACGAAGGAGTCACATACCAAGCAACAATCCCCCGAAACAGTTTTGGAAACGGAGCTTCGAGCAAAGAGATCGAAATCCGCGGGTTTGAGAGCAAGAACACGAGGGCAAGAGCAATGGTGAATTTTTTCTGGAGGTAGGTGATGATGTGGGATGAAGAGATAAGTGAGGGGGCCCATGTGGGGACCACAACCCACCAGGGCACGCCTGGGGGTCCTGGCGCGCCCAGGTGGGTTGTGCCCACCTGGTGCACCTTCCTCTGATATTAATTGCACCAAAAATTCTTAAATATTAAGAAAAAAATCGTATCAAATTTCCAGAGCATTCTGAGAACTTTTATTTTTGGGTCATTTTTTATTGCACAGGAAAATCAGAAAACAGACAAAACATGGCATTTTATTTTATTTAGCTAATAGAAACAAAAAACAAAAGGTTGGGACAGAAGGTAGTGCTTACTAAATTCATCAACTTCATACCTCTCAAAAATGATCCATTAATAAGGTTGATCAAGTCTTATAAACAACCACTTTCAATTAGCATGAAACTGAAGAACTTTCGTAAATCACTAAGTTACCTCAACGGGGAGATGAATATCCCCAACAATAAGCATTTCATATTTCTTTTTAACAGTAGGTAGAGGTAGTTGAAAACTTCCAATAGTGATTGTCGGATATTTTTCAATAACATTAATACCATTCACTTGGAATTGTTTCTTCGGAAAGTGCACTGTATGCTCATTACCATTAATATGAAAAGTGACCTTGCTTTTATTGCAACCAATAACAGCCCCTGCAGTATTCAAGAAGGGTCTACCAAGGATAATCGACATGTTGTCGTCCTCGGGCATCTCAAGTATAACAAAGTCAGTCAAAATAGTAACATTGGCAACAACAACAGGCACATCCTCACAAATAACGATAGGTATGGCGGTTGATTTGTCAGCCATTTGCAAAGATATTTCAGTAGGTGTGAGTTTATTCAAGTCAAGTCTTTTATATAAAGAGAAAGGCATAAAACTAACACCAGCTCCTAAATCACACAAAGCAGTTTTCACATAATTTCTTTTGATGGAGCAAGGTATAGTTAGTATTCCCGGATCTCCAAGTTTTTTAGGTACTCCATCTTTAAAGGTATAATTAGCAAGCATAGTGGAGATTTCAGCTTCCGGTATTTTTCTCTTATTGGTGATGATGTCTTTCATGTACTTTGCATATGGAGGCATTTTAAGGATATCAGTCAAGCGAGTACGCAAAAAGACTGGCCTCAGCATTTCAGCAAAGCATTCAAATTCTTCATCATCTTTCTTTTTAGTTGACTTAGGTGGAAAGGGCATAGGTTTTTGAACCCATGGTTCTCTTTCCTTTCCATGTTTTCTGGCAACAAAGTCTCTTTTATCATATCTTTTATTCTTAGGTTGTGGGTTATCAAGATCAACTGCTGGTTCTATCTCAACATCATTGTCTGGTTCTTTATTATCTGTTTGAGTGTCTTCATGAACCTCATCATTATCTTTTTCATTATCAGAAGGTGAGTGTTCACTACCAGATTGAGTTTCAGCATCAGAGATAGAGACTTCATTATCATTATCAGGAGGTTTTTCTACTTCAGGTTCACTAAAGGCATGCAAAGTCCTATAATTTTTCTTTTTCTTTTTCTTTTTAAAAGGACTACATGCATCGGTGTCAACTCTTTGAGAGTCTTGTTCAATTCTTTTTGGGTGTCCCTCAGGATAAAGTGGTTCCTGAGTCATTCTACCTCCTCTAGTCATTACTCTAACAGCATGATCATTGATATTATTGTTCATTTCATCAAGCAGTTCTCTTTGAGATTTAGCAACTTGTTCTAGCTGAGTTTGAACCATAGAAGCATGCTTCCCTACACCTCTAACATCATTTGAGATTCTAAATAACAAGTCACTTAAGCGAGCAATCATATCAGAATTGTATTTCAATTGTTTCATAACATTTGCATTGAAGTGATCTTGTTTTCTAATATAGTTTTTAAACTCATAAAGGCATTGGCTAGGGTGCATATTGTGACGATTATCATTGAATTTCATTAGAGAATTTACCTCTACCACCGCAGGTGGTGGTGGTGTATCAAGCCCATGTATTTCTTCAATAGGAGGTAAATTTTTAACATCCTCAGCTTTAATACCTTTTTCCTTCATAGATTTCTTTGCCTCTTGCATATCTTCAGGACTGAGATATAAAATACCCCTCTTCTTCGGAGTGGGTTTAGATGGTGTTTCAGGAAGAGTCCAATCATCATAATTTTTCAATATGTTATTCAATAGTTCTTCGGCTTGTCCAATAGTTCGTTCCCTGAAAACACAAGCAGCACAACTATCTAGGAAGTCCCTAGAAGCATCGGTTAGTCCATTATAGAAGATATCAAGTATTTCATTTTTCTTAAGAGGATGATCAGGCAAAGCATTAAGCAATTGGAGAAGCCTCCCCCAAGCTTGTGGGAGACTCTCTTCTTCAATTTGCGCAAAGTTAAATATTTCCTGTAAGGCAGCTTGTTTCTTATGAGCAGGAAAATATTTTTTAGAGAAGTAATAAATCATATCCTGGGGACTACGCACACAACCAGGAGCAAGAGTATTGTACCAAGCTTTAGCATCACCCTTTAATGAGAACGTAAATAATTTGAGAATATAGTAATAGCGATTTTTCTCATCATGAGCAAAAAGGGTGGCTATGTCGTTTAACTTAGTAAGATGTGCCACAACAGTTTCAGTTTCATAACCATGGAAAGGATCAGATTCAACCAAAGTAATTAACTCTGGGTCGATAGAGAATTCATCATCCTTATCATCAATAAAGATAGGTGAAGTAGCAAACTTAGGATCATATTTCATTCTAGCATTCAGAGATTTTTCTTTGTACTTGCATAATAATTTCTCTAGATCATCTCTATCCTTACAAGCAAGAATATCTGTAGTTACCTCCTCACCCACAACATAACCTTCTGGTACATTAGGCAATTCATATCTAGGACGGCTAGTTCTAGTAGGTGTTTCAAGATTTTTAGTTTCAAACTCATCCTCAGTTTCAACAATATCATGTTGTCTTACTCTAGCAATTTATTCATCAAGAAATTCACCTAGTGGCACATCATCATCAAGCAAGGTACTCGCATCATCATAAGCATTCATAGCAGAAGTAGCATCATCAATAACTTGCGACATATCAGAATTAATAGCATGTGGTGGTGTTGCAAGTTTATTTATAACAGAAGGTGAATCTAAAGCGGAGCTGGATGGCAGTTCCTTACCTCCCCTCGTCTTAGAGGGAAAAATCTTAGTCTTAGCATCCTTCAGATTCTTCATAGTGATAATTTGATAATAATCCCAAGTGACTCAAGTATAGGGGATCGCAACAGTTTTCAAGGGTAGAGTATTCAACCCAAATTTATAGATTCAACACAAGGGGAGCCAAAGAATATTTGTAAGTATTAGCAGCTGAGTTGTCAATTCAACCACACCTGGAGATTAATTATCTGCAGCAAAGTGATCAGTAGCAAAGTAGTATGATAGTTTTGATAGTAGTAGCAACAGCTATAGTAACGGTAACAGTGATAGCAGTGACTTTGTAGCAAGTGCAATAGTAATAGTAGCAGTAGTAACTTAGCAAGAACAATATGTGGGAAAATCGTAGGCATTGGATCGGTAATTCGTTGGATGATATTCATCATGAGACAGTTATAACCTAGGGCGATACGGCACTAGCTCCAGTTCATAAATATAATGTAGGCATGTATTCCGTAAATAGTCATACGTGCTTATGGAAAGAACTTGCATGACATCTTTTGTCCTACCCTCTCGTGGCAGCGGGGTCCTATTGGAAACTAAGGAATATTAAGGCCTCCTTTTAATAGAGAACCAGAACAAAGCATTAACACACGATGAATACATGAACTCCTCAAACTACGGTCATCATCGGGAAGTGTCCCGACTATTGTCACTCCGGGGTTGCCAGATCATAACACGTAGTAGGTGACTATAACTTGCAAGATCGGATCTAGAACATGGATATAATGGTGATAACATAAACGGTTCAGATCTGAAATCATGGCACCCGGGCCCAAAGGTGACAAGCATTAAGCATGGCAAAGTCATAGCAACATCAATCTCAGAACATAATGGATACTAGGGATCAAGCCCTAACAAAACTAACTCGATTACATGATGAATCTCATCCAACTCCTCACCGACCAACGAGCCTACGAAGGAATTACTCACCCCCGGTTTGGAGCATCATGGAATTGACGATGGAGAAGGGTTGGTGATGACGAAGATCGAAGATCCCCCTCTCCGGAGCCCCAAACGGACTCCAGATCTGGCCTCCCAATGAAGAACAGGAGGTGGCGGCGGCTCCGTCTGACGGAACATGATAATTCTATCTCCCTGATTTTTTTCTGGAAATATGTGATTTTATAGCGTCCGTTTCAGGGTCTGCGGGGCCACCAGGTGGGGACAACCCACCTGGGCGCGCCTGGAGGGGGTGGCGTGCCCTGGTGGGTTGTGCCCTCCCAGGTGCCCCCCCTCCAGTGGTTCTTGGCTCCAGAAATTATCTTTTATTGTATAAAAAATCCTCGCAAAGTTTCGTTCCATTCCGAGAACTTTTATTTCTGCACAAAAACAACACCATGGTAGTTCTGCTGAAAACAGCATCAGTCCGGGTTAGTTTCATTCAAATCATGCAAATTAGAGTCCAAAACAAGAGGAAAAGCGTTAGGAAAAGTAGATACGACGGAGACGTATCACCTTCTCCCTACAAGGTGCAGGGGTGTGGCACCCTGGCTCATAGAACCGGAATGCCAGTGTTCCCAGCCCAGAGATCATTGTCTTCTGGAAACACTCAACATCTTGGCAACAGAAACATAGCTGACTTTTATTGATAACGAAGAGTACAAGCTTACAAGATCCTTGAGGCCAGAGCACAACAAGTGCTATACAGTATGTACATTATTTATCAAACATGATGGGCCTCGGCATAACTTAGCGATACTACAGCGGAAAGCTAAGGCGTAGCGGAATATGGCAGCAACTCCATCCACAGGGACACTGCTGTGGACACATCCTAGGCATTATAACACGAACCTCCAAGACCTGCGTCCTAGTCTTCTCCTGCATCTGGCATGATACGCCAGGTGAGTACTTTGAATGTACTCGCAAGCACGTGACAACCAAATAATGCAGCAAGTAATAGCATGGCAATAAACATGTTGAGTCTTAAATGCTGAGATCACGGTCATCAACTTACTCATATCCGGGTTGCTTTACAACCCACGGAGTACTCCACCTCACTGAGTACTTCCGCACATAAGACAAGTTCTTTCATCAGTATCATTATTACGGTTGATCTCCTACAGAGGTCTGGACGGGCTGTCCAATTCCGTGGACACGGCTATTCTAATAGATTTAACACTCTGCAGAGGTTGTACACTTTACCCACACCACGGAACTCATGGCCTCGTACTCCCATTCGGGTGGACCAACGACGTTCCGACGAAACCTGTCTGACCCGTGACTCTTCCATCGTACCACCGGCCATCACACTCCCTCTTGGAGTCAAGCCCTGGGTGGCCCCGTGTCCTCAAGACACCTGCCACCGTCGTGGCCAAACTAACTGTCCCAAACGGGGACGCCGGCAAATAACTCAACTGGGCTCACAGAGTTATCGTCGTCTACCTGATCAGGGTAGCACGCACGCATAACCCTCCCTCTTTGGAGGTACCGGTGAAAGAGCACGCAGCCAGCCCAAGTCAAGGCCGTCCCATACCAGCAAATGTGGCTGCACGTTTTAACCCGGACAGGTGACTCTCGATCAACCAACTAAGTTTCGTTAAACATTCAGCAGGTTATCAACTCATGTTAACTTAATTGGTCATCTTAGTCATCTATTAATTTACTTGGAATTATTTGGGGTTAAATTTAATATGCAAAATGCATATGAAAATGCAATGCTATGACATGCTTCAAAACATGGTTATCCTGGCTTGCCTTGGTCTGCTAAGTTGTTCAAGAACTCTGGTTCTTCAACTCCAAGGTTTTCACCTTCTCAAAATAATCCAAAAACAGCAAGGAAATATATCAAACAACACTGTTTAATGTTCCAAAAATTCTATGAGTAAAAGAAAAATGTGAAATTTGGTGGGAAAATAGAGCATTGAGGTGTGGACCCAATGCAAAAAGAATTATTTGGATTGGACCTTTCTGTTAAAAGTTATTAACAGTCAAAGGTCTCTGTTCAACACTGTTTTGATTAAAAATCAAAATTAAAACAACAGAGCAAACAGACTGGGCCGGCCCAAGACCACAGCGCACCGGCCCAGGCCCACGTACCTCTTCGTTTCAAATGAAACAGAGGGGCAGAGGAGACCGAGGGGGAAAGCGGAGCTGCGGTGGCGATCACCGGCGATCCAGGCAATGGGAGAGGCTGAGGATGGTCGAGATGGGTCGGCCGTCGAGCGGCGGTCCACCCCGTACCCGCAGCGTCACCGGAGGTGAACGGACGGGGTCGTCCCCTTCGTCTCCGGCGGAGCGTGGTTCGGGTGGCCGACGAGCTCGACGAATCCGGCACCAAATGGCTCGGGGAAGAGGTCAGGGAGCACTACGGGAGCTCACTGAGCTTGCTGGTGTTCTTGGTTGGGGCGGAGGTGGGCTAGAACAAGGAGGAGGCAGAGAGGGGCGGGCGGCGGAGCTCCGGTCAAGCTCGAGGCCAGGGGCCTCTATGCTTTGATTGGGGCTGCCAGGAGGAGCTTGGGTGGAGGAGGAGAGGGGTGAGGAACTCTGGGAGGCCGGGGAGGGGCTTTTATAGGCGGGGGAGCCGAGCGGCGATCTCTCCCGAACAATGGCGATGCGGGCCATGGCGACGGTGCTCGTACCCTCGCTGGCTGGACGCGAGCGGCGACGAGACCGGAGAGGGCAGAGGGAGCATTCAATGCGGAGAGGACGAGGCGGGGAGAAGAGGACGCGCCGCACGTACAGTGTGGTCACGGGCCGAACATGGCGGCGGTGACGCGGCGGTCGGCGAGGGCCTCTCCGGCACAGGTGAGGTGACCTGAGGGGCTACGCGGCAGCCAGGGACCTAGTCGGCACGCATGGACAAGCCATAGTGGCGAGGGAGCAGAGGGACGCGATGGCTCGGGCACGGGTGCTGCGCAGCGCGCGGCGACGGCCATGCCAGGCCTGTGCTCACCACGCCATCTTGCGCTCCACGGCCACGTTGCCCTGGCGACCTTGTCTGGCGTGTCGACCATCGTCCATTCACATCACCTGAGGCTCTGGTTTGGCTTGAAGTGGTCTGTGCTGAGAGGTTTCATCAACAACAGTTTCTGACAGAAACAAGGAGGGGCTTCTGGAGCTTAGGAGAAGATGAGGGGGAGCCAATGAGCTTGTCTGGTGTGATCCTGGTTGAATGATCTACAAGCTGACCAAGTTTGAGCTCATTTGGTTGAAGTTTGAGGGTAACTCATGTGAAATGCACAAAACTGGCCTGAATCTGCAAATGGAAGTACTGATCAAAAGATAATTCTTGGAGAGCTGAAAATTTGTGGAGAGTGCTCATTTGGTGTTGTCTCATTGCTGTAAAATTTTGGTAGCAATTGGACAAACCGAAAATGCACTTCCTTCACAATGGCTGGTTCTGGACAGAGAGGAAAATGGATTTTTAAGCAAAATATTTGAACATGACCAAGGAATGTTTTTGAAGATTTGGTGGAGATATGGTCCGAGGAATTTTTCGAAATTAATTGAGAAGTTTAGGAGCATCTAAACTATAGGTTGCTTCACAACCTATGCCAATGCCCTAATTTCCCAATTAACAGAAAAGAGCTTTTGAAAATGATTTGAATGGAAATTTGAGTACTTGAGGTTCCTGGCAGAACATTTGCAAGATGATGAGGCTAGGAACCACTTGGCAAAGATTCAAAAATGACCAAGTCCATGTGAAAGAATTTGAAATCCATTCAAATTCAAATAAAGTCAAGTCAAATTTTGAAAAGAAAAAGTTGGCAAAAATCAGGGTGTCACAAACCTACCCCCCTTAGAATGAATCTCGTCCTCGAGATTCGGTTGCTCAGGGAACAAATAGGAATAGGCAGATCTTAGGAAGTCTTCTCTCTCCCAAGTAGCCTCGCCTTCCGTGTGGTGTTCCCACAGCACCTTATAGAACCTTATTGTCTTGCTTCTCGTGATTCTCTCCATCACATCCAAGATCTTAACTGGCTTTTCCTCGTATGTCAGGTCCTTTGCCAATTCCCATTCACTCATGTCTGCTTGTTTAGCTGGGGGTGCAATGCATTTTCTTAGCTGTGAGATGTGAAACACATCATGCACATCCGACAGTGCTGGTGGCAGCTCTAGCTGGTAAGCAACTCTCCCTTTCCTAGCAGTCACTAGGAAAGGACCAATATATCTCGGGGCTAACTTCCCTCGGATTCCAAACCTTTTTACTCCCTTCATAGGAGTCACCCTTAGAAAAGCATAATCTCCTGGTTCAAAGGTTACTTCCCGATGCTTCGGGTCGTAATAGCTCTTTTGGCGTGACTTGGCTGCTCGCAAGCGCTCTTGTATGTCCTTGACCTGTCTTTCTGCTTTGAGCATCAAGTTTGTCCCAAAGATACGACTGTCTCCTGTCTGAGACCAGTTCAGTGGTGTGCGGCACTTCCATCCGTACAAAGCCTCGAAAGGCGACATCTTGAGACTGGCTTGGTAGCTGTTGTTGTAGGAGAATTCTGCGTATGGCAGACTATCCTCCCACTTGGGTCCATGAGAAAGTGCACATGACCGAAGCATATCTTCCAATATTTGATTTACTCGTTCGGTCTGTCCATCTGTTTGAGGATGATACGTTGTGCTGTGCTTTAGCATAGTGCCCAAAGCTTGATGTAGCCGATACCAGAATGCTGAGGTAAAGAGGGAACCTCTATCTGAAGTGATAGTCTTAGGTACCACATGCAGGCTTACGATCCGGGACATATATAGCTGTGCCAGCTGATTGGCCTTGTAAGTGGTCTTCACGGGGATGAAGTGAGCCACTTTAGTAAGTGTGTCCACTATGACCCAGATTGCGTCATTACCTTTTGCGGACTTAGGTAGTCCCACGATAAAATCCATGCATATATCATCCCATTTCCATTGGGGTACTGGTAACGGTTGTAGCAGTCCGGCTGGTTTTTGGTGTTCTGCCTTTACTTTGTTGCAAACATCGCAACATGCGACATAATATGCAATGTCGTTCTTCATTCCAGGCCACCAAAATGTCTCCTTTAAATCTTGGTACATCTTAGTACCACCTGGATGAATTGAGTAGGCAGATTCATGTGCTTCCTTAAGTATCTGCTGCCTCAAGTTATTTCGGTCGGGCACTCAAATTCGATTCTTGAACCATACGGTTCCTTGTTCATCCTCCCGGAAGGACTTGTCCTTCCCTTTCTGAATCAATCCTTTAATTTCTCAGATTCCCTCATCCGTCTTTTGGGCTTCTTGGATTTCCTCCATCAAGGTTGGCTTAATCTCCAACGTGTTTGGAGTCATAGGACCACACAATATCAAGTTAAGTTTAGCAAACTCTTCGCGTAAACTTGGGTTCATACCCTCCACTAGAGCATTTACGACAGCTTGCTTCCTGCTCAAGGCGTCTGCAACTACGTTCGCCTTGCCTGGATGATAGTTGATACCAACATCATAATCTTTGACAAGCTCAAGCCATCTGCGTTGCCTGAGGTTCAGGTCGGGTTGCGTGAAGATATACTTAAGACTCTTGTGGTCTGTATATATCTCACACCTTTGACCAATCAAATAGTGTCTCCAGATTTTCAAGGCATGCACTACTGCGGCTAGCTCCAGGTCATGAGTGGGATAATTTTCCTCATGAGGTCGTAGCTGTCGTGATGCATAGGCCACAACCTTTCCTTCTTGCATAAGTACACATCCAATCCCACGTCTGGACGCATCGCAGTAAATGTCAAAACTCTTACATATATCAGGGAGGACTAGAACAGGGGCTGTTGTCAGCCTTGTCTTCAATTCCTTGAAGCTGTTCTCACACTCAGTGGTCCAGATAAACTTCTGGTTCTTCTTTAATAGCTCCGTCATAGGTTTGGCTATTTTTGAGAAGCCTTCAATGAAGCGGCGGTAGTATCCCGCCAATCCAAGGAAACTACGGACTTCTGTCACCGTAGCTGGTGTCTTCCAATTTAAGACAGCCGTAACCTTGCCAGGGTCAACGGCTATACCATTTTCCGACAAGATGTGACCAAAAAATCCCACCTCCTTGAGCCAAAATTCGCACTTGCTGAATTTGGCGTATAATTGATGGATTCTCAATCTTTTCAGAACAGCTTGAAGGTGTTGCTTATGCTCCTCTTCATCCTTAGAGTATATGAGTATATCGTCGATGAACACTACCACGAACTTATCCAGGAAGTCCATGAAAATTTTGTTCATCATGCTCATAAAGTATGCGGGAGCATTTGTCAGCCCGAACGCCATGACTGTGAATTCATACAGTCCATAGCGAGTAGTAAATGCTGTTTTGGGGATATCTTCTTTGCGGATCTTCAATTGGTGATATCCCGTCCGAAGATCAATCTTTGAAAATACCCGGGCTCCACTTAATTGATCAAATAGATCATCAATTCGCGGTAGCGGGTACTTATTCTTGATAGTTACCTCATTGAGCTGTCGATAGTCTACGCACATCCGTAGACTCCCATCTTTCTTCTTCACAAACAGTACTGGTGATCCCCATGGTGAAATGCTGGGACGAATGTATCCCTTCTGAAGCAACTCGTCTAGCTGCTTTTTCAACTCGGCCAGCTCCGGACCTGGCATTCGATAATACTTCTTGTATATGGGGGCTGTGCCAGGAACTATTTCAATGGCAAACTCCAGTTCTCTATCTGGCGGCATTCCTGGTAATTCCTCCGGAAACACGTCCAGAAACTCACATACCACCGGAATCTAGTTCATATCAGTGGCAGTGGTGTGATATGCTGAGCCTTTTCTAGTTATCATTCGACTGGCTAGGAATTGGATCATCTGTCCAGCGGGGTTTACCAATGTTACCGTTCTGGTGGCACAGTTAATGCACACCTGGTGCGGGGTTAACCAATCCATTCCCAGAATTATATCCAATCCTGGGGAATCGATAGCAACCAAGGTGGCTGGAAATTGTACTCCATGAATGGAGATTTCTAGGCCCCTATATACAATATTGGTTCTGAGCATGGAACCGAGGGATTGTATCACCATGATTTTGTCCAAAACCGATGGGGAAAGATTATGCGAGTTGGCAAAACTCCGAGAAATGAACGAATGGGAAGCCCCGGAATCAAACAAAATAAGTGCAGGTATGTCATTAACAGTAAACATACCAAGTACGATGTCGGGGGCTTCGCATACTTCCTCGGCCGAGATGTGATGGACGCATCCGTGATGGACATTGCGGCGTCCAAGGTGGTTAACCTGCGACTTGGGGTCTGCTGGCTGCTTTCCAGCATTGGCAGGACACTGTTTAGCATAGTGCCCGCTCTGTCCGCAGGTGAAGCAAGTATTGTTGCGGCGACAGTCTTCCGCAACAGGCTGCTTGCCGAGGGCTTTAGTCTGGGTGCCAAGCTTGTTGTTGTTACCGTTGTTGTTCCACGCAGGCTTGCTCTCTGTTGGGACAGGTTGCCAACTGCGCAACTTCTGAGCATATGGTTCCTTATTATCCTTCTTTGGCTCGAATTTTCTTTTATGCTCATTGTTTGCAAGCTTGTGTTCACGTTCAGTGATGTAGGCCTTGTTCACCAGTGTCTGGAAATCAGCAAAATCCAACATACATAACTGGCACCGGAGGGCATGATTCAGTCCTCCGAGGAAGCGATCTATCTTCCTTTCCTCCGTATCCACATCGTGAGGTGAGTATCGAGCCAAGTTATTGAACTTGTTCAAGTATTCTGCCACAGTCATACTCCCTTGCGTGAGGGACAGAAATTCCTTCTGCTTGATCTTCATAATTCCCGTGGGGATATGGTATTTGCGGACCAATTCCTTGAATCGCTCCCAAGTGATTTCTTCTCCAGTTGGCCATGTCAGCTTAGTATTATCCCACCAGATTGCGGCGGGACCTTCAAGATAGTGGGTAACAAATGGAACCTTATCCGCTTCATTGCAGCGGGCAATTTCCAGTTTCTTCTCCATTGTTCTAAGCCAGTCATCTGCCTCAATAGGATCAACGGCCTGGCCAAAGCTAGGTGGTTTGGTCTGCTGAAAATCTGTCAGCTTAGAGTGCACCCCGTTACCATTGTTTTAACCAACCACTGTCTGCATAGTTCTGAGGAACTCCATAAAGTCTTGGTTCCTCTTCTCTTCAAACATCCTCATGATTTGTTCAGTTGTAGGTGCTTGTGGTGGTGGAGGCGGTAAGTCTTCGGGCTCTTGCCCTGCCTGTCTGGCTGAGCGACGGATTGGGGTTCCATCACTACCTTGACTGCCACTGCCTCTCTTCATCTAAATTTTGTTCCCAAAGCAAATACCGAATCGATGAGCAAGATCCATAAGGGTAAAATATAATCATGTGACGCCCAAAAGAAATCATTAAGCAAAGGCGAATAACAACATAATTATACAAGACATCCCAACATAATACATGGCAAGCTAGTAGTGGATAACATGATAAACTGCTCAAACGGCAGTTGACAAATGCAACGATGCATGCATAATTACTCCAACTCTAGTCTAGTGGCGTCGATGGCACGGACACTGCTCTTCTGAAGAGTCATCATCAGACCCTGAGTCTGAGTCTGAGTCAGAACTGATGATGTGGGTTACTGGGTCAAAGGAAACACGACGACGCTGACGAGACGTCTCCCCTTCCGCAGAAAAGGAAGCGCGTCGCCTCAGCATCGGCGGAGCAGGAGTGGCGAGGAGCGAGGCCCACTCAGCTGGGGTCTCACATCGGCTATCAGACGATATGCCTGATGGCCCAGAGGAACTAGAAGGCACGCTAAACATATGTGGGGGCGGAACTGGTGGCGAATACACTGGTGGAACTACAGGATGGGGTGCGGGAGTCACTGCAGCAAGTGCCTCCTGCACACGATTAAGCTCCACAGCCAAGGATATGATCATGCAGTAACTGGCGTGAATATACTGGGATAACACACCAGCGGCACGATCAACCTCCGGATCGGTGGGTGAGAAAATGACTCGCCCTGTCGTAGGGGACAGGGTGGGGTATTGGGAGAAACCTGGGTGTGTCTGCATCTGGACCTCGTGATAGCGCAAGTCGGTGATGGCCTCCATGGCAGCAAACTGGATCGCCAACTCCGGAGTAGAAGCTACTCCACCCTTAGCAGAGCAAGAAGAGCTTCCAATATCCGAGGTCGCGGTCAAGTAGGCCACTGCATGGTACTCATCCACTGACTCCGCCAGCTGATCCCGATACACTTGGTACACCGGGTCTTCTCCGTAGGGATACAGCCGAAGCCAGACACAGCGAAGCAGAGCTGAGAAAGAGTGGGGCTCTGGCTCATAGGTAAAATGGAATGGAACTGGTGCCATCTACACTCACCATGAAAAGATTTAGTAATATAAGGATGCACGATGCATGATATGCGCAAACAAATGCAACAAGCAATATGCACACTCAAGGTCCTATACTACTCGCAGTTCTAGCGCGTGTTACCTAGGGTGTCCTACAGTCAGCACGGCTCTGATACCAAGCGCTGTGGCACCCTGGCTCATAGAACCGGAATGCCAGTGTTCCCAGCCCAGAGATCATTGTCTTCTGGAAACACTCAACATCTTGGCAACAGAAACATAGCTGACTTTTATTGATAACGAAGAGTACAAGCTTACAAGATCCTTGAGGCCAGAGCACAACAAGTGCTATACAGTATGTACATTATTTATCAAACATGATGGGCCTCGGCATAACTTAGCGATACTACAGCGGAAAGCTAAGGCGTAGCGGAATATGGCAGCAACTCCATCCACAGGGACACTGCTGTGGACACATCCTAGGCATTATAACACGAACCTCCAAGACCTGCATCCTAGTCTTCTCCTGCATCTGGCATGATACGCCAGGTGAGTACTTTGAATGTACTCGCAAGCACATGACAACCAAATAATGCAGCAAGTAATAGCATGGCAATAAACATGTTGAGTCTTAAATGCTGAGATCACGGTCATCAACTTACTCATATCCGGGTTGCTTTACAACCCACGGAGTACTCCACCTCACTGAGTACTTCCGCACATAAGACAAGTTCTTTCATCAGTATCATTATTACGGTTGATCTCCTACAGAGGTCTGGACGGGCTGTCCAATTCCGTGGACACGGCTATTCGAATAGATTTAACACTCTGCAGAGGTTGTACACTTTACCCACACCACGGAACTCATGGCCTCGTACTCCCATTCGGGTGGACCAACGACGTTCCAACGAAACCTGTCTGACCTGTGACTCTTCCATCGTACCACCGGCCATCACACTCCCTCTTGGAGTCAAGCCCTGGGTGGCCCCGTGTCCTCAAGACACCTGCCACCGTCGTGGCCAAACTAACTGTCCCAAACGGGGACGCCGGCAAATAACTCAACTGGGCTCACAGAGTTATCGTCGTCTACCTGATCAGGGTAGCACGCACGCATAACCCTCCCTCTTTGGAGGTACCGGTGAAAGAGCACGCAGCCAGCCCAAGTCAAGGCCGTCCCATACCAGCAAATGTGGCTGCACGTTTTAACTCGGACAGGTGACTCTCGATCAACCAACTAAGTTTCGTTAAACATTCAGCAGGTTATCAACTCATGTTAACTTAATTGGTCATCTTAGTCATCTATTAATTTACTTGGAATTATTTGGGGTTAAATTTAATATGCAAAATGCATATGAAAATGCAATGCTATGACATGCTTCAAAACATGGTTATCCTGGCTTTCCTTGGTCTGCTGAGTTGTTCAAGAACTCTGGTTCTTCAACTCCAAGGTTTTCACCTTCTGAAAATAATCCAAAAACAGCAAGGAAATATATCAAACAACACTGTTTAATGTTCCAGAAATTCTATGAGTAAAAGAAAAATGTGAAATTTGGTGGAAAAATAGAGCATTGAGGTGTGGACCCAATGCAAAAAGAATTATTTGGATTGGACCTTTCTGTTAAAAGTTATTAACAGTCAAAGGTCTCTGTTCAACACTGTTTTAATTAAAAATCAAAATTAAAACAACAGAGCAAACAGACTGGGCCGGCCCAAGACCACAGCGCACCGGCCCAGGCCCACGTACCTCTTCGTTTCAAATGAAACAGAGGGGCAGAGGAGGCCGAGGGGGAAAGCGGAGCTGCGGCGGCGATCACCGGCGATCCAGGCAACGGGAGGGGCTGAGGATGGTCGAGATGGGTCGGCCGTCGAGCGGCGGTCCACCCCGTACCCGCAGCGTCACCGGAGGTGAACGGACGGGGTCGTCCCCTTCGTCTCCGGTGGAGCGTGGTTCGGGTGGCCGACGAGCTCGACGAATCCGGCACCAAATGGCTCGGGGAAGAGGTCTGGGAGCACTACAGGAGCTCACTGAGCTTGCTGGTGTTCTTGGTTGGGGCGGAGGTGGGCTAGAACAAGGAGGAGGCAGAGAGGGGCGGGCGGCGGAGCTCCGGTTGAGCTCGAGGCCAGGGGCCTCTATGCTTCGATTGGGGCTGCCAGGAGGAGCTTGGGTGGAGGAGGAGAGGGGTGAGGAACTCTAGGAGGCCGGGGAGGGGCTTTTATAGGCGGGGGAGCCGAGCGGCGATCTCTTCCGAACAATGGCGATGCGGGCCATGGCGACGGTGCTCGTACGCCTCGCTGGCTGGACGCGAGCGGCGACGAGACCGGAGAGGGCAGAGGGAGCATTCAATGCGGAGAGGACGAGGCGGGGAGAAGAGGACGCGCCGCACGTACAGTGTGGTCACGGGCCGAACATGGCGGCGGTGACGCGGCGGTCGGCGAGGGCCTCTCCGGCACAGGTGAGGTGACCTGAGGGGCTACGCGCCAGCCAGGGACCTAGTCGGCACGCGTGGACAAGCCATAGTGGCGAGGGTGCAGAGGGACGCGATGGCTCGGGCACGGGTGCTGCGCAGCGCGCGGCGACAGCCATGCCAGGCCCATGCTCACCACGCCATCTTGCGCTCCATGGCCACGTTGCCCTGGCGACCTTGTCTGGCGTGTCAACCATGGTCCATTCACATCACCTGAGGCTCTGGTTTGGCTTGAAGTGGTCTGTGCTGAGAGGTTTCATCAACAACAGTTTCTGACAGAAACATGGAGGGGCTTCTGGAGCTTAGGAGAAGATGAGGGGGAGCCAATGAGCTTGTCTGGTGTGATCCTGGTCGAATGATCTACAAGCTGACCAAGTTTGAGCTCATTTGGTTGAAGTTTGAGGGTAACTCATGTGAAATGCACAAAACTGGCCTGAATCTGCAAATGGAAGTACTAATTAAAAGATAATTCTTGGAGAGCTGAAAATTTGTGGAGAGTGCTCATTTGGTGTTGTCTCATTGCTGTAAAAATTTGGTAGCAATTGGACAAACCAAAAATGCACTTCCTTCACAATGGCTGGTTCTGGACAGAGAGGAAAATGGATTTTAAGCAAAATATTTGAACATGACCAAGGAATGTTTTTGAAGATTTGGTGGAGATATGGTCTGAGGAATTTTTCGAAATTAATTGAGAAGTTTAGGAGCATCTAAACTATAGGTTGCTTCACAACCTATGCCAATGCCCTAATTTCCCAATTAACAGAAAAGAGCTTTTGAAAATGATTTGAATGGAAATTTGAGTACTTGAGGTTCCTGGCAGAACATTTGCAAGATGATGAGGCTAGGAACCACTTGGCAAAGATTCAAAAATGACCAAGTCCATGTGAAAGAATTTGAAATCCATTCAAATTCAAATAAAGTCAAGTCAAATTTTGAAAAGAAAAAGTTGGCAAAAATCAGGGTGTCACAAGGGGCTGGCGTGCTTCTCATTGCTCCCACTGGAGAGCACCTGAAGTACATCGTCCAGATGCATTTTCCCTGGGAGGAAGCTACCAACAATACAGCAGAGTATGAAGGGCTCCTTGCCGGGCTCAGAATTGCAACAGAACTGGGGATCAAGAAGCTGATCATCCGTGGAGATTCACAACTTGTGGTGAGACAAGTCAACAAGGATTACCAAAGTCCATTGATGGAGGCATACGTTGAGGAAGTGAGAAAGTTGGAGGAGCACTTTGACGGATTGCAAACAGAGCACGTACCCCGTGCGGAAAACAGCATCGCTGATCATCTGTCAAAGTGCGCTGCGCAGAAGCTCCTTGTGGAACCAGGAACTTTTGTTCTCCATCTAACTCAGCCCTCCGTATCCCTGACTACAATGGCCAGAAAGAGGAGGAAACTAGACTCTGGCAAGCCTCTCCCGGTAGAACCTCTCGAGGATCCCGGCAGAAAGCTTGTCGGGCACAACTCCCCTTCGGTCGCTGAGTTGCATCCTCCCGCCAGGCCACTGGTCCCCGCGGTCAAGGATTGCACTCTAATGGATGAGGAGGTGCCGTTAGTCCTTGTTGTCGAGCCACAGGCTCCGCCATGGGCACGACACATAGTCCATTTCCTCCAAACTGGAGAACTTCCCGAATAGCAAGGAGAAGCTGAAAGAGTAGCCCGGAGGGCCAGTATGTATCAGTTCGTTGATGACACGCTGTACAGAAGGAGGCCCAACGGTGTGAAATTGAAGTGCATTTGCAGAGAAGGAGGAAAGGAACTGCAGGCGGAGATACACAAGGGTATGTGCGGCTCCCACATTGGATCAAGGGCGTTGGTTGGGAAAGCTTTCCGGCAAGGATTCTACTGGCCCACAGCCCTTCAAGATGCGGTTGAGCTTGTCACCAAGTATGAAGCCTGCCAGTTCCATTCCAAGAACATCCACCTGCCTGCCCAAGCTCTTCACACAATCCCTTTGTCATGGCCGTTTTTGGTCTGGGGGCTCGATATCCTCGGCCCTTTCCCCCGTGTTGCCGGGGGCTTTGAATTCTTGTTCATTGCAATCGACAAGTTTTCAAAGTGGCCAGAAGTAGAGCCCGTGAGAAAGGTGACTACTCAGTCAGCTATCAAGTTCTTGAAAGGATTGGTGTGCCGCTTCAGAGTTCCTACCCGGATCATCACTGACAACGGCCCCCAGTTCACGAGTCGCGCCTTCATGCAATACGTTCATGCCCTCGGAAGCAAAATCTCATTCGCCTCTGTGGCCCATCCAAGGAGCAACAGGCAAGCTGAGAGGGCGAACGCTGAAGTATTGTGAGGACTCAAGACGAGAACTTTCGATAGGCTGCAGAAGTGCGGCAGGCGGATGGATCGATGAGCTACCGGTGGTTCTTTGGTCCCTAAGAACGACACCAAATCGAGCTACCGGGCAGACTCCCTTCTCCCTAGTCTATGGGGCAGAAGCAGTTATCCCCACGGAACTCATTTATGGGTCACCTCGAGTGCTTGCCTACGATGAAGTAGCGCAAGATCAGCACCAGCGTGACGATGCTGTGCTACTCGAGGAGAATCATCTCCGGGCTGCTACGCGTGCTGCACGCTATCAGCAAGCCCTGGGTTGCTATCACAGCCGCAGGGTTCGTGCCCGGTGTTTTGAGGAAGGCGACCTTGTCCTTAGGCGCGTTTAGTCTGCCAAGGGTGCAAACAAGTTGACGCCAAAGTGGGAAGGCCCTTTCCAGATAGTACGAGTCACCAGACCTAGCGTAGTCCGTCTGGATACCGGAGATGGCATTCAGTTGCAAAACTCATGGAACATTGAGCATCTCCGCAAGTTCTACCCGTAAGGCGCGGCTGTCGGGCCTTGCCCGACAGCCACCCTTTTGTACAGGCCTTGCCTCTGTTGCATGTAACCCCTTGTACAAAGCCAGGCGCAGACCCTGAGCAACAGAGAAATAAATGAAGCGCTGGGGGGCCCCCGACAAATCGCATGCATGCATAAGCATATCATGAGCATTGCATGTTCATGTAGATAAGATCGCATGAGGCATCATTTTCATCTGCATCATACTGCAGGCTCCTACCGTGGATTCGGTCCCGAAAAAGGAGAAGAGAAGACAAACCTACATCGCGATCCCCGACAAGCCCAAACAGATAAGTTTTCTCTCTTATCCATACGCGTCCTGTAAGTAAAGCTTGTGCATAGGAAAACCTCACCGCTTTCAAGACTTAGGTTCTCCCGTCCCTTGACTCAAACGTTGCTTCGGTCCGGGAGGTTGTAGTGGCCTTTGGCAAGAAAGTTGGCGGGGGGCTGGTCCCTCTTCATGATTTGTGCCCGGCAGGCCCAGCCCTGCGGCAGCAACTTGAGAGTACCAGCAGGATAGCCTACCAAGGAAAAACTTGTTTACTTGAGCATAAAGAGGCATTCTCCCTCTGCATGGATAGGTTACATGCACAAGTGCCTGGCAAGGTTTATCTTTTTCATTAATATGCTGATCAACAAGTACAGACCTTACAGAACACAAACATGGATAAAATAGATTACATAATTTGAACTAACGTTTGGCAAGTGCCTACAGGTTTTAGATTGAAAAAAGATAGATGCTCATGATGCCCTTTTTACTCCGTCCTTCCCTTCTTTGAAACTACAGGGGAAGACAAAGAAGACGGAGGGAAGGCCCGGCTGGGATTCGACGCCTCCCCAGGATCAGGATGACGCCGTTCCCGGACTAGGAGGCAAAAACCGGAGGGCGGGTGTGGATGGTGACGCTGTCGGAAGCCCAGCCGATGGTGATGGTGCTGCCGGCAAGCACGCCTCGTCGGAATGGTCGCCCCCGCTCTTAACGAGTCGGGGGTCACCGCCACCTTCCTTACCACTATCGCTCGAAGCTCCCGCCACGCCAACCAGGGTGAACACCAAGCGCCCCGGGTAGCTCCACCGAGAGCATGGTCGTCTCCAACGACCCGAAGATGAGGTACCGCCGCCCTTTAAAGGAGCACACATGGGGACGAGGAACTCGCCCATACACCAGGCGGGCGGTGCCCTGAGAGGAGGAATCTGCCATTACCAGTACCGAACCACCACTGCGGCCTTCCTCCGGCGTCACAGGAAAGAGAGGACTAGGCCACGATCGACTACCATGCCTCGTGTCCATCATGGGCCTCGGTGTGGTGTTACTTGCGTCGCCCCTCACTAAGATTGAAGGTACGGGCGCCCGGCAACGAGCGCACCAGAGTCGCTACCTCCGGTGCTACCACCGCGTCGCCCGCATCCCCCCCTGAAGCCTGCACAAAGACAGGAAGAGGATCCTGCCCCAGCACTCAATACCATCGATCCCAAGCTGGAACCAGGGGATCGGCCCCAAGCTCTCCTCTTCGGCATATCCAGGAGGAAACAGAGAATGGAGGAGGAAAGGTGAGTGGATGAATACTCCCATTCCTCCCCTGTCCCTCCTTTTATAGGCGGGCCGGAGTCGGGGGCCGCTCCCCCAGCGGGAGACCACCACCCTCCTCCACCAATCCCTGAAAACCAGGCCCCTGCATTAACGCTCTCCCGCACCACGCGCCTCCGTTACCTACCCCGCTCGATGCATGCAGCATACGTGGCCGGGGATAAGGGCGTGGTGGGAAGAGTAAATTGGCAGTTACTCGCCCGTGCATTAAAGTCATTTATGGGCCATTACAAGAGTGGCCCCACTGCAATTGGCGTTACGCGACGGGCGGAAGAACCGGAAGCTGATCCGAGCTCAGATTAATGAAGAAGCAAAGAAGATCTCAAACGACAAGCAACTATTTCCCCCTTGCCTGTGCACAAGTTAGGGCCTACCTCGACGACGCCCGGCAGCTCGTTTGGGCCAGGCCCGAGGGCTCCTGTCAGTGCAACAAACCCTGGGTCTGTTGCCCAGATCGTGCACAGGCCCAAGATCAAGATTGTAACATCCAAGACAAGACCAAGATGAAGAGATAGGCTCTTTGAGGAATCAAAGGGCAAGTTGAGAAGACCAAGTCAAGCCAAGAAGAAAGACACCGCTAAGGGAAAGCCTCCCTTGCCGGGCAGGAGAGCCTGGCAAGGTCAAGGTTGCCCCGGGAGCAAGCCTCAGGACCGCCCCGGCAGGCCTGCCAGGGCATACGAAGGCAAAACACCCCGCCAAGGCTACACCGGCCCACCTCACAGCGACGCAAGTCATCAATCGGTGCGGTGTCAAGCCCCAAGATGACTAAGTGGCTGCCTTTTGCCACATGGCAGCCATTTCCTACAGGAATCACCTCCAGATGACACCCGTCCTGCGGCGTGTCACGTAGACAGGAGAGAAGGTGGCCAAACAGCCCGGCAAGGCGTGCCAGGCAGGCCTTGATGTGACACTGAGCGGCGCATTTAATGCGTACTGCTCTGTCTGCAGAGTAGGTATGATAGCACTGTTCGCTATCTAATCAATACACAATGACTGATTTGCCACTGTGGTGACCCCTTAATCTATAAAAGGAGGCCCATGGCAACCATAGAAAGGATTTGGACCCCTGTACACTCATGCGCGCATAGCTGCTCTCGCCCTGAGGCAACCCTGCCGGGCAAGAGCACTGTGTTTCCTCCACCATCCACCATCAATCCTCCAAAGCAGGAGTA
The DNA here is from genome assembly GCA_011799875.1 of Thinopyrum elongatum. Taxonomy (NCBI): domain Eukaryota; kingdom Viridiplantae; phylum Streptophyta; class Magnoliopsida; order Poales; family Poaceae; genus Thinopyrum; species Thinopyrum elongatum. Next base: position 344,721,488 of record CM022297.1, on the reverse strand, counting down.
GGGTTTTACGCCTCGCGGCGGCCCAAACCTGGGTAAAACTGCCCGTGTGATCTCTGCCATGCTACGCTGCGCTCCTCCGCTCTTGGTGCAACGTGCTCAGTCCCCCTGCCGAACCAAAAGGGGCCCTTGGCCCCATAGGTGGCCGTGGTTTCCCACGACACATGGAAAGCATTGCAGCAAGCCAATAATCTTGTTCAGATCAAAACTATTCATTTGGATATATAAGATCTTGACAGAATCCAGCACCATTGATAGGCTATCCATGGATAAACTCTTCATTGAGCATAGAACATAATATTAGTACAAAATGTGTACTCCAAGATGATAAAGAACTTATGCGCAGAAATTTAAAATGCAGCTTATGATTACAAGTGTAGATGATAATATACAGTACCTGAAGAACTGTGGAGCTAAACACCATCTTGAAATGAGCACAGAGATCATGTATTACACCCAAGGTCTCCAGTTTAGGCACAGAGACAACAGTTATTTGCGACGATGAATAACTAGAATCAAGGATCAACCTTTGAAGTGATGCGGCATCTTCCATGATGAGCTGCCTTCCGTCAAAAGAAATTCTAATTCTTACAAGGTTAGGCGACTTTATTTGGAGACAACCGATTCTAACTGTGAAAACAAGCACAAAGCACTCCAGGGCAGGGCAACTAGAGTGGATGATGCTGTGCAATGAGGCCTCCGATATATGAACCCGCACAAGTGAAAGTTTTTTGAGAAATGGGAGTCGAAGGTTTAGTACCAGATTGTCTGGTAGGTAGCACAGCGCAAAGGTGGCGGTGTAGAGAGAGGAGGAAAACCGCGAGATGGACATCGGTGTTGAGGGCACAAGGACATGGCGTTCGGTATCTGGTAGGTGATTTCCTGGGGAATAGTAGAACTCAAGCAGCTGTAGTTCTGTGAATTTAGGGGATTTCAGCCAGGCGTCCACCGTGCAGGGCATGCTATGCTTGCTCAGGTAGCATGACGGGATGCAGATGCTTTGAATGGAGCCCTGATGGGAGGAGATGATGGCTCTGGGGAGTTCAAAATCATTAAAGAGAGATAGCTGACGACAGTCAAGATTAAGGGGCGTGGCGCGCCATAGAGGGCACCACCGAGTTGAGAGGACTTGGGTGCGGCAGCAATCCTTGGTGGGGAGAAGCGAGATGATCTCCCCAAGGATGGCGTCCGGGAGATCGCTGATGCGGTCCACCCGAGATTCTACGGGTTCCTGGGATCCGATGGGGGCAGGCTCACCGCTTCTCCACGCATTGCCGGGTGCGGGATCTACAACAGGCGTCGCCGCTAGCGGGAGCCTCATCTTCTTGGTGCTGGGGTCAGCCGACTCCATTTTCCTCGAGGGAATCGCATCGAGCTCACGGATTTGAGCAGAGTAACGAATGACGAGCCTAGTTGTAGTGTGAGTGAAGAAGGGGAGCTGGGGTTTTCTGTAGTAGTGAGGAAGAAGGGGAGCTGGGGTTTTCTGTAGTAGTGAGGTGAGGAATTTGGGGGTACGAGTGGAGCGAGCTGACGTGACGTGGGTGGGAGTGAGGAGGAAGAAGAGCACCCAGGTTTTTTTGGGGGCAGTGTGCTGGGTAGCGCCTCTCATTAAGTAAATATATGGGCTTTTGAATTGATTTTATTATTTACTAGGGTGGATGGGCTGTTTTATCTTGGGCCCAGAGAAACAATTACTACTAGTACAGTGGAGACACTCTACAGCTACCCAGAAAAACAATTACTACTAGTACAGTGGATACACTACCGCTTTTGGCTCCTCCGAGGTCATCGAAACGTCTCCCTCTACTGAATGCCGTTTTACTTTGGTTCACCGACATGCGGGCCATGTAGTGCGCGGGCCCAAATGCCATCCACCAAATTAGAAGGTGGTATGCACGCGGAGAGTCACCCCGGTTGTAGCGCGGCAGTAACAAGTCGTCATATCACAAAACCCCACCTCCCCGCAGTCTAAGTTTGACGGACGAAGCAACCATCATTTCACTCTTCACTGAATCCCCTTCTCCCTCACCGTCTTCAAGAAAGCCAACACTCGCATCTGCCATTGTTCTTCTCCCCCAATGAAGGGAAGGTAAGTGGATCCGTGATGTTGGTATATTTTCTTTCAAAAAAAAGAACTTTTGCAAAGCAGTAACCGATCCTCACTCTCTTTTTTGTTTCATTGTCATTGCGATTGTGTTTTCCTTTTTGTTGTCTCCTAGTATTCGTTAGTTTCATGATGGACCAAGGAGAACCAGGCAAAGATTTGCCGATGTTGGAGCAGACGCGGGAGGCTGGTCCCCATGAGACAGAGAGCTCCAAGAAGATGGAGGCAGCCACCGAGCCGACCCCAGATACGCTCACGGCCACTACTGAGATGGTCAACGCCCCGTTTGAGGTTACAGCCCCCATGGCCCTGCAGGAGTAGTTTTCCCCCTTCTATGATGCCCCCCCCCCCCCCCCCCCGATGAGCTGCCCAAGGTGATTTTCTTCTTTGCCGATCTCGATTGTGGTTTTTCATCTAAGTATGTGGTGATAAATAATGCAAAATTTTGTTATCTTCGATGCCATGCTACATAGTGGTTTAAATAACTTGTGTTTCTTATATTGGAAAGGAATTCAGAATTTGTTTCTGTTTCAATTAGAGCCCTGATGCAGACAAGGATTGTGTGGTTGTACATGTCACTCGCTATGAGGCGGATGACCTGAATATACGCACTGGGAAAACAAAGTTCTTAGGCTGTTGGATCCTGGAAGCCATTTGCATGTATACCAAAGTCGAGATGTATTCCAGCCTCACTGTTGTCAGGCGTGTTGTCCAGGGTATACTGAAGCACAAGAAGTTCAAAGCTACTCCTTCGTTTGTGAGGCATACTGCTCTTGTCAAGCTTACATAGGTAGATGATGTGGCATGCCTCCACAAACAAGTTTATGAGTGGCAAGGCCACAAGGTTATCTTCAGGAAGGTTCACAGTACTGAGCTGCTGCCGGACGTCCTTGATGATGTTCATGGCAAGGTCCGTCTTGTGTCCATCCCAAATTAGATCGAGGCATGAAATAGTTGCCCCAGCTAGTGTTTAAAAGCAGTTTGGATTGTGTCTAATTATCCGAACCTTGCCTATTATCGAGCCATCTCGGGCTAGTACTCTGTTTGAATCCGTCTATGGGAACTACTGCTACTTTTGTGTGCCCATGAATCATGTGAGAACCATCCTAATTGTTGCCGAAACAGATGCGTCCTCACTAGTTTTTTCATGTAATATGGCATGGTAAGACATAAGTTGTCATGGTTTATCATACGAGCAGTGTGTGTTTGATGAAATAGAGTACTTGTTCGAGAACTGTGCGCTGACGTATACATAGGGTACGTAAGGCTGGTTAAGTACTTGTAAACACTATTGGTGCTACCCCACTTGTAAGCAGTTGTGCAAAACACGGCACATTGGCTCAGCTCGCTTCAACACTAGAAAAGTCGGCTATCGACAAGCTAACAATCAATAATCTGTTGTCTGACATATAAGCAACTACGTATCTTGTTACATTGGTTCATGCAGTTAACTGAGGCCACAATGTAAATTCCAACCGTTCACACGCTAGTCCAGGGTTCATGTGGAACATTCACATTAAACTCGGCTTCATAAAATACTTGAAAAGCATAAGTTAAGCAATTTTATACATCTCAATGATTCATAGAACATAACAAACATTTACTAGTTCACAGCAAAAGACAAAGTTGTGAGAAGGTTTACAAATTAGGAAAAATCAAGCAAGGCTTTTCTGAGCAAAGGGCCTCCCTAGGCAGGCTTTAATTTCCTGGAGTTCACTCTGGTTTTTCTTGTTGCCACCATCCAGGGTTTGGTTCTCTCATTCCAGAATAACCAATTATAATTGTGTTCTCAGTTGGAATGCTGAACTGAACTATGTAGTGTACAAACCATCTAAACTTCTTGTGCAATTCCACTAAATTTAAGCATCGCTATTTGCAGAAATAAGCAGACCACAATGCCTCTTGTCCGCGCACCTGTCCCAAAAACCTCCGTGCAGCCGTGCCAGCTAGTCCTCTGTCCATCCGTGAACTGGGAGAAAGTGTATTCCCGACTAGGATGCAGTTGTTTTCGCTCGTCCCTGCACTGCAATCAGGAAGTAAAACGTACGAATCAACTTCTTTTAGATTGCGTTGGTCATTCTACCTAGTTACTACCAATGTAGGAATGCCTAGAATACGGATGGTTAGACGACGACAGCTAGGAATAGCCATCTCATTTTGTGCAGTTCTACTAAAACTGAGGTGTGTACTTTTGATTGCACGGATAGAAACGATATGGAGACAGACATCCCTATTTGTGCAAATATGAAATACGGTTATTTAAACAGTGACAGTTATTTGCAGTGGCATATGATTAACAGCAGCATCTATTGTGTTATAATTGGCACTACATTGACAGTATGAAAGTTCCATTAAGTAAGAAGTAGCATCACATCAACACTGCCACTAGATTAACATGCAGAACAATAGCATTAGTATTACTGTCATGAGAGTAGCACATGGTCAGTAAATGTGCAATCAAATTTGTGCAGTTCCACTGGAATGAAGCAAAGTTGGCGGTGTGAGATTTAAGTGTAACTGCAAAAACACAATTCATGAGAAATAAAGCAAGACGGAAGCACTTCATAAAATGGTGGTGGCATTGCTTCAATTTATCGACGGCACTAGACCATTACTTAATACTGACATTAGGTGGCATTGCTTCAATTTATCGACGACACTAGACAATTACTTAATAGTGACATTAGGTGGCATTGCTTCATGCTTCATGTGATTGTACATTAACGGTAGCGATATGGGCATAGGGACAGCAGGGGCATAAAGTGGTGAGGCAGATGTGGTTGCCGAGAGCGGCAAACATTTAGGCAGCATGTCTGCATTTGTCCCATTTTTTTTCTCCTCGGCGACATTTTCCTATGTGAGCACAAGAAATCTAGACCTGCTCGTTCTCATTTGCGTTGTCCCCCAACACCCCTCACTTGCTTTCCTTTTTCGACAAGAGACAGGTCCACTCCCCCCATCCTTCGCCATCCACCCCGCTTTCTTCACCTTTTCAACGAAGAGACCTATTGGGTAGCGAGTATCTACTACTTTCCCCTGTTTCCTCTTAGAACCAAGTCCTAGATTCATGCTACAGCTTTCCCACTTTTTTCCCTGTTTGAACCAACTCTTAGATTCGACTGTATGAACTAGCTTTACCTCTAATAATAGTAAAAGTCTAGGTGGCTTTGGAACAGCTGACAGAAGTAGAAAAATATCCACACGCAGCCACGTGGGGAGCTGGGGCAGTAGAGCAAGGCAGGTTTCGAAGGAATATATACCTGAGGGTCATCGGGATGTGGCAAAGACGGCGTCGGGAGGCCGCATCTTGGCCACAATACCGCAGGGAGGAAGAAGGGGTGGGAGGCCCTCCCGAGCCGGCGCTGTCTCGAAGAGAATGGCACGGCCGCCGATCGGGACACGCGGGCAGCTATTGGTCTCCTCCCTCACTACCGACAACCGCGTAAACGATGCACCTACACCCTTGCCCCGACCGAGGTGGTCCGGCCGGATTTGTGACCAGCCGTGAGCAGAGAGAGAGTGTGGCCACCTATGTCTTGCTTAGATCTGTAGAGCATGAGAGAGTGAAAGAGAGGAACCCTAGTAAAGCAAGCACCGAGGCTCCTGCTTATATATATAGTGGAGTGATTTTGGTGTAACAACCGTTATTAAATTGAATACGCGTGAACCACTATTTTCATTTAAAGTTCAAGTAAAAATAAAACTCGATCAATAACGTGCCACCGCTTCCAGGTCGCACTATCAAATCACCGCGTCCAGGACGCACTATGTACTGTATCATTCACGTGCGGTCCCGGACCCTCCATCAAGTTGAAAACTAGACTAGTCAAAATTTCAATTGGGATGCCTCTTTGTAAACAAATGCGCTCCTAGCTTCCAAAAAAATGCGCTCCTACATGTACCCACGAGTGGGTATGAGAGAACTAGTGTGTGCGTGCACCGCTTCTCTTCGTGAGAGTACAATATACTACGCCCAGAGAACGTTTGCCACAAGAGTAATAGTATAAGTGTGTGACGTGTGAGTTAAAATAAAAGGTGCGCGACGTATTTTAGTTTTTAGAAGTTCTGAGGGTAGGGTGTGAAGAGCACATATGTGCGTGACGTCTGCCTACAGATAGACGGTGGGTGCAAGAGGACTCGGGAGAGTCGTGACTCATGAGGGTGCGTGTGTGCGTGAGAGAGAGGGGGCATGTATCAGTGCAATGCATGTGTCCATAAATCATATCTGACAAACGTTTGCCACAAGCCGTTTCCTGACGAACACCATAAGAACCGTTAGATCGGCATCCGACAGTGTCAGTTTTGCCATGGCATTTAACAGAAAAGCCACTCCTCCGACACACAAATCTTCCACGTGAGTGTTAGCAACTGCCATATGCTCCTCCCTCCGTTCCAAAATGTAGTGCATATAGCTTTATTGAAAATTTGAACCTCGCAAACTTTTATCGAGTTTTCGTATACCAAAATGCACATATAGAATACCCAGTATATATCATTTCATTCATCTTCGAGAGGTAACTATAAAGATGGGGGAGGAGTGTACAAAGAAAGATCGTCGTATCACCTGCAGCAATTTCAACCATCCTTTGGTGTGGAGGAATATCATAGGAACTCTATATGATATGATTTTTATAGGATTATTTCCTTTAGAGCCAATTGGTTCATAGGAATAGATTCATATACTCCACATTTCAAAGGAAAATAAACATGGTATCATTTTTATAGATTTAGAGCCACTTGGTTCATATGAATGGATTCCTATACTCCCACAATTTCAAAGGAAAATAAACATTAGCCTAGATTCAATAGAAAAGTTCCTATGATTTGAACCAAATGACATCTCTTTTCCAATCCCTCCTCATAGGAGTTGAGATACATGTCATCTCTAGATTCAATAGAAAAGTTCCTATGATGTGAACCAAATGACATCTCTTTTCCAATCCCTACTCATAGGAATTGAGATACATGTCATCTCTTTCCCTACAACTTCCATATATACATCTTCTATTCCTAAATTGCTAGTACAACCCACTAGCTTTTTTCATGGACATGCAACTATGGCACATGAACACGTCATGCATGCAAGTCATAAATCACACGTACTGTTTTTGTACTCTATGCATGCAAGCACCACATCATCAATTCATGCATGTTACTCATAAGTTATTTCTTTCATTAGATTTTGTATTGACAATGTATGTGTTGGTCATGTGCACACATATGTAGTTCACATTCACATTTTTGTTAGAAATGTCATTCTTTTAACTGCAATTCATTTTTCTCTTTGTATTACATTTTCATTTTAAGCATACATTCACTTCCCATTAGTTATAGATGTTTTTGGAGGAACTTTTATGCATTATTTTGAGTAGCAAATTTCACGCGGCCGCGGGTATATCAAAATGCGGGGCCCATACGTCATTGCCTTTTGGTCGAACCTACGTCCACAATTTTTTGTACGTATATCTCCACTGCTCCCCGAACCCAAAATGCTGCCTCGTTCCCGTAAAACCAAGCGGCCCACCCGCACCTCCCAATGCTCCACCTTGTACACGTGCTAAGGCTGCCATGTAGGCAAAAAATCTGATGTGGCAAGGTAATTAAGAGGAGAGAGATGAGTGTGGTGACCCCAGGAAGAAACAATGCCAAGCGCGAGAACCTAGGCAAAACGCTTAAATGGAAGAAGCCCACCAATGCATGAAGAACTTTAGTTGCAAAATAATTAAATGAAGGATGCTTAGCACCAACAAGTTAAGCACCTATGCGTTGGGGGCTTTAGTTGCTAAAGTTTTTAATGTGCTTAGCACCTCATGTAAGCACCAATGCATTGGAGGAAATCCTTAAGGCGTCGACTCGAACTCAATCCCTCTCCCGTTTACTACGGCATGGCCCCGCACGCCGTAGTACTCCTACAAACCCTACCCGCCGCACGCATCATCGGTTTTTTTCAAGAGATGAGGGAGAAGTGGATTTGTAGTGGAGGCTCCTACCCTAGGGCGCCCTAGGTAGCTGCCGCACACATCATTGGTTTTATTTTTTCTTTATATGCTCTTGCGCCCTAGAGTGAAATGATGGTTGCTTCGTCTGTCCAGCTTAATGCGGGAAAGGTGGGGCTTTGTGATTTGACCCCTCATCGCTCATTTACTACTACTGTGGCGCTACGACCGGGGTGCCTAGTCCAACCGCTGCTCCTAACTGTAATTTGGTGCATTGCACATGGAATAAGATGTGGGATGAGCCACATGTCGGCGAAAGGGGTCCTGTAAGTGTGTCGCCATTTCGTGTGCGGACTGACCCTGCTGAGTTGCTACGCCAACGCGATAGGAGCAGCCTACCACTTGGTTTTGCTCCTTGGTGAATCCCGACTATATTTATTGATCTAAAAAGATACTAGTAGTATCCAGATTAGTAAAAATGAGGTGATTTTACCGAGCGGTGGGCGGGGGAGCATGGCCTGTGATGCGGTCCCATGTGTCATGATGTACCAAGGCGATGCGCGTCCCTCTTGAGGCAGAACAATGGCAGAGGCAATACGTGGTTTTCTTGAAGGAGATGATGGAGAAGCGGATTCAGCAAAGTGTGAAATAATGGTTGCTTCGTCAGTCTGGGGGAAAGGTGCGGCTTTGTGATTTGACGTCTCATTGCTCATTACTACTACTGGGGCGCTAGGATTGGGGTGCGTCCCCCTGCTGTTCTGCACTATTATTTGGTGCATGACATGTCGACCCGGTTGCTATATGTCCCACATGTCGGCGAGAGTAAGTACAACATTCATGAAAGCGAGCGTCTCCACTCTTTTCGTATGACGGAGGAGTACAAGACACGGCTTGGTTTTTGCTGCTTCGCGCGATCCATCGATACAAACCCGGACTAAAAAGGTGAGGGTGGGTCTTTTCCCGCGCGGCAGCCAGGGGAGTTTGGCATAGTCTGTTCGAGGCAACGAGGCAGGAAGGGAAACAAGCAAATAAAGGTTGAGCGACTTAGTTTTGGGAAAATCTGATTTTACGGAGTACATAGCCTAGTGTACCTTGCTGCAACACGGACTCCAAGGAAATTGCTGTAAGTAGTACTACTCCTACCACTGTACTACTCCTACTACTAAAAGACATAGTATATTTCAAACAATATGATAATCTCTCTAACCAAGGTAGGGCAGTATATATATAACGGAGGGAGTAGTAAAATTTTCTCCTTGTCCTGTGAGCTACCGCGCGCGTGGGCGAGGGAGCGGGCGTAGGCGTAGTAAGCAAGCTTCTCCTCGTCCTGCGACTCTGCGAGCCAACGCACCCGTGGGCGGGGGAGAGGGCGTACTAAGCAAGCTTCTCCTCGTTCTGCGAGTTGACGGGACACATCAAAAGTAGTACTACAGAGCATCTCCAGTGTATATAGCCTTGCCTCTAAGGTAGGCCCCACATGGTTTGCCTCTTATCAAATGAAAAACCCACAATGTATAGAGACTCTAACCAGCCTCTAAGGTGGGCCCTAGCAGAAATTTAAAAAGTATTGATTAGCACCACATTTGGCCAATCAGTACTATTTCTCTTGTACTTTCTTATGCTTTCTAAGGCTGACAAGTGGGACCGGATGGATTGTTACATTGTTAGAGGCAGCCTCTAAGGTTAGACGCGATGCTAGCCAATTTTTTGTTAGAGGCAGTTCATGCAATGTATAGAGGCCTGCCTCTAAGAGCAGAGAGAGGGCTTAGAGGAAACAAAAAGCATACATTGTGGATGCCCTAAGTGCCTACTTTCCGGTCTATTTGACTCAATTTAAAATCCACAATGTATCCATAATAAATGTTGAGTGGTGGAATAAATTTGTTACTTTCATAGTTCGCAAAAGTACTGAGCATGTGAGATGGTGAACGGAGGGAGTACGATACCATTAGTACTACAGTTCTTTTGGAAGGGTTGTAGTAGTCCCTCCCATTCACATGTTCACATTTCAAGCTTCAATAAAAACCTTGCATGCAAGGATTAAGAGAAACCTCAGCAATGCATGTACTCCCTTAATCCATAGGGTCTAAAATGCATTTTGGAGGCTAACTTTGACCACATGTTAGAGCAATAATATGACATCCAACTTACACAAATCTTACCATCAAATTCGTACGTGGTCATTATACTGCTAACACATGCATGCGTTGCAATTAGTATGTACTTACATGATACAGTAGTAAACACTCACTATCTAGTAGTACTAGTACTCTAGTACACTACTACTACTATGAGGCCATCCAACTGTGTCTCGGCAGAAGACCGCGGACACCGATTATTCGTTCATATTTAAATTTGTTTTCACACAGCAAAATATCCATGAAAACAACACATGGCAAAATTTCACGGTGAACGAGGGATTTGAATGTGCTGGGAGGGGTGGGGTTGGAAGGGGCTGTTTGGATCTTGCCCGGGGTAGCCAAAATATTGGGGACCCTTTTGTCCACCCATGCCTTTGCCACCGATGAACGAGGAAGAGCACGGGTGCTCATGCATCCTCCAGCGCGTGCGTTGGAGACGAGCTCGCACGACCTGTGCTTTTTTTGTCCCACCTCGCCGCCCCAGCCAACCGCAGACCGACTGGTGACCCGCAAATTATGCCATCCAACCATAGCCGCACACATTCTGACAGTAACTCAACCAACCAGACGAAATTCATGCAAACATGGCGATATTTCATATAAACAATAATGGAATTCATATAAAATACTGGATTTTCATATAAACATGACGGATTTCATTACATTCAAACCAACTAAGCGGTGCTACTCCTGAACAGCACATGTATAATAATACTTCCAATAATACCTAGCCTAAATGGTCGCCCGCGGATCCATTTGTCTTCCTCATGTCCGGCAGCATGATCACCGGACTGCCGGGAGCCCCGGAGGTATATGCTTCAGCACAAAGGACAACTCGCTTCCCCACCGCTCAACTGACATCGTTGGCTGATGCCCAAGATGGAGTCTGAAGGGGGCTTCTCTGCTTCCGTGGAGCCCATGAGGGGTCGACGAAGGTCCTCGCAACAGAAGGATTCGGCAAGACACCTACTGTGTACGCTGGCGTCACCTCGGCGGTGTCCTTCATGGGACCCAAGCGGCGGCGGCCTCCCGTGTTCTACTTCTCCTCGATGATGGCGGCGGACGCGGAGGCGCTGGCCACCGACTCATTGCTCTCCGCGCACCCGGTTTCTATCGCTGCTTGCATGGCGCGGCCACAGGCATGGGAGTCTCGGCCACAGGCATGGGAGTCTCGGCCACAGACACGGGAGACGCGGTCGCAGACACGGGAGGCGTGGTACGAGGCGGCGGCGTGGACGGCAGCGACGATGCCCGTGCTCCCCGCCGTGCCGGCGTGGAGCAGCTCGCCGCTCCTCGTTGAGCTGGCCTGGAGTGGCGAGTTGATGAACCACGCACCATCTTGGGACGGCAACTGGCTCCGTCGGACGAGGGGAGGGAGTTGGAACAGCGATCTGCATAGCTCGTATCCGGCGGGCTCGGCGGGCCACCCAGCCAGATAACTATTCTTCATAAGCCATTGTAAGAGTGGAGAAAATGGTGAAGGAGGAGACAGGGGAGCGGCGGAGGTGTGCGATTCTTGGCCGGCGTCTGGCCTCGTTTAAATAGGAGATTAAATAGACGGCAGACGGGAGGAGCTCTGCCGGCGTTGCATTTAATGCCGGCCCGGTCATGAACGGACGTGTGTTCGGAGTGGGTTTCTCGGCTTCCACACGGGTTTCATGGAGGCGTTTGAATGTGGCAAGGAGGCGTGTTCAGCCGGGCATGCAGCGAGCGGCGCCCTCGATTCTGACGTACGACACCGCACCGTTCTTCCACTGACGTGTGGGCTCGTTGGGTACCTGGCCTGCATGTCAGTGACCCAACGCAGGCAGCGCACGGCAGAGGAGCTTTTGGTGGGCCAGGGCGATGAGAAGCGGGCATTTCATAAACCGATGATTGTTCATTGAGTGTGACGTCATCTAATTCATGTAGGTTGATAAGCCTACTATATAATGTAAGAGAATTTTAAAATTTTCATATATACGTTGATAGCCCGTTCGATACGTTGTGATTCATAAAGACCGCTGCAAACATCAATGTTCTGCTTATCACAGATAAGATTGATTAATACCTGTAACAATCCATGTCCTTAACAAAGGGTGCATGCACGTATAGGTTCAGCGTGTGTCTTGCGTCATGTGATGTGTGCATGCAGGCGTGCGAGTGTTGCGTGCGTGCATGTGTACGTTTCAGTTGCATGCATGTGTGCGTGCATGCGTGTGTTCGTGAGTGGATGTGTACGTGTCGGTGTTGCACGCCTGCATGCATGCGTGTGTCCGTGCGAGTGTTGCGTGCGTGCATGTGTATGTGTGAGTATTGCATGCATGCATGCGGGCCGTTGCGGGCGTGTTTGTGCGCATGTGTGATGTGTTTGTATTCACCACAGTGACTCGTGCATGCGTTCAATTAAAACGGCCGGCTCAGCATATCATCACAAGGCGACCTTGTCCGCTGTGGTTAGGGCGCGCGGGCAGCCAACCAGAGGTCTCACGACTTCGAATCCCCACCGACCAATAATTTATTACCATTTCTGTCTTTCATATATGCGCTGACGGGTGGACCCTCCGGTAATGTGCGCTGGTGAATGTGGACCGTTTGACTGGTCAATTGATCATGTCATCAACAAATTACAGAGCTGTATGGTGAGCCAGTGACCGTATGATCACCATAAAATGTATTTTATTAAAACAGTACAGACTCAAGCTACCATTTCTTTCTTTCATATACGCGCTGATAGGTGGGCCCCATGGTTACGTGCGCTGATGGTGCAACACTAGTTGCGCCACATGGAACGTTTGACTGGTCAATTGATCGTGTCATCAACAAATTACGGAGTTGTACGGGTGAGCCAGTGACCGTATAATCACGACATGTATTTTTTTAACACAGTACAGACGCAAGCGCTCATATATACGCGCAAACACTCAACGCTATAAGCGCACACACGCACACCCTACCCCTATGAGCACCTTCGAGAGAGTGAGCCAGCATATGATCTTGAGATTTTACGAAGTCACCATAGGTGCCTCATAGTCGAGGGGAACGTCTCCTCCCACTGAACGCACATCGCCGGAAAATACTGAAATTAATCCAGGATAAATGCGAGCAGCAGGACTTTAACCCTGGTGGGCTGGGGAAACCACTGTCCTCCTAACCATCCAACCACAGGTTGCTTAGCACCACAAAATGTAAATGGTGACCGTGACGAGCTTATTCTGAAGTCCAGTGACCATATCATGCTTTCGCTTCAAATACAATGACTGTAAGTGTCGTCAACAAAATACGGAGCACGCATCAAATACAATGTCCGTCAGTGTCATCAACAAAATACGGAGACGTATCGTGAGCTAGATACAGTATGATCACCACGAGAATGTATACAGTGACCGTAATGAGCATATTCTGAAGTCCAGTGACCGTATAGTGCTTTCGCTTAAAATACAGCGACCGTCACGCGTGAATGTGTCAGGGGCATACTTTTAGAGGGCCGATAGATAGTTTGTGTGCATACGTGAAAGTGGTGTAGAGAGAGGGGGTGTCCGGTGGAGACAAAGAGAGATATGCCCTTCGTTTCTCTTTCCCGTGACTAATATTTTAGGAGAAAATATAAACATTCACAATGCAGAACAAATATTATTGGATGCACCCTACAATTAACTTTCATGTATAACTTTGTACTGTTGTATATGCTTATTTTCTTAATGGCCGGTTATGTGTGGGGTGTGGTGGGCACATTATTTCTAGTTGTGGTGGGTCAACGTGAGGACTCATGGGTCGGTTCCATCCTGCGCCACATAGGTTGGACCGAGACGCGTTATACGAAGACCCATGTGGAGGACTCGGCGTACAAGACGAAGCTACCAGAGTCGTGGAGGACTCTATCCCCACTGATGATAAGCCGACTATATATGATTTGTAACCCTAGGCCCCGAGTATGTTATATAAGCCCGGGGGCTACTTCGTCGATAGTATACACACACGCACAATGCCTGGTATTCACGTGTACTTTGTACACACCCCTATCACAAATATACAGTACCAGGAGTAGGATTTTTCCTCAACTGCAAGGGCCCGGACTTGGGTAAAACTTTGCCTCGTATTACCATCCAGCCTAATAGTCAGGGATATCCTACCGAATGATCTGATGGAATCATATCTGTCAACTACTAAGAGAGAGGTGTGGGGGAGCAATGTGTGCGAGAGAGACATAAAGATAATGTGCGTGCGGGAGACACGTAGGCACATATATGTGCCTATAGAGGGCAAGTAGAGACTGTGCGTGTGTATATATGCATGTGAGAGAAATAGTGTTTTCCAACTGAGATTAGTGAAAAGAGTGGTACATAGTAGTAAGAAAGAGAGAGGGAGATATATAGAGAGTGTGTGCGTGAAACACCTCGGGAGAGAGAGTGAGCATGTGTGAGAGAGAAATGCCGATGTATATAAAGTGTGTGCACTTATGCGTCAGATAGAGAGATATATAGCGTGTGTGTGAGAACGGGCCGAGGCATAGTGCATCTACGTGTAAAAGGCGGTTCTACGCATTAAATTAAAATATAAATGGCATTATTATTTTTGGATGAGATCATGAATTTTGCAATTTGCGTATGAACGAACTTCGGTCTATCAGACACCCATACTCTATTGAATTCGAGCATGTGCATGGGTTTATTTCATATTATCGATCCATAGAGTGAGAGTGGTTTGAAATCTAGACAATGCATTGCTTTTGCAAATTCATATATAAACATTAATTAGTGCACTCCATGTTGTTAGTGTCAAGCACTTTATACATTTGTCACTTACATGGATACATTCCAAATTGCTAGCTACGAGATAGAATACATGTTGAATTCAACATAAATGGGGTTTCGAAGATCCAAATTCATAGGAAGTGCATTCATCTATTTGAATCCGAGATAATGGCATTTGTAAATTAGATCTAAAAGGGGGCATCAATCTTTGTTGTGTGTTTGAACATGCTATATATTCATACGCATGTCTAACTATTTTTTTGCAACCAAGGAGATTATATCTGGAACCATGCGTGAATTGAGGTAAGTTACATATTTTTTAATATATACTCGTGTACAATGTATATTCAAATGTACCCCCTCCATTCGAAAATAATCGTAGTTTTAGGATTTTTCCAGAGTCAAAATTTGTGAAGTTTGACAAATCCTGAAAGTTCAATTCAAGAGAACTGTAAACGTTAATGCTTCTACTCCCAAATATTGAATGAAGCGCCAAATAAGCCTCTGGTCACCCGAAACCGCGCGAGACTAATGTTTGGTGGTAGGAAATTACTGTCCTGACTCTGACCCGTGTAGCCTATCGGCCCGATGTCCAAAGGTCTAAACCAGGGTAGGTTTGTAACTTCACCAAGACGCCAGTCTCAACCTCCTCTGAGAAGCATTCATACGCCGTGGGCGCCTAAACACCCATGCGCTCGGCCGAAATCTATCCCGCCCACCATTTGGGACACCTGAGATTATTATCCTACCCCCGACCCGCAATATGTCCAAAATTTTAAATGGGGGCAAAGTTTGTAACTTTCCCCAAATTTCAAACAAGCGCGTCCCAAACCGAAACATTGTTCCCCCTTAGTTCCCCCCTCCCTCCGTTTCCCCATTCATACTCCGTGGGTGCCAAAACGCCCTCTCCACCAACCGCCAAACCCAGCCCAGCCTCCTCCGTCCTCCACCCCATCGCGCCTAATCCACCGCCGCCCTCCTCCATCACGCCGCAGCCGGTACCCCGACGTCGTCGTCCAACGCAACCGCAACCGCAATGCCCTCAAGGACTTAGCAGTTGAAGCCGAGGAACAGCTGTGTCCACGACGCCGACGCCGATGTGCGCCATACCAGAACCACTTCGACCACGCCGTCCTACGCCTCACCGCTGCCGCTTCACTGTCGCAACCGTCCACCGCACCAGAGCTGTTCCCGCTACGCCGTCGTTCGCCGCCTCGGATCTGGTTCCCCGCCGCCGACAGACGGCCACCGCACCACACTCAACAACTTGGCCATGGGTTCGTCCAAGGCTCCACTGTCCTCCACAACTTCTCGTTTCCAGTGAACCACAAGAAGATCATTGGAAAAACAAAAGGAGGACACACCACTGCCAGTAGAAAGAGGTACTCCTCTTCCCTTATTCGTGCAAATCTTACGTCTCTGCTCACACCGTATTCATCCCACAAAAAAAACTTGTTGAGCGCTTCTTACTGCACCTTCTTCGTGATACTAATTGCACAAGGTTTCCTCCCATTTACTATTTCACCTTAGCTAGAGGTCAGTCGCCCGCCTGGATTTCAATTCAGGGTCAGTTGATTCACAATTAAAAGAAGCAGCACCCGTTTAGGCGCACGGAGCACCTAGTCCGCCTGTTCGCCGGGGAAGCGGCGCATCGGTGTCTATCATAGGGGTGTGGGGCGCAGGAGCTGCTTGCGCCCGATCTGGAGGCCGGCGGGGCTTGAAGGGATGGCCAGGGGTGGTGCCAAGCACGGCGGTGCGGTGAGGTCGAGGGGAGGGCGGAGGCAGGGGACTGGGCCGGTGGTCGCTGGCGTTTCGAGGAAGGTAGTCAACACTGACTGGCTGGAGGTAGATGAAGGCGATCTGCCCGTTCTTTGTACATCAGACGGTGCAGAAAAAATGGACTGACCTATTTGTTTTCAGTCGACTATTATTTTCATAGGACCACACCTTGTGGTGTGCTGGAGGAGCATCTGCATTTCCCAACCATCCCTGTGCTCATATTTCAAAATCCTAGAATCTAGTAATTTCGTGTGCCATGCATGTTGTAGAGCTATCATATGTCTCCCGTCATTTTTTTCTCACCCACCTGCTATCTGCTACTTTTACACTGTACTACTTGTGCACACACTTCACCCATACTCACACTATAGTTTTTTTTATGCATGGGTATTTCAGACTCTGACGCAGTGTTGATGAATACACAAAAGAAAAGACACTCCAGTGTAATTCGAAGATAAGCACTAAGTGTTTCGGCGCTTTAAAGGGTGTGGTGTCAGCAGATGGAGACAGTAAACGTAGCTCTGCAGTTGATGATCTCAATTGCCACACACAACCATCCCAGGTGCTTCCTTTAACTTCGCGCTGTCAAATGTGGTTGCATGTTGCATATGGTGTCTAGCTTGTATTGCTTCCAATTTGGTTAAATTGCATCTGCTTACATTACACTTTATACCTTTGGTAATGACATGCCTTCCTGTTTTTGATACATACTACATATGTCTATTAACCATGTTCTTACATCAAACTAATGCTCTTTTGTATCCCTCATCAATCACTTATGATGAGACAGTCACCCCAGTGGGTTACTGTGAGACGCGCTACTCGTTTAAAGAGTGCAGTGTCATCCTCCCCACATGATTCTCAAGAAACAACAAGGCTAAATGAAGATAGTCAACGTAGCTCTCTAGTTGATGATCGCAATTCCCCTACACCACCATTGCAGGTGCTTGCTCTTACTTGGCAATGTGATATGTGGTTGCATGTTCATATGGTGTCTACCTTGTAATGCTTCTAATTAGGGTAAATTGCACTTGCTTAGTTAACACATTATACCTGTGAATATGACATGCCTTCCTGTTTTTGGTACATACTGCGTCTTTCTATTAACTATGTTCTTACATCAAACTACTTTTCTTTTGTATCCCTCATCAGTCACTTCTGACGAGACACCTTCAAATTGACAGTGTAATATTGGTTGCATCTTGCATATCATTTCAAACATGTATTGCCTCTAATTTGTTGAAATGTCACTTATAATGAGACACTTCTAACTTGGTAGAGTGATTTTGGTTGGATCTTTCGTAAGGTTTCTAGCTTGCATTGCTTCCAATTTGTTGAAATGCCTTCTACTTAGCGTTTTTCATACATATTCCATCCTCCTACAATGTGGTTGCCTTATATAAAAGGTGTGTTCGTCAGTATCATGCATCAACGAATTTGGAAGAGCGAATTTCATTCCTTTTTCTTGTGTGTTTACTTGACAAGGCAAAATCTAAAAGGACGAACGCACGGAATGATGGTGGTCCTCTGGAGCAACCGAAATAGATGATCTCTGCAGATTCTCCTGCTACTCCTACTACAGTGCAAGTTCCAAATCTCATCTCCCCTACTCCACAACCCTAGGTGCTTGCTCTAACATGGCAGTGTGATATCTGGTTTCATGTTGCATATGGTGCCTAGCTTGTATTGCTCCTAATTTGTTAAATTGCATCTCCTTAGCTTACACATTATACATGTGAATATGACACGCCTTCCTGTTTTTGGTACATACTACATCTGCCTATCACACCATGTTCTTACATCAAACTACTGTTCTTGTGTATCCTGCATCTATCACTTATGATGAGACAGTCACGCCCGTGGGTTAGTATGAGACGTGCTACTCTTATAAAGAGTGCAGTTTCATCCTCCCCACATGATTCTCAAGAAACAACAAGTCTAAATGAAGATATTGAACATAGCTCTGTACTTGAAGACCGCATTTCCCCTACACCATCATCGCAGGTGCTTGCTCTAACTTCGCAGTGTGATATGTGGTTGCATCTTGCATACGGTGTCTAGCTTGTAATGCTTCTAATTAGGGTAAATTGCATCTGCTTAGTTTACACATTATACCTGTGAATATGACATGCCTTCCTATTTTTGGTACATACTACATCTATCTGTTAACCATGTTCTTACATGAAACTACCTCTCTTCTATATCCTGCATCAATCACTTACGATGAGACACCTTTATTCGTTGCATATTGCATATTATTTCTAGCTTGTTGCCATGTATTGCTTCTAATTTGGTCAAATACATTTATGAGGCCACCCTTTTAATTTGGCAGAGTGATATTGGTTTCATCTTTCATATGGTGTCTAGCTTGCATTGCTTCTAACTAGTTCAAACACCTTGTGCTTAGTTTACACTTTACACATCATACATGTCAATATGTCATGCCGTCCTATTTTTCATACATATTCCATCCTCCTATTATGCGGTTGCCTTACATGAAAGTAGTGTTTGTCAGTATCATGCATCAATGAGTTCTGAAGAGCAAATTTTATTCCTTTTTCTTGTGGGTTTGACTTGACAAGGCAAAATCAAAAAAGAGGAAGGAAAAGAGTAAGGAAGGCGATGATGGTGGTCCTCTGCAGCAACGTAAATGAAGCATCTGTACGGATTCTCTTCGTACTGCTAGTGCATTACAAGTTCCAAGTCTCCGCTCCCCTACTCCACCATCCCAGGTGCTTGCTCTAACTTGGCAGTGTGATATCTGGTTGCATGTTGCATATGGTGTCTAGCTTGTATTGCTTCTAATTAGTGTAAACTGCATCTGCTTAGCTTACACATAATACGTGTGAATATGACACGCCTTCCTGTTTTTGGTACATACTATATCTGTCTATCACACCATGTTCTTACATGAAACTACTCTTCTTGTGTATCCTGCATCAGTCACTTATGATGGGACACCTTTAAGTTGGCAGTGTGATACTGGTTTGCGTCTTGAATATGATTTCTAGCATGTAGTGCTTCTAATTTGATGAACGCCACCTATGACGAGACAGTTTTAACTTGGCAGAGTGATATTGATTGCACCTTCCATATGGTGTCTAGTTTGCAGTGCTTCTAATTTGTTGAAGTGCCTTCTGCTTAGTTACCACATCATAGGTGTGAATATGTCAAGCCGTCCAGTTTTTCGTACATATTCCATCCTCGTATCATGACTTTGCCTTTCATCAGAGTAGTGTTCGTCAGTATCATGCATGAATGAGTTCTGAAGAGCGAATTTTATTTCTTTTTCTTGTCGATTTGACCTCACAATGCAAAATCAATAAAGCAAAAGGAAATTTGTAAGGCATTGGATGATGGTGGTCCTTCCGAGCAACTGAAACGGAGGGTCTCTACAGATTCTACTCCGCCATCCTCCCAACAAGATTCGCAAGACAACGCAATGCTAGACAGTCAACGTAGCTGTGTAGATGATGAGCACATCTCCCCTACTCCACCATCACAGGTGTTTGCTCTAACTTGGCACTATTATATGTGGTTGCATGTTGCGTATGATGTCTAGCTTGTATTGCTTCTAACTTTGTTGAATTGCATCTGCTTACTTTACACATCATGCCTGTGAATATGACACGTGTTCCTGTTTCTAGAACATACTATATCTGATCACACCATGTTCTTACATCAGACTAATGTTCTTGTGTATCCCGCATCAGTCACTTATGATGAGGCACCTTTAAGTCGCCACTGTGATATTGGTTGCGTCTTGCATATGATTTCTAGCATGTACTGCTTCTAATTTGTTGAAACGCCAGACAGTTTTAACTTGGCAGAGTGATATTGGTTGCATCTTTCATATGGTGTCTAGCTTGCAGTGCTTCTAATTTGTTGAAATGCCTTCTGCTTAGTTACCACATCATAGGTGTGAATATGTCACGTCATCCTGTTTTTCATACATATTCCATCCTCGTATCATGTGTTTGCCTTTCATCCGAGTAGTTTTCATCAGTATCATGCATGAATGAGTTCTGAAGAGAGAATTTTATTCCTTTTTCTTATCGGTTTGACTTCACAATGCAAAATCAATACAGCTGAAGGAAATTAGTAAGGCAGTGGATGATGGTGGTCCTTCGGAGCAATTCAACCAAAGGGTCTCTACAGATTCTACTCCGACATCCTCCCAACAAGATTCGCAAGACAACACAAGGCTGGACAGTCAACGTAGCTGTGTAGATGATGAGCACATCTCCCCTACTCCACCATCACAGGTGCTTGCTCTAACTTGGAACTGTTATATGTGGTTGCGTGTTCCGTATGATGTCTAGTTTGTATTGCTTCTAATTTTGTTGAATTGCATCCGCGTAGCTTACAACTTATACCTGCAACAATCACTTACCCATAAGCAGGGGCAGAGACAGGGGGGCGAGCAGGGGCTAGACCCCCCCCCCCCCTAATGGCTCGCCCCCCTTGAATATTTCTGGTATACATCTAGTGTAGTACATGTACTAATGGCCGCATATATGACTTGATTAAGTTAATGATAGCCCAGTTTGATCTCAGCCCAGTAGCCCATGTGCCATTGTGGCCTGCCGCCTGTATGTAATTGTTTTGCCGAGTCCCATCCCTAATTACGATCGATCACAATCGATTGATCGAAGCTCTGTACATGCGTCTCTTTTCTAGGGCACTTGCCGCCGCCACTTGCCATGACGCCACATACGGCTAGCCGCCGGGAGGCCAGCCTATGGCCATATATTCCGAGACTACGGATACAAGCAGGTATACCATTACAAATAGTGTCTATGAATCAGAATATTAGTAATTTCTTTTTATGAATCAAAACCTTAGTCTGAAACCCTGAATGTTAGTGCGCTAGGGCATTAGCGCATTGCCATCAGGCATCAGCTACTGCAAGGAAGTTCCGCCTGTTCATCGTCGAGTCTGTAGCATCGAGTCGTTGTCCTCCAATTGAAGCAGTTGTCGCCTGCCGGTATGTATCAAATATTCAAATCCTATACCATACCAATCTCATGGCTCATGTGATCGCAGACTCATAGCTAGACCAACATCTCAAGGCTATACCCAATATATAAGTAGACTACTGTTACAAACTATGAAATTGTATAACAACTATACATCAAGATAATAACGGGAAATTTTAGTATTTTATTTTCAGTTATCTCATCTATATGTTTCTAGAATAGTATTGTTGAATTTTTTATTGGTTTAACTGTCTAGAGTTATATTTAAACTACCAAAAACATCCCTTTCTTTTGAATCGTGAAACCTATGTCACTGCAGTTTTATCCTGGTGATATATATAGAAGACTTCTATAGTCACGCTTTATATACTTTATATGCATTGCTCGGTTATTGGCTTCTTCGCCCCCCTCATGCTCAAATCCTGGCTCCGCCCCTGCCCATAAGACACATTTAACTTGGGAGTGTGATGTAGGTTGCATCTTGCATTGTCTTCTAGCTTGTACTGCTTCTAATTTCTTGAAATGGCACTTATGACGAGACACTTTTTACCTGGTAGAGTGATATTGGTTGCATGTTCATATGGTGCCTAGCTTTCATTTCTTCTAATTTTGTTGAAATGCCTTCTGCTTACTGTTTTTCATACATATTCCATCCTCCTATCGTATGTGTGAATATGCAATGTTGTCGTTTTTTTTGTATATATTCCATCCTCCTATCATGCGCTTGCCTTACATCAAAGTAGTGTTCGTCTGTATCATGCATCAACCAGTTATGCAGAGCTAATTTTATTCATCTTCTTGTGGTTTTGATTTCAGAAGGCAATATCAAAAAAGAGGAAGGAAAAGAGTAAGTTAGGGGATGTTGGTGGTCCTCCGGACCGACGCAAGCGGAGACTCTCTAGATTTTCCACTGCTACTGCTAATGCAGTTGAAGTCCCAAGTCTACATGATAAGTTCATCTCCCCTACTCCACCATCGCAGCTGCTTGCTCTAAGTTGACAGTGTGATAATTGGTTTCATGTTGCATATATTGTCTAGCCTGTATTTCTTCTATTTTGATTAAATTGCACCTGCTGAGTTTATACGTTATACATGTGCATATGACATGCCTTTCTATGTCTAGAATACACTGCATCTATCTATCATACCATGTTCTTACATCAAAGTACTGCTGTTGTGTATCCCGCATCAGTCACTCATGATTGGACGCTTTTAACATGGCAGTTTGATAGTGGTTGCATCTTGCATTGATTTGTAGGTTGTACTGCTTCTAATTTTTCGAAATGCCACTTATGACAAGACACTTTTAACTTGGCAGAGTGATATTGGTTGCATCTTTCATATGGTGTCTAGCTTGCATTACTTCTATTTTCTTGTAATCCTTCTGCTTAGTTTACACATCGTAGCTGTGAATATGTCACGCCGTCCTATTTTTCTTACATATTCCATCCTCATACGGTTGTCTTACATCAAAGTATTGCTTGTCTGTATCATGCATCAATGAGTTCTGAAGAGCGATTTTATTCTTTTGTGTTGTGGGTACGGCTTGACATGGCAAAGTCAAAAAAGAGCAAGGAAAAGAATATAGTAGGGAATTGTGTTACTCATCGGGTGCAACGGAAAAGGATCTGCCCTCGAGATTCTGCTGGTACTTATAGTGCAGTAGAAGGTCCAAGTCCACCGGCTAAATCTACAAACACAGTATCACCTGCTCCACCAGCTGCAGCATTCGCTTCAACTGTACCGGCATCTCAATGAGTTACTCATTTGTTTGCTCCGCAACTGGCTAGTTCCCAAGCTGCCTTCACACCTAACACTACTTCCAAAGCACTGCTGACACAACAGAACTTGGCAAGATCAGATGAACCTCACGAGCATCAACACCAAGACGGTACCTGACCGAGTCAAGTTGCAGTTGCATGCTCCTTTATATGTACTCTCACAGTTTGATGTGCACTAACACTTTCCATATTCGTTGTTGAACTAGCACCACGGCGCAAGCGGAAACAGACATCAGGGATAATGATTGACAGATTAAAAAAATCTAAAGGAGGAAGAATGGAGATCCATTTTGAGGCAGGTTTAAAAAGGCCACGTGATGCTACAGAGTCAGCCAAGTTAGTATCAGAGGCGGTCATTGCCATTAGGTGTCCTGCACGTATCCTCCCAACGTGGATCCAGTACAGGAATGCGAAAGACGATACCTAGTTTAACACCTTCCTTGACCATTTATCCGTAAGTAATGTTATTCATCGCAATTTGTAAAATTGTCTTGCTCTGTCCCATACTTTCTTGCTTCCTCCTAATAAGACTCACATTCTTTTTTCAACTGATGAGGTTCAAGTTGGATCCGAAAGATGATGCAACTAAACAAGCATGCACTCATGTTTTTCAGTCTGCTCTGCGACAGTATCGGTATCACCTTAGAAAAACTCACTTTGAAGGCAAGGCTAACAATGAAATTGCCCAAACATCTCCAGTGGAATATATTACAGATGAAGACTGGACAGCCCTTGTTAAACACTGGTCTGATCCAAAGTATCAGCTAGGGTATATGTATTTGATCAGAGCACATATTGAACTTGTATTTACGTATGTGCCTTACAAGTGTATCTTCTTCTAGGCTAACTGTTTGAAGAACAAGACCAACCGTTCTAAAGTGAAATTCCAACAGACAACAGGATCTCGTAACTATATTGCACACTACGAGGCTCTTGTAAATAGCTGCTAGTTCCTCCTTTTTTCTATGCCATATTATCGTATCTATATTGACTTGTTCCAAATACAGAGGAAAGCCCGTGCAGACCAAAAAGAACCTGAACCGACTATAGTGCAAATCTTCAAGGATTGCCACACCAGCAAGATGAAGGGCATGAGCACACCAGTTCAAGCCGCTGTTGTAAGTCCTTACTCCTCCAGCCTTTGAACTGCTTGTTACTGTGACGTGTTCATTTAACTGCTTGGTTTGCAGCCAATATCAGTTAATCTGTTCACTTTTATACACAGTTGTCTTAACGTATCATTTCACCTTACACGGTTTAAAAGAGATGAAGGATATTCTTTTGTTCTTGATCTGTAATCTAGTTGTGATGTTCACGTGCCCACACAATGATACAATAGCCGGTTTATTTTATATCTGTTTGCCCATGATATGAATGATGACATACTATGTTCATCCTACTTTAAACCATGTCTCTTTATCCTTAGATGTCAACCAATATGAAGAAATAGACAATACAGTAGGCGTTTATCCTTAGATGTCAACGAATGTGAGGAAATAGACAATACAGTAGGCATGCTACATGGACATATGTTCCGAAAGTGATTTTATTATGTAGTTGGCACTACAATACATGCTAATGTATTACAGTAGTTCACCAAAATAAGTTATGTATAAACATGAAACCTACTTTGTTTGCTTTTGTCTCATTAGTAACTTATCTGGTACACTAATCTACAAGTTCAAACTTTCAGCAAGCTATGGAACAAATGATTGAACAGCCACAACCACCTGAAGGTGACGAGGCTACCACAGGCACAATGTCACCTCTTGCTGCAGTGCGTCAGTATCTCTTCACTAACAGTGAAAAAGCACCTTCCTGCGTAATTCTGGGTTGGTTGTCAAGGTAACCTCGTCCAAATCGTCTACTGAACAAAATCTTCCGGCTAGACAGAGTGATATATTTGTGCTCCAGACATAAGTCCAATCCCTAATGGAGGTCGTTTCGGAAACAAGAATAGTGGTTGACAAATGTCGTCAAGATATGAATGGTTTTGAAACCAGACTATCAGATATTTGCTTCGTTGTTCAAGAGCAATGGCGGAAAAAAGGGGAAGATCATGCTGCTCCATCAGATTCTACAGCCTGAAACATTAGCACTCAGGTCAAATGATCTGTGCTTCTATACATCTGATGGTGCTTTTATCTGCAAGGACTGTAAACTTTATGCCAACAGGCATTTTGTTGTATGGCTGGAATTTATTTTGTTGTGATACAACATTTATCGTGATGCCAAAGGCTGTAGAAATTACGACGCTATTTTTGTGTAGTGTAGGTAATGTATTCGGCCGAAATCTTCGTAGGAGCCCAACGTGCCAACATTCGTCGGGCCCATTCCAATTGGGCTAAAAACGATTATGGGCCGTAATTTGCATGTAGCCCACTAAAAATATCTGGGCCTAAATCAGCATAAGCTTTCATATTTTTGGCAGGCTTGTGCCCACAGTGGGCCTTTAACAGGCCGAAACATAATTTGGGCCCTCGGTAACAATAGGCCGTTAACATGTGTAAATATCTCGAGCCCATAAATAACATGGGCCTTTAAAAGGCCGAAAATGAGATTGGGCCCTGATTGTGCCAAATTACCCACTAGTCATTAGCAGGCCGAAATGTATCTCAACTCGTGGTGGCCCATTTACAATGCGGATCGTTCACAGGCCGAAATTCAGACGGGCCGTAAATGCGCCGACCTACTACACGGACGTTTAACAGGCCGGAAGTTCGGTCGGGCTTGATTAGTATCAGTTTTATATGGGCCGTTAATAGGCCCGATGTGACGTTGGGCCACATATGGCCCATGGATTTCGTCCGACGTTAACAGGCCGAAAATCGCAACAGGCTGGAAGTGGCCCAAATCTACATTGGGCCTCTAACAGGCCGAATGTCAGACATGGCCGAATATGACCCAAATCCTTCACGGTCGTTTATGGGCCGAAAGTTTCAATGGCCAATAAATGGGCCCAAATGAAGCAGGACCTTTAACAGGCCGGAAACACACCGGGCCGAAATTCGGCCCAAATACTTAGCGGACTGTTAACGGGCCAGAAGTGACCATGGGCCGCAATGATGACAAGTTTAGAACGGGCCGTTGACGGGCCGATTTGACACTAGCCGTACGGGCCTTAACTGTGAATGAGCCGTCAGAAACAGGCCGTTAATGGGCCAGCCCGCTAATTTTGACTGGGCCAGCCTTTTTAACCTAAATGGGCCGCTGTTGGGCCTTGCCACGTGTCGACGTATCATAGGCGCCTCATGTCCATTGGGCGGTTGACATCTGTCCTTTCACGGTGCTGACACGTCGTTGCTGTAGCCAATGATAATTTTACACGTGAAAAATCCTCATTGGTCCCAGCTGTTAACGGGTTATCGGATCCAAACCGGAACTCGATAGCTTAACGGCGACCCGTTACGGTGGATGCCACGTGTCGATTACCCTTGACGAAAACACTTTTATGACGCACGATTTATCATCATGGAAGTGGACACTTCCATGATGATAATTTTGGTAATGTCATGGAACACTTCTACGACAGCACAGGTATGACTATCTTGATTCTGTCATAAAATCGTCATGGATGTAGATAAATGACAGAAAACGTGGCCTACTGTGACAAACACGTATCATCACGGAAGTGTTTTTTTTTTTTGTAGTGAAAGACGACGATGATTAAGGGTCTTTCCATGAACCCGACATAAATCTTTTGGGTCCCAGCCGTTCCCAATACAAAAGATCCACTAAGAAGAGAGGTAGTTTCTGTCACCGTAGTACCTCAACTTCCTTCTTCACAATTAGTAATATCGTTCAAGTCCACAAGGGCTAAATGTGGTGCAGTCGGCATTCAAACAACGTCATGAAGAATAATTAACACAAACATATAACATAATTCAAATATTATATCGGCGTTCAGTTCATACAAATATTAGAATTCCTCCATGTCGCCAAGAACTACGGAACTATTGAGACATTAATACACAAGACATCATCGTGGTAGAACACAACCAATGCTGGTTGTTGTAGCTTGCTCTTAGTTGCACTTTTTTTCCGTGAAAAGAATCTCTACTACTTAAAAAGAACATAAGGTTCCCATTTCACCTCTCTTTCGTCTAACCTTCCTTATATATGTCCCACTCTTTCCTTCTCCTTTTTGATTTTTTTTCTCTCATCTCTGATTTTTCTCCCATACATTCTCCCTAAAATAGAATCAATTGTCTCATGTTTTATTAACTTACAAAAAAACACATTTTGTTTGCTAAGTAATTAATTTTTTACCAAATAAGTGCTTAACAATAAAATGGCAGGTAAATCATGGCAATTACATGCAAAAAATTGCTAAGATTTTAGCGCTTCAATATAATAGTAGACGCGCAATCACGAGCTAATCTACTAGAATGTTTATATTTCCGTTGCAACGCATGGGCAATTGGTCTAGTATAAGTAGAAAATTTGGATCCTTCCCCCAACTGAGAGTCGATTATTGTTATCTGGCCCATCTAGATTTACAGCAACATCCATGCTCTCTCAACATCAACATCTAGCATAAGGAATGTGAGACACGCTCAGTTCACTCAACTTGAAACATTTCGTGGGTGTAAATAATGCTATAAAGTTATAACCGCTCAAAACTCACTAACATATATGATTGTTTGTGTTCCATACATAAAACATACAAGAGAGAAATAGCGTACACTTTCACTTTGCCAAAGACATACTATATTTTGAATTTTATAAGTTTTTCCAAATTATCAATTCATAGTATTTCCTGTGCAATGTACGGAGACGTTAAGTGAATAAATTTTTGCTTTACAAAAATAGCGGTCTCTTCACCAATCTTTTTTTTTAATCCTGAAATACAAAGACCATTGTCCAAAATCTGTCTAGTGATGTGTCATTGGGCTGTGAATGCACTCATTACACAGGGCCAAATACACCTACATGCTCCTACGGCGAGGCCGATCCTATTTGGCGCGCGGGTCGCTGCCTAGCAACCGCGCACACACTTCCCTCTTCGTGCTGCCTATGTTTAGGGCAGGCCCAGCTAGCAGTTCCGGTTTTGGGAAGGTTCCAGATCCTTACCAAACCGGTTTTTCTTTTTTCTTTCATTTTTTCTCTTTTTCATTTCCGTTTTTTTCTCTTTACTTTTTCATTTTTCCTTCCAAATTAAAAAAAACATTTTATGAAACCTGGGAACATTTTTTTGTAATCGGTGAACATTTTTTGAAATTCAAATTATGTTCATCCAATTCAAAATTTTGTTCATCAAAATCAAAAAATGTTCATGAATTTTCCCAAAAAAATCATCATATCCAAAAAATGTTCGTCGAATCAAAAAATGTTCATGAAGCCAAAATTTGTTCATCAAATTCAGAAAAATGTTCATTCAATTTAAATTTTGTTCATCATCCAAATTAAAATTTGTTTCAACAAAATACAAAAAAATTCATTTCTCAGATATGTTGAAATTATTTCAAATTTGTGAACATATTTTGAAATTCATGAACATTTTTAGTTTCACGAACATTTTCCTGAGATGCATGAACATTTTTTGTTTGACAAACATTTTCTTGAAATTCATGAACATTTTGAATCAGTGAACAGTTTTTGAATCGATGAACTTTTTTGTAATTTACAATCTTTTTTATTTTGGAATGATTTTGAAAAAGCATTCGTGATCATTTTTTGTATTAACAAACTTTTTGTTCAAATTCAAACATTTTACAAATATTTGAACATTTTTTAAAAATCATTAAAAAAATAATCCACAAAGTTTTTATGATTTGAGAAACATTTTTTGAAAATTCACATTTTTTGAAATTTGGAACTTTGTAAAAATCCCAAATTATTTTAAAAGAGGAAAAAAGAAAAAAAAACATATGAAAAAATAGGGGGTATTCCGGTCCGTGTGGGAGGGGAGGACGTGCGCGCTGGCTTGTTCGCGAGCGCGTCACTTGTGGTACAGGAGCTCCCATACGGCGAGGGAGCCCCTGTTGGGCGCCTGTTGCGCCCGAACATTTACCTAGCGCACACTACAGCCCCATGTTGGGTCAGCCTGTGAAGCTGTTGTGCAGCGAACATATAGCACAAAAAATTGCCTTCTCCAGTATTCGAACTCGCGTAACTGAGTCTGTATCCATGCTTCGCTAACCACTAGAGCAACTAGACGCTTTTGACTAATAATAGCACCAACCATATAAGAACAAATGTGTTCGTGATATTTGTTGCACAATACCCTCTATTATATCACTAAGTTTTTTTAAATTATTTAGAAAATTTGTGAATTTTAAAAAGTTCATCAATTTGAAAAAAGTTTATCACTTTTTAGAAAAGTTCACAAACTTACAAAAAGTTCTTTGATCATGAAAAATAATTTTTAACGCCTATAAAAAAGTGCATCTATTTTTAAAAAAGTTCATGAAAAACAAAAAAAGTTCAACGCTTATGGAAAAGTTCATCAATTTCGAAAAAAGTTCAATGCTTTTGAAAAAAGTTCATCAAATTTGAAAAAAAAATTACCAAGTTTGAAAAAAGTTCATCAAATTTGAAGAAAAGTTCATCAATCTTTAAAAAAGTTCACTGAGTTTAAAAAAGTTCAACAAATTTCAAGAAAAGTTCATCAAATTTTTTTAAATCATTGAATTTGAAAAAAAGTTCGTCAAGTTTGAGAAAAGTTCATTGAGTTTGAAAAAAGTTCTTCAAATTCGAAGAAAAAATCATCAATTTTGAAAAAAAAATCATGGAATTTGAAAAGAAGTTCATCAATTTTGAGAAAAAGTTCATCAATTTTGAAGAAAAAAAATCAGGAATTTTAAAGAAAACATCAAACCAAGAGAAAGAAAAAAAAAGTAGAAAGAAGAAAAGAAGGAAAAGATGTAATTATTCATATGAAAATTAGTGGCGGGATGGTTAGTGCCTGCTAATTCAAAGCAGGAAGTCGCGGGTTTGAGTGGCACCAGAGTCGTGTTTTTTGTGCGTTTTGAAAAACAGAAAGAAATAAAAACGTAGATAGGCCGGCCGAGCACGGAGGAGGGTATGCGCCCGTTTGCGAAAACACCTATAACAAACGCTGAAGGCACCAAATAGGTTTTGCCATACGACGATAGGTTTGGCTGTTTTGCGATTTGTGCAAACTCCCCGCAACATGCAGCACATGGAAGATTGACATATGCCGTGAGCCTTTTCATGCTCCATGATGCAGCATTCGTACCCAAGATGATTGATATACTTATAACTTATAAGTCACAGCTCACAAGGCTAACCATAATTTTGTCCGTACATAATGAACGGATATCAAGAAACTTGTGCTCCTACATGTGGTGGACAGAGAGGCTGCCTCCCATTTTTACCTCCGACATGTTCTAACAGCCATACATCCTCATTGCTCCTTGTTTGGCTCCTTCCCTTAATAACCTGGCAATGGCATTTTCTGTTTCTCTGTCCCATCTGAAACCAAAAACCAAAAGAAAGGAAGAGCAAACAACGCGAGAGGGAAGTGAAGCCTTATAATCGTCTCCGTTCGTCCGATCCCCATCAGATGGCCCGGGTTGCGTCCAGCTGTGCCGCCCTCGTGGCGCAAAGGTCTTCCCCAAAACTTTGCAAACGTACGGGTCCTATCATTTCGATCCAACCCGACGCCAAACTCACGTGACGTGAGGGTGTATGTGTGTGGTGCAGGAGGGGATTTTCCACCACGATAACCGCCATCGATGTGTCAGCGAAGAAGGTCGAGGAAAAGGCGGTGAAGCTGGGTATGGCGGCGGCAGAGGACACCACGGAGGACAAGACGGCGTTCTGGGAGCCGGACCCCAAGACCGGCGACTACCGGCCGGTGACCGGCACCAAGGAGGTGGATCCGGCCGACCTGCGCGCCGAGATGCTCAAGCGGAGGTTGCTGCAGCAGCAGTGATGCGCGTGCTGCAAACACGCTGCCGGCCCACAGGTTCATACCGCCATGTACAGCAAAACGTTGACGGGCGTGGTAACTATATTTACTATGCGCCATGTCGGACAACAACTTTTCAGGAAATTCATTCCTGTAAAACTCTTTAGCAAACACTTGCACTTTTACGTGTTCTACGCAAATTGTCTAAAATTTCGCTGTGGTTTTGCACACCACGACAAGATTTCAGCAGTTCGATTGCGGGAATTGCCATTGCAGCAACTTCTGAGAGCTCACGCATGGGGTACCTTCCATCTAACAGTCTCGTAACTGGATTCGATCAAAATTCATTTGCTATGGAAACCTTTTGATCAAAGAGGAGGCCCCTACTCTCTACTGGGCAGAACATGCAAGTTTCGACCGGCAATTTTGAACGAACAGCCGTAGACATCTCCAGGCTGTATGCTGTCTGTGATCCGATGCGCACATGCCACGAACACACTCAATACGGCAATACGGGCAGCGCAAGGCAACTCACTTGTGTCTCGACCTTGCAACCCACTGTCCAGAGAATATATTCATTTTTCTAAAAAGAACAAAATACATTTTACTACCCTGAAAAAAGTTGATGGTTGACATGACCCCTGATCTTTATTTCTGTTTCCTTCAACCCCTAAACAATCCTATACCGGATAAAATCAATCCCTGGATGGTTTGACTCATCTTGACACTGACGTGGCAACGGTCAATGGTGGTTTTGACCTGTGGGTGGGCCTCCATCAGGTGGACCGGGTTATGTCCTCGCCTGCCTCCCCGACCATCGCCCCCTCGCGCCCGAACCCCGCCGCCTCCGGCCGACGCCGGTGACCGCCAGAGTTCCAAGGCGCCACCCCGAGCGCCCCGCTTCTCCTTCCTCCCTTCTCTTTCCTCTCCTTCTATCTTCCCTCGTATCTCTCTCTCTCAGGTACAGGTCACTCCGCCGCCACAAGCTCGCCGCCCTACCATCTTCACACCGCCGCCGTAGTCCGGATCCGGCCGGAACCAGATCAGATGGGGCCGCCACCCTCGGATCTGGCCGTCCCTCGCCTCCCCGCGCCGCCACTTCCACGTCCATGGCCGGCCCTTGCTACCGCATCCACACTCATGGCCGTCCGCCTCTGGTCGACGGGAGGTCACGACCTCCGCAGCTGCCTTGATCGCCGCCCCGGCCTCCTCTGCGCACGGCTGCGCCTGAGCACGACCGCGCCGATGCGCCGCCGCTGAAGCCCTCCACGCCGGCGACCTTGGAGCAGGACCGCGCTGATGTGGCATCATTAGTTTAGGTCCCCTTCTGTTAATCTGAGACATTGACATGTGGGTCCCCTTCATCACTAGGGTTAGTATGAGACATTGACATGTGGGTCCCCTTCTGTTATTGATGCAGTTAGGGCTAAATTAGTCCCCTGTTGATCTCCGTGCAACCGAGATGTGGGCCCCATGTGTTATATTTGACCGGGCCCAACAGTCAGTGAGAGTGTCTAGCTGAGAGGGACCCACCCGCAGGTCAAATACCGCCTTTGACTGTGTCCACGTCAGCGTCTGGTATGGGCAAAACCAGCCAGGGACGGTTTTTGTCCGGTTTGTGATTGTTTAGAGGGGGTAAGGAACCGAAAAAAAAGATCAGGGGGTTATGTGAACCACCAGCTTTTTTCAGGGTAGTAAAATGGACTTTTTTCTTCTACAAATAATTTAATCTACAAAATCCTGACAAATCTGGCTCTCATGTCTGAATGCTTAATCTTTCACTTGTTTTTTGCGGGTGAATTAATCTTACTCTTACCTCACCGTTCAACGTCACTTTCTAATTCCTCGCGAAAAAATAAGCAATTTCTAATTTATCATTCTAATAGCCACGAGAGTTTCTTGCTTGCAGAACACACAATGAACCAAAACAGCCGAAGAATCTGAACAAACCCTAATGGTAGTAAGGCGCACCGTAACTTGCAAGCGTAAGTTACTGTTCTGGTTTAAATTATACTCCCTCCACCCCCAAAATAAATGTCTTAATTTTGTAGTACTAATTTTAGTATAAAGTTTTATTAAAATTGAGACACTCAACGCAACCTGCAATCCTGTAATCAATTTGGATCAGGCAAAATTGTTGCAGAAACGGCCCCGGCGTCGCTCCGCACGAGCAACACGGGTGGCGAAGCCAACCACCGCCGACAGCCGCCTCCTCCGCTAGTCTTCCCCCTCGCCGCCGCTGGGGTGCGCCGCCGGTCAAAGGCCTTGTGGCAGCTTCTCTTAACCCGCATTCTCCCTTGTCTTTATTCCGAAACAAGGAGCAGGTGGAAGCGTGCTTTGCGCTTTTGAGCCTTCGAGGTTAAGCAACTTGTGCGGGCTTCTCCTCCCAGCTCTGCTCCCGCTGCCGGCCGGCCGGAGTAGTAACAATTTTCAGTTTCTCACGTACACGAACATTAAGCTTGAGCTTTATGCACAAGATTGCAGAAATCAGTATTGGTGGTGACGTATCGTACCACTAGTTGCCTCTTACCACGTACAGCTGATTTGCTAAAAGATGCTATCTAAAGGACGGTTTGATCCGTCGTCCAGATTTCGTCTCAAAATCTATCATCCCTGTGGCACTGCTCTTTGCTTACGAAACTGCGGTGCACACAACGGTGCACGGACGAAATCTGGACAATGTCCATCTTAAACGGTACTGATTTGCCAAAAGATGCTATCTAACGGACGATTTGATCCGTCGTCCAGATTTCGTCTCAAAATCTGTCGTCCCTGTAGCACTGCTCCTTTTGCTTAACTGAGTGGAAGGAAGAGCAGAGCAGAGCACATTCCAGAAAACATCAAAGGAGGCCAATAACCGAGACTGACTTTATTTCGCATAGCTCGAAATAAGCTTTTCTGTGGTATAAAGCAGGCCCCAGTCGCATTGCCTTTGCCCCCAATTTTCAACGGCGGAAAAGGAGGAAATGGAGCCGAGGCAATGACAGGCGAGACTCGCATCCACTTTTTAGGTCTCAGTCGATCGGGATTTAACAAGTCTAAGTCAAGTGATATAACATGTAAGATAGGAATTTTTTTTTTCTTTTACGGATCTTAATGTAAGATCTCACAGATATAACATCGATTGAGACTTCATTACATTGAAACCTAGCAAGACTGTTTTGAAGATCTTACAATTCATGAAAAAAAAATCAGTTTTTTTTTCTTTTATATGTTATGTCTATTGACTGAGAATTGGTTAAATCTCAATCGACTGATACCTAGCCACGTACTTTCCAAAAGCTTCTTTTTTTTCCCTTCGCTCTGTATTTTGCATTAGCATAGCCCACTTTTACCTCCATTATTACTTCGTCGTACCCTTTCGCTTTCCCGTTTGGACACCACTCATTGGCTTCTTCTCTTCTCCTCTCCTCCCCTCCCGGTGCGTTCGTTGGTGATTGGTTGTTGCTGCTGCTGCTCGGGATCAATGGGTACTCCTACTCCATACCACCTCCTGTCTCCAAGAACCATCGTCACCAAGATCATCAGCATGAAGCGGCAGGAGCCGGAGCCGCCGCCGCCAAAGATCATCCTGCAGCCGCGGCACCGGACCAGCCCCACGATGTGGTGCGCTGCCATCGTCTGCTTCGCCTTCAGCGTCCTCCTCATCCTCGCCGGCCTGGTGATCCTCATCGTCTACCTGGCGGTGAAGCCGAGGACGCCGTCCTTCGACGTCGCCAACGCCGCCCTCAACAGTGTCTACATCGGCTCGCCGCCGCCCTACTTGAACGGCGACATGACGCTGATGGCCAACATCTCCAACCCCAACCGCAAGATCGGCGTCATGATCCACTCCGGCGCCGTCGAGCTCTTCTTCCGGGGCAGGCTGGTGTCGACGCAGGCGCTGCCGTCGTTCGCGCAGCGGCGGGGGCAGTTCACAGTCCTCAACGTCCACATGCTGTCTAGCCAGGTGGTGCTACCGCCGGAGGTGGCCGTGGAGCTGCTGAACCAGATGAAGAGTAACAAGATCCTCTACACCATCAGAGGGACCTTCAAGGTCCGGGAAAGGTTCTGGTCTTGGCACTACACCTACCGGATGACTGCCATTTGTGACCTGGAGCTCACCGCGCCTCCCTCTGGATTTCTCGTAGATAGGAGATGCACAACATCAACGTGATTGGCATCTGGATGCTCTTTCGATTTTTTTTTCTTGTATATCAAATTTTAGAGGATGTATAGCTACGAAACTATTTTGTATGTATTTTTTATGTAAAGTAAAACCCAAGTGATGTCAACACTGATCTTTCCGATTAAGATATGACTACATCAGGGATCAGCTTTGAGTCTTTATCTT
Organism: Thinopyrum elongatum; assembly: GCA_011799875.1. Lineage (NCBI taxonomy): Eukaryota > Viridiplantae > Streptophyta > Magnoliopsida > Poales > Poaceae > Thinopyrum > Thinopyrum elongatum. Next base: position 344,685,829 of record CM022297.1, on the reverse strand, counting down.
TTTTTCTTTGATGATGGATGAGATCATAAGGGATATACGAGAAGATATCCCATGATATATGCTCTTTGCCGATGATGTGATGCTAGTTGACGATAGTCGGACAGGGTCAATAGGAAGTGAGACAAATCTTGAAATCGAAAGGTTTTATGCTTAGTAGAACTAAAACCGAGTACATAAGATGCGGTTTCAGTACTATTAGGCGCGAGGAGGAGGATGTTAGCCTTGATGAGCAGGTGGTGACTCGGAAGGACACCTTCCGATATTTGGGGTTAATGTTGCATAAGGATGGAGGTATTGATGAAGATGCGAACCATTGAATCAAAGCCGGATAGATAAAGTAGCGCCAAGCTTCTGGCATTCTCTATGACAAGAGAGTGCCACAAAAGCTAAAAGGCAAGTACTATAAGACAGCGGTTCGACCCGCAATGTTGTATGGCATTTGAGTGTTGGCCGACTAAAAGACAACATGTTCAACAGTTAGGTGTGATGGAGATGGGCATGTTGAGATGGATGTGTAATCTATAAGATATCGCGACCAACTCATGGTTCTGACACATGGATAGTAAGCTTCCACGCACCCCTGTCCATGGCTAGTTCTTCGGTGATACTCTAATCCTTCGGATCTCTCTTTACAGACTATTCCCATATCAAATTCGGTCTACCCGACCTCTCTTGACATTATTCGCACGCTTTAGCCGTCTGCTGTGCACTGGAGTTTCTGGAGGTCTGCGCTGAATATGCCCAAATCATCTCAAATGATGTTGGACAAACTTCTCTTCAATTGATGCTACCCCAACTCTATCTCGTATATCATCATTTCGTACTCAATCCTTCCTCATGTGGCCACACCTCTAGCCTATCTCAACTTGTTGTTGTTGTTGTTAAAACCCAAGTAAACCATTCACAGCAATCTAAAATTACCACACGATTCCTCTGCTTATGTCTGAAAACCAAACAAACAAGGGCCTGGAAGCATCTACTGGTTACCATACTTCGGTAGGTTAATTATTATTTTTCAAAACGGAGGCAAAGATTGCCTCATCTATTAATTAAGCAGAAGAGAATTGCCCAGTTAATTACGGAAAATTGGGCAAAAACCGGAACAACAAGGGCCAAGCCCGCACCACACACACGGCAAAGCCCACCCTTATCGACGACATGCCGAACGCAACAACAAACACCAACCAACCAAAACACACACCAACGGGAGGACCCGCTCCACCGAACGAGTTGACCTTCCATCGCTGCCGGAGAGAAGAAGTCGTGACTGCTAAAAGAGGAGCAGACCCGGAACTCACCTGCAACGATGAAAAGGCAAGCACTCCATAGCCCTGCGAAAGCTGCAACGACAGACATGCCGACGACCAACATCGATGACAACCACGTCGCCCGCACGACACGAGGTCCATGCCCTCGAAGCTGCAGGTCTCTCGAGGCCGCCGCCTCGACATCCACTGCTCCGCTGCGCCCTGCGCATTCAACCGACACCGCCTTCCGGGGCCGCCACCCCGACATGCCACCGCTCGCCCTCGAGCAGCAACGCCGCACGAAACAGCAGCCCGCAGCCCACACTGCTCAAGACAACTGTACGCAGACCACAGACGCCGCACCACATCCGGGGCCGCCGCCCCGACATGCCACCGCTCACCCTCGAGCAGCAACGCCGCACGATACAACAGTCCGCAGCCCACACTGCTCAGGACAACCGCACGCAGACCACGAACGCCGCACCACATCCGGGGCCGCCGCCCCGACATGCCGTCCAACCGCCCCCGCTGTGACGCGTCGACCGAGCCGACAACCTTGCCGTCCCCGCAGCTCAAGGTCCTCACCCAAGCCATGCCGACAAGCAGCCCTACCCCCTGGAGCTGCCGCCGCACCGCTGCCCGAGGCCGCCGCCTCGGCACTCAATAGAACATCCCGAAGCTGCCGCCCCGGCATACACTGCCCTTGAAAGCGGAAGAGCCCCGCACGACATCCAAAGGCTGACCCTCCAAGGCGACGCCTCCAAGAAGGTTACGACGTAAACGCCGCCGCCGCCCACTCAAGAAAACTGGAGTTTAGGTTCTCACCCGGAGAGCCCAAGCACATGAAAGGATAGGAAGAGCTCTGCGACGACGCCTCCAAGAAGGTCACGGTGCCCACAGGCGCCGACGTCGTCAAAAGCTTTCGCCCGAGTTCCTCCATCTTCTATCAATGAGCTTGCAGACCTGGGCACGCAAGGATACCCAGGCCATCGGAGCAGCACGTGTGCAGGGCACCACCCCCCCGCCCCCCCCCGCCGTCAGCCGCCATAGCCCTCACGCGCCGACCCGCTGCAGCACCTCATGCGACAGAGAAACGACGCATTTGCCGGGGTCAGATCTGAGTGCATCGCTCCAAATCCACCATCCCCGGCCACTGCAGCAGCCCATGCCGAAGCAGCCATCGATCCGGGGCCGCTGCCTTGGCATCCTTGCCCTGCCGCCCGCAGCCACCGGCAGCCCCGCTGCAGATCCACGAAACCAGGAGAACGGCGTCGTCGATCTGCAGAGCGGCACAGCCACACCTCCCGCTGCGAAGACGCTCCCTTGCCGAACCACCAAGCAGCCCAGGCCTCTTGCCCGACCCCGCCGCGCCCCAGCGAAGCCCCCGCGCCGAGCCGTCCTACCCAGCGCCGTCGAGATGCAGCAGCCCCTTCCGCGCCAGATCCGCATCGCGTCGACCCCCTGCACGACGCGCGCGACGCGCCGCCGTGCCCCGCTACCTGTGCTGCCTCGCTGCACCGCCCCGGACGCCGACGCGCCCGAGCTCCCTCCGAAGCGACCGGCCCGCGCCGCACAACTCCATGCGGGAGGAGGAAAGGGCCTCGCCGCCGCCAAGCCGCGCGGGCTTTGCCCGGCGGCGGCGGCGAGGGGAGGAGGCGAAGCGGAGTGTGGCGCTGGCGGCGGCTAGGGTTGGCTCCTGGCCGCCCGCGGGAGCGACCGAGGAGCGTCCACTTCTCCCTTTTTTTTTGTGTCATAGCGAGAGCACATCTCAACAAAAATCGGTAGGTTAATAACTGAAGAAGAAAATCATTGGACACATTTATCTGTAATAACAGTTAGGGTACCAAAAACAACCAGTGAAAGCGATGCCTGCCCCTGGTTTCTGAAACCAATTTCTATCACAACTCCTTTTCTCATCATGACTATACTAGAAACAGAAACAAAACAAATACTCTGCAAAACATAGGATTGAACGCATTCCTTTAGCAATTCATTGTACAAGAAATGTAGTTATTCAAAAGGACCCCTCCAAGATCACATTTATTATAGTCCTTGTCTAAGCACAACTCATTCCAGCTCTCTGTCTTAACAGACGAGAAGAATATACTCTCATAAGAAAATGAGAAAGTATTGAACCTGAACAAACAATCTCAAGCTTAAGCTACTATACCTTGCACCCTGTAGTGCTTCCAAGTGCCAGACCAAATACTTAGCACTCTATTCATACATAGGATCGAAGAAACAGCTTCGACCTTCCAGCCTGCCTGATTCACGGCTTCCCGAGTGATTTTGCAATTCCAGTTAATTCTTCATCTTCCTGTTAGCACTTGGGTATCAGCATTTGTTTTTTAAAAACTCTTTGGTATCAGCAGGTTTGTTCCCACAGTATATGTATTGGCTGTGATTTTGCCATTCGGTTTTTCTTTCATCATTCCGTCAGCGAATTTGTATCAGCTGGTTTGTTCCAAGTATGTGTTGGCTGTACTTTGGTCTGTAATTCTATATGCATCGTGGATGGGGAGCTAGCATTTCTTTTGTGGGTGTATCAGCTTGATATGCTTGCAAAGATTCAGTAAGAGGCCTCCATTTCAAAGAAAGAACTGTCTGATTGATCAATATGCCACAAAATGAAGGGCACAGAAGATGAATACATAGAAGATTGATCATGGATGCAGAAGCCGGGAGCTAGAACTTCTTTGTTGGGCGTATCAGCTTGATATGTTTGCAAAGATTGAGTAGAAGAATTCCATTTCACAAAAGAACTGCCTGATTAATCAGTATGCCGCAAAATGGAAGGCGGAGAACATGAATAGTTCACAGGTACTGTATTTAGGAATTTGAAACTTTTATTTATCTCAAGTGTTCTTCTCTAAACTTTCTGAAACAGTGAAACAGTACACCACTCATACACGGACCCATCGAAATCGAGTCCTGAAATTGTTGGTCCATCTAAAACAGGAACAGCACTAGAAAATACTACTAGCCCCTTGGTATCTTCCAGCAACAAGAACAAGAATATCCATCCAAGAAGTAGCTGAATTTTGAAGGGGCACTTCTGACTTTCGGTGGGGATCCTAGAACGCACCTCGCAGGCGCAGGCTCGACTCGGCGGTGGACTGCGGCAGCAGGAGGTCGTTGCAGTCGAAGCCGCAGCCGCAGGTGGGGCTCTCGAGGAAGTTGTCGAGGCCGAAGTCGGCGGAGGCGATGCCGACGGAGAAGCCGAGCTGGTCGCCGCTGCGGGTGACCTCGACGATGTTGAGCCAGAAGAAGAGGACCTTGACGGTGACGCCCTGGAGGTTGGTGAGGCGGTCGACGGAGATGCGGCCGCTGATGTCGGGCTTGTAGCGGAGCGAGTAGGAGCCCTGGATGGAGAACTCGCAGGTGGAGGAGGAGTTGATGTGCGCCGTGAAGTCGCCGGTGGCGTTGTCGAGGGTGTAGGAGACGACCCCCTTGGGGATGATGCCCGGGGGGAAGTCGAAGCCCGCGAGCGCCTCGTAGGCCGTCGGCTTCGCTGCGGCGGGGCCGGCGACGGCGAGCAGGAGGAGGAGGGGAAGCATCGCGGATTTCATTCTCCTTTTTCTTGTTCTTGAGCGGTGGCTTCGGGGGTAGCTTTGCTTGAGGTCGTTGGGAGGAGATCAGGAGATGCGCTGGTGTTAAAGACAGCGGGTCCACATGCTAGCTAATCTGACAGTGCACCCTGCTAACAAAACATGAAATAGTCGAAAGAAAATTTTGTCTTTGGTTGAGATTTTTTTTTTGTCTTTTCTATGACATGATGTGTAAAAACACTTCTTCTTTTAAATATACTAGTAAAAAGACCCGTGCGTTGCAACGGGTAAAAATAGAAAAATGCAAGCACCTTTACCTGCAAAAATCACTATAGATGATTAATTTTCCACTGTATAAATATAGTGGAGCAAAAGTTTTTGAGGAATTAATTTAGAAGGTATGTAATTTTATTCACTGTTTGAAAATATGATGCAGCAAAAGCTAAGAATGATATGGCTGATAAATCACATCTTGTAGAATATACATGACCATTGATGTGGATATAAACATTATGGGGCAGCAAAACTACCTGGCTTTTTCCACGGGTTTAATGGGAGTTTTATTCCATAGTAACACGGTTATAACTCAGAGGTAAGATTTTCTCTATAGATGAAGGTCCTTAAGCCAACCACACAGTCGTGCTAAGCAATCTGCAACCTCTATTCTGATCTTTATGAATTTTATGAGGAATAAACTCCATAGGCGGAACAATCCAATCTATTACCAAAAAGAATGGACAACGCCATTGCTGAATCCGATTGCACGATGATAGGCATGTCCGAATATTTTATAGCTAGCCCCATGCAAATTATTGGCGCATGTATCTCCGCTTCGAGAGCTTCGTTGCAATGGAATAACTATCGATATGCAGCGAATGTCACCGAGTCATCCTGCTTCCGAAGCATCATTCCGGTCGTTGTTGGGCCGTCAGCTTCCACGAACACACCATCGACTGAGAGAGCGACCATGTTTGCCGGCAGTGCTGCAGCAGAACTACTATTTTGTAGAATAATATAGTATTGTACCCCTAATTTGTAGAACAATAGCAAAGAACCCGTTTAAATTTATGTATGTATGTTGATTGAATCCTAATGACATGGAGCCCATAGCTGACATATCTTTTGTAGTCTAATAGTGAAAATCCTAGGCATCAATTTTGAAGTAATGATATGTTAATCAAAATCAAACTATTAACACTTAGCATAACACAATAAAGTTTGGGTTGTAAAAAAGATCTATGTTGAATATATAATATCTGCATATAGTTTTTTTTTTTGCGGGTGAGTAGACAAATGTAAGACAACTAATTTGAGACAGGGGGAGTAGTATATAAGAATACTGAGGCTAACAATAACGTTTCAAAAGCTGCAGTTGAACAGGTGATACTCTTCGAACATGAAAAATAATAATTCAAGGTGTATGGTGCAGCATGAAGCGCGGATTTAATCTTCGTCATGGGCTCACGAATCCCACTCTCTCCCTTCAAGGCGTCTGGTACAGAACAGGCGATGTACTCCACCCTTTTGTCATGCACTCACGAAATTGGGGAGCCCCTACTCGTTCCATCATGGCACACAAATCCTGCTCTCTCCCATGTCTCATGAATCCCATCATATAATTAGCCAACATATAATCTGATGGTCTCTCTCTTCTCTTCCTTTAATTCCGCCACAAACGCCTCACAAACTCTGTTTAATTTAGCCAACATATAATCTGATAGTTTCTCTCCCTCTGTCCCATTAAATCCAACATGTATGTCTCATGGATCTCGGGTCTTAGCTCACGCCAGACAACACACTACAAACATATATAAATTGATGTGAATAAGTTTAAGGGAGCAAGGTGGGACTAATGTGCTGCAGCTTAGACTGGACGGGAGGTTTATAAGCTTGATGCCTTTTTCGGCGCTTCTTTTTTGTGAGTTCTAGCAGAGCCTATTCTTGTTGCTGACGGCCCAATGGAGAAGACCTAGCAATACGCCTAGGTAGCCAGCAGAGGCCCAGCTGAGAAACGACGTAGCTTGTAAGAAGTACGTACGAAGAAACGAACATTTTCTACAGACTTGTACATGTAGCTAAGTAGGATTCAGACTCATGTATATATATATATGAAGCAAAGTTGAATTAGGATTCTTATTATGGCTACGTGCGTGTTCAGCGCTAGCCCACAACCTCCACATCTGGCTGTAGTCTAGAGGTAGGGAATAACTTTGTTTAATGCAGATCAGCTAGCAGACTCATCTGGCTAGCATGGTGGGAGTTCCATCTTTAGGTTGAGCTAGTCACGAATTCGAATTCTTTCATCGCCTTGCCTTTTTTAGCTTTTCCTCGGATGTCCGCTTGTATGACCCATGGGAGCACGCGTGTCGTTGGGCCGAGAACCCACTCGTGTTTACGCGCTGGGCCAGTGCGCCGACAAAATTTACGTTTGACAGGCGAAACCAAAAAGTTAAAGATGGACTTTTTCTCAAATCTTGGAGGAGGCAGGGGAATAGTACCACCTCGTAGGAACCGGCCAAAGAGACCAGGTACGGAAGAAGTAAAAAAAAAAGATGACGATGAACCCGTCGAAGTCAATCCGTGTTTTATTATTAGGGAAAGATAAACACTTCTCTTTCCATGGCACACGTGTGCTCACTCTTTTTTTAGAAAAATTTCGATCTATTCCTCTTTAATAATGAACAACAGAAATAATAAAAATTAAATCCAGATTTGTAGACCACCTAGCGACGATTACAAGCACTGAAACGAGCCGAAGGCGCGCCGCTGTCATCGCCCCTCCCTCGTCGAAGCCGGGCAAAACTTGTTGTAGTAAACAGTTGGAAAGTCGTCATGCTAAGGCCCCATAGAACCATCACCAGAACAACAACCGCCACCGTTGAAGTCGTAGATCGGAAGGATCTAACCTAAAGACACACGAACATAGATGAACTATGAGTCTACGACCAGATCGGAACAAATCCACCAAAGGACATATCTGTCGGAGACACACCCCCACACGTCCACCAACGATGCTAGACGCGACACTGGGACGGGGGCTAGGCGAGAAAATCTTATTCCATAGCTGCCACCATCTCGTCTTCCTAAGCAGGACACAAACCCTAACAAAACTCGAAGGAACATATAAAAACGAAGCCCTCCCGTCGGCAAGGAACGGGATCCGCCGCGCCGCCATGGCCCTAAGGCCACCGGAGACGAGGCGGACCGGCGACGGCGTCGACGGGAGGCAGAGAACCCTAATATTTTTTAGCAGAGTCCTCGCTCTTCTATTGTACACACAAAAAATACACATCTTGCCTTTTAGGATATTCATTCATGTCTACAAATTTTAGGATTTTCTTCCTAATAAGTACAAACGAACACAAATCTCTATATCTCTATACTACTTAAAAAGAACATAAGGTTTCCATTTTACCTTTCTTCCCACCGCCCCTTCGTCCAACCTTTCATATATATGATAATCAGTCAACTTAATTTACTTACCTTTTGAACCAATTTCACTTTAAATTACGTACCAAACTTCTAATCACAATATAAGGTAATTCACGGGCAGAATTTGATGAACATTTATTTAGACAATCACATTATTATTGACAGGTAAATCATAAGCTAATGTACTAGAACATTTATATCCCGTTGCAACGCACGGGCATTGTTCTATCTAGATCAAGAATTAGTAAGGCTAAAAGCAAATCAAACCTGGTCGCGTCAGTTTTTGATTGCTGTCTGAGATAGCGAACCGCTCATATCGAACGGTATATGGTCGTGTTTTTTTAGGGAAAGGTCTTCATGGTTGGCTTTATTAAAATTAAAGAATGCTTACATCATTCGCTAAACATTCAGAAATAAAAACGGGAGCTGCGTCCAACCACAAGTTTGGTGGATCAATGCGACCATTAAGAGCTAGCACATGAACTACCGTGTTCGATTCACGATTACAATGCTCTATCAAGACCTTCCCGAAGCCAAGTAACAAGGTACGACATTCATCAAGGGTGGACACAGCTATCATTGAGTGCCCAGTGTTTTGTTTGAGAGCTTCCACTACGGTTAAGTTGTCTGTTTGTACAAAGATTGAATTGCATCCAATGGAGTTAGCTAGCTTCAAGCCTTCAACAAGAGCGGCATCTTGAGGCGACACCGCGTCCGCCACATGTTCCAACCTGGCAGTGGATGCAGGAGTGAACATACCACCACTGTCGTTGATAATTGCACCATAGGCACCTGCGTTATCGTCTCCAGAAAACACATCATCAACATTTAGGGCAATCCGACCCAACAAGGGTCTCTTCCAATAGTTCAATTTTGGGGATGCTGGTGGCTTGCTGGCAGCTCCTACAAAGTTCAGTGAAAGAGCCTGGATAGACTAACAAGATCAGATCGGTGATTGGACCTCCTCTTGTCTTACAATAAGCCTTCTCTGCCACCATAAAAACCAACTTGTAACAGCCATCAATTCCGGTAATTCTACAATACCCACAGCCTGCTTGTTATGTTCTGGATCGCAAAGGAACATCTCACCAATTTCTGCTCATGTTCTTCCTGGTGTGGCCACCTTTGCTATTATTTCATGCAACCCAAGAACCCTCCAAATCTCCTATGCTCGATTGCATTTGAACGCCATATGCGTAATATCCTCTGTCTGTATCAAACAAATCGGACACTGTCCAGACCGGGAGATGTGTCTGTTTGCTAAAACGCAACAGCGGGGAATTGTGTCGTGCAAACATCTCCATAGAAAAATCTTGATTTTTGCTTGGCACCTTCAAATTCCATAGTTTCCTCCAAACTGGGTGGGCCGACGAACCACTTATTCCATCAGAATTTATTACTCAACGTGTAGCTTTCCTACCATTGCCGATAGTAGGCTAATAACCCACAAGTATAGGGGATCGCAACAGTTTTCGAGGGTAGAGTATTCAACCCAAATTTATTGATTCGACACAAGGGGAGCCAAAGAATATTTGCAAGTATTAGCAGCTGAGTTGTCAATTCAACCATACCTGGAGGTTAATTATCTGCAGCAAAGTGATCAGTAGCACAGTAGTATGATAGTTTTGATAGTAGTAGCAACAGCAATAGTAACGGTAACAATGATAGTAATAGTTTTGTAGCAAATGCAATAGCAACAATAGCAGTAGTAACTTAGCAAGAACAATATGTAGGAAAATCGTAGGCATTGGATCGGCAACTTGTTGGATGATATTCATCATGTGACAGTCATAACCTAGGGCGATACGACACTAGCTCCAGTTCATAAATATAATGTAGGCATGTATTCCGTAAATAGTCATACGTGCTTATGGAAAGAACTTGCATGACATCTTTTGTCCTACCCTCCCGTGGCAGCGGGGTCCATATTGGAAACTAAGGGATATTAAGGCCTCCTTTTAATAGAGAACCGGAACAAAGCATTAACACACGGTGAATACATGAACTCCTCAAACTACGGTCATCACCGGGAAGTGTCCCGACTATTGTCACTCCGGGGTTGCCGGATCATAACACGTAGTAGGTGACTATAACTTGCAAGATCGGATCTAGAACATGGATATAATGGTGATAACATAAACGGTTCAGATCTGAAATCATGGCACCCGGGCCCAAAGTGTCAAGCAGTAAGCATAGCAAAGTCATAGCAACATCAATCTCAGAACATAATGGATACTAGGGATCAAGCCCTAACAAAAACTAACTCGATTACATGATGAATCTCATCCAACTCCTCACCGACCAGCGAGCCTACAAAGGAATTACTCACTCCCGGTGGGGAGCATCATGGAATTGGCGATGGAGAAGGGCTGGTGATGACGAAGATTGAAGACCCCCCTCTCCGGAGCCCCAAACGGACTCCAGATCTGGCCTCCCGATGAAGAACAGGAGGTGGCGGCGGCTCCGTCTCGCGGAACGCGATAATTCTTTCTCCCTCATTTTTTTATGGAAAAATAAGATTTTATAGCGTCGGTCTCAGGGTCTGCGGGGCCACCAGGTGGGGACAACCCACCTGGGTGCGCCTGGAGGGGGTGGCGCGCCCTGGTGGGTTGTGCCCACCCAGGTGCCCCCCTCCGGTGGTTCTTGGCTCCAGTATTTCTCTTTTATTATATAAAAATTCCTCGCAAAGTTTCGTTCCATTCCGAGAACTTTTATTTCTGCACCAAAACAACACCATGGTAGTTCTGCTGAAAACAGCGTCAGTCCAGGTTAGTTTCATTCAAATCATGCAAATTAGAGTCCAAAACAAGAGGAAAAGCGTTAGGAAAAGTAGATACGACGGAGATGTATCAACTCCCCCAAGCTTAAACCTTTGCTTGTCCTCAAGCAATTCAGTTGATAAACTGAAAGTGAAAAAGAAAAACTTTTACGAACTCTTTTGCTCTTGTTTGCATAAATAAGCTTAAGTAGCACCCAGGTTTTCAACAAAGATTATAAATAACCATGTCGACAATAACTCTTAAAAATTATATTAACTCATAACAATGACATAATCAGCTAGCGAGCAATAATAAGATATCTCGAATAACAACACGTTATTAAAACAACCATGATATAATATGACAATAGTGGTATCTCGCTAGCCCTTTCTGAGACCGCAAAACATAAATGCAGAGCACCTCCAAAGTCCGAGCAGCGACTAAACATTGTAATTCATGGTAGAAAAGATCCAGTCATGATGCACCCAACATTAACTACACACCATGCATAAGCATGACAGCAGTGCTCTCAGGTTCTGGCGCTTATTTGAGAAGGTGATGACACAACATAAAAGTAAATAGATAGTCTCTTCGCAGAGGGAAGCAGTGATTTGCAGAGGTGCCAGAGCTCAAGTTTTAAAAACAGAGGTAAATGAAATTTTGAGAGATGCACCCTTCTTGCTTACTTCGCGACCATCAGTTATCAATATCTTCCATGCTTAACACATTAGTGGCGGTTCCCAAGCGATAAAAGTAAAGGTTTACTCCCCCTCCACCAACAGTCACACTCCACGGCTTGTCCGAAACAACGGGTGCCGTCCATACCATCAACATGAAGGAAATATGCCCTAGAGGCAATAATAAAGTTGTTATTTATATTTCCTTATATCATGATAAATGTTTATTATTCATGCTAGAATTGTATTAACCAGAAACTTAGTACATGTGTGGATACATAGACAAACAGAGTGTCACTAGTATGCCTCTACTTGACTAGCTCGTTAATCAAAGATGGTTAAGTTTCCTAGCCATGAGTTGTCATTTGATGAACGGGATCACATCATTAGAGAATAACGTGATTGACAAGACCCATCCGTTAGCTTAGCACGATGATCGTTTAGTTTGTTGCTATTGCTTTCTTCATGACTTATACATGTTCCTATGACTATGAGATTATGCAACTCCCGAATACCGGAGGAACACTTTGTGTGCTATCAAACGTCACAACATAACTGGGTGATTATAAAGATGCTCTACAGGTGTCTCCGATGGTGTTTGTTGAGTTGGCATAGATCGAGATTAGGATTTGTCACTCCGATTGTCGGAGAGGTATCTCTGGGCCCTCTCGGTAATGCACATCACTATAAGCCTTGCAAGCCATGTGACTAATGAGTTAGTTACGGGATGATGCATTACGGAACGAGTAAAGAGACTTGCCGGTAACGAGATTGAACTAGGTATTGAGATACCGACGATCGAATCTTGGGCAAGTAACATACCGATGACAAAGGGAACAACGTATATTGTTATGCGGTTTGACCGATAAAGATCTTCGTAGAATATGTGGGAGCCAATATGAGCATCCAGGTTCCGCTATTGGTTATTGACTGGAGATGAGTCTCGGACATGTCTACATAGTTCTCGAACCCGTAGGGTCCGCACGCTTAACGTTCGATGACGATCGGTATTATGAGTTTATGTGTTTTGATGTACCGAAGGTAGTTCGGAGTCCCGGATGTGATCACGGACATGACGAGGAGTCTCAAAATGGTCGAGACATAAAGATCGATATATTGGAAGGCTATGTTTGGACACCGGAATGGTTCCGGATAAGTCCGGGCATTTTCCGGAGTACCGGGAGGTTACCGGAACCCCCCGGGGAGTCAATGGGCCTTATTGGGCCTTAGTGGAAGAGAGGAGGAGGCGGCCAGGTGGAGGGCGCCCCCCCCCCCCAAGCCCAATCCGAATTGGGGGGGGGGGCCCCCCCCCCCCCCCCCACTTTCCTTCTCCCTCTCTCCCTCTTCCTTCTTCTCCTACTCCAACTAGGGAAGGGGGGAAACCTACTCCTACTGGGAGTAGGACTCCCCCCCTTGGGCGCGCCATAGAGAGGGCCGGCCCTCCCCTCCTCCACTCCTTTATATACGGGGAAGGGGGCACCCCATAGACACACAAGTTGACAGTTGTCTTAGCCGTGTGCGGTGCCCCCCTCCACAGATTTCCACCTCGGTCATATCATTGTAGTGCTTAGGCGAAGCCCTGCATCGGTAACTTCATCATCACCGTCATCACGCCGTCGTGCTGATGAAACTCTCCCTCGGCCTCAGCTGGATCAAGAGTACGAGGGACATCACCGAGCTGAACGTGTGCAGATCGCGGAGGTGCCATGCGTTCGGTACTTGATCGGTTGGATCGCGAAGACGTTCGACTACATCAACCGTGTTACTTAACGCTTCCGCTTTCGGTCTACGAGGGTACGTGGACACACTCTCCCACTCGTTGCTATGCATCACATAGATAGATCTTGCGTGATCGTAGGTAAATTTTTGAAATTCTACGTTCCCCAACACAACAGTCCCGGGGGAGTTTTGTTTAATTATTTGCATTTTGAGTTCGGGACTGGGAATCCCTATTACCGCCCCTCTCGTGCAAGGACGAGTGAATAAACACTCGTCATGAGAATAACCCGCTTAGCATGGAAGATACCGACTACCTCCTGTTGCTCTATGAACAATCCAGGCACACAAAAAGAATATTTATTTGAAGCTTTTAGAGGTGGCACATGCAAATTTACTTAGGACGGCAGGGTAATACCGCATATAGGTAGGTATGGTGGACTCATCTGGAATAACTTGGGTTTCAGGTTTTTGATGCACAAGCAGAATTCCCACTTAGTATAGGCGAAGGCTAGCAAATAGGTTGAGAAGCGGCCAGCTAGAGAGCAACAACGGTCATGAACATGCATTATGCATAAGTAACATTGGATACTAGCATGATTAGGATATGAACACCATGAACATAAATATCATAGAGGCTATGTTGGTTTTGATTCAACTACATGCATGAACATGCGCCAAGTCAAGCCACTCGAACATTCAGAGGAGGATACCATATCATCATACTACATCACAATCATTTTAACGCAATGTTAACATCCAAGATAAATCATTATCCACTCCTAGATACTTATTCATGGCATGAGAAACTATAATCTCTAATTGTCATTGCAAACATGTTTGATCATAATAGGCTGAATCATGGATACTAGGTTAAACATATTTACAAAAACAGAACAAGTCGAGTTCATACCTGTTTCTCTCTGCCACGGCCAGTTCATCAAATATCGTCATTATTGACTTTCACTTGCACGACCGAACGATTTGAAAATAATAATAGTGCAAGAGTGCCGTGGACTAAGCTGGAATCTGCAAACATTTTATTCAAAAGGAGAAGACAAAGTAAAATGTGCTCTTTGTCAGATCAACAATAATGCATATGAGAGCCACTCAACATTTTCATCGTGGTCTTCTCCTCGGTATGACTCGATAAAAAGGAAAACAAATTCAGAGAAACACACTGAAATATTTTTGGAGTTTTTGGTTTTTCGTAAACAAGCAAATAAAAAGGGAAAAGCAAAAACGAGAAAAACTATTTATACGGGAAAGCTCCCAACAAGTAAAAGAAGAACAAAGAAATCTTTTTGGGTTTTCTTTTTAGTGCTATAACAATTTAAACTAGGAAGAAAAATTAAAAAGAAGCAAGAAATATATTTTTGGAGTTTCAAAAAGTTTTTCAAACACACAAGAAGAAAACAAGAAAATAAATCTAACATGGATAATACAAATGAAAAAGTGTGACACCGACAACTGGAATGAAATGTGTGAACATGAATGTAATGTCGGTGGAAATACGTACTCCCCCAAGTTTAGGCTCTACTAAACCACCATCAGAAGGAAGCAAGCATATGTCACAAAATTCAGTAAGCGGTATCTGATGGGGTTCAGCATATAAATTAAACTGCACCTCAGGAGGATTATTCCTACTCAAGAAATTAAAACTTTGCACAAAGGAATTTGTGAGGAGATGATACTGTTCACATTCAGCTGCGATGAAGTCGGTGAGGCCGGCATTAGCAGCATATTGTGCAAACTCCTGAAGGATTCCGGCCCCTTCCATGAACGGGTTATGCGGCCATTCACACGGTCGTACCTCTGCCATTCTTCGGGTATGGAGATCACTGTCAGATGACTCCCCAATAACCCCCTTGGAGTTCTTCTTGGAAGCAAACTTCCTAAAGATACTCATCTTTTTCCTATGAACAAAATTCTGAAATTTTTAGTCCACAAATTTTTTCTCAACAGAACTTCACAAGATTGAAAGCAGCTACTCATAAGGATGCATAGAAGCCATAGCAAGCATTCAAACTACTTAGAACTCTAAGAATTCAACATGCAAGCTCATCTACAGCAGCACCAAGAGTAACTAATTATTCAAAATATAAACCACTAAAGCAAAAACTAATTGGACTAACGGAGGAGTCACATACCAAGCAACAATCCCCCGAAACAGTTTCGGAAACGGAGCTTCGAGCAAAGAGATCGAAATCCGCGGGTTTAAGAGCAAGAACACGAGAGAGAGAGCAAAGGTGATTTTTTTCTGGAGGTAGGTAGTGATGTGGGATAAAGAGATAAGTGAGGGGGCCCACGTGGGGACCACAACCCACTAGGGCGCGCCTGGGGGTCCTGGCACGCCCAGGTGGGTTGTGCCCACCTGGTGCACCTCCCTCTGATATTATTTGCACCAAAAATTCTTAAATATTCAGAAAAAAATCGTATTAAATTTTCAGAGCATTCTGAGGTCTTTTATTTTTGGGTCATTTTTTATTGCACGAAAAACTCAGAAAACAGACAAAACATGGCATTTTATTTTATTTAACTAATAAAAACAGAAAACAAAAGGTAGGGACAGAAAGTAGTGCTCACTAAATTCATCAACTTCATACCTCTCAAAAATGATCCATTAATAAGGTTGATCAGGTCTTATTAACAACCACTTTCGATTAGCATGAAACCGAAGAACTTTCGTAAAACACTAAGTTACCTCAATGGGGATATGAATGTCCCCAACAATAAGCATTTCATATTTCTTTTTGACAGTAGGTAGAGGTAGTTGAAAACTTCCAATAGTGATTGTCGGAGATTTTTCAATAACATTAATACCATTCACTTGGAATTGTTTCTTCGGAAAGTGCACCGTATGCTCATTACCATTGATATGAAAAGTGACCTTGCTTTTATTGCAATCAATAACAGCCCTGCAGTATTCAAAAAGGGTCTACCAAGGATAATCGACATGTTGTCGTCCTCGGGCATCTCAAGTATAACAAAGTCAGTCAAAATAGTAACATTAGCAACAACAACGGGCACATCCTGACAAATACCGATAGGTATGGCTGTTGATTTGTCAGCCATTTGCAAGGATATTTCAGTAGGTGTGAGTTTATTCAAATCAAGTCTTTTATATAAAGAGAAAGGCATAACACTAACACCAGCTCCCAAATCACATAAAGCAGTTTTCACATAATTTCTTTTGATGGAGCAAGGTATAGTTGGTATTCCCGGATCTCCAAGATTTTTAGGTACTCCATCTTTAAAAGTATAATTAGCAAGCATGGTGGAGATTTCAGCTTTCGGTATTTTTCTTTTATTGGTGATGATGTCTTTCATGTACTTTGCATAAGGAGGCATTTTTAAGATATCAGTCAAGCGAGTACGCAAAAAGACTGGCCTCAACATTTTAGCAAAGCGTTCAAATTCTTCCTCATCTTTCTTTTTAGTTGGCTTAGGTGGAAAGGGCATGGGTTTTTGAACCCATGGTTCTCTTTCTTTACCGTGTTTTCTAGCAAGAAAGTCTCTTTTGTCATATCTTTTATTCTTGGGTTGTGGGTTATCAAGATCAACTGCTGGTTCTATTTCAACATCATTGTCTGGTCCTTTATTATTTGGTTGAGTGTCTTCATGAACCTCATCATTATCTTTTTCATTATCAGAAGGTGAGTGTTCGCTACCAAATTGAGTTTCAGCATCAGAGATAGAAATTTCATTATCATTATCAGGAGGTTTTTCTACTTCAGGTTCACTAGAGGCATGCAAAGTCCTATCATTTTTCTTCTTCTTTTTATTTTTAGAAGTACTACGTGCATCAGTGTCAACTCTTTGAGAGTGTTGTTCAATTCTTTTTGGGTGTCCCTCAGGATAAAGTGGTTCCTGAGTCATCCTACCTCCCCTAGTCATTACTCTAACAGCATGATCATTGATATTATTATTCATTTCATCTAACAACTCTCTTTGAGATTTAGCAACTTGTTCTAACTGAGTTTGAACCATAGAAGCATGCTTTCCTACACCTCTAACATCATTTGAGATTCTAAATAACAAGTCACTCAAGCGAGCAATCATATCAGAATTATATTTCAACTGTTTTATAACATTTGCATTGAAGTGATCTTGCTTTCTAATGTAATTATCAAACTCATAAAGGCATTGGCTAGGATGTTTATTATAAGGAATATCACCTTCATCGAACTTTAGTAAAGAATTTACCTCTACCACCTTAGGTGGTGGTGGTGTTTCAAGCCCATGTATTTCTTTAATAGGTGGTAAATTTTTAACATCCTCTACTTTAATACCTTTTTCCTTCATACATTTCTTTGCCTCTTGCATATCTTCGAGACTGAGATATAAGATACCCCTCTTCTTCGTAATAGGTTTAAGCGGTGGTTCAGGAAGAGTCCAATCATCATAATTTTTCAATATGTTATTCAATAGTTCTTCAGCTTGCCCAATAGTTCGTTCCCTGAAAACACAACCAGCACAACTATCTAGGAAGTCCCTAGAAGCATCGGTTAGTCCATTATAGAAGATATCAAGTATTTCATTTTTCTTAAGAGGGTGATCAGGCAAAGCATTAAGCAATTGGAGAAGCCTTCCCCAAGCTTGTGGGAGACTCTTTTCTTCAATTTGCACAAAGTTAAATATTTCCTGCAAGGCAGCTTGTTTCTTATGAGCAGGGAAATATTTTTCAGAGAAGTAGTAAATCTTATCCTGGGGACTACGCACACAACTAGGAGCAAGAGTATTGTACCAAGCTTTAGCATCACCCTTTAATGAGAACGAAAATAATTTGAGAATATAATAATAGCCAATTTTCTCATAATGAGCAAAAAGGGTGGCTATATCATTCAACTTAGTAAGATGTGCCACAACAGTTTCAATTTCGTAACCATGGAAAGGATCAGATTCAATCAGAGTAATTAACTCTGGGTCGACAGATAATTCATAATCCTTATTATCAACACAGATAGGTGAAGTAGCAAACTGAGGATCACATTTCATTTTAGCATTCAGAGTCTTTTCTTTATACTTGCATAATAATTTTTCTAGATCGTCTCTGTCCTTACAAGCAAGAATGTCTCTAGTTGCCTCCTAGTTCATAACATAACCTTCCGGTACCTTTGGCAGTTCATATCTAGGAGGGCTAGTTCTAATAGGTGTTTCAAGATTTTCAGTTTCAAGCTCATCATCAGTTTCAACAATCTCATGCTGTCTTACTCTAGCAATTTGTTCATCAAGAAATTCTCCTAGTGGCACATTATCATCAAGCAAGGTACTAGCATCATCATAAGTAGCATTCATAGCAGAAGTAGCATCATCAATAACTTGCGACATATCAGAATTGATAGCATGTGGTGGTGTTGCAAGTCTACTTATAACAGAAGGTGAATCTAAAGCGGAGCTGGATGGCAGTTCCTTACCTCCCCTCGTCTTAGAGGGAAAAATCTTAGTCTTAGCATCCTTCAGATTCTTCATAGTGATAATTTGATAATAATCCCAAGTGACTCAACAAATATAGCTATGCTCCCCGGCAACGGCCCCAGAAAAAGGTCTTGATAACCCACAAGTATAGAGGATCGCAACAGTTTTCGAGGGTAGAGTATTCAACCCAAATTTATTGATTCGACACAAGGGGAGCCAAAGAATATTTGCAAGTATTAGCAGCTGAGTTGTCAATTCAACCACACCTGGAGATTAATTATCTGCAGCAAAGTGATCCGTAGAGCACAGTAGTATGATAGTTTTGATAGTGGTAGCAACAGCAATAGTAACGGTAACAATGATAGCAATAGTTTTGTAGCAAGTGCAATAGTAACAATAGCAGTAGTAACTTAGCAAGAACAATATGTAGGAAAATCGTAGGCATTGGATTGGCAATTTGTTGGATGATATTCATCATGTGACAGTCATAACCTAGGGCGATACGGCACTAGCTCCAGTTCATAAATATAATGTAGGCATGTATTCCGTAAATAGTCATACGTGCTTATGGAAAGAACTTGCATGACATCTTTTGTCCTACCCTCCCGTGGCAGTGGGGTCCATATTGGAAACTAAGGGATATTAAGGCCTCCTTTTAATAGAGAACCGGAACAAAGCAGTAACACACGGTGAATACATGAACTCCTCAAACTACAATCATCACCGAGAAGTGTCCCGACTATTGTCACTCCGGGGTTGCTGGATCATAACACGTAGTAGGTGACTATAACTTGCAAGATCGGATCTAGAACATGGATATAATGGTGATAACATAAACGGTTCAGATCTGAAATCATGGCACCCGGGCCCAAAGTGTCAAGCATTAAGCATAGCAAAGTCATAGCAACATCAATCTCGGAACATAATGGATACTAGGGATCAAGCCCTAACAAAAACTAACTCGATTACATGATGAATCTCATCCAACTCCTCACCGACCAGCGAGCCTACGAAGGAATTACTCACTCCCGGTGGGGAGCATCATGGAATTGGCGATGGAGAAGGGTTGGTGATGACGAAGATCGAAGATCCCCCTCTCCGGAGCCCCAAACGGACTCCAGATTTGGCCTCCCGATGAAGAACATGAGGTGGCGGCGGCTCCGTCTCGCGGAAAGCGATAATTCTTTCTCCCTCATTTTTTTCTAGAAAAATAGGATTTTATAGTGTCGGTCTCAGGGTCTGCGGGGCCACCAGGTGGGGACAACCCACCTGGGCGCGCCTTGAGGGGGTGGCGCGCCCTGGTGGGTTGTGCCCACCCAGGTGCCCCCTCCGGTGGTTCTTGGCTCCAGTATTTTTCTTTTATTATATAAAAATTCCTTGCAAAGTTTCGTTCCATTCCGAGAACTTTTATTTCTGCACAAAAACAACACCATGGTAGTTCTGCTGAAAACAGCGTCAGTCCGGGTTAGTTTAATTCAAATCATACAAATTAGAGTCAAAACAAGAGGAAAAGCGTTAGGAAAAGTAGATACGATGAAGACGTATCATAGGCTGACCGGACCAAAAAGGTACCTGATTTTGTTAAGTGCCAAGCAACAAAGTCTTTCGTGTCCTGTTGGAAATAGGGATCTGCAATATCCTCTATGCATCAATATTCCAGAAGTTGTCTCGTATTAGTTCTTTGTCCCACTCTCTTGTTGTCGGGTTTATATGCTCATTAACCATTGTGAGAAGATAATTTCCCCAGACCGTGATAATCTTTCTAGATGTGCTACTTGGAATCCAGCAATCGTCCCATATGTTAATTTTCATTCCATTGCTCACTCTTCAAATACATCCTTTCTTGAAGGTTTGCACGCCTAACCAAATCCTTGGCCAAACATATGAAGATCCCTTTTTTAAAAGCACAATTTAGTAAATCGCCTGAAGGATAGTACTTAGCTCTCAAGGCTCTTGCACATAGGAAATCATAATTTTCAATGATACGCCAACATTACTTGGCTAATATGGCCAAATTAAAACCGTGTATATCACGGAACCCCATACATCCCCAATTCTTCGGATCACACATCTTCCACCATGCAAACTCAATGCATCTTGTGTTGGTCTTCACCATCACCCCACCAGAAATGCGATATAGCATCAGTTATTCCCTTGCAATTTTTCTTTGGAAATTTGAATACTCCCATCGCATAAGTTGGGATGGCTTGAGCCACCGCTTTGATTAGTGCCTCCTTCCCTCCATAGGATAGAGTTCTTTCCTTCCAACCATTGACAAGTTTTTGTATCCTTTCTATAAGGTGTTTGAAACAATCAACTCAATCCACACCAATCATCGAGGGCAACCGCAAATATTTATCAGATATAGATTCGGTCATAATATCCAGAATTTGACACACATCAACCTTGTCATCAACGCATGTATTAGGACTGAAATAAATCGATGATTTGGCAGCACTGCTATCTGTCCTGAAGCATCACAATATTCATCTAAAATTCTCTTCAGAGTAATCGCATTCATAGCATCTGCCCTCATAAGTATCAGTGAATCATCAGCAAAGAGTAGGTGAGATATAAAAGGGGAGTCACGACACACCTGAACCCCTTTGAGTTGGCCATTTTCCTCCCCATGGGCAGTTAGTGCAGACAAGCCTTTCGCACACAAGAGAAAAAGGTATAGGGATAAAGGACCCCCCTGCCTAAGGCCCCTAGAAGGAGAGAACACATCTATTTCATTTGAGTTAAATCTCACCTTGTAGTGGACGGTTTTAACACAAGCCATAATAAGATGAACCCACTGTATATCAAAGCCGAGTTTCTGCAAAATGACCTCCAAGAACGCCCATTCAACATGGCCATATGCTTTGTGCATGTCCAACTTGACTGCACATGAACGGACTTTCCCCTTCTTCTTCTTCTTCTTCATGGTATGCAAGCATTCATAAGCCACAATTACATTATCTGCGATGATACAACCTAGTACAAAAGCACTCTGTGTCTCACTAATAATATCTAGTAGGAAGACTTTCAGCCTGGCTGCCAGCATCTTCGCAATCACTTTGTAGACCACATTACAAAGGCTAATCGGTCTAAATTGGGTGACATTCTTAGGTGTATCAACCTTGGGAATTAAGACTATCGTAGTAGTGTCCCATCCCTCAGGAATGACACCACTATTCACCGCCTCAAGTACCTCCTTGACTAGATCGTCCCCGACCAAATACCAAAACTTTTTATAAAATACTGCATGTAGGCCATCCGGTCCAGGAGCCTTAAGATCACATATACTGAACAACGCTCTCTTGACATCCTCTTCTGTCTATGGAGCCATTAGTGCGTCATTCATCTACGATGTAACCTTTGGCTTTACCTTCTCAAGAACCTCCTGGTTTGGTACATGCACCTTGACCGTGAATAAGTGTTGGAAATAACCGCTAATCAAAGACTTCATCGCTTCATTGTCCTCCTTCCAACCACCATTTGCATCCATGAGTTGCCATATGAAGTTTCTTTTCTTTCTCGCCATAGCAAAATTATTGAAAAAATTCGTGTTCTGGTCGCTGAACTTTAGCCAGTTCACGAGCCCAGGGGAGTGATGCCTAAGCACACAAGGATTGCGCCACAGAAGTATGAGACCACCGCTGGCCCCAACACTCTCCCGTTTTGTACGAAACCGCCGGTGTGGCAGCGGTCCGGATGCCCGCAATGACCTCCTGTTTTGTCTTTAGTTTGCGGGAAAACGAACGTTCAGCCTGGGATGTGGACCAATGGAGATATCACGTTGGATGACAAATCATGTCCAAACCATGTGGTCCATACGAATGCTGGTGATTTAAGGATCAGCGTTGGAGATCTCTAACATATACGTAATAATACATGAGTACGAACCCATAGATCTTCTACTAACAGACTCAAGTTGCGGATATACTACAAAAGTAACCGAAGTCACAATAGATACCTAGCTTGATTGGACCCCCCCCCCCCCGAGAACGCCTTACTCCTCTGCTTGTTCGTCAGTTACTCAAGCTACTATTCCCTTATTACCTTTTGTGCTATTTACTTTCAATTTTGTTTCACACCGCAACAATAATTTATTTCCTCCCTCACTTTGTTTGGAGCCTACAATTACTTGCAAGCACATATAATTCATTACAAAAGACAACGTCTGATTCCTATGCTCCCTGTGGGATCGATACTCTTACTTCAAAAAGGCTACAACTAAACCATGTGCACTTGCAGGCCATCAGCTCTCGACCGGCGTGTCGCTTCAATGCCGGGTCTAGTGAGAGGTTGCATCCGCTCTGGACCGGCATCAATGGGGCGTTGTCGCTCTGAAGAGGCGTTGACCGACTTGAATGCACGGCAACCACTTCGCGTGGGAGTGGGAGAGGGTTTTGGACGGGCCCAAGGTGTTCGTCGCGTACGTGGCAGCAGTCTGGATGCCCGCAATGCCCTCCTGGTTTGTCTTTAGTTTGCAAGAAAACGAACGTTTGGACCCGGCTGTGGACCAATGGGGTATCACGTTGGATGACAAATCACGTCCAAACCATCCGGTCCAGATGGATACAGGTGATTTAAGCCTCGGCGCTGGAGACGCTCTAACATAGATGTAACAATAAATGAGTACGAACCTGTAGGTCTTCTGCTAACGGACTCAAGTTGCGGATATACTACAAAAGTAACCGAAGTCACAACAGACGCCCCCCCCCCCCTAATAATAGTCCAGATTAATGGGATATACAAACATTTGATATTTTTTGGGGGGGGGGGGGATCCGAGTTTTATTTCATAACAATAGAGTTACAATCTGCTAGTACATGATCTTGAAGAAAATCCGAAGCCCTATGCAACCAACAAGCGGTGGCTCGAGCCGTCCGCGCATTATTCGCAAGACAATGAGAGACCTTATTGTGCAACCTAACCAATGGTTTGTTCATGATAGGCTGGTAATACAATCACTCAACGGATTCAGAGGATAACCACTTCATGACCACCTAACCAATGATTTGTTCTCTTGGTACCAGTTTACCAAACACAAAGACTCATAAATAAATATATGTGTACATAAGTGATCAAATTTGTCAAGATGCAATGTACAAAGGAAAAGTAAAATGGGATGGACGTATTGGCTCTGGGATGCATATGCTCTTTGATGAACAGTAAAATTAAAATAAATAGTAATTTTTTTATGAAAAATTGAATTTTTTTTGTATAGATGTTCTTGTTAGTGTAACAAGCGTGCTTGACAATTTTC
Organism: Thinopyrum elongatum; assembly: GCA_011799875.1. Taxonomy (NCBI): domain Eukaryota; kingdom Viridiplantae; phylum Streptophyta; class Magnoliopsida; order Poales; family Poaceae; genus Thinopyrum; species Thinopyrum elongatum. Next base: position 344,661,778 of record CM022297.1, on the reverse strand, counting down.
ATGTGAAATGGGATAGCAGTGCTCTGGCGGTGAAAAAAAATTCAAATTAAGTGTAATATTTGGAGGTACCATTTGTCATTCGACTTGATTTTTTTTTTTTTGCACATGTCAAAATGCTTAAGCTTTCCTCCTAAAATTTTGCAGATAGCATTTGAGTGTGACATAAAACCCTTAAACCCTTTTTTCATATATTTTTTTAGGTTTGCAAAAAAAAAATGATGCACAAGAGCATATACTCCAAGAGCCAAATTGGATTTCTGAAATAAAACATATAACTTCATTAATGAAGCACAACCACATGCAAAGCTGGAAATTTACTTACCATGTTTAACCACATGAATACCATAACCCATATCTTTAGTGGGCCAATGAATAGAGTACCATATAGAAAGAAAGGTTATAAGGATTTCACTACAAATCTAGCATCAGGTTTTTAACATTTCCAAATAAATAAATAAATATGGTTACACTTGCCATATTTCTTGACATCAACCGACGCGGAGCACTCCCTTTTTGTCTCGCGTCAGAAACAAAAAGGGTAGTGCTCTACGCTTGTCGACCAGCCATGCCTTGTGCTAGTCACCTACGGGGCTGTTCGATCCAAAAGCTCGTAACCATTTGATTCCGTGGGCATCGTCCTCCCCGCGATCTGGATACCCCGTCCCCTGTTCTTGCTCCCTCGTAGCCCCGTTCGTGCTGCCACACAACAGGACCACCACCCCTCATTGGTTGCCCTTCCCCCATCCACTACCCTCACCATAGGTCAGAGTTCCCTGTCAAGGTCTTGGGTGCAACACTGTTAGCAATTGTCATACCGTCCCCTACAACTGTTCCAGCATATCCCGGCCGTGATCGTAGCATCCCCCCACTGTTGGTTCCCAGTAGCTTCCGACCATGGCATCGTAGAATCCCTCGCATCCAGATCCATCTGTGGTTGCCACAATGCCAGCATCTCTGGTCGTTGATCCCACGTTCAACCCTGCCGGTCATAGCATCCCGACAGCGAGAGAGCATGTGTCGAGTGGCTCGCAGCCGGCACCATCTATGGTTTCCACAATGCCAGCATCTTGGGCCATTGGTCCCAGCATTCAGCCCCGTCGTTCGAAGCCGGCTCCATCTATGGTTGCCACAATGCCAGCATGTCGGGTCGTTGATCCCAGCATCCAGCCCGTCGGTCGCAGCATCCAGACGGCGAGAGAGCACGGCATCGGGTGGCTCGCAGCTCCCCGACTCGATAGTTGCAGCCCCCGACTTGTCGGTTCTAGCAAAATCATCTCATGGGTTGCTCGTAGCACATCTCCCCCGCTTCAACGGTTGTAGCATGACCACTGGTTGTTTGCAGCTTATGTTGGCACTGGTAGCAGCTATACCATTGAGGTTGCGGCTCTACCGGAGACCTGTTCGGGCATATCCCAGCCGTGATCATCGCATCCCCCACTGTTGGTTCCCAGGAGCTTCCGACCATTGCATCGTAGCATTCCCCTGCATCCGGCTCCATATATGGTTGCCACAATGCTAGCATCTCGGGTCATTGTCCCAGCATCTAGCCCCGTCAGTCGCAGCATCCCGACAGCAAGAGAGCACGATGTCGGGTGGCTCACAACCGGCTCCATCTGTGGTTGCCACAATGTCAGCATCTCAGGTCGTTGATCCCGACATTCAGCCTCGTCGGTCGCAGCCGGCTCCATTTATGGTTGCCACAAATGCCAGCATCTCGGGTCGTTGATCCCAACATCCATCCCCGTCGGTCGCAGCATCCCGACTGCGAGAGAGCACGACTTCAGGTGTCTCGCAGCTCCCCGACTCGATAGTTGCAGCCCCCGACTTGTCAGTTCTAGCAAATCATCTCGTGGGTCGCTCGTAGCACCTCTCCCCCCGCTTCAATGGTTGTAGCACGACCACTGGTTGTTTGCAGCTTATGTTGGCACTGGTAGCATCTATACCATCGAGGTTGCAGCTCTACCGGAGACCGGTTCCAGCATGTAGTCGACGTGGTCGCAACATCATCGAAGACCGGTTCCAGCATCACTAACGGCTAGCTCCGGCACACGTAGCTCGTGCTTGCAACATCAGATGGTGTTGCTCTCCAGCACCAACATGCAGACACACGTACGTAGACAAACGAAGATCGGATCCACCAAAGACAGATGCCGACCGGATCCCACGAGATCCGCCGGAGACACACTTTCACATGCCTCCACTAGAACCTCCGCCGGAACGGGGGCTAGACGGGAAGGACTTTATTTCACCTTCAAGAAACCGTCACCGTCTCGTCTTTCTGAGTATGGCACAAACTCTAATAGAACTTAAAGAAACAGGTACGAACGAAGACCTCCTGTCGGCAAGGGCCGGGATCCATCTCACCTCTATGATCCAAGAACTATAGAAGACGAGGCGGACCGGTGCTGGCAGCGCCGGCGAGAGGCAAGGAAACCCTAGCGGCTTGGTCACTGGAGGCTAGAGCGAAGGGGTTCGGCGGTACGCAGTCCATAGATATACTCAGTGGTATTTCCCATCGAAGCAGGTGGCTCGATATAATGGCGTACGGGTCAAGTTTTAACCGTCTCCTGGGTCTTTGGCATGTGCTATCACGAAAATATGCTTTTCCTTCAAGTTCAAGGCCGCAACGGCGCAAACAAAGAGCTGAAGCTCTTCTTCTTGGGCGGTGAAAGGGACCTGAGTGAGCTTTCCACGCTTTTCCACCGGTCTCTAGAGCGTAGGCGTTCTGTTGAGACGAGCGGAGAGCACGGTCCCGCGAGGGCCGAGCCGGCACATGCACGCTCTCCCCACACGAGCCAGGATTTCGTTGGAAGTTGGAGCTGGTCGACGCTGCCGCAGGTTGATGTCGACTGCCTTCCTCCCTTGGAGTTGGACACAGAGCTGTGAGGTCGGCTACGGTTGCGTTTCGGTTTCTCCCATTTATTCACGCGCACTCACGCAAACTGCAAGGAGGGTCGGGACTTAAAAAAAAAAATTAGATTTATGCCTCTAGTTGTGTCCCACTCGGCTGTTTTATCCTTAATTTTCAAAAATCACCGGTTCTGTCCAACTCACTTTGCTCCTCTTATGTTTTTGTCCTTTGACCGTTTGACCGTCAGTTTAAAAAATTTATAAATAATTCATACTAAATCACAAAAATGCAAATAAGATACCAAAATGTTCAGAAAAACATCACTTATATGTCAGTGTCATTTGCATTCATGAAAAAAGTGTTGGAAAGTGCCCGTCCGAGTTTTAGCTCTTATGATACCACCATGAATAGTAAAATCTAAAAAAATAAAAAAAATTGATGGCAAAAAATGACAAATGTTTTAAGTGCTTGCCAAGTTTCATCAGGGAACGACATTCGTGGAAGTCGTGGCAAAAAAATAATCTATTTTGAAGTGTTGATTGTTTTTTTTGCCACGACATCCATGAATGGCATTCCCTGATGAAACTTGACAAGCACTTAAAACATTTGTCATTTTTTTGCCACCAATTTTTTTTTTAGATTTTACTATTCATGATAGTATCATAAGAGCTAAAACTCGGATGGACACTTTTCAACACTTTTTTCATGAATGCAAATGACACTGACATATAGGTGATGTTTTTCCGAACATTTTGATATCTTGTTTGCATTTTTCTGATTTAGTATGAATTAGTTATGAATTTTTCAAACTGACAGTCAAACGGTCAAAGGGCAAAAGCATAAGAGGAGCAAAGTGACTTTGACAGAACCGATGACTTTTGAAAATTAGGGATAAAACAGCCGAGTGCGACACAACTAAGGGCATAAATCTAATTATCCCTTGAAAAAAAAATCCAGACGTGGACGTCCGGTGTGTTGCTTTTTTTTTCCGAAAGACGTCCGGTGTGTTGCTGAAGCGTTGGCCAAACAACCACGACCCGCTTGTCAATCGTCGCCCGCGCGCCTTCGGGAAACGGCCGGAGCATGTGTCAGTGCCGGCGGCCGTGGAGTTCCATCCACGTAGCGCGCGGAGTCAGGGGGACTCGTCACCCAGCAGAAATTCACGCCGCAGTAGCTACGGACCGGGAAGTTCCTTAGGTCTGCTTTGCTCAAAGGGATAAACGCCTCTTGGACACGTCGACGTTGGAAACACGGCCGGTCCGGTACGTGGAGGGCTCCGCTTTTCTTTACGTGTGTACGTGCTGCACGCCTCTGCTCTCGGTACATGAACCATCACACCATTTACTGCATCTACATACGGCCTGACCCCTCAAAAAAAAAAACATACGGCCTGTGAGAATTTCACAGGCACCCAGCACATCATTTTCGTTTTCCGCAGTCGCAAAAGTACAGCGCTTCAACAGAGGGTTGGTATATATGAAATCAACGCAAGGAAACGACACAAGGTCGGTATTTTATTCCCAGAAATTGCCAAGGATCGCATGCAGCGCGGACAATGTTGCAGCAGCGCGCCAGGGGAATCCGCAATGCAGAAAACTACAACACCGTGGGTAGAGTAAGACCACGGCGGCACATTACACGGCAGCAGTTGCAGAAGAGAAACAGCCGCACCCACCAACACTCAAAACTAATCTAGCATTTTTGCCGTGCACTTTATTACATCTAATACACGATTGTATCAGGAACATTCCAGGTCCTCCATCCCGACTGGACATGGCAGAACACCCAGGTAAACGATCTAGAGTCGCGATTTGGTGCCGTCAGCTGTGGTGGCAGCCTGCAACAGTTTTCAGGGGATGCACAATCAGGTGATGCCACGGCCACAAAATTCACTAATGCTGTAGAATAAGAAGAAGCGCCATCCCGGATCCGAAAGCTACATCAACGACGTGAAAATGCAACAGAATCTTACCAAGGATGCGCCACGACTAGCTCTGGCAGCTAGATATTCACAGGGTCTGAAGAACTCTCCGTAATCTTTGGACCACGCGTCCAGTCTGCGGTACACGTATTCCGCGCCGAGAGAGTTGGCCCAAAACATCACTCCACCCCTGGTGTAAAAAAAGAGCACATATGATTGATCAGTTAAGATAAACATATCAGTTATTAGGATAAATATATATATCAGTCCAGGAGTAAGCAGTCTGGACCTAAAAGACGGGAAGCCCATTCCCATAATGGATGCTACATCAAGATCAGATGCTTTCAGTGCAATTCCCTCATCAAGCACTCGGCAGGCCTCATTCACCACGGGAAAGAAGACCATCTCTACGATGTCCTTGTCTGTTAATTTCATCAGCTGAGGGAAATGAAATCGCCTGTCAGATTTCTTTGAGCAAAACCAATGAAAGACTGAGTCGGCAGTTTAGTATGTACACCGATGATAGACAAAAGATGCACCCGCAGACAATATGTACTCGATCACAAATTGTGATATGGTACAATGTTCACATCTTGTGACTCACATATAGCGTATAGTGCACTGAATAGTGCCCTGAGTTATTTTGGACTTGAACTAATCATTTAAGTTGGGTTTATCTCATAGCCAAAATTTCTGCATCTTACAGACCATGGAAAGAAAATTAACACATAAAAGAAGATACGACACAGGCCAGGGATAGAAAAAGGTATCCTGCGAACTAAAACGAACACATTTGTGAGATTGATACGTGTCCATGCAGGCGATGTATCGATAACAAGATTTTTGGGGTGGTTTCAAATCATTCTTTAATAAACCAGAAGTAGATAATTAAGTTAGATATAACATGACCTTAGGATCTTGTGCAACACCTGCCATGTTTCTTGATTTCTCAACATACTTTTTGATATCAGGATCTGGAGAAGCTTGTCGCTTATCATTATAAAGATAAAATCCCCTACGAGAAGATTCACCTGTCCAGGAGTCCACAAGTCAAATAACCATGAGATACCAAGCATTAAGTGAAGTACATTTTCGATACCTGTCCTGTTCTCCTCGAGCATAATTGCAGTAAGACGTGATTTATAACATCGCTCTGGATAACTCTGATAATATTGCTTTCCAGTGGCAACGGCAACGCCAAAACCTACAAGATCAGCTAATCTGTACAGACAAGATAAAAAAGAAACTACTGTCACACAAATAAATAGACATCCATGAAAATGTTCTGTCAATAAAATGAAGGTGTGCACAGGTGTTGCATTATTCTGAACTAGATTGCACGGGAACTACGTTAAGGCGCTACTATGATAATAAAAACCATTAATTCTACCAATATCAAAGCAAACAACAGACAAGCTCTATAAAGCAGCCAAAAGTGGAACACGACAGCATAAATATGTTTCCCACCAAAAGAATCCTACGGTCCTACCACAATACTCTACTGGAAAACAATAAAAAACAAAAGGAAGCAGCTACTCTGATTTATTAACTTAACAGATACAAAATTCCAGCAACCAAATTCTATCTAACTTAACCTAAATATATTAACTATAGAGTATTTGACTAGGGAAAGAAGTAAAAAAAAAGGACCATATGGCAGAGGACCGGGATGAAACACTAGCAGTGTAAGCTTACATCTAAATGAGCTATTATTCATCTAAGTTCAACACTGAACCATAATGCTTTGTCAAAGCTCTGAACAATAGTTGGTTCGTATGATATCAGAAATGAGAAAACAAGGGTAAAATCTTGATCTTAATGTTCTGCAGTAATTCACTAGAACTCGTAGCCTAACTGCTCCAGTATGTAAGGGAACTGGCCAATTCAGTGCAGCTCACAATATCTGATATATCCTTACCGAAAAGGTCCCATCGGCATTCCAAATTTTGCTATCACGTGATCTATGTGATATATATCCAAACCATAATCAACGAGCAAACCAGCCGCCTGGCCGTAAGGAAAAAACATCCTATTGACAGCAAACCCAGTGCAGCTCCCAACAACAATTGGTGTTTTCCGTATCTTCTTTGCCACATCTAGCAAGTCCACAATAACTTGTGAGGAAGTCTGCTGAGTACGAACTATTTCCAACAGTGGCATGACATGAGCTGGACTGCAAGTATACTTCAGTTAGATACTTGAGTTGAGAAAGATGGGAAATAGAATATTAAGTGCACAATGGACTCTACCTGAAGAAGTGGGCACCAACAATTCGATCTTGACAAGCTGTTTGTTGGCCAATTAACTGCAAGTCTATGGTTGAAGTATTTGTGGCAAATATACAATTAGAGTGACAGCTCCTTTCAAGATCAGAGAATATTTGCTGCTTCAGCAATAGATCCTCAATAACGGCCTGCAAAGATTTTATCAAGTAGCTGTCAGGATCATTATGTGCAGTGGCGTAGCCAGGACCCAGGCAAGGGGGGCCATGGCCTGGGGCGTATGGCTGAAATCCTTCGGTAACTGTAGCAGAAAAACTACTGTAGCTACTGTAGCATAGCTTGTTAGCCCGGGGCGTGGCTCAGCCCTGCCTACGCCACTGATTATGTGCTCTCCTTCATCTAAGCATATACATTAGTGCAAGTTAGACTGCTTGACTCAAAAGCTGTGGTGAACATAATAAATGATTATACATAAGCAAATGTTTGATAGAATGGTACTAATTGAAATAAGAAAATATTTCTTGCTTCCACAATCTTCCAAGACTTGCATTAATTTTCCATCACAATCATTGTCAATTTGGCCTAAGTTAAGTGAATATTTTTGTTTATCAAAGAGGAAAAAATGTTGTAAAGCGAATATCCTGATACCGTTTCTGATTTTATAACTATGCTGGAAGTTAACACAAACCAGCGAGATTTTACTTGCCCAGTGCAGCTGCATGTTACTGTACAATTTTATATTTCAAATATCACCACTATCTATATACGATAATCTCGACCATCATAACTTGACCATAGCAAAATAAGCGGTGTAGCTCCTTCTTTTCTCTAAGTTTATAATAGGAGTTTGTAGGATGTTTACATTTTAGATTATTGTGGGGCCTAATAGTCGATTTTCCTATTTAGAATTGTAGTACGATTTTCTTAGGCATCAAAGTGAAGGAGGTGCCTTGAATATCACCAGTTGTATGCGTCTATATAGATTATTATTGAGGAGCAAGATGAAACGGGCACTAGATCAATATTCAGTGATATTTCCTATAGAACATGATCAGAGAAAGAAGTACTCCCTCTGTACTAAAATGCAAGACGTTTTTTGGTTTTGCATAGGGCATAAAAAACGTCTTACATTTTGTTACGGAGGGAGTATTTGTCAAGAAACTGGATCTACCTCAATGACCACATCTGCATCTCTAAATTGCTCGTAGTCAAGAACACCAGACAGTAGAGAAAGTTTCTTTTCATAATCTTCTTGGGTCATTCGTCCCTTTTTGACAAAACTCTGCAAATTGGCTGAACAGAAAAGAAAGAATATATGATAAACTTCAAAGACAATCTCAATAGAAGTTTCCAAGGTAAAAAGAGCTTACCTTTAATTCTGTTAATGCCAGTATTCAAGAACTTCTCATTTACTTCTTTCAAGACTACCACAATGTCACTCAGTATGAATGCAGTTGCAATTCCGGATCCCATTAGACCTCCACCAACAATAGCTGCCTTTAGTATTCTCCGTGGTGTCAAACCCAAGTTGGTAATATTTGGTATCTATTAGAACATGAGACAGTCAGATAAATGAATGCATACATCATGGTAAACCTGTCACTTCTAAGAAAAACTTAGTTTCCATTTAATATTAATGGTCCTATACCGACCTTATGAACATTTTTTATCAGTAGATTCAAAAGGAGCTTACTTGTAATAAAGGAAAACCAAAATACAAACATCCGGAACTTTTTGCACACGTTACATTCAGAGCATAAGTTTCATCTTATAAAATGAATAAATATATGTACTGCACTTTATAGCATGCTGACCTTCAACTAATTAGACTGAAAGGAATACAAGAAGGATCATTGTGCTTTGGTTTTACTAGAAGCCGATAACTAAATAACACTAACTACTGAGGCTGGATAAAAGCAAGTATGGGAACAAACATTTCCAAAGCTTTAACCTTGCAGTTCTACCAACCTTTGAAGTCGCACGTTGGGCGAAAAAAAAATGCCTTAAGCTTTTGCTTGTTTGAGACTGCTCAAGCATTTTTCCAGAAAGCACTTCCTGTCAATTGTCAAAATAGAATATTGAACAGCACTAAGAACCACTAAGGGCTTATGGTAGATGCTCCACAATGTAGAACTACCAAGTGATTTACCTTCATGAGAGCGGCACGAGGGCCAAAAAGAATTCCTTCTTCAATAACATCAATGCAAACTAACGGATGTTGAAGATTAGCAGCCTCTTTTAGGGCTTGAACTCTCGCAAATTTGAGAATTTTCTTTGCTTCCACAATATCTGTAAGTCTATCCGTTCTCAGGAGACTCTTTAACCATGGCTTTTTGTGTTCGTGGATTTCCAGAGCACAAGAACAGGCAGTGCTGACCAGCTTATCAGCTGAAACTATGGCATCAACCAAACCGAATTTGTGAGCCTCTACTCCTTTTATAGACTTTGACATCTATTAAGAAAAGACACAAGTACTCATGGTCAACACACAACACTCTCATAATTTTCTTGCATGTTCAACACGAGGAAAACAACTGTGCATGCATTGCATCTTGTAATGTACAAAACAGCCATACCAACATCATCTCAAGAGCTTTTTTCAGGCCAACAAGGCGGGGCAATCGTTGTGTTCCTGCAGCAGGTGAAGACCTTTCAATCAACATAAAACAAGAAAAGAAAATTTGAGCAGCCTGTGAATTTAGCAGAGAAATCAACATGCAAGGAGCCGTCTGTTGAACTTGCTGTGGAACATTTTTTATACCTTTCCTTTAAAATGATTATGTATCATGGTTAGCTGTATGATACAGCAGACCGATAAACAAAAGAGTGTTTTTAACAGATTACACCAAGTCCCCTTTCTTCCTAGTTTCTTTCATATGTATACTGTGGATTATGTTTATTGAATGAAAATGCCTCAGGCCTGAGGAGGCCTAGTTAGTTCGAGAAGTCATAATTCTACATCTACTGTGTCCCACATAGGGCAATTGCTTATGGGGTTGAATCTCTTCCATCCTACGGCGATCTACCATTCTTCTTTTGCTTCCTTTGTATCCCATAAGTAAAATGGAAATATGAACAAGAACACGGTAGCCTCTTTCCAAAGGAGACAGGTGCAGCGCACAATGTACTCATGTTTAGACCAAAGGTAAGAAGTACACACAGGGAAGTATGAGCAAATATAATATCACATGCAAGACCATGCTGAGACTTGAGAGTACCTCCCATTCCAGGAATGATACCAAGCTGAAGTTCAGGTAGTCCTAATTGAGCTGACGGTGTAGAAACGCGAGCATGGCAAACCTGCATAAGAAGAAAGTACAGTGTTGAGCAAATAGACACTTCTTCAAAGAAACTGAAAAGGTCTAAGCATAACCCCAAATATAGAACCTAAACATACCATTGCAAGCTCTAAGCCACCACCTAGAGCAACACCATCTATAGCAGCCACTGACGGCTTCTGAGCATCTGGCAGCAGCTAGTACTTAGTGATGAAATGTAAGGAAAAGGTCTACTTGTTGACAAACTTGGGTTAGACGAAGAGACTCATAAGTTACCTTCCACTACGCCAGTCAGAAAATCAATAGAAAAGGACCCGGGCTTCTCGTTTTCTGGGTGGGTGGGGGGATACAGAGACTTAGCAATGGAAGTGAGCAATGCAAGAAAATACTCAATGTGCCACCTTGTTCTTACTTGGTTTATTTCCGAATCCATTTATATCAAATCCACCTGAAAACCTCCCTTTGGCCCCTGCACAAAGTGTAAAACACTAGAAATACCGCACTTGCATAGGATGCCTGACAAGGTGATTTTGTTAAATACCAGTAAGAACGATGGCCTTGACATCATTCCTTCTTAGAGCTTCTTCATAGTTTCTCTGCAAGCTAGCTATGACTGCAGAACAGAAAAGAGAGGCCTATCATGCCCACATTACTAGTCCACAGAATTTACATACACTTGGAAAATGATTGAACACTGATGGATCATCAGTTTGTCGGTTAATAAACATGGCACACGGAACAGTGCTGCTATCTAGATTGCTCTAAGAAGCACTTCAATTCAATAAATTAATTAGTTTCATAAACATAATGAACCTTTTTTAGTCCGTAGCAACGCACATTTTTATTGCTTGCATGACACAATACATAGGCATGAAGAAATGGGCAACCTCTAGACTCTAGAGGCAACTACAGCATACAGTTCTATATGTAGGTGGAGCAATGTCAGTCGGTAATCTTTAGCAGGCACCAGGCAGAGCCACTCCGTTGCGTCGGTCATGGCCGATCGTTATTCTGCACATGTGGGGGCTACTGAAACGTGATGCACAGATCAACTTAGGAAATTGCATGATCTTGGGAGAAAACCGAAGAATTCCCCAATGCGCAACAAAATTGCGTCATCAAACAGCACGCTGCGCCCTCCGACAGACGAGCCGGGGCCGCTCCCGGCGATGTGAATCCCACGCGGATCTTCCAGAAACCGCGCGGAATCGAGGCCAAATCCGGCGGAAAATGCCAAAGGAATGGAGATGTACCGTCAAAGGAGAGGGCGTTGACGGGCGGGTTGGAGATGGTGATGACGGCGACGCCGTCGTCGCGGACCTCCATGGTGGTTGCGCCCCTCGCCATCTCCGTCAGGGGTGAGACGGCCGGCCGGCACAGCTGAAGCTGCCTTTTGTTTTCTCGAGTGAAGCAACAGGGGTGTGTTTGGTTGCTGTACCAACTTTTACCTACATTGCATGCGTTTCTCCGATCGACCTAGCTGAGAAAAAACAGCCAAAAAATCAGCATATGCACGTAGTTTGATTGCCCGTATCTAGTCTATCAGCACGGGAAATTAATTTTTACCCGCCGTTTAGTTGGCTGAGTTGCAATAGATGCACATATGACACGTTGTTTGGTTGCAATCTACATAAGTTATTGTCACCACTTCTCAGTAATGATAAACTTACCGCACATGATCTGAACATTCAGCCTAGCTAGGAAGCAAATGACAGTTCATCCTAACTCATATCAAATGGCAGTACAAATTATTAAGAGCCATATGGCTGAATGGAGGAAAGTTCATCGGTGATATCCATCATCTTCCTCTGTTGCTGCTGTTTCTTCTTCTTCGGCTTCTTCTTCTTCTTGTCCTCATCTGTTGTTGCTCTTGCTCTTCTTCTTCTTCAGATCCTTATCTGACCTCTGTTATCCAACATTACATGTGCCCACTCCATCATTTTGTTCTTTCAGGCTTCGTTGTCAAATGCCTCCACACCATGGTCAGAGCTGACAACATCGTTGGGCGTCACATCTTCCTCCTCAGGCACCAGTTCATCATAACCCCATTGCAGGATCCAGTTATGCAGAATGCAACAGGTAAGCACAAGATTAACCTAGGTGGGGAAAGTGTGGAATGGCTTCTGATTTAGGATCTTAAACCTGTTCTTCAGAGCTCCAAATGTCCTCTCAACAGTAACTCTAAGGCTGGAATGTCTGAGATTAAACAGCTCCCGTGGAATCCTAGGATAGTTCCTACCAACAAACTCGTTCAGATGGTACCTGGTTTTCTTGGAGGATGGAAGAACACCTGGCCGACATGCATAGCCAGCATCTCCTAGGTAGAACTTGCCATCGGGGATGTTGATGCCATCAGAACGACTCATGTTGTCGGTGAGAATGGTGGCATCATGTGCTGATCCTTCACAGCCAGCCATCACATGTGTGAACTTCAGATCGAAGGCAACAGCAGCAAGCACATTCTGGCTTGTGTAGTGCTTTCTACCCCTGTGTGCTGCAGACTGTGACCTCAGCACTCTGGCAGTGACATGAGTACTATCTATTGCCCCAATGCAATCCTGAAATGGCATTACAAGATTGTGTTATGGCTATAGCCGAACAATACAAGCATATCAAAGCATGAACTACATACTATCCGTGCTCACCTTGAAGTATGGATATCATCTTGCGCTACTGCGAATCTTGGTAGGAGTCCGGTCGGTTGGTGACACGATCATATCTCCTCTGAGTTCCCAAGAGCATACATCACTTGCCTGAAGTACCTGAAGATGGTCTCCATTGATCTCCTGAAAGGTGTTGTGTATAATCCTGAACCTCTGGTTATGACTAACAACATGGAGGAACATGGTACTTGCTCTTCCACACTGGTGTGGATGCTATCTTGTAGCAGCCCCCTGCTACCGAAGGTCCGCACAAGCCTGGCAAATGGTGCTCTTTCCATTCGAAGCATCCACATAGGCTCTGTGTCATTGCAGTTGTAGATGTAGTTCAGATTCGCCATCCTCTCCTCATCCCGAATAAGCATTGGACAATAACGGATGAGAGGCCTCTCAGCATGCCGAACAACTCTCTTGTGCATCAATATGAGCCATGCCTGAACCACAACTATCACTGCTGTAGCCTGAACTACCAACTTCGTCTGTGCATCCATAACCTAGTCGACATCGAGGGTGCGTTGAGCAATGGGGAAATCGATCCTACAACTTACCTAACGGCCTAACAGCCGACCTAACATAGGGGGAGGGGGCCATGTTGCTTACCGGAGACGACGAGGACGAAGGAGGGCCTTGGTTGAGTAGAGGACGACCAGACTGTGTCCACGAGGAAGGGCAGAAGCAGATCCTGCTGCCGGAGACTGTTCTTGCCGCGTCCACCGCCTTTGCCGCCGCCGCTTGAGCAGATTTGATTAGCCGCCGCCGCCGGTGCTAAGAACAAAGGAGGAGCTTGTCCTAGAGCTAGTTGTGACCGAGTAAATGGGGGAGGCTAGATTTGGCGCCATCCCGCAGCGCCCGATTTCCATCTCCCGCCATCTCCCCTCGATTCCGCCTCGCTCCCTCGCGTGCGAGCTGCATCGCCTTTGCGCCGCACTCAGCCTGGCTCACTGGAAACTGCCGATTTGAGGGTTTCCAGCGAGCCAAGCTCTGGGCTGCTTTAAGGTTCGTGTCGATGCGAGCCAGCCCACCTCGTACGCAACCAAACACGTTTTTGTTGGCCCGGCTCGGACTAGTTGAGGTGTGGACGGGCTACCAAACACGTCCCAGGTGAAGCTGCTTGTGTGTGCAGTTAAGAGCATCTCCAGCAGTACCGTGTCTATGAAAATCCTGTTGTTGGCCAAAAAAGGTAGCGATAGGCGTCGGTCCACCGGCCCAAATTTGGTTCGGACGCCGCGCAACCCTTTGATTTGATGCCTCACACTCGTCAGATGAGCGAGGTCAACCAGCCCCATCCATGTCTCGTGTCTTCATCCTTCCTTCCCCTCCCCCTCCGCGTCGTTAGCGCGCCCTCGCGTGCCCCCCGGTGACCGCGCCCAACCCCGATGGCAAGCTCGAAAGCGTCCGTGATGAGCACTTCCATACACCATCGCTGCTCACCTAACTCGCCGCACTGCTAGTCCCGCAGGTCGTCACTAGTTGCAACTCCCGCCATCAACGCACTATGGTTTCAACATCCCAGTGCGATGCATGCCGCCCCTCGCCACCGACGCTCATCGGGCATGTTTCCCCGCGAATGACGGCCACCGGTCTCTGCCATCCAAAATGGATGTAACAAATTTCTTGCCCAGTCGTAGCAAAAACTGACGATGGTTGCAGCAAAAACACCATCACCGTCGTTGTGGGTCGCTACTCTGCCATGATGAATGTAGCAAAAAATCTCGTCGGTTGTAGGAAAATCTGACACGGTCGCAGCAAAACGTCCTCGCCATCGTTGCGGGTCACAGCTCTGTCGTGAATGTAGGTAGAAAATTTACTTGTCGGTCGTAGCAAAATCCAACGATGGTTTCAGTAAAACGTCACCACCGCCATCGCTGGTCATAGCTCTGCCGTGAAAATGCATGTAGCAAAAGCCACCACGGTTCCAACATCTGGACGTCGCAGTTCTAGCATTTGGACGCCATGGTTGCAACACCCCCCGATCGCGTGTGGTCACCACCGGCAGCCGCGGGCTTCCAGCATCTGGTCACCGTGGTTCCAGCATCTGGACGCCACGGTTGCAACATCTGGATGCCATGAATTATAGAACTGACTGTAGTGCGACGGTGGTCGCCTCCATGTAACTCCGGCCATCACTGGTCGCAGCATCCCTGCATAGCTCTCAGATTTGAGGTTGCAGCTTCTGTGGGGGCGGTTGCGGCTTTCTAGCTAGGTGGACGCAACATCCGACGAGTCGCGGCGGTGGTATTTGTTGAGGCGTCGGTGACAGGGGCGGCGATGGTGGTCGGTGTAGCTGCAGGAAAGAGGGGATTGTGGACAAAGACAATGGGTGGTCGAGGACGTGCAGAGATAAGGATAATGGGAGGAAAGCGGTCCAATGGGTTCTTTACCATACGAAGGGCAACAAGCCCACAGCCAACGTGAGACGGTGGGCCGAACTTTCGGCTAGAGCGCCAGATACAAGCATTTTCCAAAAAAAAAACTCCAAAAGTTCCGTGAACTCGTAAAAAATTATGAGACCCTATATAATACATTCCCTGAGAGGGATAATTCGTGTAAACTTTGGCAGGAGGCAATTGCTGAATTTTTAGGTTACCTCCATGCCAAGTCTTATCCGCTGACCGGCCACGCCGCCCCGCAATCGCCCATCACTGCCCTGCCACATACCCGCGCTGTCCCGACGACCTGCCGTCGCTCGGATGAGCCAGACATGGCATCGGCGAGCTGCGCGTAGCCCGGAAACCTCCTCCTACCGGCGAGAAGATCATTGTATTGAAGACTAAAAGACAGAGAGAAAGCCATCTAGCTATTGCTATGGATCGTAGGTCCTGTAGGAACTACTCACACATCATCACAGAGGCAGCAAGGTTGATGAAGATACCCTCCCCAATGATTTCCCGCTCCGGCGGAGTACCGCAAAAGGGCTCTAGATGGGATCGCGGAAGAATAGAGGCCTGCGGCGGCAGAAGAATTGTTTCGGGTCTCGCTCTGAGGGTTTCAGAATATACGTGAATTTATAGGCCAAGAATTAGGTCAATCAGAGCTACGTGGGGCCCACAAGTCAGGGCGCGCCCCTACCCCCTGGGCGCGCCGACCTTGCTTTTGGGGCCCTACTAATATAGTCATCGAGATTTCCTTGAAGAGGAAGGGTGATGTAGCACAGTAACAAAGTATTTCCCTCAGATAAGAACAAAGGTTTATCGAACCAATAGGAGACTCCACGAGAAACACATAAACGGTACCTACACACACAAAGCAAATACTCATACCCAACGAAGGCGAGGGGGTTGTCAATCCCCTCGTTCTTGCCGGTTACAAGGATTAAATCCGGTAGTGATAGATAGATAATATAAAAGTAAATAAATTGTAGCAAGGTATTTTGAGGGTTCTAGTAAATATAAGGTAAAGTGGACCCGGGGGCCATAGCATCACTAGAGGCATCTCTCTTACAAGCATAATAACACGGTGGGTGGACAAATTACTGTTGAGAAATTGATAGAAAAGCGCATAGTTATGATGTTATTCATGGCATGATCAGTACATAGGCATTACGTCCGTGACAAGTAGACCGAAATGATTCTACATCTACTACTATTAATCCAGTTCGAGAGCGCTTCTATGCTTGCCTCTCTAGGTATTAAGTTCATGACAAACAGAGTATTGCTTTAAGCATGATGACATAATGTAGACAAAATAAGACCAATCAATATGATTGAACCCCATCGTTTTACCCTTAGTAGCAACAATGCAAATACATGCCTCACTACCCCTTCTTTCACGAGGTGAGGACACCGCAAGATTGAACCTACTACTATGCACCACTTCCACTGGAGATAAATCAATCTAGTTGGCCAAACTAAACGGATAGATCAAGCATTACATAACTATAACAATCACACATAATGAAGGTCAGAAAAGACTAGGTTACTTTCAATAAATAAACTGATCATAAACCCATAATTTATTGGATCCTAACAAATGCACCACAAAAAGATTACATCGAATCGATCTTCAAAGAGAATATTGTATTGAAGATCAAAGAGAGATAAAGGGAGAGAGCAATCTAGCTACTGCTATGGACCCATAGGTCCTGTGAGGAACTACTCATACATCATCGGAGAGGCATCAAGGTTGATGAAAAGGCCCTCCATGTTAGGTTTCCTCTCGGGCAGAGTACCAGAAAAGGCCTCCAGATGGGAATGCGGAAGAACAGAGACTTGCAGTGGCAGAATAATTGTTTCGGGTCTCGCTCTGGGGGATTTGGAATATTTGAGAATTTATAGCGCTGGAATTAGGTCAGGCAGAGCCATGAGGGTTCCACAGGGTGCACGACGCGCCTACCCCCCTGGATCCCCTCGAAGATTCTAGGGTCTTCATTGGTCCAGAAAAAATCGTCAAAAAGTTCGTCGTGTTTGGACTTTGTTTGGTATGGATTTTCCGTAAAACCAAAAACATGCGGAAAATAGAAACTGACACTTGACACTAGGTTAATAGGTTAGTTCCTAAAAATGATATAAAATAATGTATAAATATATAAGAATGATAATATAATAGTATAAAACAATAAAAATTTATAGATACGTTGGAGACGTATCAGGCCCATGTGGGTCTTCTCGTCCTCCCCCTAAGCTTCTAGGGTCTCTTATGTTCTAGAAGAAATCATTGTAAAGTTTCATCGTGTTTGGACTTTGGTAGGTATGGTTTTTCTGGGAAACAAAAAACATGGAGAGAATAGGAACTGGCACTAGGCACTAAATTAATAGGTTAGTTAAAAATAATATAAAATGCCATATAAAACATACAAAAGTGATAATATAATACTATAAAACAATAAAAAATTATACATACATTGAAGATGTATCAGCATCCCCAAGCTTAATTCATACTCATACTTATTAGTTAAATGATAATAAAAGTATTTTTGATATTGAATGCTACCCGACATGTACTTAATCAAGTAATGTATTTGTGGTAGAATATTGGGAAACGAGTGATTCAAGGCAATAATCTATCAATTTGACATTAAAATGATAACACACAAGCATATTAGCAAACAATCATTGCCTTTCAAAATACAGATGCTAAAGAACGTTATCCCCACTCACTTAATCATGTAAGCATGGCATACTCAATCTTCCTAGCAAAAGGATATTTATCATGAACACCCTGGTGCCAGACCAAGGAAATAAATCATAATTTTTCTAACTTCAGCCTTTTCAACTTCCACGCAATACGTGAGTGTGAGCCACAAACTTAGCACTTTGGATGGCAAATAAAATGATGATGGGGGTTTATAAGGGAAGACAAAAAGGTATAAGAAAGTCTCACATCAATGAGGCTTGATCGTTAGGCAATGGAGAGGTCTTACAATCGATGTCAATGCAAGGAGTAGCGATTGCCATGCAATGGATGCACTAGAGCTACAAATATATGAAAGTTCTCTATATGAAACTAAGTAAGTGTGCATCCAACTTACTTGCTCATGAAGACCTCGAGCATTTGTGGAAGCTCGTCGTCGGAATATGCAACTCAAGTTCTAATAATGTAAAAGTCTCACTAGTACATGAAAATGAAAATCGTGGAGACTCTCCATATGAAATACATGGTGCTACTTTGAAGCACAAGTGTGGTAAGAGTGTAGTAGTGTGCCCCTCTCTCTTTTCTCTCATTTTTGAATGGCCTCACAAACCTCATCCCCATTTTTTCAAGGAATAATAACTCTCCTCCAATTCATTTCCTCATAGGTATGGGCACACTCTAATAATGATGATCATCACACTTTTATTTTACTTACAACTCATAAACATATGAAACAATATGATAACTACAAATGAATGCCTCTAGCAATGTACCAAGAGTCCAGGATGTGCAATGATTATTATAATGATGAACATTGGCGGTGCGGATCGTGTCGGGCGTGGCCATGTATAAATAGCGGGCACCAGTCAGGCCAAGCGGCGAGCTGTTTCAATGCGGGTGCTATCAGGGTTACGATCCTGACAATGATTACTAGGGGTACGAATAAGGGGCAAAACCTAGCTACGACGCAGGTGTAACACTCAATGACGGTGTCTTAGACCAGGGGGTACTCACCACATCGTCTCCCGACTAGGTGGATCGCTGAGGACCCCCATGGCGGTTCACTATTGGGCCACTTCGGGCAGCCGATGACATACACAAGGAAGATTCCACAAGACTTGGTGATCAAGACAAGGACTCCTCTCCACCGACGTATTCGACTAGGACTCTTGTTATCCTAGGCCTCTGGTACATTATATAAGCCGAGGCTAGGCTAGTCAATAGATCATTATGACATTTATCATCATACCATTAGGGTTTAGACCACAACATACGATCTCGAGGTGGATCAACTCTGTACTTGATACTCCATCAATATAAACAAATAGCAGGACATAGGGTTTACCTCCATCAAGAGGGCCTGAACCTGGGTAAAACATCGTCTCCTTCGTTCATGTTACCATTGATCCGAGAATCCACAGCTCGGGACCCCCTACCCCGAGGTCTGCCGATTTTGACACTGACAATGGTGTTTTCATTGAGAGTTCCGCTGTGAGATCAACAATGGATCAATGGCTCGTCTGCAGATCAACTGCGACGTCAGCATCTTCATCGCCGGCTCGACTGGTCACCTCGGCTGGTCCGAGGACTATGCTCCACATCGGATCATCGTGATTGGACGAGGGACTTCATGAACATCAACTCCGATCTCTATTAAGATCATGGAGGAATCATCCATGGAGCTTGGGGGCCCAACATCAGCCACCACCACCTCCTTGAGCGTCGCTTTCATGATTGCTTTGGAGGAATTGTGCGGAATTGAGTCTACAACGACCCTGTAAATTTTGTCGCGTTCCGATGGAGGAATCTCCGGTAAACTCCGATATACCGGAGCCCTGTCGAATCTGGACGGGAATCTGGACGAGTTTAGGGTGAGGAGTACAGTGTCTAGCTTGGGTATCCTTTGGAAGATCCAACTGTTCATTGGCTGCGGAATTCCTATATCTACCACCCCTCAAAATTTCAGCTCGATCCGACCGTTCAAACTCCGGGAAACTTCCGATGAGTGAATCAATTTTCGGATCTGTTTTCTGCGTGAATACGAATCCGACCCGAGTTCATCTTTCTTCATGAACGGGATATTGGACATCTTTTTTTGGAGGAATCTCTTTCTAGGGTATTGTGTTTTGTTTTCAAACACATGCTCACAAATTCTGCTCCTTTTCGGAGGTAATCTTCACCGTCGCGCTGGTGCCAAACCAGCCCGACCATGTGGCTCCACGGCTCCCGACGTGTGCTAGACACGTCGTCGCTTCATCGAGTCGAGCTCAACCTTATCGGATCATCATCTCGGCAAGCCGACCAAGTGTTTGGCATCGCGAAGGCTAAATCATCACCAACATCATCGCCCCATGGATTATACGGAGCGGGCACACCGGCATCGCCGCACAGTCACTTCATCAGGCCGGCATCAACTGCGTCACAAGATCCGACCTGCGTCAGCATCACCGCGCCATTGCTTCTTCAAGCCAATGTTCACCACGCCGACCTGCTTTGACACCTCGGCTGGTATGGGGGCTGCAACGTCACCTTATCGACCTGCTTCGTCACCTCGGCTAGACCGGGGGCATCGTCATCAACCTACTTCGGGGACTTCGGCGTCACCAGCCGACCAGCTTTGTCATGATTAGCTGGACCCGGGGCTTCGCCTCGCCACACCGACTGCGCTATGTCGCCACTTCGTCAAGCCGAACTCCTCGCACGGTCACCTCAAGCTTGGGGGCTGGGACCTCGGCCAGGCCGAGGACTACGTCTTCGTTCCGCCACAAGCTCGGACCTTGTCAACAACACCGAGCACATTAACCAGCTAAGTCGCTTCCATGCTCAGCTTTATTTTAAAAAAAATTAATTTCGGTTCGGTTCGACCAAGCGTTTTATTTGTGTTAAACAAAAAACTTAGTTTGTTAAAAACGTTATTTGTTAAAAACATTTCTCTTACCCAGGTTAACTGGGGGCTCTTAAATTTATATGAGCCATTTTATAATAATTGTTTTCTTCTTAGTCGTTGCATAGTCTTTTTCTATCACTCCTTTTTTCGACGCGAGTGTGTAGTCAATAGCCAGGTAGCCTTATTTCTCTCTCAAGCCGCTCGAGTTTAGTTCGCTAAACTGGCCTAATGAGAAGCACTCCGCCTTCGGGATAGGGGGTTGAAGCCGAAGGCTGACCCGCTCGAAGTCTTGAGATCAGATGTGTCATGTTAAAGCACGACGGAAGCACAAACTAATTTTAAGACCAATGTTCGGATTGGCACAAAAAAAACTTGATTTAATGTAGACATAAAATTTTACTAAAGTGTTTTGGTTTTCCAAACTTATGTCACCTTTAACCTATTTGTATGTTTTTCTTTAAGGGGGAGGGATATCCCCTTGACCGAGGTGCCGTGCATAATAATTCGGCTCGGGAAATCTTTTCCGACCTGTAATTCGGCAACTTCCCTGCCGAGCTGCACCTCGGCACGCCCGAACACTCCAAAAACCGGGGGCTAGTTACTTGCCCCCACAGTCAAGCTCCTATGACTAAGTGAAAGTTATAAAACCTACACATCTGATTGCCTCATTTCCGCTAACACAACCGCCTCCGGGCACCGAGACGTCGACTAAGGGTTGTCTTGTTATTGCGGAAACACCCTGCATAGCATCTACAAAGGGGTGGAAGCCAACGATGGGCCACTTTCAAATTATAAACAGTGTCACAGGAGCCAAAATAAACAGGTCAGACCTATCAAAGTGTCTAATAAAACCGTACTGGGGGATCCTTGAGGCACCTAGGCACGTTTCCCTTGGTACTTCTGGAGAGCCCAACATATCCTCAGCATTTTTATTTAATATACGAACGTTGCCTTCCCATAAATCATTATAAAGCCACAATATGCATCAATTTGACTTGAGATCTGGCCAAGCTGGGTTGCCTGGCTCCTGTGCTTGCCACCTACGTTCCCGATTGTTCGGCTAGGGGGTAAAGGGAGCACCTCTGTGATTGATACTACCGGGTTATCCGGGTTAGTACCTCAGACTGGGTGAAGCCGAAAGCTAGCAATCTCAAGAATATAATTGGTCGGCAACGACGGAAGTGAAGATCTCGGTTTTTAAATACTTCGGGAATTTATCCCGAATTGATCTTCACTATTTTTCTCCCACTTAGATCGGAGGTGAAGTTACATCATCCTGCTTAGCATGATAACCCAAAGAAAGGAACCGATAGAGGGACTATTTTCTTTGGAAGATGTTTCTTACGTTAAAAAGTAATATAACATATCTCTCTGCGTACCTTTGTTTATAAAACCGTATGGCTGGATTGCCTTGTTTGCCGTAAATCTTTACCCTCATAAAGGCTTTATAAAGTGGGACAAACACTCCCTGGCTACTGCCCGAGGAGGTTTAAACCGATGGCCGGTCAATAAAGTTTTGTACAATGCGGATCCGAGCATTAATGATGTTAAGTACTTGGATACATAGAATCATTACACATAAATTGTGATTTAAGTCAATTTACTCTGGATATCGATCCTGAATTCGGCCACCCTTGCCCAAATTAAGGCTCAGGGGATAGTGGGCTTCGGGCCTCTAAATTAAAAGCCATTAAAGGGGTACATCGATCCCCTAATCTAGTGGCCACCTGACCAGTGGCTCGGGGGCTACTGCATTGCCTATTCAATGAAGAAAATTTAAATGTGCAAAATAGTTTCCAAGGAAATTACAATCCTCAGGTTGGTCGGCCGTACCCAACCTGAGTCTCGAGGTCTATGCACACTGCATTTCCGTTCCTAAGTATGCTGCCGAGCAAGGAATCGATCCTTAGGCCGATTTCGCCAATCGACTTGAGTCTCAGGGGCTACTGGGATCTGCGGTTTTTATTTCATCCAGACTAAGGGGTCCTCGGATTTCAGGTGCATCCCGGATTTCAGGCCGACATGCACCTTGAGGGCTACTGGTTATACATCTCGGCAGAGAATAAATTGCACCAATCAAAAAGTTCAGCCCACGGCCGGGGTGGTGCACCACCTCGGAAGCAGTCTGACAAAAAGCTCGGATGCAAGTAGCTGGCTCCATAGAGGGCACTTCCGGTATTAAGCTCAGCTGAGCTCCTTCAACTTTTTTGAACCAAGGTGATCTATGACACCTCGGATACAGTCCGACGTTGGAGCTCGGATACAGTCCGACGTTAGAGCTCGGATACAGTCCGGTGTTGGAGCTCGACTGCAAATAGACATCTCGGATGCAGATCGGCATTGGAGCTCGGCTGCAAATAGACACCTGAGATGCAGTCCGGCATTGTACCTCGGATACAGGAGGACACCTCGGATACAGTCTAGCATTGTAGCTCGGACGCAAGAGGACACCGCCGCACAGGAAAAACTACGAACCCGAGGTGTGGCGTAAAAAATAACAAGGCATTGGTAAAAGGCCGAAGACTTTAAGGGCTCCTCGGATGCCCGACGTGTGAAATCTTCGGATTTAGCTCGGTAATCCTCAAGATCAAAGATGGGAAGATTTGTTGAACCATTTTTCAAGACCGATGACCGAAGACGAAGCACAGTTTGAAAGAATTAAGGAGCATCCCCAACTTGAAGACCGGTTCATGGGGCTACTGACGGTGTCCTGGACCAGGGGGTACTCACCACGTCATCTCCCGACTAGGTGGATCGGGCCGAGGACTCCCACGGCGGTTCACTATTGGGCCACTTCGGGCAACCGATGACATACACGAGGAAGATTCCACAAGACTTGGTGATCAAGACAAGGACTCCTCTCCACCGACGTATTCGACTAGGACTCTTGTTATCCTAGGCCTCTGGTACATTATATAAGCCGAGGCTAGGCTAGTCGATAGATCATTATGGCATTCATCATCATACCATTAGGGTTTAGACCATAACATACGGTCTCGAGGTGGATCAACTCTGTACTTGATACTCCATCAATATAAACAAGAGCAAGACGTAGGGTTTTACCTCCATCAAGAAGCCCCGAACTTGGGTAAAACATTGTCTCCTTCATTCCTGTTACCATTGATCCGAGAATCCACAGCTCGGGACCCCCTATCCCGAGGTCTGCCGGTTTTGACACCGACACTCGGTGTTTAACGAGTTTAGACCCCTCTTGGTGGAGGTAACCACCCTACGTCTCGTGCCCTGAGGCTTGTTTTGATTTGATGGGTATGATTACAAAGGTTGCTCTCCCCTAGCTCAGGAGTTGGAGTGCGGCTTATATAGAGTGCGCTGCAGTCCCATGTCCTCCACGTCGCTAGGGCACTTAATGACATTGATTACGTCAGTTACAGGTGTTATGAGCTTCTACTACAGCAGTTACAGGTAACGGTAGTCTTGACTCTGCCTTAAGGGCAGCTCAGGATTCCTCGGCCATTGCATCTCCCACGCCATCCCTTCACCTCTTTAGTCCGAGTGGTGGTTCGTTCAGTCGAGTGACGGGTGGTCGTCCGAGTGCTGTCTAGCTGTCCGAGTGGACTCCTTGATAAGTGCATCCGAATGCTGGTATGGCCCAGGGGCCTACCTATGGTGGTGATGGGCCCCATGTGGGTCCCATATGATGGGTCCATGACCCTACCTATAATAGGTGACCTCATCATTAGCCCCCAAATCGGTTGAGGTTTCGTAGGACGAATGGGCCGATCCTTCGATTAAGTTCGAGTGCTACTAGCGCACTCGAAATACGTTTCTGAGTCGTGGTTCGCTGTCTCATGGACGAAAATGCAACGGATTCTAGACTACAAGTTCACCCAGACGATCGGGTGCTGATGATCGCCGAGAAAAACCCGGTGGCATTCATTTGTCTCTCGGAAGAGATAGACTTGAGGCCCCAGTGAGAGCATGCCATAACAACTCGAGCGGCGACACCGGCACGTGGTCTGATTCTCCGGAGAGATGCCACTCCTTATCCTGGGGGAACGTCAACACGGGCCTTCTACGAGTCCAGGTTTACGAGTCATGCGCCTTGGAGCCTACTGAAAGAGCCAAGTGAACCCACGGAGGGGCGCCAAGCTCGTCTCATAGCAATCCTGAAGAGGACTTCAGTCGGGTGTTTAGCGTGGCCGAGTGCACGGGTCCCCATGGAGGGTGGTCAGTCAGACTGACACGTGTCCTTTAGGAAAGGAATCACGGGTAATCAATCGGATTGATTCGCTCCGGAAATCACGGGATTTGAATTTGTGTGTGCGCATGCAGAAGCGGTAACGGTGTGCATTAGTGGGGAAAGTGGGGGCACGACTCCTCGATTTTCACACATGATATCTGCCACATGTTGCGCCTGCTCTGCGCGATGCTCTGTTGCGCGCGCCATTGATCCGGAGATCTGTGGTGTGAGATCCGTCTCGTGATTTGCTCTGCGATATAAAAGATTTGGAGATCGAGGCCAGGACCTCAGATTCCCTTTCTTCTGCTCCGGCTCCTCCGGAGAGACTCTACGGCCAAGGCGGAGAAGGCAAAGAAGGCCGGGAAAGCCACCTCTTCCGGCTCCGGTGCGGCGGCCGGAGGTGCAGCGGGGGATTGGATCCCATCGCGCGCCTCAGCTCGGCGGTTGGAGGAGCTTGCGGAGGAGGAGCTCATCCCGCAGGACGGGTGGCGCCGCCCGGGCGCGGGGGAGGTCGAGTTAGCGCCACAGGAGGACGAGCGCGTCCTGCTAGTCACCCACATCAAGCGGGGCTTCTCTATGCCTCCCCACCCCTTCTTCCGAGCGTTCCTCGATTACTTCGGTGCGCAGCTCCATCATCTTCCCCCAATGCCATCATTTACCTCTCGGCCTTCATCTCTCTCTGTGAAAACTTCCTGGGCTGCCATCCCCACTGGGGCCTCTTCAAGTATATCTTCACTTGTCGGTCGATGACTATCAATAAGGACTCGCTGACTGGCGAGAAGACTAATGTCACCCAGATGTGCGGGGGCCTGGGCATCCAGGACTGTGGGGGAAGATCCTTCTCGAAGACGAGCTTCCCCGACTCCATCAAGGGGTGGTAGGGAACCTGGTTCTATTGCAGGGATGTCCCTGGTGCGAGCAGTTAGTCAGGCCTGCCGCTGTATTCATCAGAGAGAGTAAGGGCCCATGTGTCCCTTTCTGTGACGAAGGAGGAGAAGACAGACGTCAGCATCTTGTCCAGTGCGTTGTTCGTAGTTGTGAACGCCGGCGTGAATGACATGGATCTGTTGGAGACCTTCTTCACTTGGCGCATCCAGCCGCTGCAGGATAGGGCCCACCCCATGTGGTTGTACAAGGGGCCGAGTGACCCTACCCGAGTATACCCCGAGGAGCTCGCCGAGAAGGACATGGGGGCCAAGATCAAGGCCATCACCTATGCCCGAGACAACCCACGAGGAGCTCAGTTGGTGCCAGCCTTCCATAATGACTTGCCGCCCGTTGAGGTAATCGTCTGCTGCTCAGTCGGCTTGTCCATATGTTGCTCCTTGTGTAACTAATTCTGGCGTTGTTATGTGTTTGCCTTTCAGGACTTTCAGAAGTTGACCTTCAAGATTCTTGTGGTGGACCGGTCGCCTGAGGACGAGACGAGTGACACCGAGCAACGGTACTCGGAGGACTCCGACGAGGAGGAGGAGGAGAGCTCTGAGGAGGGGGAGGAGGGGGAGTCCTTTCCATCCTATGAGGCCCCCAAGGAACCCCGCTCCAAGGCACTGCATGATCCAAGTGGTAAGGTGGGTGGGGCTCAGCAGCCGACTGCCTCTGGGCGGACGACTCGTAGCTCAAAGCACTCATGTGCGGAGACGGAGAGCTCTGCCGAGAAGCAGCCCAAGTGGACCGCATCCAAGCCTCGGAAGGCTGTGGTGCCTCGGATCCGGGTGATAGTGCCCGTGGCCTCCACGTAAGTATTCTTGTTAGTTTGATCTTTGTTATTGCATTGACTCGGCTGACCGCCGAGTGTTGTTTGATCTTCACAGCAATGGCACCTCAACGACGTCAGCAGACCCGCACGCTCACAAGCAGGACTTCAGGCACATCAATCAGGCACTCTTCGGCTAGCTTCTAGTTGCCCGTGATGGTGATCACACCTTTCGGCCCTGGCATCTAAAGTTTAAGGTACACGTAACATGGACGCGCCATGAAACGTGCGTAGGCTGGCCTACCCAGGATAGCGTGGTAAGCGCTCCAGAAGTCTACTACCTCAAAAGTGATCCGTTCCTTTCTAAAGTTCTTCTATTCGCCGAATACGACGTCGAGGGCGATTTGGCCGAGTGACTTGGCCTTCTTCCCGGGGATCACCCCGTGGAACTGCATATTGCTCTTGCTGAGTCAGGACATCGGAATGCCGATTAACTCCAATGTGTCAGTGTAAATAATATTGAGCCCGCTGCCGCCGTCCATTAGGACTTTGCGCAATCGGACTCCTCCCACGACTGGGTCAACCACCAAAGCCTGCCGCCCAGGGGTCGCTATGTGGGCTGGGTGGTCCGACTGATCGAAGGTGACTGGCGTCTTGGCCCAGTCGAGGTATTTGGTGACAGTCGGAACTGCCATGTTGACCTCTCGGTTTATAACCTTGAGGCGACTCTTGCTTTCGACGTCGGCGAAGATCATCAAGACTTTTTCGATGTTGGGGTACCCGGAAGTACCTTTGCCTCTGTTGTCATCATCGTCTCCATCCTTGTCCCCAGAGGAATCTAGCCTCATCTCTTGCTTTAGGAGTCGGCACTCCCGAGTGGTGTGATTGGGCAAAATCAAATTGCCCTCCTTGTCATTCTTCGTATGGATCTGGCAGGGTTGATCGAGGATGTCGCTCTTCTGGGTGACCTGCTTCTTCCCCTTCTAGTCTTTCTTCTACTTTTGGGAGCCTTTGCTTTTGCCTTGGCCGGCCAGGGCCGCAGCCTCAGCACTCCCTCCAGCCTCAGCCTTTCGCTTGTGCTTCTCGCCCTTGTTGTCCGACTAATGGGCGTCGCCTGCTCGGCTTTTGCCGCTCCTCAGTCGTTCTTCCACTTCACCGTTGGCGTACCGATTGGCTATCTCCATAGCCCGACTAAGAGTCAGGGTCTCAGTTTGGCCGAACTTCATGTTCAACTCTCGGTATCTGACTCCGGCCTTGAAGGCGTAGATCGCCTGGTGCTCGGTGACGTTCTCCATCGTATTGTGTAGGGTGGTCCACCGCTGAATGTACTCACGGAGAGTCCCGTTCTGTTTCTGCACGCAGTGCTGCAACTCGGCCAGACCACCCGGTCGCTTGTAGGTTCCTTCAAAAGTCTTGACGAACACTCTCGCCAAATCAGCCCAGCAGTATATGCTGCCAGGCGGGAGCTGCGTGAGCCATTGTAACACCCAGTGTCATGCTACAGTGATTTCACCCTAATGATGCCATGTCATCACAATTAATCTTGCTAAACTTCACTTGATCAGAACCAAGTTCAAATTCAAAATTAAAATAAATCCATAAATAATATTTGTTTAAACACCTAAACAAAAATGTTTAGAATATGCCATAAGATCCCCAAGTATTTGTAAAAATAATGTAAACTCCTTTTGGATACCCAAATTGCCCCTGGGAATTATTTTGTGGAACAGCAGCACTTAACCATCCCATTTTGTGCAACCTAGTAATGTTGTGCTTGAATTATGTGCAAGGTATCACATTTTATAAACTTCATTTAGTGTGAAAGGAATTGTAAAACAGAAACAAATAAAAAATAGAAAAACAAAATTAAAAAATTATATAAAAGAAACAAAACAACGGAAAGCCTTCCCCCCGGGCCTTGGCCAAGCCGGCCACCAGGCCGGCCCACCTAACCTCCCGTCATCCCCTTCCTCTGTTCACCTCAACCCCCGTGGACACAAATTTGTGAAGCAGTTTATCTCAGAGTTGGAACAAGTTAGCCGGCTGTCCCATCCAGTTTTACAAAGGACTCATGACCGATCAGTTCATGAGCAGAACATAACCTGGAAGCCACCCCCGCCCGGACAGATGAAGGTAAACGTAGATGGTGGGCTCTCAAGCAGAGGAGTAGGTGCAGCAGCTGCAGTTTGTAGAGACCATCAAGGACATTTTTTGGGCTCCTCAGCACTGGTGATTTCGGGAATCAGTGATCCAGCTATCTTGGAGGCCATAGCCTGCCGTGAGGCGTTAGCACTAGCAGAGGACCTCTCCCTCCAAAATTTTGAAGTTGCATGCGATTGCAAACCTGTGGTTGAAGATATTAAGGAAGGTCAAGGAGGAGCTCACCTATCAGTAGTTAAAGAAATTTTGCTTCGGAAAACCAATTTCAATAGCTGTAGTTTTATTTTTGAAAGTAGAGCATCGAATGTTGATGCTCACAATCTTGCCAAATACGCTCTCTCGCTTGATCAGGGTCGCCACCTGTGGCTCATTAACCCGCACGATCCAATGTGTATCCCTCCGTTTGTTCACATAGATCAATAAAGTGTTGGGCAACCCTAAAAAAAAAAAAAAACCTCAACCCCCGTGGACACACAGCGATCGTCCACGGCGCCGATGGCCACGGGGCGGCCATCCCCGCCTCCCCGACGACTACATGGCACCCCGGACGCCCCTCGTTCCCTCGGCAAACCCTAGGCGTCCCCACTCTCCCCCTCTTCCCCAGATCCGTGTCCCCCTCCTTCCCCGAGCACGACCGCCGGACGCCGCCTTTCGATCCGCCGTTGTCCCGCACTCCGGTGCCTCCCCGACCCCCCCTTAGACCTCGCCCCGGCTCTATGGTGAGCCCCTCGCCCGTTTTCCCCCATCCCCCGTTGAACCCGTCTCTGAAGGCCGCTGTAGCCGCTGCGCCGGAGCTCTCGGTGAGCTCATGCTCACCGCGCCGATGCCCTCGCTCAGGCCACGCCCCGCGCGACCCATCCAGGCCCTCGTGCGCGCGCGCCCGCGCACAGCCGCGCCGCGCCCTCCCCCGCTGACGCTCGTGCCCCACTTTCCCGCGCTTGCTGTGCCGGTGCTGCCTGCGTTCTGCAGCTGCTGCACCGCGGCCCGCCGGCGTGCTTCCCAGCCGCGCCGCCCACGCGTCCTCCCCCGCCGGTGCCCGGCCGCACCTGCCGCGCCATGGCCCACCGCCTGCTGTTGTGCTGCTGCCGCAGCCGCCCGCCGCCCCGCTGACAGCGCTCCGCCTCCACCTCCGCTCGCGTCCGCCACGGCCGCCGCTCCCTTCTGCGCGCCATCCCCACTCGCCCCTGTCCGTCGCGCACGCAGCCCGCCTGTCGCCGCTGCCTGCCGGCCAAGTGCCGCCGCCGCCAGCGCCCCTCTGCCCGTGCGCGCGTGCAGCTCACTCGCCCCCCCTCGGGCGGCCTAAGCCTCTGCCAGTGGGTCCGCCCAGATTAGTGGGGGGGGGCTAACCCCCTGTTAGCTTTTAATTTTTGTTACTTTATTTTTCTAGTTGTTAGCTAGTGACTCTATGGCAGATGGGCCCCACTATGGCAGATGGGCCCCACTGGAAGTTAAACAAAATTAGCTAAAATATTTAAGGCTGAGTCAATGACAGCCGGGACCCGCCTGCACTATTCCCCTTTTGACCAGTCAATGTTGACTGGGTCAACCCTGCCATTAGACCCCATCTGTCATCCACTTTGTCAAATTTCTGGGTACACTTATGTGTACCCATAGCATTTACCATTTTATTTTCGAATTAATAAATATCCAGAAATTCCAGAAATTGTTTTAATCTTTAGAAAATTATTTAAAATAATTCATAACCCGGATGAAAATAATTTATATATGAAAAATGATCAAAAAAATAAGACGAATCCGAATACGCCATTCACATACCTGTCACAGGCCCCCATCACAGCAAACATGGAACCTTCCCCTTCGGTTCGTTTGTCCGATAAATGCCAAACACCAGGAAAACACCCACAGATGTTTTTCCGCTCCGTCTGTAACGTGTAGCACATCGTTAGTTCACCCCTAGCACGGCGTATTATCATGTCATGCTTTGTGATACTATTGTTTGCTCTGTTATTTATTTGTTCCCCTTCGTTGCTTCTTTTTCGGTAGACCCCGAGACCGCTGATGATCTGGTGATCGTCTACTTCGTTGAAGATCCGTTTTCATCCGCAGAGCTTCCAGGCAAGCAAAACCTCTTTGATCATCTCGATATCGCCTACTCCTTCTTTCTATTGCTTGCACTAGAGTAGTGTAGCTGTTACTGTTCATCGGGCTCATACTGCTGCATAGCCTGTCCTTGTTACTACTGTTGTTACCTTACCTGCAATCCTACACTGGTACAACGAGGTGCTATACACACAGTTTTTAACCCCTTTCCGCGACGGCATTTTGAACCGTCGCCAAGTGAGTGACTGCGATAGGGGGGGTCCTTCCCACACGACCCAGAAACCGTCGGGGATATGGAGCCATGATGCAGAGGCCTTGCCAAATGTAATCGTATGCGATGCAACACACTAAATTCTTTCACACGTGTGAGATCGGTGATTAAACGTTTCTGATGATGAAGTGAAACCAAACGGTGTGTCATAATGAACCGTTTGAGAAAGAGTATGCAAGGCACACGGGCCAACATATGAACTGTGTGCGATATGTGCCCCATCGCACACGAGTTTTCTGCGGAACCCGTCTGCCATGCAAGACTCCATTGCACATGTTTCCCAACAATTACCGTGTGCGATAATGTTCTATCACAAACGGTTCAGGAGCCCCTTCGCACACATACTAGTGCTGCAGACCGTTTGTGATTTGTTGTGTATCACCGACGGTTGTGGCAAGAGTGACGTGTGCTTTTCGTTTGGGATCCCACACGCTTCCTGAAAAATTTACGACTGGGATTGTATTTTACATTGGGCACGGTTTACTCCGAGCTCTCGTGTGCGATAATGTGATATCACAAACGGTTCCGGAGCCCCTACGCACATGTAGTAGTGCTGCAAATCGTTTGCGATCTGCTGTGTATCACCGACGGTTCCGCTACGATTGACGTATGCTTTCCGATGTGGATCGCACACACTCATTTAGTTGAACCGTGTGCGGAGCAATTGCCAGGTTAAAACAAAAATATCCCATTTGAATTGGCATGCAAAAACCAAATTCGCCACAATATTGAATTGAACAAATAGTGTCCACAGGAAGAACATTCATCAGATTTCGTAACAATTGCAATTGAACAAATGGTAGCTAAATTCCAATGATTTGTCGATATATATATGCATTACATAATTAATCATAGTGTAGGAAATACGAAGACCTCATCAGATGGAAAACAATGGATCCATGCGTATATGTTTAGCGGCTAACTCTTACTCAATGTTTTAGGAGAACGCATGCTGAAATCTTCATTATCACCAGTGGGATTGATGTAGTGATTCAGGAAGAAGTCGCTGATAAATCTCCGAACCATCAGCAATTCCCCAGCGGGGAGCGGTTCAGGGGTCCTCGGTTCTAAGATGAGCTGCAGTATTTTTAAGATCAGAATGTGCCATATGAGTGGAGTAGAAGATATTAATTAAGATAGACTTACTGGTACTAATTCGCGAGCATCTTCACAACTATCAGTAGATTTGCAGATGGAGATCATGTGTCTGCAAACATAGTATCCACAAAGGTTGGTCCCTACTTGTTGCTGAGAACACTGAAATTTTTTGTACAGAATTAGTCATGTATTTGTCCTGTTAGGAACAACCTAACCGGTGTTACATGTATTTTTTTCTTTGGACAGAAATAGAAAGAGTTTATTTAGAAGCTTGAACATTTGACTAGCGTAAGAAAAGGTATTTGCTGACTATTGGATACATTTTCCGAAAATAACGGATTTCGGTGTGTTACCGGAGAAACGATCTCGTGCTGCAGAGGTAGTTCCCTCTTGAACATGTTCCCTGGTTTAGTTTTCCACAATGCGAGCACACTGCAAATGAAGATGAATTTTGACAACATCAATTATTGAACCAGATATGAATGCAAATTAATTTCAACATCATAGAATTCAATACATATCCATGAATTGCTGAAGATGCGTCAGATCCTGAGCATTTGTTGACTCTCTGAGAGAATCCATGTAGTAAACTGTGTTCTTGTTTGAAACAATGAATACCAATATCCAGTGATTGCTACATATTAAGAAAGCCATGAACTTACGAATTATGTCGAAATCTGAAAGACAATCTGTGTATGCGTGGTTGTTTACTTGACTTACCGTTCATGATATGGCCAGAGAAATGATTCTACATGGGACGTGTTTTCGAAGATACGGACGACCGTGTTAATGGCCCACTCCCGTCCATCCTTACCATGTAATGTTGTGCCATTTGCTAATGCAGGATCTATGAAATACACACTCTTCCTTTTTCTTCTCTACGCGTTCAATCCCCTGAGAGGAATAAAATGCAGTTAGCTGTTTATCATTTACAGCCTTGTATGGAGAAGTTGATCAGAGTTTGTTAAGTACTTACAAAATCAGGCATCTAACAAGAGTGACATCGAGCTCGTTGAAGTTGAAGAAGAGATGTAAGTCCTCAAATCTCACACTAATGGAACCAGCATCGTGTCAGAAATGATCTCTGTTGTAGTGGATTAGCAGAACATGATGACCTGCTAACATTTGATCCATGCAATATATATGTAACTCGCGGCAACTGGAGCTGCACTCATCAAAGTATTCGCCAACAAGAAATGGCTGGCCATGGACGTAATTGCGTGCTTCAAGTACGTCCGCTTTATTTTTAGCAAGCCGCAAAGCTATTTCTTCATCATCCATGCCGTCAGAAATAAAATTACTCCCCGATTCGAATAACTTGCTGTTAATTTGCTTCTGGGCGATGAGTGCTTTAAGTAAGAGGCAATCGTTCTCTTTCCTCTTCGCTCTCACGGCGCGCTTCCTCGCGGGTGCAGCTTTTTTGCCCGCTTCCTTCTTGGTACTTGAACCACTTCTGGTACAACGTCTGGTTGGCTGAAAGGCAGACTGCCGAGCAGACGGTGAAGCTTCGACGGACTACTTAGCAGATGGTGAAGCTTCGACAGACTGCTTAGCAGACAGTTTAGCTATGTCGGACCGCTGAGCTGGCGGTGCTGTTGCGATGGACTGCTGGGCTGTAGGAGCAGAGGCATCGGACTACTGACCATGCATTGAAACTATGTCGGGTTTCTGCGCAGGTGGTGCCAACTTGTCGGTGTACTGAGGAGGCCGAGCCAACGCGTTGGTTTGCTGAGCAGGAAGTGCTGACACATTGGTATGCTGATCACGCGGCTGCAGACGGACGGACTGATGAGCAGTCGGTTCTGGACCTACAGACTGCTTAGCAGGCGGTTCCGAAGCATCAAACTGCTTAGCGGTCCGTTCCACCAGGTTGGTCTGCTGAGCATGTGCTCCAGCTGGGTCTCCCCCCACTGCTTCAGCGGCCGGCCTCTAAACCGGTGGTGCGTCTTCATCAGTTGTAGGCCTTGCCACTGGCTGCTTTGGGGCGGACGATGATATGTCCTGTACGACACAAAGTTGGGCCAGCTGATCACAGGTTGATGCATCAGCCGTCGGATTACGAGTATTAGGTTCTTTGGGGGAAGCATGCGAGAGCTGCTGTTGCAAGGAGAGCGTCACCGGTTGAGGGGCGACATTGGTTGCTCTTGGCGGGGCTTCAGGGATCTCATCCATGAACTCTATTTCCTTTCGTGGCCACTGGATGTGATGTAACAGTGTTTCTCCCAAGGTCCTTTGCTCATCAAAGTCTCCTAGGACATTCTTCAGGGCAAATTCATTGAATCCAGGCTTTACTTCAGTCACGTAGCACTTCACACAGTCCGGCTTCAATGGCACATTGTCCAACAAGAGGCCCTCTTCCAAGAAGGGTGGGCAAACCCAGGCTGTTGCATATTTTAATGTACCTTCATAACGTGTAAGCACGCCCTTCAGTCTATCTTTCTTTCCAGATAGATCAGATATAGCATCATCATGAGCAACTGCAGTCTCAGTGTCGCTGGGGTCAGCTGATGCACAACTACTCTTGTGCGGTGTTGTCACGCCATAACCAGCGTCCTCCATGCCCGCCTCCCCTCCCATCTGCTGGCTATCTGTCAGTGTTAGAGTCTTCTGCATCATCATTGACTCCTCAATATCCTTTCGAACAGCCGGATACTTGTCCTTCCTCAACCTTTCATACAATTCATTTTGCTTCATTTCACTCCTTGATTTTTTCATGCTGAGCCTCTCTTCTTTGCTGAGTGTGAAAGCCCTCTTGTGCGGGACATTAACACCTATACCCCTTGCACGACCAGGGGGCTCTCTTGTTTCCAGAGCATCGGACAGAATGTCACATGGCCCTGAGTTCATGTAGAACCATCCACGGATCTTGTAAGCCTTTAACATCACGCGATACAGTTCTTCATCATGTGAGTTTTCAAAGTAATAAGTTTCGTCATCACGCCTCCTTGCACGTGCCCGCAAGTAGTCTCTAGCGCGTTCGCCCCTGATTTCACTAAAGGCTGGTTTCCCACCCGCCGCTACTGCTTCTTTGTCCTCCTGGTCCCATATCGGTTTCATGTCGTAGTATCCTGCCACACCCATACGGTGGGGGTGTGTGTTCCTCTTCTGAAGTTCCGATTGCTTGGCACTCTTCTCAGCAAACTCTTTAGTTTCCCTGGCCCTTTTGAATTCTGCCCAGTCTACCTTTGTAATTTGGGGGTATGTGGGGATTGGGTCCTTGCCTTCACTCAAGTACTTCTTGTACAACACATGCTTCCAGTTTCTCCAAGCATCCCTAGCCTTCTTCACTGCAGTGTGTTCCACCTGCATTCTCCACTGCTCTGGAACGTTGAAGTGATCCATGATCTCCCAGACTATCCTTTGCCGTGTTTCTGTGTCAGCCTTCCGAAACCCCGGCAGATTAATGTTGAGCCTTGCCCTGCCAACAAATCCACACACACTCCTGAACCTCGTGTGTGCTTTATCTTGTTTAGTTGGAGCCCAAGACTTTAAATTGATCTCGGTTACTTCATATACACCTTTAAGCTGGTGTGTGGGCTTCCTTGGAGCGTTCCTCCGTGTCCTGACAGGAAGGGTAATTGCTGCAGCTTTATCCCGTTCAAGATTACTTGATCCCTCACCATCTGCTGAAGACCTAGGGTTGTCGGAATCAGATGAAGATACATCACCTCAAGCATGAGTGTTGTCGCTGCTACTCGGCATCTACAGAGAACACATGCGAAACTTAGGAAAAGAGGATAAGCATAAAACTAACAACTTGGTATCAAGCTGTCTAAACATGTCATGCAATAATTTAGAAAATGTACGGCTTATTTGTTAAGTTTGTGCGACTCGGGCGCCCACGATCTATAAATCGGCAGTAACTTATTGAAACAAATACAGCTTATATGTACTAGTTGGGAAGGTAGATAATGAACATATATACGCTCTCCGTTATTTTATAGCCAATTTGGGAACATACGGAACGAAATAGGAAGAGGGGTTGCAAGGAAATATGCCTCACCGCGATGGAGAGCAGTAACTAATAGGTTTCTTAATGCAAACCCGGCAGGACCACAGGAGAGGCGAGGGTTACATGATCGATATGCTCGAGGGTGGATGGCGAGCAAACAAAGACGGCGAGGCGCGGGCAGCCGCATGTTGGGAACGGCAGTGGAGGTAGGGTTGACACCGAAGAGCGGGCACACGGCCGGGGTGAGCACGCCGGCGCCGGAGAGGGTTCTGCTGTGGATCTGGGGGAGGGGGGAGCTGGCGATGGAGATTGGGTGGAATAATTGAGTGAAACACGGGCGGGCGGTGGGAGGGGGGGTGTTGGTGGCCTAGGTGAAAAGGGTGAAAAATATCCCCAGTCGCCGCGCGGAAAGGCCTATGCAAACGGTTGCCTCTAAGCGCTCGTGTGCACAAACAACATAATTTCGTTTGAAATGAAGATGTGCTAATTTTGAAATGAAGACGTGAGTTCATCATTTCACCTCTAATTTTTTCCCACGATAAGCAATCACCATTAGACCACATGTTTCATTTGCTGGCGCATTTCAGGTCTCGTGTGCTATATTTAAGACATTTTTTGGCATTTACCGTGCATTTTGGCATATAAATCAAATCCTAGCCGGAACTGTATGTGCTGATGAAAGGGATGAGGATTGCCGTTT
This sequence comes from Thinopyrum elongatum, assembly GCA_011799875.1. Lineage (NCBI taxonomy): Eukaryota > Viridiplantae > Streptophyta > Magnoliopsida > Poales > Poaceae > Thinopyrum > Thinopyrum elongatum. The sequence goes on along the minus strand of CM022297.1, from coordinate 344,624,750 downwards.
GATCTGGGAGCATCCAACGGTGCAGACGTACGATCCGTCGGGTTTGGGTTCTGGCCAATCAGAACGCACGACTCAGATTGCGCGCGCAGTAGGGGGGCATCGGCCACGGTTTGGTAGGCACACGGCTTTCGTGAGTGAACCGTGTGCTATTTGAAAATATTTACATGAACTAACAGCATATTTTTGTTTGCATGAAAACATGAGTTCATCGTTTCGCCTCCAAATTTTTTCCACGGTAAGAAATCACCATTGTACCCTATGGTTCAATTTTCTGGTGCATTTGAGGTATCGTTTGCTATATTTGAGTCCTTTGCTATAGTCGCAACTACACGTGGGCGCTAGCAAGATCATTTGTGTGTCGCTTTGGGAGTTTTCATTCATTGTTCGAGAAACGAGAGAAAAATGCGAACAGTTCGGCCGCAGGGTGCGGCCAGAGGCGTAGGCCTTGTTGGTATTTTAATTACAGGAAATGCATTTAGAGTCCGGAAATAACGAAAATCGATGTGTCACCGTGACGTGCTATCAGGATCCCATGGAAATTTTTTGGTAAAGTTTGGCACAAGTTTTGATGCTCACACCTTCCAAATCGGAGCATCTCACAAGAAGGATCATAGTTTCCAAAAGGAGACGCGACACTTCGGACTCCAATCATCGGTGACTACATCGTTCCGCCTCAATTTTTTTTTCACGGTAAACAATCACGTATATACCCTAGGTTTGATTTTCTGGCCCATTTCAGGTCCCGACTGCTATATTTAAGTCATTTTTTTGCATTTACCTTGCATTGAGTGCATATAAAATCAAAACCGTACTACAACTACATCTGGGTGTTAGTTAGCAAAGAAGGTGTACAAAATCATTTGTGTGTCGCTTTGCGAGTTTTCATCCATTGTCCGAGAAACGGGGAGAAGTTTCAAACATTTCGGCAGCGAGGTGCGGCCACCGGCATAGGCCTTGTTGGTATTTTAATTACAGGAAATGCATATAGAGTCCTGAAATAACGAAAATCGGTGTGTCACCGTGGCGTGCTCTCAGGATCCCATGGAAATTTTTTGGTAAAGTTTGTCACAAGTTTTGATGCTCACACCTTCCAAATCGGAGCATCTCACAAGAAGGATCATAGTTTCCAAAAGGAGACGCGGCACTTCGGACTCCAATCGTCGGTGACTACATCCTTCCGCCTTGAATTTTTTTTCACGGTAAACAATCATGTATATACCCTAGGTTTGATTTTCTGGCCCATTTCAGGTCCCGTCTGCTATATTTAAGTCATTTTTTTGCATTTACCTTGCATTTAGTGCATATAAAATCAAAATTGTACTACAACTACATCTGGGTGTTAGTTAGCAAAGAAGGTGTACAAATCATTTGTGTGTCGCTTTGCGAGTTTTCATCCATTGTCCGAGAAACGGGGAGAAGTTTCAAACATTTCGGCCGCGAGGTGCGGCCACCCGCGTAGGCCTAGTTGGTATTTTAATTACATGAAAGTCAGATGGAGTCTAGACATCATCAAAATCGGCGTGTGGCCGTGGCGTGCTCTCACGACCCCGTGGAAAAAAATTGGTGAAGTTTGGCACAAGTTTTAATGATCACTCCTTGCAAACCGGAGCATCTCACAAGAAGGATCATGGTTTCCAAAAGGAGACGTGTCAATTCAAACTCCAGTGGTCGGTGACTTTATCGTTTGGCCTCATAAAAATTTTCACGGTACGCAATCACCATTATACCACGGGTTTGATTTTCTAACGCATTTCAGATATTGTTTGCTATATTTAAGACATTTTTTGAATTTAACGTGCAATTTGTGGATATAAATAAAATCACAACCAGAACTGCATGTGCTGTCGAAAGGGATGAGGATTGCCGTTCTATCAAGGAGAATCCAACGGTGCAGGCGTACGATCCGTGGGGTTTGGGTTCTGGCCAATCAGAACACACGACTCAGATCGCGCGCGCTGCAGGGGGGCATCGGCCACGGTTTAGTAGGCACACGGCTTTCGTGAGTGAACCGTGTGCTATTTGAAAACATTTACATGAACTAACAGCATATTATCGTTTGAATGAAAACATGAGTTCATCGTTTCGCCTCGAATTTTTTTCCACAGTAAGAAATCATGATTGTACCCTATGGTTCGATTTTCTGGTGCATTTGAGATCTCCTTTGCTATATTTGAGTCATTTTTTGCATGTATATATACATAGTCGCAACTACACGTGGGTGTTAGCAAGATCATTTGTGTGTCACTTTGCGAGTTTTCATTCATTGTCCGAGAAACGGGAAAAAACTTCAAATAGTTTGGCCGCAGGGTGTGGATAGAGGCGTATGCCTTGTTGGTATTTTAATTACAGGAAATGCATATAGAGTCCGGAAATAACGAAAATCATTGTGTCACCGTGGCATGCTCTCACGAACGCATGGAAAAATTTGGTAAAGTTTGGCACAAGTTTTGGTGCTCGCACCTTCCATACCGGAGCATCTCACAAGAAGAATCATAGTTTCCAAAAGGAGACGCGGCACTTCGGACTCCAAATCGTCAGTGACTACATCATTCCGCCTAAAAAAAATCATGGTAAACAATCATGGATATACCCTTGGTTTGATTTTATGGCCCATTTCAGGTCTCGTCTGTTATATTTAAGTCATTCTTTGCACTTAACTTGCATTTTAGTGCATATAAAGTCAAAACCCTGCTACAACTACATGCGGGTGTTAGTTAGACTAGTCACAGTGGGTAGTAACTTAGACTAGTAACATGCATATGTTACTAGTCTATGTTATACCTCTATAGTGGGGAGTAACATATGTGTGGTTTCATGCAACACTTCATTTATTAGGTTGTGGACTCATCTTGTCTTGGTATGTGTGATGTTACAGTAACTAGCTATGTTACCACATGCCCCTATTTCCTCATTAATTACTCGCCACATCATCTGTTTTGCCTAGAGATATGTGATGTTACCACCTATGTTACTCCCACTCTGGGTAGTCTTAGCAAGGAAGGTGTACAAATCATTTGTGCGTCGCTTTGCGAGTTTTCATCGTTTGTCCGAGAAGCGGGGAGAAGTTTCAAACATTTTGGCCACGAGGTGCAGCCACCGGCGTAGGCCTAGTTGGTATTTTAATTATAGGAAATTCAGATGGAGTCCGGACATCATCAAAATCGGTGTGTGCCCGTGGCGTGCTCTCACGACCCCGTGGAAAATTTTTAGTAAAGTTTGGCACAAGTTTTGATGATCGCTCCTTCCAAACCGGAGCATCTCACAAGAAGGATCATGGTTTCCAAAAGGAGATGTGTCAATTCAAACTCCAGTGCCCGGTGACTTCATCGTTTGGCCTCATAAAAATTTCCATGGTACGCAATCACCGTTATACCACGGGTTTGATTTTCTGGCGCATTTCAGGTATCATTAGCTATATTTAAGACATTTTTTCAATTTAACGTGCATTTTGTGCATATAAATAAAATTACAACCGGAATTGCATTTGCTGTCGAAAGGGATGAGGATTGTCGTTCGATCTGGGAGCATCCAATGGTGCAGACGTACGATCCGTGGGGTTTTGGTTCTGGCCAATCAAAACGCACGACTCAGATCGCGCGCGGGGTTTGGTCGGCACATGGCTTTCATGAACGAATCGTGTGCTATTCGCAAACCAGATTGCATATCTTCTGTTCATACATACTGGAGTGAGATGAATTGAGTGTGCTACCTCTATGGTATAATAATAATAAACAGTTCATATTCATTGCCTGAGCTGACAGCATATCAAGGTCAACATATTAACGGTTCTTACATCAACAGAAAACCGGGCATAACTCACAAATTCAGTACACGCGACAGTTCTAAATTGAACGAATTAAGTTGCAGGGTAGGCATAAAAACTAGTCTTACGGCTTAATTCCCATGTACATGGGGGAACTGGGATCATTACATTGACCCCGAATGAACTTGGGTTTTTTTTGATGATTTTACGCTTCTCTATTAGAGGGGTGCGTGATCCCTTGGCTGGCAACTTAGCAAATTCATCGTACTCGTCCTCATCGGCAACATCCTCGACACCCAGTACCCTCCTCTTCCCATGCATCACTACATGGCAGTTCTTATGCAAGGGGTCTTCCGCATAGAAAATTTGGGTAGCATCGCTGGCAAGAATGAAAGGGTCCACGTGATATGCCATCATTGTCCTGTTAACACATGTCTTCCTGTAATCATCAACATTTACGTGACCAAGAGGGATCCATGTGCACCTGAATAATGCCACCTTAACTTTCACATAGTTAAGCTCCCAAATCTCTTTGATGGTTCCATAGTATACCCTTTTATCAGCTTCATCTACAGTCATGCATTCTATTCGAACAGAGCTGTTCTGATATGAGGTATTCGCATCACGTTCCTCAGTGTAGAATGTGTAGCCATTTATGTCATATGCTTGGTACGTCAACACCGTAGGTGATGGCTTTTGTGCCAACCACGTAGCAATGTCATCCATGGATCCTTGTGCCAAATGATTCTTCAGCCATTCGGCGTAGTTCTTAGTGTGCTCCTTCATCTCCACATCTGATGAATGCACCATTGGTAAGAAGCTTTGGTGTATCTCCGCCAAGTGTTCTTCGGCATAAGCGCTGAGAACTGGGCTGTTAAGCAGCACCGTCAAATGGGCTTTCTCTGCCAATTCTAAGGGTGCAGCCTTTTGCGTGCCAGCAAGGACCGGCTTACCTTTCAGCCTTCCCTCGTGGCGAGAGAGGGGCAAACCTATAGGTCTTTGTTTCATGTATTCGGTGCAAAACTCAACCACCTCCTCCGCGGTATAACCTTGTAGGATGCTTGCCTCTGGATGGTTTCGGTTCCGATAATAGCGCTTCAGTATTCCCATGAACCGCTCGAAGGGATACATGTTGCAAAGAAACATAGGACCACAATACTTTATCTCATCGACAAGGTGCACAGTGAGATGGACCATGACATCAAAGAATGACGGTGGAAAAAACATCTCTAGGTTGGACAATATTCTTGCAATATCCTCTTGCATATGATCCAACTCTTCAGGATCTACAACTTTCTGCCATAGTTGGTTGAAGAAATCACAGAGCTCAATGAGTGTGTTTCTTATATCTTTGTCCATCAGATCCCTGATGGCCACCGGGAGGATTTGTGTCAACATTATGTGGCAATCATGTGACTTCATGTGTCCCAACTTCATTTTACCTGAGCTCACATGCACGAGACTTCTGATGTTTGCGGAGTAGGAAGAGGGTGTCTTAACTGACAACAAATAGGTGAAGAACTGTGTTGCTTCTTTTGTACTGAAATTGTAACTCTAGCGAGCTTTGATGAATTTCTTATCATCTTCTGCTTCACCCTTGCGTTTTGATTGATCAGCAAGCATATCGAGCCATGCACCGTCACCATCCTTTGTTTTACCTTTAATATTGAGCAGAGTACCGAGGATGCTTTCACATACATTCTTCTCTACGTGCATGACATCGATGCAGTGACGTACACGTAGAATCTCCCAGTAAGGTAGTTTCCAGAACTCTGATTTCTTCTTAAACACTTGACCCTTGGGTGTTTGTTTCACCGTCAAAGCGTGCTTCTTGCCAAGCACAACATTAATTTGTTTAGCTATGTTGTGGACCACCTCCCCAGCATAGGGTCTTGGGCCCACATCTACCTCTGCCGTACCACCAAATTCAGCTTTCATCTTTTGGTATGGGTGATTTCTCCGTAAGAACCTACGATGACGCAAATACACGGTTTTGCGTGAGTTGGGAAGAAATCTGCTAGCTGTCCTATCCATGCATGTGACACACCCTACATCTCCCTTTGTTTTCTACCCCGATGTGTTGCCTAATGCCGGCATATCTTGAATGGTGTGCACCAGCATCGCATGTAGATCGAAAATCTCCTTTTTGTAAGCATCATAACATTTTACATCAGGCGCATCTATCCACACTGTCAGCAGTTCTTCTACCAGTAGCTGAAAGTAAATGTCGATGTCATTTCCAGGTTGCTTCGGGCCATGGATAATCATTGACATCATAATGTATTTTTTTCTTCATACACAACCAAGGAACTAGGTCAAATATGCACAGAAGCACCGGCCATGTGCTGTGATTGGTGCTCATATCGCCAAAAGGATTCATCCCGTTAGTACACTCCCCGAGCCTTATACTTCTAGGATCCTTGGCAAAGTCTTCAAACTTGTTGTCGATTAGTTCCCACTGAGCCCCATCTTTCGGGTGCCTCATATATTTATCCGCAGTTCGCTCATCATGATGCCACCGCAACCTCTTTGCCTCTCTAGGGTTTGCAAACAAACGCCTCAACCTTGGAATTAAAGGCAAGTACCAAACAACCTTGAACGGGATTCCTGTCTTGATCACATCGTCCAATTTGTACTTGTCCTTTGCTCTCCTGCTCTTGTATCATGCATGCTTGCATGTGGGACATGCACGCAAATCTTTGTACTCACCATGGTACAATCTGCAATCATTCACACAAGCGTGTATCTTCTGCACTTCAAGTTCCAATGTGCAAACAATTTTCTTTGCTTCGTTCGTGCTTCTGGGGAGCACATTATCTTCCAGAAGAATTTCTTTGAAAAGACCTAACATCTCTGTGAAGCCCTTGTTTGATAGACCGTTTGCTGCTTTAAATCTGGGAAGCGCCAGGGTGGCACTCAACTTGGAATATTTCTTTTTGCAACCTGGATACAATTCTTTCTTGGAGTCCACATCAATGGTTGGTAGATCCTTGTACCCAATCATATCCTTTTTTGGGCCCTTGAAATCTGCAATCATAGCAGCAAAATCTAGCATATCAAGATCGTCGTCATCTGCGTCGACGTCTTGGTTTTCCAGTGGGCGTTTCGGCTTTCCAGTGTTCCATTGGTTGCTTGACGCCTCTGCCCCGATGTTATATTCAACATCCATGTGACACTGACCGGGGTTTGGCATCTTGTAGCCCTGGGTATATTCATCCATGACCTGATCTTCATCGTGTCTGGTCCAACATGTATATCCATCCATGAATCCCTGAGAGAGTAAGTGCCACTGGACATCTACAATTTGACGTGACTCTGTATTGGCACAATGAGTACATGGACACAGGATGTAATCCGCATCACCAATTCTCCTCTTTGTACTTTCAGCCAAATTCATGAACTCTGTCACGCCACTGATAAAATCTGTGGTTCTCCGATTCTTCATCCATTCAGATCGTTTCATCTGCACCACACGAATGGTAATTAAAAACAAAACAACAACATTAATACACAGATTAACTGATGCCCAAAGATGTGTGCATAAATCACAAGGATTAATTTTCATAATTACTGAGGGCACTCCATATTGTTATCCAGACGTGCAATGACAAAAATTAATGGCCAGTCAATTTACACGCAGAGTACTACAGCACTACCCTTAGGAATTGAATACCTTAATTAAGCCACTCACGAAAAGAATACCTTAATTAATTAGCCGCGCGGTGACCTCCACCCAACAGGCAGAGAAGCACGATGCGGCAGCACGCTGATACAGCAGGGTCGAGGAGCAAAGCTTAGTGCGGCTGCCGTCTGAAGTTCGACCTCCACTATCCCGCCATCGACCGCGATGGATGTGCTCCAATCACGCCGTCGCCGACCTCGATGGTTGAGCTCCTCCTATCTCCTGCCGCAGACCGAGGATTGACCTCCTATGACGCCGTCACCGCCCACCGACCGAGGATTGACCTCTTATCCGGTAGCCGCTGCCTAGGCCGTCGCCGCTACCATCTCTATCTGCAGAGTGGCTGTTTTATTTTTTGACGGATATCCGCAGAGCGGCTGTTTACACGGTATCACTATAACTCAATTATATGTACCGGGTAGTACATCACATACAGTTATGTCATGGCAACCGTGTCTCACCTACGTTGTCTTCTCACACGGTTTGGTGTGGAAATTGTGTGTGAAGTTATAATACCTAACACAAACGACATGTATAAACAGTGTGACGTATATAACATATAGTGCCATAAGTAGTTCCCGACTGTTAGCTTATCCCCACAGTTTCCCCATTTCCCCCAAATCCCTAGATAGCCTCCAAATTCCCTCGTGTGGCGCTGACATTGGGGGAATGCGGACGAGTGGTGCTGATGGTTTCGGTGCGGCTACTCCTGCTCGTATCACCGCTATCGGCAGTGCCGCCACGACGGCGGTCGCCACCGAGCACTTGCCTAAGGTCATCAGAAGGCAGGTGTACTATGGATCCGAATTGCCCTGTCAGGTTCCAATCTATCCCGATCTTTTTTAGCATGTCCAAAGTAGCTCCTTGCTGAATCCGTCCTGAATGACCCCCCCAGGAAAGCGATCTGCCGCCGGATCCGGGGCATGACTCCAGACTCCCGCAACACGAGTTCGACTCCGAGTTTTGCGCCACCGAGAAGTACCAAAAGATGAGTTGTGTGCACGGGCACACTCCCGCTCGACGTGTATGCACGGAGGGATTCGACATTGGGAGGCGGTTTCTTAGTTGCCCCTTAGAGGTTAGTGCTAAGTTCATCATTTTACTTGTGTTAATGCCACCGCTTATCCTAAATACTATTTAACATTGGCAGGGATATGAGGCTTGTGCCTTTGTTAACTGGCTGGATGAAGAATGGCATGGCAGGGCTCGAAGTGTTATCACCAAGCTCACAGAAGATAACATAAAGCTGAAGAAGAAACTGGCTGATCTGGAATGTACAATCAGTACGATGAAGCAAGAAAGAATCAATCACAGGCAACAGATGAAAGCAAGAGACAAGAAGGAACTAGCATGTGTAGTTGTGGTTGTCGCATTAGCCATGTTCTATGCGCTGTTTGCAATGATGATTAGGGGTTTTGTTTGACAATATTGCTAAAGCACATCTAGATGTGCTCTAAGTAATGGACATCTAGGTCCTATGCCATTGATGTTACGCGAAGATTCATGCAGATATTTTCCTTTGTCTTTTTTTCTTTTCCTTTGTAGTTTGATTATTACTGGCTTCATCAATAAGAAGAGCTCAATGTATTGCTTGCCAACTGTCCTACTCCGTTCGTACCGGTACCGGTGCATAATCCCAAAACTCGTTCCTTGTTTTTGTCCTGAAAAAAGAAATCTGCCAATAGGAGTCCTGCCGGGGCCGGGACACGATATCCCAGAAATTTAACCCCTCGTGTTACCACCAGCCCAGGATTACTGTTACTGGTGGACACGTCCTTGTTACAGATTACCAAGCTATTACAAGAATTGGATACAAGACCATAAAGGTCTAATGATACAACAGTGATTCCGGTGGTGGATGACGGAAATGACTCGTGGTTCTTCAACGTCGATGGGGCTCCATTCCCACAGGAACAGCTGATCCGGATAATTCCTATCCCACATGGCTGCCATCCTAGGCTCCGCACGGACATCGCTGTTGTACTCCTTGTAGAAATCCTGACCTGGCCAAGTAAATAGCCAAGGACAAGCCTGTGAGTACGTTTGAATGTACTCGCAAACATCATGAACAGATGATATACCGAATGCAGCAGATATTATGTGATCAAGTTGAATTAAAAATTATATGCGTATGCTCATGATGGACTTAAAGGCATGCTGTGAGGAATTAAATCATGGCATGATAACATATTAGCATGTGCAAATAACTGGATATATAAAAATATTATTGATAAACAAGGAAAGTTAAAGGAAAATAAAATAAAGGAAATGCCGGTCGGATGTCTAAAATGACACCATGGTAGGTCTTGAAGAGAAATGCCAAACAGGTGTCTAAAAGAGAAATCGGACGAGACAGGACCATCCGAGAACTCAGGCGACGCCACGAGAGGTCTTGAAAAGAAATGCCAGTCGGGTGTCCACAAGAGTAGTGGCGGGATAAACCGCCTGTTAACTCGAGAGACGCCACGAGAGGTCTTGAAAATAAAATTGAGTGCCCGGGGTAGTCTAGCCAGCCCCTGAGACACTCAGGAAAAATTCAAAATAAGAGAAACGGGTTAGTCCTCAATATTATGCATAACCATATAATATTAATATGCATAGAATAAATACTCATGGTAGCATCAGGTTGACAATAATTATCTTGCAAAATAATTCAGGCTCAATTTAAATATTTTCCTCCGAAGACCGACGCTAAGACCGACACTTGACCAACCCAGACTGTAGCCCTTAACCGCGGACACGGCTATTCAAATAGGTTTAAACTCTGCAGAGGGTGTACTCTTTACCCACAAGTAAAGGATTTCTTTAGTCAGTACCGTGACACCGACTAATTCCTTTTACGGTCTTTGGGTTGAAAACACACCTAACCAGCACACACCAGATTATCTTTCCGGATGCCAGGAATCACCCAAAGCATCGTTCAAGAAAAACTTTAAGACGGAGAGACCAACGTCCTACATGGGATCACTATTAATACGCGCGGATTACAAGGGGTGCCCCCCTCTCAGTCACAACTGGAAACACCCATGCCCCCTGACCCGATGACAGGATTTAGTCCACCAACATGGAAACCCTCATCGTAGCCCTCTATGTGGTGTGTGCACGGAAAGGGGTTAACAACTTACTGAACCATACCCCACCTGTGGCAGGGACAAGCGGCAGCACGAATCAAGTATGGGGGTTACCGGAACAAGACTCGATCTACGGTCGACTCAGGAGGTACAAGTTTTCCTGCAGTGGTTAGCACAATATATTCCTTGGTGATACCCAATAGCATCACCACCCGGCATGTCCCGACATGCCCTTACTGATCATTCTCGTCACCACGAGAAATTTCAGTCTCACGGTCACTTTACTCGTGACTGATTCTTTCCTGCAATTCAGTACGGACCGGCACAGGCATATGTGACATAAGAAAAATAGCCATGCTTACTCTTACTTCAAGCCTAAATGAAGGTAAAATATTTCATGGGGTCATGCATGCATAACTATCAATATGCCAACTTTATATGAACTCAACATAATCATGGTGCAAATATTAACTATGCAATCCACCATATCAAGTGTTCAAGATGCTTGCCTTTAGTATGCAGAGATGTTGGTTGCACTCAAAAAGTTTGAAAACTTTATCTTCCCTCCATTTCCTATTTTCAAAAATATTTGAATTACCACATATAGCAAAAACAGTGCCAAAAATTGTTTGGAATATTTTTGAAATAAATACTAAAATAAACTAGATGAAAAATTAGAAATACCAGAAAAATAATCAAATTATTTGGAGTTAATATGAATTACTTATGGAATTTGTAAGTTGAAATAAATGATTAATTGAACCATTTAATTGATCTAGTGGAGATAAAGCTTAGGAAAAATGTTCACCTAATCTAGAAAAATAGAGCATAATTTTATAAGACTGTAGAAATTTGAATCACTGGATTTGTATTTGAAATGGTCACTGAGGAATTATTTGAGATATACTGGGAAAAGAAAATAGGAAAAAGCAGAAGTGTGCCCTGAGCGGTTTTTAGCTGTCTGGTGCTACTGGGCCGAGCCCAGCCGCTCGGCCGCGCAGGAGGATGCCGACGTCGAAGGCGCACAGCTAAGGATACGCCTTCCTCGCGCGGAAACGGCTCCGAATGGAACCCGTCTCCTCTTAAACGGCTTAGTTGGCAGGGGCTGAGTGACTGACAGTGGGTCCCACCGGGCCCACCTGTCATGTTTGACTGGTCCGCCAGCGTCGTCTTCCCGCGACAGAGCAGAGCGGCGCTCCGGCGATCCTCGCTGGCGAACGGCGGCACCATTCGGGAAGCCAAGCATATGAGCGTGCTCAGGGGGTCGAGGCGAACCTCTGTGTACCCGTCTTGGACTCCGGGGTGGATGGGGGCGACGGCGGTGAGCTTCCCGGCGGATGACAGCATCGGACGAAAGAGGAACTCCGTCCACGAGCTCCGTTTGGTGAAATTGATGGATGGGATGGTCTTGCAAGTGTTCCAGGATGTGTGTGGTGGGGAAAAATGCAAGGGGGAGGCATCGTTCGCGTCGGAATCAACCGAGTGGTGGCGGCGGTGGTTTCGGCCGGAGACGGGGAAGAAGGGAGCTCTCGGTCGGTTGGATGCTCCAAGAGGCCTGCAGAGGGGAAGGGAGTGATGATGAGGAGTTGAGTGAGCTCAGGAGCCCTTTATATAGCCAGAGAGGGTCAGCTCCGTGGCTTCCAGAAGATGGCCGAGGTGGCCGTCACCATTACTGCGCCGAAATGGTAGTTGCAGGGACGGCGCGACGTGGACAAGCTTCTGAGCGAGTCCACCGTCCAGGAAGTGAGCTGGCTGGCTCGGGGAAGTGCTGGGTAGCGTGGACGGTGCCATCCCCGAGTGGATCGTGGCGGCGGCCATTAATGGCAAGCGAGGACGGTGGCGAGGCCGTTGATGGACGGCGGGGTTCGGTGAGGATGGTGACGGCTTGCAGTGATGGAGGGGCGCGCTGGCTGGCTCGGATTGGAGCCACGCGTCCTGGGTTGTGGCGTAGCCGAGACGGCAGCCATGGGCGGCGGCGCTGGACGGTGCAGGGTGGTGCTAGGAGACAACGGGAGGTGTCGGCGGGCTCCGTGGCTTCCCCGTGAAGCTATCTGGGTGGCTTGCGCGCGAGTAGGGTCAGCAGAGGGAGTGGCAGAAGCTCGATGCCAATGGTGCCATACACGCACTCTGGCCGCGCACGGGACATGCACTCCAGGTGCTCGGGCAAATGCCAATGCATGTTAGGCTGCTCCAAATGAGCTAATTTTTGGTATGACGATGCTGAGAAGGTTGGCAAGGCTACTGGACATGTTTGTTTGACCAGAGGAGCAATATCCTAATGTAGTTTAAGGAGGTTGCCAAATTCTGTCATGCTCATGATGTGCTCGACAGAATGTTAGGGCCATCTAGGAAGCTTTTCTGGGCATGAAAATTTCCAGGATGGTGTCTCCTTAGATGAGTAAAATGATGGTGTGCTTGGTTTGGCAGAATGCAAAACTTGCTAGTGCAAGTTTGGGGGAATTTCATTTCTGGACAGAAATTACAGAGGAATATTTAGTGAACTAAAATGATTCCAATGGAGCTGAAATTTTGTACTTAAGGGTTTGGTTGGAAGGACAATAAGTGGGAAAAATTTCAGGATTTTTGGAGCAAGGAAAATAGAGGTTGCAGTAGAAACTCAAATTCATGACAGAATTGAGAAGAGGTTGTTTCACTCAAAATTTTCAAAACAGCATGTAGGGTTTTTGCATAAAAGTGATATATAGGCATCACATGACCTCCCACAATTTTTGTGGAATTTTAAAAACAATTATTTAAAATAGTTGTAGTGCAACAGAGGCATTTAAAATATAGAAATAGCTATTAAAAGAATTGTTTAGAGGCAAATTTTATTTTGAAAATAATTCTTACTGTTATTAAACTATAATTGAAATGTTTTAATAGAACTACCAAAGCCACAATATTATTTCCAAAAATTGCTATATGGAGGGAAGATTTTTGAAAAACAGAAATAGAAAATGGTTCTGAAATTAATAAAAGACCTAGCAAAAATTCAAAATTTTAATTCTGGCCAAATTTTATTTAGTAAAAACATGATTAAATTTTTGGGGTGTTACAAGTCCTGCGGCTAGTATGCATTCAATGACTTCAGACTACTTAGCATAACATGCATGCAATGGTCAATTCTCTGCACGCAATGGTATTGATTACCAAATACCAATCATCAAGTTCTCTCGTTTTCCCCCACCTAGGTTGCCGGTACGGAGGGAGTAGAAGTAGTACGAAAAATGCTTGTTTCATATTTGGACGCTCCAACGCGTGTGCGTAATTAATTATCACATTGAGAACTACGCAGCCCCGGGAATTTGGAGCGACTGGGTACAAATAATTGTGGTTGATTATATCAGCGGTTAGATAATACGTCAACCCCCACTTCAATTGGCATTCCTCTTCTCTGCATACCCTGCTTAAGTGTCCACCATCTTCATCGTCCCCGGTAGACCGCGCTACACACTTGCACACACTCTGCAATCTCGCTTTCTCACGGTTTTTATACGACCGCATCCATGTCGAGCGACTGCGAGGACGACAGTTCTGCCAGCAGTCTGGCGCCCGATGATAGGTCAACATCGGAATCATCCCGCTCGTCTTCCATGAGTTCGGCGTCGAGCCCAGACCTCGATTATATCCGGATCATGGAAGGGACGCCGCCTCCGGAGTCGTCAGATGACAACCATACGGACAAGGAGCTATCAGAGGACGAAGAAGAGGACGACGATGATGAGGAGGAGGAATGGTCGAACAAGGAGGAGGAGGACGACGACAGCAACGACGATGACGACGGCGGCGGCAATGAAAAGCCAATGGTCAGCGGCAAGAAGCGTCCTCGCCAAGACGATGTCGCGGGGCCATCCAACAACAACAACAAGAAGAAGAAGGACTAAATTAAGCAGACTGTATATATCGCTATTTCCGTTCGCTCATATTAATTGGTTATCTCTGTTTATCCCTTCAATCTCATCGCAGACAGTTAGTAATACATATTCGACAGAGATCTTCTACATTATCGCCCACAGGCTGGTTTCTTGAACTGTGTGCCCTGACGAGCACACAATTCACAAAAAAAGACCGTATGGGCTGTCTATAATGATCGCACACAATTCTGATTACTGACCTGTTTGCCGGGTATCACACACATCTTGTTACGCCAAATCGTTTGTGTTCAACTCGATCATCGCAAACGGTTCACCAGAGCGTATATCGCACACACCTGGATCTGGCTGCCTGTTTCTGTTGTTCTATCTCATCGCAAACAGTTCGTATGAATCAACTGTATGCCCAACATTGCACACCCAACTAAAATCGGAACCGTGTTTGATGTATCCTTCATCGCAAACGTTTTGCATCTTTTTTGACAGTTTTTTTACATCATCATTTGCGATTAATGCATCGCACACAGTTTCGTCAAAGGGTCTCTGATCGTAGTGTCGCGTTAGCAGCATCCTGCAGTAGTGCTAAATGCTTAGTATAGGATGCTAGTAGTTCATCAGTGGCCCTACATTCTTGTCTGTCTGCCACGCTATACTATCGGGCCGTGATCACTCGGTAGTTGATCACGGGTATATACTATATACATATTATACATGATACATGTTGTGCCTAAAGTCGGGTCGGCTCGTAGAGTACCCGCGAGTGATTCACGGACTGGGGGCTGAAAGGACATGTTTCCCGACGGCCCTCTGAGTGGATCTTTGTGGAGGAGCGACAGGGCAGGTTGAGACACCTAGGAGAGAGGTGGGCCTGGTCACTGGTCGTTGTCCGCGGTTATTTCATAATAACATGCTTAACGAGATTTGGATATTTGATCTGAGTTGGTCTTTTGGCCTATACACATTAACCTACTACGCGGGGACATTTATGGGCACTCGACGTCGTAGTATCAGCCGAAGCTCTTCAGACATCAGCGACTGAGTGGCCCGCGCCAGATTGGACTAGAATGCCTGCGCATGTATAAGGGGGCTAGGTCTGCTTCCGGCCGCGTTTGCAATGTGCAGGAGTGCAAAGGGCGATGGGCCCAAGACCCCTGCGCGCTTAGGATGTAGACCGATGTGCTTGCCTCTCTGTTGAGTCTTGGTAGGGCTGCGACGTGTTGATCTTCTGATGCCGGGTATGACCCAGGAAAGTGTGCCCGGCCAGAGTGATCGTGCATGTTGGGCAATGTGGTGCACCCCTACAGGGAAGTTGAACTATTCGAATAATCGTGTCCATGGTAATAGGGCGCTTGGAGTTGTATTCCGACCTCTGACAACTAGAACTGGATACTTAATAAAACACACCCAGATAAGTTCCAGAGACAACCCGGTGATCGTTTTCCCACAGGGCGACGAGGGGAGGATCGCCAGGTAGGATTATGCTATACGTTGTTACTTGTTACTATACCATCTACTCTCTTCTACTGCTTCAAGATGGAGGCTGCCAGAAGCGTAGTCTTCGATAGGGCTAGCTTCTCCCCCTCTTATTCTGACATTCTGCAGTTTAGTCCACAGATACTACCCCCTTTGTTGATACCGATGCATATGTAGTGTAGATCTGATGTAAGTCTTGCGAGTACTTTGGATTAGTACTCATGGTTGCTTTGCTCCCTCTTTTCCCCCTATATACCCGGTTGCTGCGATTAGATGGTGGAGTCCAGGAGCCAGCTGCCGCCACCGACGATGACTTCTACTACGCCGACGAAGCCTACTACTACGTGCAGACCGCCGATGACCAAGAGTAGTTTAGGAGGATCCCAGGCAGGCGGCCTGCGCCTCTTCGATCTATATCCATGTTTGTGCTAGCCATCTTATGGCACCTTGTTTAACTTTATGTCTGTACTCAGTTATTGTTGCTTCCGCTGACTCAATTATGATCGATCATTTGTATTCGAGCCCTCGAGGCCCCTGGCTTGTAATATGAAGCTTGTATGACTTAATTTGTGTTTAGAGTTGTGTTGTGATATCTTTCCGTGAGTCCCTGATCTTGATCGTACATGTTTGCGTGTAAGATTAGTGTACAATTGAATCAGGGGCGTCACAAGTTGGTATCAGAGCCGACTGCCTGTAGGAACCCCCCTTCCAAACTCCTTGCCCAAAGTCGAGTCTAGTCATTGCAAAACGTTTACTAACATGGCTGTGTGGCTTACGGGCGCACGTCGCCATTGGGTGGTATTAGGAACTTTTACTCCTTGTCTATACTCTGGGACTGTGATCTCTCTTCTATTCAGGTTAAATGAATTTACTAACTCTAACTCGAGGTTCTCGTAACTACTTCCTCTCAGAGATCCCCTCATTCCAGATGATCGCCTGCTTCACCAGAAGATTCTAAAGATACTTTGCAATATTCTCTCGAGAACTGGTGCTCATCGCTTTCGCAACTCCCTTCCACCGTCAATCCTATGGATAACTACATATCCTTGCCATTCATACATTCGATGCCAGTTGCTCTTGTTATTACCAGATGCCCCGAAATACTCTTCGTTGTTCCAAGAGTACTTTGTGCCTACTGCCTTACAGTTCCTTGTCACCTGACTACACTTATGAATAACCTACGGATAATTCGTCACCCTTACTGGGGATTTGTTCATCCCCAGTTGTTCATGTGTTTCACAAAAGTCTTCAAAATACTATTCGATCTTCCGAAAATCTTCAGCAGCCTATTGCTCTTGAAATTTTTGCTTGCTTGCATTATGGTTAATCCCATAAGTCTAGTAATCTTATTGACATCCTTTGTCACTATCATTTTGAGTCCATTGATTCAATATGTTGCGGATGCTCACAATCCTCAGGCGAATCCTAGAATTCATCCTTCCAGCTCAGACATCATTTTGAACAGGAGCTGGTTCTCGACCAATCAAATTGCCGTCAATTGTACCCCTAAGTCTATTCAACTTATCCATCCTTAATCAGAGTGTTTTCTTCTGATCCCTTGATTTGGAAATCATAATTCCTTTGCATTTGAGCTTTGAATTAGTCAGTTGTTTCTACAATATGACCTTGCATTCCTTCTTCTTTTGGCTGAGTACCAATGCTCACATCAGATCCCTTGTGGACCACCAGATCCTTTGTTGGATTTTATCCGACAGCGACCTTCATATTCAATAACCTTGTGAGCCTTTCCTCGGATACATAATGCCTTTGGTAAATTGTATCCTCTGCTTTCTCAACCATGCTCTGCTTTCGAGCTTGTATAACTTACTCCTAAAGTTTGCGTTATATGTACCTAAGAGGCCCCGATGGGTTGAACCGATGACTTCCCTAACCTGTGTGAACTCGAAAGTTATGCGGGTTATACTCTACTGGCTTTTCGTCAGATAAAATTTCAATGCTACAACTTCTTTGAAAGCGAGAAGTGAATGACAAGTTGTGCATTGGAGAAGTGGGAGTCAACCTTGAACTTTGCATTCATGCCCATGGACACGATGCATATCTTATCATGGAAGCTTCTCGTAAAAATAATTATCCCCTTGTTATAAGTTCATCTTGTATCTGTGGTTTGATCATATACAAATGTGGTTCCGACCAAATTGTTCTCCTTCGATTCCATTTCTTAGCAAGTTAAAGCACTTGTCTTTTGCAGATTAGTGCATCTCCGCAACCTCTATTTTGATCTTCCTTCGAGTATTGCCCTCCGGCATCTCGAGTATAACAAAGAACTGTGTTTCTTACTATGAGTCTTCATCTAGTATTGCTTCTCATCGATTTCAGATTTTCCCCCAGTTCGGAGTTATTATTCACTCGAGGACACCGATAAGTGAATCAATTCCATACTCCGATTCAATAACTCTAAGTAATTTTCATTGATTACGAGTTTAATAATCCTTCAAGTCATTCCTAGCCTGATCGGCTATATCATTATCATGCTAAATTTTAACTGTGCTACCTGGTCCTTCTTCCTGGAGCACAATTTTCGATGATGAGTTAAGCCTACGTCGATTTTCCTCATCATAACATTTTGCCTTGAACAACAAGTTTGATTTCGAGTTTGTGTCGTACCCGTGGTTCCAATAACCTTTCGCTTCATCATTCCTTTGACTTGATGTCATCACCGATCGATTACATCTTCATGAAATCTCTCGACAATTGTGTCATGATCATCATCAACAATCTGAGCTCTTCCTGGATATCAATCGAATTCATGATGAGAAATACCATCCTTACCCCCTCGATGATTGTGTTATCATCAATAACATTATTGCCTTCCCTCCAACACAAACTTGTTCATGATTTGTGTTGTACCTCGAGTTCCTTGTTATTCAGCTTATGTTACGTTCTACCTTGGAGTATTACCATCTTTCGTGTCAAGAATGTCGTGAGATTTTTCACCACCCCTTAAGAATTCTTGATACAGGTGATACTTATCGTCATTACCATTCTTTTCTTGGTCCCTGTGTTGCTTCTAACCGGAATACTGACAATTGAACTATGATGTGTGAATTCAAAACTTCTAGAAACCCTATTTCTTTGAAGTGAATGGTCGATAGTTTCATTCTAAGTATTTTGGATATTGAATCACCATTCTAACATTGATCATGCTACTTGGTCCATGTTTCTAGGTGCACTTTCGTTCGATGTTTAATTGTGGATGTTCTCCTCGAACATACTTCATTATATACTTTGGTATACAATGATATCACCTTGTTCACTTAATTGTGAAAATCCATGCTATGGGAATCTCGATGAATTGTTGCTAAGCCCGTCGGCCACATCCTCATCTTTCCCTTGCTGAAATTGTATGCCTTAATTTATAAGTTGTTTCTGATGGATCCTTTGTGAATCCAAAGTCTGACTTTTACCTGATGACCCTGTCAATGCCATCCCGAAGCATGACTGTGGTACTCAAACATCAACAAGAACTTTGGAAGCATACTGTTAAATGTTTCTTGATAAATTATCCAAACACCATTGTATGGGTAACATCATGAGTTTCCTCGCCCCTTTTCCCTAGATGGTTATCTACTTGTAGTCCTGTCATGATTATTCCGCTCAGCTTGCTCTTGTGAAGGAGATACACCTAATACTCGTGTATACACATTTTCCTTTCCATTGTTCTGTTTAATCTGATAATCACATTTTCCTTTCCATTGTTTTGTTAACCCTTCTTTTGATCTATATAAAATAAGCAGTAGTAAATCCCTGCTTATTTAAACACTTCGGTGTACAACTCCGTTAGTAAGACCCTGTTACTATTGTTGATGACATTTCGGTAACCACCGATGGACGAGAACTTTGCCTATTGGTCCGGCTCATTTCAACAAGCAGAAAAATGGTTCTCTTCGTCCCTCGCCCTTGGTACCAACATTGTTTCCAACATAACTGATAGGATATCCTCTGACATACCTTGATGTCATAACCGTACAAGGTGTCATCACTCTTCCCACTTTTAACCCACATGGTGGGCCCATAATCCATAGTTCCATAGGACTGAAACCTGACTCTCCTGTATATCCCTATTTCCAAAGTTATTCATCACGCTTGGCTTCGTATGTAAATCACGAGCCACCTTCTTAGAGATGATCTACTCTAGTATCAAACACAATATTTTTCGTTGCTCTGAACTCCTTACACGCACGGTTTCAGGCTTCAAACGATTGTCTATCTGCTTGAAACTTCTTACTGTGCCTTCTTACTTTGCTCTCAATATTTTCTTAAGTTTCAATTCAAGAGATACTTTCTGCCACCTTCCCTGAGTTATCTACCAGATAAGCAACCTTGTAGAGGTACGTTCTTCTGAAGTCACGCCTTATCATTTTGCATAAGTACGATGGAGTTCCTGAAGAAAGGATGACGACTTCATCATTATGACCTGAAGCAGAGAAGTGAAGACGTCAACGGAAGGGATCGATTTCTTCAAGAAGAGCAACCCAGAACGAAAAGATCCGTTAGAATTTTGTAACCATAACTTTTCCCGTTACTCCGCCTCTTAAATCTCGGGACGAGGTTTCTTGTAGTGGAGGAGATTTGTAACACCCCAGTGTCATGCTACAGTGATTTCACCCTAATGATGCCATGTCATCATAATTAATCTTGCTAAACTTCACTTGATCAGAACCCAGTTCAAATTCAAAATTAAAATAAAGCCATAAAAAATATTTCTTTAAACACCTAAACAAAAATGTTTAGAATATGCCATAAAATCCCCAAGTATTTGTAAAAATAATGTAAACTCCTTTTGGATACCCAAATTGCCCCTGGAAATTATTTTGTGGAACAACAGCACTTAACCATCCCATTTAAATTCAAGCATGATTTAAATGAACTCCAAATAACCCCAAACTTTTTGTGCAACCTAGTAATGTTGTGCTTGAATTATGTGCAAGGTATCACATTTTATAAACTTCATTTAGTGTGAAAGGAATTATAAAATAGAAACAAATAAAAAAATAGAAAAAACAAAATAATAAAACCAAAAAAAAGGAAAGCCTTCCCCCTAGGCCTTGGCCCAGCCGGCCACCAGGCTGGCCCACCTAACCTCCCGTCATCCCCTTCCTCTGTTCACCTCAACCCCCGTGGACACAGAACGATCATCCACGGCGCCGATGGCCACGGGGCGGCCATCCCCGACGACTACATGGCACCTTCGACGCCCCTCGTTCCCTCGGAAAACCCTAGGCGCCCCCACTCTCCCCCTCTTCCCCAGATCCGCGTCCTCCTCCTTCCCTGAGCACGACCGCCGAATGCCGCCTTTCGATCCGCCGTCGCCCCGCACTCCGGTGCCTCCCCGACCCCCCTCAAACCTTGCCCCGGCTCTATGAGCTCCTTGCTCGTTTTTTCACTTCCCCCGTCGAACCCATCTCTGAAGGCCGCTGTAGCCACTACGCCGGAGCTCTCAGTGAGCTTGTGCTCACTGTGCCGATGCCCGTGCTCCCGCCGCGCCCAGGCCGCGCCCCACACGACCCATCCAGGCCCTCGTGCGCACGCGCCTGCGCATAGCCGCGCCGCGCCCTCCCCCGCTGACACCCGTTGTCGGTGGCAAAACCGGCAGACCTCGGGGTAGGGGGTCCCGAGCTGTGGATTCTCGGATCAATGGTAACAAGAACGAGGGACACGATGTTTTACCCAGGTTCGGGCCCTCTTGATGGAGGTAAAACCCTACGTCCTGCTCTTGTTTATATTGATGATGGGGTATCGAGTACAGAGTTGATCTACCTCGAGATCACGAGTTGTGGTCTAAACCCTAATGATATGATGGATGTCATAATGATCTTGCCTGTCCCTATCGACTAGCCTGGCCTCGGCTTATATAATGTACCGGAGACCTAGGATAACAAGAGTCCTAGTCGGCTACATTGGTGGATTGGAGTCCTTGTCTTGATCACCAAGTCTTGTGGAATCTTCCTTGTATGCGGGATGGGCTACCCGATGTGATCCATGAGAGAACCGCCATGGGGGTCCTCGGCCCGATCCAGCTGGTCGGGAGATGACGTGGTGAGTACCCCCTAGTCCAGGACACCGTCAGTAGCCCCCTGAACCGGTCTTCAAGTTGGGGACGCTCCTCGATTCTTCTGAACTGTTCTTCATCTTCGGTCGTCGGTCTTGAAAACTGGTTCAACAAATCTTCCCATCTTCGATCTTGAGGATTGCCGAGCTAAATCCGAAGAGTTTACACGTCGGGCATCCGAGGAGCCCTTTAAGTTTTCAGCCTTTATCAATGCCTTGTTATTTTTACGCGACACCTCGGGTTTGAAGTGTTTCCCGTGCGGCGGTGTCCTCTCGCGTCCGAGCTCCAACGCCGGACTGCATCCGAGTTGTCATTTTGCAGCCGAGCTCCAACGCCTAACTGTATCCAAGCTCCAATGGCGGACTGTATCTGAGGTGTCATAGATCACCTTGGTTCGAAAAAGTCGAAGGAGTTTAGCCGAGCTTGATGCCGAAAATGCCCTCTATGGAGCCAACCATTTGTATCCAAGCTTTATGCCGAACTGCTTCCGAGTTATCTTCTTGCAGCCGAGCTCCAACGCCGGTCTGCATCCGAAGTGTCATAGACTACCTCGGTCTTGAAAAAGTTGAAAGAATTCAGCCGAGCTTAATTCGGAACCGCTCTCTAGGGAGCCAACCAATTGCATCCGAGCTTTATGCCGGACTGCTTCCGAAGTGGTGCAATTTCTTCTCTGCCGAGATATATAGCAAGTAGCCCTCAAGGTGTGTGTGTGTCGGCCTAAAATCCGAGATACACCTGAAGGAAAACATGAAACCACTGATCCCAGTAGCCCCCGAGGCCCAGGTCGATTTGCGAAGTCGGCCTGAGGATCAACTCCTAGCTCGGCAGCATACGTAGGAATAGAAACATAGTGTAATATATAAGAGGAGATAGTGATCGGCAGACAGGCCCTTGAGAGAGGGTCTTTGAGAAGTCACCGTAATATATTAGCTTGATGCCGGATAGGTCCCAGATGGTACCAATTGTTGTCCGAAGACGCATTTGCCCATAGCTCGGTCAAGCCGAACACTGGGCACTTTGAATTTTCTGCATTGAATAGGCAATGCAGTAGCCCCCGAGCCACTGGTCAGGTGGCAACACCAGATCAGGGGATCGATGTACCCCGTTAATGGATTTTAAGTGAGAAGCGCGAAGCCAGTAGTCCCCGAGCCGTAATTTGGGCAAGGGTGGCCGAATTAAGGATCAATATCCGGAGTAAATTGACTTTAATCACAATTTAAGTGTAATGATTCTATGTATCCAAGTACTTTACATCATGAATGCTCGGATCCGCATTGTACAACACTTTGTTGACCGACCATCGGCTTCAACCTCCTCGGCCAGTAGCCGGGGGGTGTTTGTCCTACTTTATATAGCCTTTATGAGGGCAAAGATTTACGACAAACAAGGCAATCCGGTCATACGGTTTTATAAACAAAGGTACACGGAGAGATATGTTATATTACTTTTTAATGTAAGAAACGTCTTCTGAGAAAAATATTTCCTTTATAGGTTCCTTTTCTCAGGCTATCATGTTGACCATGATCGTGAAACCTCAACTCCAATCAAATGTGGGAGGAAAATATTGAGGATGTAGTTCGGGGAAAGTTCCCAAACTCTGTGGTCTTTAGTGAACCTAAATTTTCACTTCCGGCATTGCCGACCAATTATATCCTTTAAGATGGCTAGCTTTCGGCTTTACCCAGTCTGAGGTACTAACCCAGATGACCCGGTAGTAACAATCACAGAGGTGCTCCCTTTACCGCCTAGCCGAACAATCGGGAACGTAGGGGTAAGCACAGGAGCTAGGCAACCCAGCTTGGCCAAAATCTTAAGTCAAATTGATGCATATTTATGGCTTTATAATGATAATTACGAAAGGCAGCACTCGTATATTGAATACAAACGCTGATGATATATATTTTTATTTTGACTCCGTTGCGACCGTTTATAATCTGAAAGTGGCCCATCGTCGGCTTCTACCCCTTTGTAGATGCTACGCAGGGTGTTTCCGTACTAACAAGACAACCCTTAGCCGACGTCTCGGGGCCCGGAGGCGGTTGTGTTAGCGGAAACAAGGCAATTAGATATCTAGGCTTTATAACTTTCACTTAGTCATAGGAGCTTAAAGTTGAGAGGCCAGTTACTAGCCCCCGGTTAGTGTTTGGCACTGACCGAAATCTAGCCATTAACACTTTGGCCGATGTTATGAAAGGCCCATCATTTAACACGGGGTAATCGCTATCGATCTGTAGTTTGACACCATCATCGGATTGCTGACCAATTTACGCCCATTGTGGCAGTCAGTTTTCGGCTTTCTCCACTGAGGCGCTTAACCATTCGAGCTGGAAGCACAATCGCAGTGGTTCTCCCTTTGCACACCTAGCCGACCAAAGCGGAACACAGGAGGCATGCACGGGAGCCGGGCACCCCAACTATTGACCGAAGACACAATTCAAAACTGATGCATATAATGCAATATCTGAGAATGTTTTGACGAGGAGTCCATGGAGTACCTAGGCTTTTGGTGGGTTCGGCTCTAGTCATAATCCGCGTTGATATTGCCGAAGCTTTAAAGGTGTCCGGCATTGTACTGTGAGACTTATGCTAGAAACACACAAATAGGTTAAAAGTGCCATAAGCTTGGAAAACCAAAAAAACTTTAGTAAAAACTTTACGTCCGAACTAAAACAAGTTTTTTGTGCCAATCCGGAATTGGTCTAAATTTTTTTGTGTGCTTCTGTCGTGCTTTAACATGACACATCCGATCTCTAAACTTCAAGTAGGTCAGCCTTCGGCTTCAACCTCCTTATCCCGAAGGCGGAGTGCTTCTCCAGGGCCAGTTTAGCGAACTAAACTCGAGCGGCTTTAGGGAGAAACCAGGCTATCCGGCTATTGACCACAAACTCAAGTCGAGAAAGGAGTGGTAGAAAAAGACTTTGCAATGACTAAGTAGAAAACACTTATTATAAAAGGGCTCGTATACATTTTAAGAGCCCCCAGTTAACCTAGGACAAGAAGTGTTTTTAACAAACAATGCTTTTAACAAATAAATTTTAACATAAATAAAATGCCTGGTCTAACTGAAAAAATTAAGAATTGAGGAAATTTGAGCATGAAAGTGACTTAGCTGGTTAGTGTGTTCGGTGTTGCTGACGAGTCTGGGCTTGTGGTGGGACGAAGACGTAGTCCTTGGCCTGGCCGAGATCCCAGCCCCCAAGCCTGAGGTGACCTAGCGAGGAGTTCGGGTTGACGAAGTAATGATGCCGCACGGTCGATGCGGCGAGGCGAAGCCCCCGGACCAGCTAATGTGACAAAGCTGGTCGACTGGTGACGCCGAAGTCCCCGAAGTAGGTTGATGACGAAGCCCCCGGTCTAGCCGAGGTGACAGAGCAGGTCAGTAAGGTGACGTTGCAATCCCCATACCCGCCGAGTTGTCGAAGCAGGTCGGCGTGGTGGACATAGGCTTGAAGAAGCAATAGCGCGGTGATGCCGACACAGGTCGGATCTTGTGACACGGTCGATGCCGGCCTGATGAAGTGACCGTGCGGCGATGCCGGTGTGCCCGTTCTGTATAATCCGTGGGGCAACGATGTTGGTGATGATTTAGCCTTCATGATGCCGAACTATTGTTCGGCTTGCCGAGATGATGATCCGATAAGGTTGAGCTCGGTTCGATGAAGCGTTGACCCGTCTGGCGCAGGTCGGCAGCCGTGCAGCAACGTTGTCGGGCCGGTTTGACACCGGCGCGACGGTGAAGATTACCTCCGAAAAGGAGCAAAATTTGCGAGCATGTGTTTGGAAACAAAACACAATACCCTAGAAAGAGATTCCTCCAAAAAGGTTGTCCAATATCCCGTTCATGAAGAAACATGAACTTGGGTCGGATTCATATTCGCGCAGAAAACAGATCTGAAAATTGATGCGCTCATCGGAGGTTTCCCGGAGTTTGAACGGTCAGATCGAGCTAAAATTTTGAGGGGTGATAGATATAGGAATTCCGCAGCCAATCAACATTTGGATCTTCCAAAGGACGTCTGAGCTAGATGCTGGACACCACGCTCCACACTCGTCCGGATTCCCGTCCAGATTCGATAGGGCTCCGGTATATCGGAGATCGGCGAAGATTGCTTCATCAAAACGCGATGAAATCTTACAGGGTTGTTGTAGACTCAATTCCACACAATTCCACCGAAGGAATCGTCAAAGTGATGCTCGAGGAGGCGGTGGCAGCGGATACAATTTTGCTGTCCGGAAAAACAGCACGGTCGCTCGAGGGCAATGTTGACGTTGGGCCCCCGAGCTCCATGGATGATTCCTCCATGATCTTGAGAGAGATCGGAGTTGAGGTTGATGAAGGCCCTCATCCGAACATGACGATCGGAGGCAGAGGATAGTCCTCGGTCGAGCCAAGGTAACTAGTCGAGCCGGCGACGAAGATGCCGACGTCGCAGTTAATCTGCAGGCGAGCCATTGATCCTGTGTAGATCACACAGCGGAACTCTCAATGAAAGCACCATTGTCGGTGTAAAAAATGGCAGACCTCGGGGTAGGGGGTCCCGAGCTATGGATTCTCAGATCAATAGTAATAGGAACAAGGGACACAATGTTTTACCCAGGTTCGGGCCCTCTTGATGGAGATAAAACCCTATGTCCTGCTCTTGTTTATATTGATGATGGGGTATCGAGTACAGAGTTGATCTACCTGGAGATCACGAGTTGAGCTCTAAACCCTAATGATATGATGGATGTCATAATGATCTTGCCTGTCCCTATCGACTAGCCTGGCCTCGGCTTATATAATGTACCGGAGACCTAGGATAACAAGAGTCCTAGTCGGCTACGTTGGTAGATAGGAATCCTTGTCTTGATCACCAAGTCTTGCGGAATCTTCCTTGTATGCGGCATGGGCTACCCGAAGTGGCCCATGAGAGAACCGCCATGGGGGTCCTCGGCCCGATCCAGCTGGTCGGGAGACGACGTGGTGAGTACCCCTAGTCCAGGACACCGTCACCCGTGCCCCGCTTGCCCGCGCTCGTTGTGCCGCTGCTGCCTGCTTACTACAGCTGATGCACCGCGGCCCGCTAGCGTGCTTCCTAGCCACGCCGCCCACGCATCCCCCCCGCCGGTGCCCAGCTGCACCTGCTGCACCGCGGCCAGCTGCCTGCTGCTGCGCTGCTACCGCAGTCGCCCACCGCCCCGCTGACAGCGCTCTGCCTCCACCTCCGCTCGCGTCTGCCACAACCGCCGCTCTGAGCTGCTCGCCGCTCCCTTCTGCGCGCGTCCCCGCTCACCCCTGTCCGTCACGCGCGCAGTCCGCCTGCCGTTGCTGCCTGCCGGCCAAGTGCCGCCGCCACCGGTGCCCCTCTGCTCGTGCACGCGTGCAACTCACCCCCCTCTGGCGGCCTAAGCCTCTGCCAGTGGGTCCGCCCAAATTAGTAGGAGGGGCTAACCCCCTTGTTAGCTTTTAATTTTTTGTTACTTTACTTTTTAGTTGTTAGCTAGTGACTCTATGATAGATGGGCCCCACTAGAAGTTAAACAAAATTAGCTAA
The DNA here is from genome assembly GCA_011799875.1 of Thinopyrum elongatum. NCBI lineage: Eukaryota > Viridiplantae > Streptophyta > Magnoliopsida > Poales > Poaceae > Thinopyrum > Thinopyrum elongatum. Next base: position 344,597,286 of record CM022297.1, on the reverse strand, counting down.
AATATTAAAGGCTGAGTCAATGAGAGCCGGGACCCGCCTACACTATTCCCCTTTTGACCAGTCAATGTTGACTGGGTCAACCCTGCCACTGGATCCCACCTGTCAGCCACTTTGTCAAATTTCTGGGTACACTTCTGTGTACCCATAGCATTTACCGTTTTATTTTCGAATTAATAAATAATCCAAAAATTCCAAAAATTGTTTTAATCTTTGGAAAATCATTTAAAATAATCCGTAACTCATATGCAAATAATTTATATATGAAAAATGATCAGAAAATTAAGACGAATCCGAATACGCCATCCACATACCTGTCACATGCCCCCATCACAGCAAACATGGAACCTTCCCCTCCAGTTCATCTATCCGGTAAATGCCAAACACCGGGAAAACACCCCCAGATGTTTTCCTGCTCCATCTATAATATGTAGCACAGCGTTAGTTCATCCCTAGCACAACGTATTATCATGTCATACTTTGTGATACTATTGTTTGCTCTGTTATTTATTTGTTCCCCTTCGTTGCTTCTTTTTCGGTAGACCCCGATACTGTGGTAGACCCTGAGACTGCTGATGATCAGGTGATCGTCTACTTCGTTGAAGATCTGTTTTCATCCGCAAAGCTTCTAGGCAAGCAAAACCTCCTTGATCATCCTGATATCGCCTACTCCTTCTTTCTACTGCTTGCACTAGAGTAGTGTAGCTGTTACTGTTCATCGTGTTGATCCCATACTGCTGCATAGCCTGTCCTTGTTACTACTGTTGTTACCTTACCTGCAATCCTAAATGCTTAGTATAGGATGCTAGTAGTTCATCAGTGGCCCTACATTCTTGTCCGTCTGCCATGCTATACTATCGGGCCATGATCACTCGGGAGTTGATCACGGGTATATACTATATACATATTATACATGATACATGTTGTGACTAAAGTCGGGTCGGCTCATAGAGTACCTGCGAGTGATTCATAGACAGGGGGCTGAAAGGACATGTTTCCCGACGACCCTCTGAGTGGATCTTTGTGGCGGAGCGACAGGGCAGGTTGAGACACCTAGGAGAGAGGTGGGCCTAGTCCTTGGTCGTTGTCCGCGGTTATTTCATAATAACACGCTTAACGAGATTTGGATATTTGATCTGAGTTGGTCTTTTGGCCTATACGCACTAACCAACTACGCGGGGACATTTATGGGCACTCGACGTCGTAGTATCTGCCGAAGCTCTTCAGACGTCAGCGACTGAGTGCCGCGCGCTGGATTGGACTGGAACGCCTGCGCTTGTATAAGGGGGCTAGGTCTGCTTGCGGCCGCGTTCTCAACGTGCAGGAGTGCAAAGGGTGATGGGCCCAAGACCCTTGCGCACTTAGGATGTAGACCGATGTGCTGGCCTCTCTGTTGAGTCTAGGTAGGGCTGCGACGTGTTGATCTTCCGAGGTCGGGTATGACCCAGGAAAGTGTGCCCGGCCAGAGTGATCGAGCGTGTTGGGCAATGTGGTGCACCCCTGCACAGAAGTTGAACTATTTGAATAGCCGTGTACACGGTAATAGGACGCTTGGAGTTGTATTCCGACCTCTGACAACTAGAACCGGATACTTAATAAAACACACCCAGATAAGTTCCAGAGACAACCCGGTGATCGCTTTCCCACAGGGTGACGAGGGGAGGATCGCCGGTTAGGATTATGCTATATGTTGTTACTTGCTACTATACCATCTACTCTTGTCTACTGCTTCAAGATGGAGGTTGCCAGAAGCGTAGTCTTCGATAGCGCTAGCTTCTCCCCCTCTTATTCTGGCATTCTGCAGTTTAGGCCATAGATACTACCCCCTTTGTTGATACCGATGCATATGTAGTGTAAATCTAATGTAAGTCTTGTGAGTACTTTGGATGAGTACTCATGGTTGCTTTGCTCCCTCTTTTCCCCCTATATACCCGGTTGTTGCAATCAGATGGTGGAGTCCAGGAGCCAGCTGCCACCACCGACGATGACTTCTACTATGCCGACAGAGCCTACTACTACGTGCAGACCGCCGATGACCAGGAGTAGTTTAGGAGGATCCCAGGCAGGAGGCCTGCACCTCTTCGATCTGTATCCATGTTTGTGCTAGCCATCTTATGGCACCTTGTTTAACTTTATGTTTGTACTCAGATATTGTTGCTTCCGCTGACTCGTTTATGACCGAGCATTTGTATTCGAGCCCTTGAGGCCCCTGGCTTGTAATATGAAGCTTGTATGACTTAATTTGTGTTTAGAGTTGTGTTGTGCTATCTTTCTGTGAGTCCCTGATCTTGATTGTACACGTTTGCGTGTATGATTAGTGTACGATTGAATCGGGGGCGTCACAGCCACGCCCGAGCAGAGCCTTCGAGCATCAGCGGCAAGTGTTTCATGGCCTCGTTGTCGTTGCCGCAGCCGATCTGGACTGCCACCCGGTAATCTTCCGGCTTGGACTCGCCAGCAAACTTGCTGATCCCCATGGCCAACCTGAAGTTGCTGGGAATCTCTGCTGCCCATATATACCGACTGAAGCACTCGGGACCCGATGGTACAGAACCACTCGGTACATCAGCATCTTGGCCATCTCGCAAGGCCCGGCCCCTGTCGACCAGGTTCTAAGCGAGAACGGATCTCGCGTTGAACTGCGGGTCTCGGGTGTCCGTCGTGTGATGAGTGGGACTCGGCCTACGATCGCTGTCGTGTGTCCATCTGTCGCTGTAGGGCTGGCGCCCGTATGCGCCATCTCGCAGTAGAGGCATCAGGGTGCAATCATAGTCGACGTGACGCGGCGACACAACCCGATCACGCTGCCGATCTTCATAGTGATCTCTCGAGGAGGATGTGGCTCGGCGCCCGCCGGAGCCGAGTGGGCTATGAGCCGACTGAACGGTCTCTGCACGCACTGATGTGCTATGGATGCGATCTCTCGACTGGGACATCGCTGCATTTTGCAACAGCGCCGTTTTCAGGAGTGCCTGGATATGCCGAATCCCCTCTCCGACCATGGAGCCGGAGGGCTGGATGGAATCCCCGATCCGTGTGGCGGCTACCAGATTTTGAAGTGGAGTACTGAGGACTTGATACTTACGAGGCTGGTCACTCGAGAAGAGCCGACGCTTGTGCCGACTGAAACTGAGTTGACGACGCTCATGATCGTCCAGCTCCTTCTGAAGCCGTTTGAGGCGATAGCGCTCAGCCAGGGTGGCCAGGCGAGTCGACTCCATGGCCAACGCCTCAGGGGTCATCCCGGTGATGGGGGTGTTCAGGAGCTGTTCGTCTTGCGGCGGAGCTCGTCTTGCTGCTCCCGGGTGAGAGCCTAGGGCATGTACGGCTCGTGGCCTATGGCGCCGCCATCAGTGTTGCTGTGTGACGCACCTGCGCGGCCGTCCCGGGTTTCTGTGTACCCCGGGGGCGCGCGATGCTCGGAGTTGTCTACCATGAGGATCTTGGCGGTCGATTCAATACTTTCGCACTCAGATTCCTCAGAGGAATTGCTGAGTGTCCCGTCGGAGAGGTCGAGGGCGGGCTCGTCGAATTCAAGAGCCGCCACAGGCTCCGTCGGGACCTGGGTGGCCACAGCGTGCTTGATCCAGCGGCAAGCGCCCAGTGAGGGAGTCCTGGACTAGGGGGTCCTCGGGCTGCTGGCCTATCTTTTATGGGCCTGACAGGAGGGGTGCTATTCAACGACCACAAGGCCGAGCTATAAGGCTACTCTGTGTCCAGGCAGGAGACCCTCAAAGTCTTGGTGTGTTCTCCAAGTCAAGATAGAAGATTCGGCATGTTTACTCCCTCATTGTAACCGACTATGTGTAACCCTAGCATCTCTGGTGTCTATATAAACCACGGGTTTTAGTCGGTAGAGGCTAGAACAACAACCATCATCCTACTCACCTAGGGTTTAGCTCATCTGATCTCGTGGTAGATCGACTCTGTAACCATCCTATACACTTTAATATAATCAAGCAGGACGTAGGGTTTTACCTCTTAGAGAGGCCCCAAACCTGGGTAAACATCGTCTCCTTCGTCCCTTGTTCCCCATTGATCCAAGATCCACAGCTTGGAACCCCCTACCCGAGATCCACTGGTTTTGACACCAACATTGGTGCTTTCATTGAGAGTTCTGCTGTCGGATCGCCAGAGGATTGATGGCTCGCCTTATCATCAGAGATAACATCCGTACCGAGGACGTCTTCGTCCCAGGATAGCTCTTCGCGTTTGGAGGCATTGTTCTACATGCCAACTCGGCCCGTCACCTTGATCAGGTCAACAATTTTGCCCCAGAGCACCAGATCAGGTTCGGCAACCTAGAATACGTCACTGACGCTAGGGGTGATCTGATTTTCACCGGCTTCTCAGCCTTGACTGAGGTGCCCAAAATCATTGAAGCTTCAACTCTGGGATATCTCCCTGATCTGATCGCTGGATCGACTCCTACCTTGCACCTGGCTTCAAGCCTGGATGCAACCGCTGCGTCCGAAAACCGGGAGTCCACCCCGGCTGGACTCACCTTCCTGACCTCGGATCTGGCTCTATGCCTCGACACCGCTCCGGTGTCTGAAGACCGGGAGTCAGCCTTGGCTGGGCTCACCCTTCACCCCATCATCACGCCGGAGGTTGACTCCAAAGAAGTCTCATGTGCCAACCCGGCTAGTCTCGCCCGGATAAACGAGGTGCTAGATCGGATCTAGAGGCTAACCATCATGGACTGCCCACCCTCGACCTACGGCCAGCAGGGTCTTGAGGCGGGCTAGAGGGAATTTTACGTTCCACCCACCACCCACTTAGTAGCCACTGTCGAAGACTTAACCAACATGCTGGACTACGCCTCTGAGGAGGCCGAAGACATGGACGAAGATACCGAAACCATGGCCCACGCTCCTGCTGCCCCTCCCACCACCGAACGATGGACGACCACCTCCACCTACAACGTCTTCATGATGGACACCCCCAAAGACAATGGCGACGACGCTAATAATGGCGACGGCACCCCTAGGAGAGAGGGCGACAAGCCTAGAGAGAAGTCGCCCAAACTCCAACGGCAACACCGACGGTCTAAGGGGCGCAGGGGTAGGGAAAGCAGACACCCCAGACAATATCGAAGACCTCGGCGACCCCACCCCCGAGCAACAACCTGATGACTCAGAGGGACACGGGGACCAGCATAATCCCGAGGAACTGAACGACTCCGAATACAGCAACTACCCCCCCCCCCCACTCCGAAGTGGAGGTCAGCCTCGGAGCCGAGGACTTCATAGTCCCTGAGGACCCACTCGACCAAGAACGGTTTAAACGGCAACTTATTGCCACCACACAAAGCCTAAAGAAGAAGCAGCAGCAGCTCAAGGCCGAGCAAGACACCCTCAATGAAAGATGGACAAAAGTCATGGCGGCCGAAGAAGGGTACGGCTATGAGTAACAAACCAAAAGCTACCCAAAGCGGAAGTTGCTGCCACAGTTCGACGACGAGGCCCTTTAGCCCGTACCACCCAGACAAACTCAGGGCGACCAGCCAGACCGCCCCCCTCGAGGAAGGGACATGTTGGCTGGAAGGCCCGAGGACCCACCTACGCCCGCGCGTAGGAGGGGAAAGGAGCCAGCAGAGCCTGAAGACCCATATGACCTACGACGTGATCTGGATGCCAGAACTGGTCATGCAAGATCCATCTATGGATCCAGAGGATACCCTCCCGATAGACGGGACGGATACCAAGCTTGGATCGACCGAAACGATAGAGCTCGGGAGCAACACCGGGCCCGGATGGAAGCCGAGCTCCGGCGCGACATAGCCCGAGTGAGGGGCGCCGCTCACCCAATGTGTTTCACTGATGAGGTGATGCAACACCAATTCCCAGAAGGGTTTAAACCCGTAAATATCGAGCCATACGAAGGGACAACAGACCCGGCTGCATGGATTGAAGAATTTCTTCTCTATATCCATATGGCCCGAGGGGACGACCTCCACGCCATAAAATATCTGCCATTAAAGCTCAAAGGACCAGCTAGGCATTGGTTGAACAGCCTGCTTGAAAACTCCATAGGAAGTTGGGAAGAGCTCGAGGATGCTTTCCGAGCTAACTTTCAAGGCACTTATGTTCAGCCTTCGGATGCCGATGACCCGAGCCATGTGGTCCAACAGCTCGGGGAGTCAGCCCAGCAATTCTGGAATCAATTCCTGACTAAAAAGAACCAAATAGTCGACTGTCCGGACGCTGAGGCGATATCCGCATTCAAACATAGCATCCAAGACGAATGGCTAGCTCATCATCTTGGCCAAGACAAGCCGAGGACAATGTTGGCCCTTACCTCTCTCATGACCCGCTTTTGCGTGGGGGAAGATAACTGGTTGGCTCATAGAAGCAACAACCCTGAAGAGCCCGGCACCTCAGAAGTCCGGGATGGCAATGGGAAGCCAAGGCGGAGCAAAACAAGCATCGACACAATGACACAGACGTCGAAGACACGGCAGTGAATGCTGGATTCCGCAACTCCAAATCAGGACCGCAGAAGAAACCCTCTAAAGGGAACCAGGACGGACCCACCAAGTTGGACATAATCCTGGACAGGCCCTGCAAGATCCATGGCACCCCTGACAAGCCCGCCAACCTGCACTTCGGGACGTCTATGCCGTAGAACCGGTAGCCCCGAAATTTAACCCGTGGTCGGCTTGCCCGATCACCTTTGACCACAGGGACCATCCGACCAGTATCCGTCATGGAGGATCAGCGGCACTGGTTCTAGACCCCATCATTGACGGGTATCACCTCACTAGAGTCCTCATGGATGGAGGCAGTAGCCTCAATCTGATTTATTCAGATACAGTGAGGAAAATGGGTATTGATCCGTCAAGGATCAAACCTAGTAACACAACCTTTAAAGGAGTACTCCCAGGTGTTGAGGCCCGCTGCTCGGGCACCCTGACCCAGGAAGTAGTGTTCGGCTCTCCGGACAACTTCCGCAGCGAGGACTTGATCTTCGACATTGTCCCTTTCCGCAGCGGCTATCATGCACTCCAGGGCCGCACGGCGTTTGCTCGTTTCAACGCCATCGCCCATTACGCATACCTGATACATCTCCATCGTATGTACAATTTTTTATTGTTTCATCCCAATATTCTACAACTTTTATATACTTTTGGCAATATTTTATATTATTTTTGGGACTAACATATTGATCCAGTGCCAGTTCCTGTTTGTTGCATGTTTTTTGTTTCACAGAATACCCATATCAAATGAAGTCCAAACGCGATTAAAATTTACGAAGAATTATTTTGGAATATATGTGATTTTTGGGAAGTGGAATAAACGCGAGACGATGCTCGAGGGGCCCACAAGCTCAAGGGGCGTGCCCCCTACCCAGGGCGCGCCTGGCAAGCTTGTGGCTACCCCGTAGGTCGGTTGGAGGTGTCCTTCAGCTGCAAGGAAGCTTATATCTGGATAATAATCATCCTAAAATTTCATCCCAATCGGAGTTACGGATCTCCGGATATTTAAGAAACAGTGAAAGGCCAGAAAACAGGAACGCGAAACAGAGAGAGATAGATCCAATCTCGGACGGGCTCTCGCCCCTCCGCCGCCATGGAGACCATGGACCAGAGGGGAAACCCTCCTCCCATCTATGGGGGAGGTCAAGGAAGAAGAAGAAGGAGGGGGGCTCTCTCCCCCTCTCTCCCGGTGGCGCCGGAATGCCGTTGGGGCCATCATCATGACGGCGATCTACACCAACAACTTCACCGCCGTCATCACCAACTCTCTCCCCCTCGACGCAGCGGTGTAACACCTCTTATCCCTGCTGTAATCTCTAATTAAACATGGTGCTCAACACTACGTATTATTATCCAATGATATGTGGCTATCCTATGATGTTTGAGTAGATCCATTTTGTCCTATGGGTTGATTGAAGATCATGATGGGTTTGAATTATATGTTTTATTATTGGTGCTATCGTATGGTGCTCTCCGTGTCGCGCAAGTGTGAGGGATCCCCACTGTAGGGTGTTGCAATATGTTCATGATTCGCTTATGGTGGGTGGCGTGAGTGACAGAAGCACAGGCCTGAGTAAGTGGGTTGTTGCGTATGGGAGTAAAGAGGACTTGATACTTAACGCTATGGTTGGGTTTTACCTTAATGATCTTTAGTAGTTGCGGATGCTTGCTAGAGTTCCAATCATAAGTACATATGATGCAAGTAGAGAAAGTATGTTAGCTCATGCCTCTCCCTCATATAAAATTGCAATAATGATTACCGGTCTAGTTATCGATTGCCTAGGGACAAATAACTTTCTTGTGACAAAAAGTTCTCTACTAAAACTAACTTAATTATTTCTTTATCTAAACAGCCCCTAGCTTTTATTTGTGTGTTCTTTATTATCTTGCAAACCTATCCCTTTACACCTACAAAGTACTTCTAGTTTCATACTTGTTCTAGGTAAAGCGAGCGTTAAGCGTGCATAGAGTTGTATCGGTGGTTGATAGAACTTGAAGGGAATATAAATTCTACCTTTAGCTCCTCGTTGGGTTCGACTCTATTACTTATCGAGAAAGGCTACAATTGATTCCCTATATTTGTGGGTTATCAAGACCTTTTTCTGGCGCCGTTTTCGGGGAGCAATAGTGTGGGGTGAATATTCTCGTGTGTGCTTGTTTGCTTTATCACTAAGTAGATTTTATTTTCTGTTCTAAGTTATTCTCCATCTTTAGTTATGGATATGGAACACAAAATACAAAAAAAATTAGGTGTACTTGCTACTCATGGAGATGGGGAACCTCCTAAAACCCTCGATGCTCGTTATGTGAAAAATATTAAAAACTACATTGATAATCCTGAGAAAACCCCATTCGACTTGATAATCGGAGACACGGTCGATCAACATGAATACTTTCGGGATTATCGCTTGACTCAAAAAGGGAAACTCTTATGGGATCAAATTGAAATATTGCATTGGTATGCTTGGAATTTATGCTTGAGATATGGTTATACTTGCTGCTCTAGGATGAAGGCTCCACACCTTCCCTTTTCATATAAATTTAGTGATAATGATACCTTGGCTTCTTATGCTAATGGTAGATATGATTACTATGATGTGGAGCGAATAGAAGAATTTGTTGCTTTTAAGGGTGCTTATGAAATTGAATCTTTGTTTGAAAAGTATGAAGATTTTGATGATGCTATTTATAGACCTGAAAATTTTGCTGTACTTAAATATTGCTATGAGAATTACAAATACAATGCCGATATTGATGATTTTATTCAGAAAGTCTCCGCTGTCCAAGAAGAGACTAATATTTTGCAGGAGTCTATGGAAGAAGAAATTGATGACACTATGAGCTCATTGGATGAAAAAGATGAGGAGGAGAGCGAAGAAAAAAAGGAGGAAGAGCGGATTGATCACCCGTGCCCACCTTCTAATGAGAGTAACTCTTTATCCCATACATTGTTTAATTTCCCTTCGTGCTTACCAAAGGATGAATGATATGATCCCTTGGATACATTTGAAATATCCCTTTTTGATGAAATTGATGCTTGCTATGCTTGTGGCCATGATGCAAATATGAATTATGCTTATGGAGATGAACTTGATATAGTTCCTTATGCTAAGAATGAAATTGTTGCTATTTCATCCACACATGATAGTCCTATTATATTTTTGAATTCTCCCAACTACACTATATCGGAGAAGTTTGCTCTTATTAAGGATTATATTGATGGGTTGCGTTTTACCACTACACATGATGATTTTGATAGATATAATATGCATGTGTTTGCTGCTCCTACTTGCAATTATTATGAGAGAGGAACTATGTCTCCACCTCTCTATGTTGCCAATACGATAAAATTGCAAGAAACTGTTTATACTATGCATTGGCCTTTACTTGATGTGCATGAATTCTTTTTTTATGACATGCCGATGCATAGGAAGAAAGTTAGACTTCGTAATTGCATGATATATGTTGCTTTGTGCTCACTACTAAAATACAAATCATTGTTAATTAAAATTGGCTTTGATATACCTTGGGATCCGGGTGGATCAATTACTTGAGCACTTTATGCCTAGCTTAATGGCTTTAAAGAAAGCGCTGCCAGGGAGACAACCGGAAGTTTTAGAGAGTCATTTTATTCTGTTGTGTGCTTTTAAAAAGTTTTAAAACAAAAAAAAATATAGAGGGGGACCTTAAACTTTTCAAAAAGGAAAGTGAAAGTAAGAACACTACAAAAAAAGACACATCCGTGATATTTTGGCCCGAACAGTTTTTTTTCTGTCATGCTTATGACACTTCTATGAAGATAATTGTGACAAAAACACGTATCATCATAGATGTGGTGGGCTCCTACTTCTATGACAAAAAATCATGACAGAAAATTGGCTTTTTCTCCTGGGCGGGCCAGAGACGCACCTGCATGACATTCTTTGGGCCGTCCATGACGGAAAAAATCATGGTAGAAGTGAGGGCAAGGAAAATATCGGGGAGGTCCTGGTTACGGTGGGTGGTCGGGGCCGAGCGATGCACTGTGGTTTGCGTGTTTCTCTTGGGGATAATTAGATTTATGCCCCTAGTTGTGTCCCAGTCGGCTGTTTTACCCCTAATTTCCAAAAGTCACCGGTTCTGTCCAAGTCACTTTGCTCCTCTTATGCTTTTGCCCTTTGACCGTTTGACCGTCAGTTTGAAAAATTCATAACTAATTCATACTAAATCAGAAAAATGCAAATAAGATACCAAAATGTTCGGAAAAACATCACCTATATGTCAGTGTCATTTGCATTCATGAAAAAAGTGTTGGAAAGTGCCCATCCGAGTTTTAGCTCTTATGATACCACCATGAAAAGTAAAATCTAAAAAAAATTCAAAAAATAATTGGTGGCAAAGAATGACAAATGTTTTAAGTGCTTGCCAAGTTTCATCAGGGAATGACATTCGTGGATGTCGTGGCAAAAAAAAAACAATCAGCACTCCAAAATAGATTATTTTTTTGCCACGACTTCCACGAATGTCGTTCCCTGATGAAACTTAGCAAGCACGTAAAACATTTGTCATTCTTTGCCACCAAATTTTTTTTGAATTTTTTGAATTTTTTTAGATTTTACTATTCATGGTGGTATCATAAGAGCTAAAACTCAGACAAACACTTTCCAACACTTTTTAATGAATGCAAATGACACTGACATATAGGTGATGTTTTTCTGAACATTTTGGTATCTTATTTGCATTTTTTGGACTTAGTATGAATTAGTTATGAATTTTTCAAACTGATGGTCAAACGGTCAAAGGGCAAAAGCATAAGAGTGAAGTGACTTGGACAGAACCGGTGACTTTTGGAAATTAGGGGTAAAACAGCCGAGTGGGACACAACTAGGGCCATAAATCTAATTATCCCTTTCTCTTGTGTATGCGCGTGTGTGCGAGGCGTTGGCTAACTGAACCCGAGCGATCGCACTAGCTACATTATTGAACACGAGCGATCGATCCCTTGGCTGTTAACTGAACCCAAGCGATTCCTTTGCTGCTGACTGAACCGGAGCGATTCCTTCGCTACTGCTGCTAACTGAAGCCGATCGAGCCTGCCTGGTAGTAGGCCGTTTCCGCTAGATGAACAGGACCCCGAGGAGGCCGCCGCACCTCGGCCGGTTGTGGTTGGATGAACAGGACCCCGTGGAGGTTCTATGAAAAGTAGCCGGTGGAGGCTGGAGGACGACGATGGATGAACAGTACCCCCGTGGAGGCTGGAGCGAGAGGCAGTTGACGGTGGATGAACAGTAGCCCATGGAGTCCCGTTTTGCGGTATGCCACACCCTTCCTGATGAACAGGACCCCGTTTCGATGGTAGGCGCTCCAACAGAAGTCTGTTTCCTCCGTTTTGCGGTACGCCACACCCCTCCCGATGAACAGGACCCCATTTCGACCGTAGGTGCTCCAACAGAAGTCCATTTCCTCTGTTTTGCGGTATGCCAGACCCCTCTCGATGAACAGGATCCTGTTTCGACCATAGGCGGTCGAACAAAAGGCCGTTTCCTCCATTCTGCGGTACGCCAGGCCTCGTTTCGGCTGTTCCGTCCAAGCCGGTTGGCTCCCGATGAACACGACGCATTTCGTTGCCTCCCGATGAACACGACGTAGTTTCTCCGTTCCGACCCAGCCGGTTGGTTGTCGATGAACAGGACACCGTTGCTGCCGTCCGCTGCCTCTCCATGTACATGAGCCCTGGCCGTACATATGGAAGTAAGTGTTCAAGACCCTGCCCGTATGTACGCACGTGGCCGTATTTTTTGGCATGTGGCTATATGTACATGTACACGGTTCAGACTGGACTGCCTGAACTGCTACGTTGGGGGCTCTACTACTAAACGTGCCGCTGCTTGCTCGGCCACGGTTCATCGTTGCAGAGAGACCGATCGACCAGTATGTACGTACACGTTCGTGACCAGACAGACAACGCTACGTACGCTTCGATTGGGTGGGTCCTAGCTGAGGATAAGAACGCACTTCGTTGCATGGGAAGATATAGCTAGTGGGTCCCAGCTGTCAGGGGGAGGAATCATTTTTATTTTATGAGTAATAAGGAGGCAGTTCCTTGTGTTCGGAGATGTAGTTGGTGGGTCCAGCTGTCAGCCTCACCGCCTAAAGTCCTCTTCCGATGGTTGTCCTTCATTGACCATGTTGACCACGCCGGTCGAGAGCACCAAGGCGGTGGACGACAGCGAGGCCTAGGAAGGGAATTACATGGAGCCGGGGAAGACGCGGCAGTGGATGCCCACACGGAGGGGAGTACGAGGGTTAACTGCTTCGGCTGCGGTGTGAGGCTCCTGTCGCCGGAGAATAACAAGTGTGGGTGAGTAGAGGGATGGCATGGCCAGCGGTGGCAGCAAAGCCGGCCATGGGAGGCAGGAGCAGGCGGTCCAGCCGGTGCTGGTTTCAGCGGCTGGAGCAAGAAGATCAGAGATTGAAGAAGCAGCGCGGCCGTTGGATGTTAATCCAATGGTCACTACTACTAGAATCGTTTGTTGACTAGGTTAACAAAGCCCTGCGTACATGTCAACTTAGTAGGCCCACAAGTTAGCCTCCGAATCAGGTGGGTTTGAGCTAGCAGGGGAGGAATCGTTTTTCTTGTGCGTAATAAGGAGGCACTTCCTTCCGTGCGAAGATGTAGCTCGTGGGTCATAGCTGTCATGGGGGGGGACCTTTTTCGCGTAATAAGAATGAACATCCTTGCGTGCGAAGATTGTAGCTGGTGGGTCCAACCTGTCAGGGGGAGGAATCGTTTATTTCCCCATAATAAGGAGGCACTAGCTTGCGTGCGAAGATGTTGCTGGTGGTTCCCAGCTGTCAGACTCTTGATGTAACTCCATGTTGGCCCTTGTTGTTGACCATGCATCGTCGAGCGGAGCACGGTGGTGGACGACGGCGAGGCCTAAGATGGGAATGATCTAGAGTCGTGGAACAAGGGGCACTGGAGTCCATGGCGGAGGGGAGTATGAGGGACTGGTTCGGCTGCCGGGTGAGACTGCCGTCGCCGGAGAATAACAGAAGGTGTGGGTGAGTACAGGTATGACCTGGCCACCATTGGGAGTAGGGTGGGGCGGCGAGACATGCGCGGCAGCATAGCCGGCCACGGGAGGTAGATGCAGGCGCTCCAGCCGGCGATGGTTTTGGCGGCTGGAGCAAGAGCAAGTAGATCAGAGATTGAAGAAGCAGGAATGGACAACACCTTGCGCAGGCTTCGTCTAGTGGGCCAACAAAGTCAGCTTCGAAAGCTATGGCGGAATGCAGCACATTTATTTAGATTTTACAGCCCGTTTCATTTTGTTTGCCAATACATCTATTTCCTAGGCTTTGACTCAAAAAATAATTTATTTAGTGGGCTGGGTAAAAATAATAATAGCCGATTTACTATTTATGATAATTTACAACACATTTGATTATTTATTCGAATACACCTATTTACTGGGCTGGGTGAAAAAATAATATTGCGTACATGCAGCCCATTTATCATTTCTGATAATTTACAAGCCATTTGATTTTAGTAGAAATGGACCCATTTTCTAGGATGGGTGAAAAAACAATGATGGTCTGGACTGAGCATTTCGTATAAAAAATAATATTGAGATAGGAATATTATTAAAAAAAGTTAAGTTGGGCTTGGTAATCTTATTATATAAAATATGAACTGAGTTGTGCATTTTATTAAAAGAAACATAGGCTAGGCTGCGCTTATTTTAGGATCTTGTGTACAACTGTCGGCCCAGTTGCATTGCTGATGTTCAACGAAAAAGGCCTGTGTAGTACAGCACAACTTTGCATAGCTACTCAGCCCACATTCAACGACGCCTAAGAAGGCCCAAACAAGGCTTATGTACAACTTTTTGAAGTCACTGAGCTCAATTAATAACTTAAGAAAAAAGTTAGAGTACAATGGAACCTAATTAAAAGTTGTCACGAGAGAAGAAATAATTCAACGGGTCCCAATTGTGTGTGTGTGAGAGAGAGAGAGACCCATCGGTCGATGCTCGTAAATACATCTTTCAGCCATATGCATTGCTGATGCTTAGTAAAAACTTATATAGTTGACACAAGCATATAGAACATCATAGCACATTGAACTTGCATACAAAAATTTCACGCAGGCGGCACAATCAGGGGTGGAAGCAGTGGATCGCTATGGGTAGGGCTATGTTGAAACCAACAAACTCGTACATAACCGTTCATCGTATTTATCATTGACGGGGAAATATCTTGAATGTTGTGCAAAGAAAACAGACAGACAACACAATAAGTTCTACTAGCACATTAAGTTGACGTACACCCCTTTCTAAAAAAAGTTCAGGTACAAAAATAGAACAGGTCACAATCAAATGTACTGGCACATCAGTGCTTCACACCGATAGCTCGGATTTAACTAGTATCTAAGAAGATTCAGTTGCTACCTCAAATTAGAGCACATCCAGGCAGCCAGCCCTGCCTCTTCTCCCAAAGAAGCAGTGGCCTCCACCGCGCGATGGAGTAGGCCCTGTGCCATCCATCGTTCCGAGCAACACAGGGAAAGTCTGACATTGACTCCTATAATGGACGTCGTCGACGGACCCTGGCACCAGTGGCGGCGGTAGGACTTCGATTGATGGATTGACCACTTCTTCGACATGCACGAACACTTGATATAGGTACATCCCTAACATGGTCCTTGGCGGCCTTGGTGGCGATGAATAGTATAACCCCGGTTCCTGCACCGGTATCTCAACACCAATCACCTTCGGTATGGTGGATGGCTTCTTCATCCATGCCATAACCGTCAGAGCCCAGCTATCTAGAGGAACAAACATACTTACGAGCTCACCTCCTAGGTCGTTGATAAGCTCGTTCATGGACTCGTTGTTCCAAGCACGTCAAGGCATGCCGTGGAAGGTAAGCTTTGTTAAAAACTCAAGCTGAGAGGGCACTGAGCCCCATCCTGGGTGCCACCAATCAAAGCTCACCAGCGCGCCATCGCAGAACAAACGCCGGGAAGATTTGAACACACGACTACAGTCAAAATTTGTCCGGAACCTGATGGAGAAATCAGCCGGTGGCGGACAGACTTCGACGAGCAAGTCACTTATTTGGATGCCGTGCGCAATGCCAAGAGCTTTGGCAAGGTCGTCCAGTGAGATGGGAGGCCGGTCGCCGTTGATGGTTACTATTGGGGATATAACCCCACGGTGTGACCCGCCTAGGAGGGGCCGGGTTACACTGTTGGCGACTCAGTGATGAAGCCTAAGCAGGCCCAAGAGGCCAAGACATGAAGCCCAGAGGCGGCTTACGAGGCGGGCCAACCAATGGCCCAAGACCCAGTGATGGCACGTAACCCGGAGGTGTAAGCCTCCCAATGGCGACTTGCCTAGCAAGGCAAGGCAACATAGAATTAGGGTCGGCCACGTGGTGTGACCTGACCTGGACTCTTGTAAGCCCAGGGCCTCGACCTGTGTATATAAAGGCGAGTCCCTGCGGCAGGTTAAACTTAAGTTATGATCAACCGAGAGCTAGGTCAAGCGATTCTGCCCCCTTGTAATCGATACTCAAGCAATACAACTCAAAGCAGGATGTAGGTTTTTACCTCAATCGTGAGGGGCCGAACCTGGGTAAACTTGTGTCTCTTGTCCCGCTCAACCCCTTTAAGCTAACCTACGTTGCGATGGCTCCACGCTTAAGTCCTTTCACGAGGACATCTGCCGTGTTAAACCCACGACAGTTGGCGCCCACCATGGGGCCAGCGCATGGTGGTTTTGAGTTCTTGAAGGGATCTTTCCCAAGGATCAAGGGATACACCATTGGCAGGATGACCAAGAGTCGCCGCGGCAAGCTCTACATCGACGATGCTGGCTGGGGCCCCGAGGCCGACTCAATCGAGTACGGGTACCGGGTCCCCTTCGGCGGGATTCACGTCTTCATCAGCAAGATTGGCGGATTAGAGCCTGAGCTGGACATCTGCACCAACATCATCGAGCTGGCTCGGTGTGCGCAACCCGCCAGGGTTCAACCTGGCCGGAAGTGTGTTTTCGTTGGATTCACGCATGGCACGGATCTTGCGGAGGATTCTGTATCTGGAGGAGAGACTCTCATCTACTCAGGTGATGAGTCCTCGACCAGAGAGATGGAGTTGATTTAACAGCTTCAAGACGACGGGCTTGGGGGCTATTCCGATGGTGACAGCATTCCAGACCCCTATGAGCCGCCGCTTCAGGCTGCTATCTTCATGGCAGGCACAGGGCCGACTCTCAATTCGTCAACAACTGCAGCTATGACATCTAGTTCGGCGGCTGCAGTGGCTGGGGCTGGCGGTTCAGTTAGGCCGCCGGCTCAGGTTTTGACAGATCTCTTGGGCACTTTGACAACCTTGTTAGCAACAGAGGTTACTGTGACAAATCAAGCAGAGCATAATGCAGAGATTGCAAAGGTGCGAGATGAGGTAGCCAAGGCCTAGCAGGATCTTAACGCAGAGAATGCCAGGATGGCAATGGAATGGGCCTAGACGGATGCCGAGTCACAGCGTCTGAGGGCGGAGGCTTTTTGTTTGAGTCTGGATCAGAATGCGTCCAATGCTGTTCTTCGAAGGAGACACCAAACCCGCCTGCCTTTGCAGTATGAGGCGCGAAACCTTTTTAACATGCCCGGGGCAGGACCAAGTAATCCGGCAGGAACAACTCGGTCAGTAGAGGTACCAGGGAGCGGGACGACAGCTCAGCCTCGACTATCAGACCCGCCCCGTAGGGATCAGACCCCGCCTCGGCATTTCTCGACACCGTCTGGCCATTACTCTAACCCGGTAGACAACATGATAGCTGTCGGCGTTCTGGGAACCAGGGTACCCAGACCTGCCTACCTGCGGCCCACGGCGTGGCTCCCTCAATGGCCTGGTATGGCCCATCTACAAGACCACCAAGACAAGAACCTCGCGAGGGCCCCCTGGCCTCGTGAGGCGGACGACACCAAGACCTCCAGAAGGAGCAGCCTCCCCAGGATGCCTCCTGAGGAGCGGAGATTTCTATGTAGGTACCCAGCCTCACGAGGCTGCCATGACGCATGCCATGACGACCAATGCCAGGCGGGCGCCAGCGGGCGCAGAGGAGGTAGTTTCCTCTTTGGTGCTAGGGAGGCAAGGACAGGCGTGGGTTCCCGAGGAATCTTCCAAAGGTTTCCATTCCGGTGCAACAAGACCAAGACCACGAGCTCCGCAGGACGGACATCATCGCCGAGCCCACTGCTGCGTCATGACTAGAAGCTTTGCAGGCGAAGACCACCTTTCGTCAGGATAAGATGTACTACTTGTCCCCTTTCAAATTGGCCACTGTGGGATCCCTTCCCGCCTAAGTTTCGAGGGAAGAGGACCAAGGCCACTATAAATATAGGTTAGCCACCACCATAGAGGGGGCGACTGATTCTCACCCCCAAGCCCTCGTGAGGTTGTTCATCCTCTGTACTAGTTCATCCTCAGCCCCTCGTGAGGCCAATCCACCACAAAGCAGGAGTAGGGTATTATACCGCAAGGTGGCCCGAACCTGGGTAAACTGCTGTGTTCATCTTCTTCCCCGCTCACGCGAATCCGGCAAAGCTAGGCTATGGGGCGACGGGCTCTAAGCTTGAGAGGTTGAGATCTTCGCACACGCCCCAGAGTTCGAACCTTCTGGGGTCTGCGGAGCCCTGAAGCTGACATTTGGCGCGCCAGGTAGGGGCGTGTCGAAGCCCTTCTTCCACCTCCGCTTCGCTTCCGCTCCGTCGCTCCCATGGCCGACACATGCCATGTCCGCACCGAGCGCCGGGCCGCTCGTGTCGCCCAAACGGCACCCGTGGGCAATGGCGCTCCCCGCCGTTCTGCCTCTCCCACGGCCAACGCTGCCACTGATCCTGTGGCTCACGACCAGCAGGACTCGTCGCTGCCGCCTTCCGTGCGACGTGATGGCCGCACCACCACTCCGTCACCTACTCCCGCCACGGTGTCGTCCTCCCATGCCCCTCCTGGACCGACAAACGTGCAGGCTGCGTTGCTCATGGCGCGCGAGCTCCTGCGTTATCACTGACCTCTACGACGACTGGCTCAGCCGCATCAGTGAGCTTGTCAACGCCGCCGGTGAGGCCCCGCGCCGTTCCACTCGCTGCCTCCCCCGCCATCCCAGGTGGGTGACGTGGCTCACAGTGCGCCTCCTCCTCCTCCTCGGCGCGACGCTGACCAGGAACCCAGGCGCGACGTGCCCCCGCGTGACCCACGGCGCGGGGCGCCGGCAAGGGATGAAGCAAGCTGCCAGGTGGTGCAGCGGCCGCAGGCTGATGCGCGCGCGCTCCCAGCGCCTCAGCGCCAGCACCAAGACCCCGCGCCACTAGAGCCTGTGGTGCGTGGGCGTCAAGACCGAGCTCCCCCCGTGCGCGCTGCGCCTGTGAGCACGGCGGGTTGCCGCGCTTTCACCCCAGAGCTGTGTCGCGTCGTCTAGCCCGACAAGTTCAAGCCGGATCTGCCTCCACGCTATGATGGCACCCCCGACCCCACAGAGTTCCTCCGGCTCTACGCGCTGAGCATCAAAGTGGCGAACGGTGATGAGAAGGTTATGGCAAACTGGTTCCCCATGGCCCTCAAGGACGGCACGCGCTCTTGGCTCCTGAACCTCCCGGACGGGTCTATTTACTCCTGGGATGAGCTTCGTGAGCATTTCATCGCCAACTTCCAGGGCACCCGCGACCATGCTCCTGCAGCGGCCGACTTGCGGCACGTGAAGCAGCAGCCAGGCGAAACTCGGCGGCCTCCGTCCTGCCTTGCGCGGTGGCGGCCTCGGCCCGGCCCCAGGCCGTCTTGGCGGACGTGTTGGCCTGGAGCCACCCTGAGATAAGTCCCAGACGCTCCCTCATGAGGCACCTGTCCGCATCCTGGAGGTCGGCTCGGAGCCGACCAAGCGCGGCATAGGCTTCATCCAGGGCGCTTGGCCTGATGAGGGGGCCGCAGTCCGCCAGCGCAAGGGCTTGGGGAGGAGGCGGCACCGGCGCGCCAGCTCGCACCATCACCAGGGAAGCGGTGGCGAGGACGGCTTGGGACACCGGAAGCTCTGAGCCCCCCTCGGGCATGGCAGGGTTGTCCGACTCCACGGCCTGCTGGTCCGCGGGGGCTGGCTCCCCCCGAGGCCGCACCACCACGTCCTGGGGGGCCTGTTCCATCGCGAGGGGATGGGAGACGACCTCTCCCACCCGTGCCGAAGTCATTACGGATGCGGTGAGAGGTGGTGCCTCCTGAGTCCCAGATCCCTCCTTCCTCTTCTTCACGACGATGCCCATCCTGGTCATCAGGAGGGGAGCACTGTGGGCATGGTGCCAATCTATGCTAAACAGAGGCAAGGTAAAGTACTTACTCGTCGGGAGCGATCGACGTCCTCTTCTTCTCCTTCTTGGCCGGGGCTGGGACACCCCCGCTTTTCCTTGGCGCGGCCTTGGTCGGGCTTGGGGAGTTGGCGGGGTGCTCTTCGACCGGCCCCGGCGCAGCGCTACCACCTGTTAAGGCGGAGCTGTCGCCCTGAGGGGACGCGACCTGCAGGACCGTGCCCGCTCCGGTGGCCGGCGGGGTGCCCCTCGGAGGAGGTGCTGCCCCTTCTTTGGGGTCACCTGGCCTGACCTTCGTAGGGCTCGGGGAGTGGCCCCGGACCTCGTGAGGACCCTGATGGAGCGTGGGATTCCGCGGTCGGGGGATCGTCGGCTTCGTCGTCGTCTGCGAAGCCGCGGAGGAGCTCGCTCTGTGACCGGGGGGGGGGGGATCTCCGCCGCATCGTTCTCGGTCGCCTCCGAGTCCTCCTCGCCCTCTTCGCTGGCAATGTCGCCGGAGGACACCGGCACCAGGGAGTTGGGGCGGTCAAGCAACGCGAGCCCCAGCTCGTTGAAGATGGGCATGGCGGCGACCAACGCCTCCCTGTTGGCACGGCGGTACAGCGGAGCGTAGGCCTCCGGAAGTTCACCCGGCTCACCCTCGAGCAGGGTGTTCATAGCCTTGTTCTTCTCCTCGCCCGTCAAGCTCTCCGAGCACAGCCTGATGTCGTCTACCGTGCCCTGGAACTCCCACATGGGGCGCGTGTGCGACTGGAGCGGAGCCAGGCACTGCGTCAGGAACTCCTTCACGAGCATGCCCCCCGTCAGCGCCCTGGCATCCATGTCTGAGGTCATCTTCCTCAGGATAGGCATCGCCTGGGGGTCGGAGAACTTCTTGTGGCTCCACCTCTCGGGCAGCGCAGTCGGCAGCTCCAGCCGCTCATTGAGGCCCTTGGCGTCCATGAAGACCCAGCGACGCCGGAAGCTTTCCACCTTCTTCCCGGCCCTCATGAGCACGTTGTTCTTGTAGACTGCCACAAAGGACACACAACCAGAGCGCTGGGTCGGGTCGTGCATCTGCAGAGAGAAGAAGTGCTGGAGGAGGGGCACGAAGGGCCTCACGCCAACGAATGCCTCATAGTAGAAGGCAAAGATGGACAAGAGGAGGATGGAGTTGGGTTGAAAATGCAGGGCCTGAACCTGGTAGTGGTCAAGGATGGCGGTGAAGAACCCGAAAAGAGGGGGGACGAGCCCCGTGAAGATGTTGTGGAGGAAGAAGGGGTAAACTGTTCGTGCCAGAGTCCACTGCTCGGCGGAGCCGGCCCAGATCACGGTCTCATTCCACTCATTCTCGTCGCTCATCGTGTACGGGAGCACTAGGGTGAGGTGCCCCTCCTCGGTGATGGAGGACGCGTTGAGTGCTGGCCGCATGCTTCGACTTCTTGGGAGCCATTAGCGAAGTCACCGGCACTGGAGTTGGAGAAGGAAAGGGGAAGCCGAGCTCGATTGCATCTGGAGAGGTCCTTGGCGGAGGAAAGGGGATCTGAGGCAAGGCGAGAAGGAGTAATGATGGCCTGGCAGTGCGAGC
Organism: Thinopyrum elongatum; assembly: GCA_011799875.1. Lineage (NCBI taxonomy): Eukaryota > Viridiplantae > Streptophyta > Magnoliopsida > Poales > Poaceae > Thinopyrum > Thinopyrum elongatum. The sequence continues at coordinate 344,575,906 of CM022297.1, read as the reverse complement.
CAACCTTTTGTCAGTCCGGACAGTTGCCGAGGCGACGTGGGGGAGTGGAGGCGTCCGCGCCCCGTCGATCGCCATGCGTCAGCCTGGCCCGCAGGCAATTGGGGCTCGCGGCGCTTCGCCCTTGCCCTTCGGCTTCGCCTTGAAGCCAAGCCCGAGCGCGCCTTGGGCCCGGGGGATATTGTCGGCGTTCTAGGAACCAAGGTACCCAGACCTGCCTGCCTGCGGCCCACGGCATGGCTCCCTCAACGGCCTGGTACGGCCCATCTACAAGACCGCCAAGACAAGACCCTCGCGAGGGCCCTCTGGCCTCGCGAGGCGGACGACACCAAGACCTCCAGAAGGAGCGGCCTCCCCAGGCTGCCTCCTGAGGAGCAAAGATTTCTATGCAGGTACCCAGCCTCACGAGGCTGCCATGACGCAAGCCATGACGACCAAGGCCATGCGGGCATCAGTGGGCGCAGAGGAGGCAGTTTCCTCTTTGGTGCTAAGGAGGCAAGGACAGGCGTGGGTTCCCGAGGAATTTGCCAAAGGTTTCCATTCCAGTGCAACAAGACCAAGACCACAAGCTCCGCAGGACGGACGTCATCGCCGAGCCCACTGCTGCGTCAAGACCAGAAGCTTTGCAGGCGAAGACCACCTTTCGTCAGGATAAGATGTACTACTTGTCCCCTTTCAAATTGGCCACTGTGGGATCCCTTCCCGCCTAAGTTTCGAGGGAAGAGGACCAAGGCCACTATAAATATAGGTTAGCCACCACCATAGAGGTGGCGACTGATTCTCACCCCCAAGCCCTCGCGAGGTTGTTCATCCTCTGTACTAGTTCATCCTCAGCCCCTTGTGAGGCCAATCCACCACAAAGCAAGAGTAGGGTATTACACCGCAAGGTGCCCCGAACCTGGGTAAACTGCTATGTTCATCTTCTTCCCCGCTCATGCGAATCCGGCAAAGCTAGGCTATGGGGCAAAGGGCTCTAAGCTTGAGAGGTTGAGATCTTCGCACACGCCCCAGAGTTCGAACCTTCTTGGGTCTGCGGAGCCCTGAATCCGACAATAGCAGCGGCTACCTGGCTCAACGCGCTCCCTCTTACTGATGAGATGCCCTTCGCAGCTGAGGCGCGGAACGCAATTGAGCTCCTGCAAACAACGGTTGCACACTAGGAGAAATATCCATACATTCGTGACCGGGTGCACTCAACCCCCCTCCAAAGCCGCAATTACAGCTGGCGTGTTGAGTCACCGACGGTTTCCAGCAGTGAACGACGTCGTCGACTGCCCGAGGATGACCCGTCCCATGGGAACAAACTGACCTTTACTCATGCTCAGGTGATTGTGGACAAGGCCAGAGCCCGACGAGAGGCGGAGGCGGCAGCGGCGGCTCAACTAGGGGCTTATCAGCAGCCTCCGGTGACTCCTTCGGCCTCAGTAGGAGCTGGGACAATTTCCAGGACGGTCGGAGTGCCGTCTTTAGTGCCAGCTTTGTGTAATGAACGTCTGCCTAAGGATTTCAAGGGCCCTTGCAAAGTGCCTAATTACACAGCCGATCTCCCTCCAGAGGGCTGGATCAAGAGTTATGAGTTAGCCATGGAGATGTTGGATGTCAATGATGCGGTCTGTGCCAAATACTTTACTATGATGTTGGATGGGCCAGCTCGTACATGGTTAAAAGGACTCCCTCCTAATTCCATCAACTCTTGGGCAGAGTTAAAAGCGCGACTCATCAAAAACTTCCAAGGAACATGCAAGCAGCCTCTGACAATTGTTGACCTGGATCACTGCGTGCAGCGAGAGGATGAGTCGGCCCATCATTGGGTCCGGCGGGTCTCTGCTATTATTCACTCATCGGATAGCATTGCGGCGGGCCAGGCGGTTCTGATCTTGGAAAAGAACTGCCACTTTGTCCCCCTTAAGCAGAAGCTTGGGCGGCTTAAACATTATTGTAATGACATGGGCGAACTCATGGCGGCTCTCATTAAGTATGCAGACTCTGATAACACAAAGGACCCTAGATTTGATGATGAGAAATCCAACAAAGGCAAGAAGAATGGCAATGGTAAGGGTCAGCAGCAGAATATGGCAGGGCATAATGGCAATAACAGGGCAACGGTGGTAAGCGCAGGCACCCCGACGGCGGGTCAGATCTTGTAGCTAACACCAACACTGGGTACAAGAACCAACGTCGTAATGGCAATGGTAAGCCGCCCTTTGGCAGTGCAAAGCCTTTTAATCTTGAGGCGGCACTTAATGACCCGTGCCCGAAGCACAGTCTTCCCAACAAGCCATCCACTCATGCCTGGAAGGATTGTTGGGTTATGCGAGAGTTCAGGAATTACAGCCTCAGCCAGAATCATGGCAATAATAATGGGCCACCCGGCAGGTCAGGATCCGGTCCTCAGGGGTCCGACTTTGGTGGGGGCGGCTCAAGTTTTGGCTATCAAGGTCAAGGTAACCATGGTGGTCATAACCAACAATCTGTTCAGGGTAGCCAGCAGCAAGGTGGTCAGTCAGGATATTAGAGTAATCCAAAGCAGCTCAATGGTGGCCAATACCATGTTTTCACCACAAGTCTCTGCAAATGCGATCAGAAGGTTCATAAGAGGGCGGTTCATGCGGTAGACCCGGCTGTTCCACAGTATTTGAGATGGTCTGAGCACACGATATCATGGATCAGGGTGGATCACCCGTCGCGGGTTGATAACCCAGGTCAGTTAGCCCTTGTGGTGGCCCCTCAGGTTGGTGGCTAAAATTCACCAAGGTACTCATGGATGGTGGCAGAAGTATCAACATCTTGTACTATGACACTTTCTGCCGGATGAATTTAACTCACAAGGATCTTAAGCCGTCGTCCACAGTCTTCCATGGTGTGGTGCCTGGTAAGTCGGCGTATCCTGTAGGAAAAATTGCCTTGGAAGTAGCCTTTGGTGATGACTATGATTACAGAGCAGAGACGCTATGGTTTGAAGTAGTCAAAATCAAGAGTCTGTATCATGCCTTGTTCGGACGGCCGGCTTACACTAAGTTCATGGCTCGCCCTTGCTATGTCTATCTACAACTCAAGATGCCAGGGCGAAAGGGGCAATTATGGTCCATGGGGACCAGAAAATTGCTTTGGAATGTGAAGAAGGTGATGCTGGTTACGCAAAGGCGGCTTGTGCTAATGCGGAGCTCAAGTTTTACAAGGACAATGTTGACCCGGCTGATATGACCCCTCTGAAGAAGCCCACCACTGAGCAGGACCCTCTATTGAAATTTAATTCAGCTGATGATACCAAGCAAGTGGATTTTGTTCCTGGTGACTCATCTCAGCAATTCACAGTGGGGGCTAATATGGATCCCAAACAAGAAAGCGCGCTCATCGAGTTCATCCGTGAGAATCGGGACATCTTTGCATAGAAACCTTCTGACATGCTAGGTGTACCGAGAGAATTCGCTGAGCACAACCTTAATGTGGATCCTAAGTTTAAGCCAGTCAAACAGTTCCTCCATCGTTTCAACGAAGAGCGACATAAAGCTATTGGAGAAGAGGTAGCCCGGCTCTTAGCAGCTGGGTTTATCATGGAAGTCTTTCACCCGGAGTGGTTGGCTAATCCTGTGCTTGTACTCAAGAAGAACGGCACATGGCGTATGTGTGTTGACTACATAGATCTCAACAAAGCTTGTCCAGCTGACCCATTTGCTCTCCCCCGTATTGACCAGGTCATTGATGCAACGGCGGGTTGCGAGAGTTTATGCTTCTTGGATGCTTATTCTAGTTATCATCAGATCAAGATGACAGTTAAAGACCAAGAGAAGACAGCTTTCATCACACCTTTCGGAGCTTTCTGCTATGTTTCTATGCCCTTTGGGCTCAAGAGTGCTCAGGCGACTTATCAGCGCTATGTTCAGAATTGTTTTCACAGTCAGATTGGGCGCAACATTCATGCTTATGTGGATGATATTGTGGTTAAGTCTAGGAAGAAGGAGACTCTCCTGGATGATCTAAAATAAACTTTTGATAATCTCCGGGTCTACAAAATGATGCTTAACCCGACCAAGTGTGTTTTTGGTGTACCTGCAGGTAAACTACTAGGGTTTCTGGTTTCGGAGCGAGGCATTGAAGCTAACCCGGAGAAGATAAAGGCCATCACTTCACTTTCTAAGCCGGCGTGTATCAACGACGTTCAGTGTCTGGTGGGTTGCGTTGCAGCTCTAAGCCGGTTCATAAGCCGCCTAGGAGAGAAGGCAATTCCTTTGTATCAGATGTTGAAGAAAACAAATCACTTTGTCTGGGGTGATGCTGCCAATGAGGCATTTGAGGCACTCAAGAAACAGTTGGCTGAGCCGCCCATCCTCGCCGCTCCCATTGAAAAAGAGCCTTTGCTCCTGTACATGGCGGCTAATAATAAGGCAGTCAGCGTAGCAGTTGTTGTGGAGCGCAAGGAGGCGGGTAAGGAGTATTCAGTTCAGCGGCCGACTTATTATGTCAGTGAGGTGTTAACTGGGTCCAAGCAACGATACCCGCATTGGCAGAAACTGGTGTTTGGGGTGTTCATGGCGAGTCGCAAGTTGAAGCATTATTTTCTTGGACATCCTATTACTATGGTCAGCTATGCTCCTTTAGGAGATATTATTCAAAATAGACAAGCCACGGGCCGGATTGCTAAGTGGGCAATTGAACTTGGACCTCATAATTTGAAGTATGTGCCAAGAATAGCCATTAAACCTCACGCTTTGGTGGATTTCATAAATGATTGGCGGAGTTACAGACACCTGAGGAGAAGCCTGACAACACATATTGGACAATCCACTTTGATGGGTCCAGGCAGTTGGAGGGCTCGGGGGCTGGAGTTATTTTGACTTCCCCGCGAGGTGACAAATTCTGTTATGTTTTAAGGCTAATGTTTGTACTAACAATGCAACTGAGTATGAAGCTTTGCTCCATGGCCTTCGTATGGCTAAGGAAATGAACTTAAGCCGGGTCAGGTGCCTGGGCGACTCAGACCTTGTGGCCCAGCAGGTCTCAGGCAAGTGGGACTCTAAAGATCCACTCATGGCGGCTTATCGCCGGGCGGTTGATAATATTGTTGGACATTTTAAAGGCTATTAGGTGGATCATCTTGATCGGCGAAAAAACGAGGCGGCTGATGCACTATCTCAGCCTGGGTCTCTGTAGGATCGGAAGTATGTCTAGGGGGGGGGGGTGATTAGACTACTTGACCAAATAAAAATCTAGCCATTTCCCAATTTTATGTCTTGGCAGATTTTAACAACTTAGCACAAGTCAAGCAATCAACCTACACATGCAAGTCTAAGAGTGTAGCGGCAGAAAGTAAAACATTGCATATGAAGGTAAAGGGAAGGGTTTGGAGAAGGCAAACGCAATGTAGACACGGAGATTTTTGGCGTGGTTCCGATAGGTGGTGCTATCGTACGTCCACGTTGATGGAGACTTCAACCCATGAAGGGTAACGGCTGCGTGAGTCCACGGAGGGCTCCACCCACGAAGGGTCCACGAAGAAGCAACCTTGTCTATCCCACCATGGCCATCGCCCATGAAGGACTTGCCTCACTCGGGTAGATCTTCACGAAGTAGGCGTTCTCCTTGCCCTTACAAACTCCTTGGTTCAACTCCACAATCTTGTTGGAGGCTCCCAAGTGACACCTAACCAATCTAGGAGACACCACTCTCCAAAAGGTAATAAATGGTGTGTTGATGATGAACTCCTTGCTCTTGTGCTTCAAATGATAGTCTCCCCAACACTCAACTCTCTCTCACAGATTTGGCTATGGTGGAAAGATGATTTGAGTGGAAAGCAACTTGGGGAAGGCTAGAGATCAAGATTCTTATGGTAGGAATGGAATGTCTTGATCTCAACACATGAGTAGGTGGTTCGCTCTCTCAGAAAATGAGTAGTGGAAGTGTAGGCTCGTTCTGATGGCTCTCTTGAATAGAGAAGGGGGTGGAGGGGTATATATAGCCTACACACAAAATCCAACCGTTACACACATTTGACTTAACTCGGTCAGACCGAATCGAAGAACTCGGTGAGACCGATTCAATTCAAAATGTGAACGTTAGGAATCTCGGTGGGACCGATATACTCAACTCAGTGGAACCGATGTGCTAGGGTTAGGGCAAGACCTCATCTCGGTGTGACCGATTGCATGAACTCGATGGGACCGATTTCAGCAATGAGTTAAACAGAGAGTTGGTCAGGCAAACTCGGTGGGACCGATCGCCCACTTCGGTAAGACTGAAACATTACGAAAGGGAAACAGAGAGTTTGCTTTGCCATCTCGGTGTGACCGAAAGCCCAATCGGTGAGACCGAATTGATTAGGGTTTCTGGCAGTGGCTATGTCAAGGAAACTCGATGGTGCCGGATAGATCAAATTGGTGGGGCCGAGTTTGACTTTAGGTTTAGGACAAATTGGAAATGAGAAAGTGGTTGAGGGCTTTGGAGCATATCACTAAGCATTTTGAGCAAGTAGACCATTATGCAACACCTCATCCCCTTTTAATAGTATTGGCTTTTCCTATAGACTCAATGTGATCTTGGATCACTAAAATAGAAATGAAGAGTCTTGAGCTTTTGCCAATCTTTGTCCTTAGGATTTTGAGGGGTCCACATCTCTAGTCCATGCCATGCCAATCATTGAACTATCTGAAATATTTAACTTGAAAGGATATTAGTTCAATGAGCTATATGTTGTTATGAATTACCAAAACCACCCGGGGATTAGTTGCACTTTCAGTCTCAGCATAAGCCGGGCCCCCCTAATACATTCCTCAATGTGTTACACCATCCTTTGGTCAAGTTACCGTCCGAGGAAGACCTTGCTATCCCTGACCTGGAGGCGCAGTTGGTGGCGCCTCTTCATACTATTCCTGACTAGACGCTGCCGTATTTGGCTTATATGACTCGTGGCAAGTTACCCGAGGATGAAACTCTGGAGCGGCAGATTATAAGGAGGTCTAAGTCTATGACTATTATCAATGGCGAGTTACACCGATGCAGTGTGACAGGCGTGTTCCAACGCTGTGTTTCTCCTGAGGAGGGCCGTGAAATTTTATGAGAGATTCATGAAGGTGACCGTGGTCATCATGCCGGCTCAGAGTCCTTGGTGGCTAATGCTTTTCGTCATGGGTTTTACTGGTTAACAGCTCATGCTGATGTAGAGGATATTGTTAGCAAGTGTGATGGGTGTCAGAAATTTTCCTGGCAAACTCATGTGCCGGCTCAGGAATTGCGGATGATCCCAATAAGTTGGCCATTTGCGGTCTGGGGGCTTGATATGGTTGGACCGTTCAAGAGGTCTAAGGATAAGAAGACCCACCTTCTGGTGGCAGTTGACAAGTTTACCAAGTAGATTGAGGCAGAGCCAGTTAGCAGTTGTGATGCAGCGACTGCAGCTCAGTTTGTTCAAAAGCCGATCTTCCACTTTGGTTATCCCCATAGTATCATCACTGATAATGGCACTAATCTATATAAGGGTGCTATGAAGGAGTTTTGTCAAAGAGAGCATATCCGCCTTGATGTTTCCTCAGTGGCTCATCCACGGTCTAATGGTCAAGCAGAGCGGGCTAATCAAGAAACTTTGAGAGGTATAAAACCTGGCTTATGGTTCCCTTGGAACGAACGTCGGGTTGTTGGGTTGAAGAGCTTCCCTCAGAGCATCTCTAGCAGACCCCGTATAACACCGACCAGCAAAACGCGTTTGCAGTTCACGGAAAAACGACTTTGCGGGCCGGCGCGGGCGGCCGCAGAGTCAGACCCCGCAAAACGGACCCGTATAAAAGGATATTCATGGAATATGCTCTTTTACGGGTCGCCTTTGCGGGGTCTGCTCGGGCGCCGCTCCCGCCGGCCCGCAAATCCGAAATTTGCAATTCAATTTGACACAAGAAAATACATTTCTTTGCTTTTTCAATGGCATTGGATACATAAGACTTCACCAAATCTTTGCTAGAATAGCAAGACCAAAGAAAACAGGAACCACAATTATGCATTTTAGAAGATATCCAACTTCCATAACTGCTCCCACTAGTTGGACCAATATCTTCTACATGCATTCATTGTTGATCTGCGGATTCTTGATTTTGCATTCTTCATTCTTCTTCTTTGGTTCTAGAGAAGTAGACGTTGCTTCCCCTCTACTTTCTTCTCTAATTGCACATGCAGCCGCATCATTACCTTCGATTCTACTAAGGAGTGCACGAACATCTATTAAGTTTCTTTCTATCAATAAATCAATGTATTCTCCTTCCCAAAACCAAAATGAGCATCCATCTTCCTACACACATGACGATGTTCGAAATGAGCTATCGCAATTGAACCAAAGAATATGGTGCCAAAGCCGAATGAAAACAATACATACCCCGTCGTTTTCGCATTTGAAGAACACCCATCCGGGGTGCTTCGGCGTGCCCGAAGTTAGCCGCAGCACTGTCCGCGTACAGTCATCGCACTGTATGAGCGGCATCAGTGAGCCGCAGAGCCGCTGCGCGAGCGCCGAGCCCGGCGGACGGCCGGCCGAATGCATGCTGGCAAACCGGCGGCGGCGGCGATAGGACGAACCCGTACCTGCATGCGGCGATGGGGCTTTGCCGGTGCTGCGCGGGGTGCTCCCTGACCATTCCATCGCTTGGCGTAGCCACAGGCAGCAGGAAAAGCCAAATCCGGCCACCCGCGTCGAACGGCCGCAGATCTGCAACTTTCTGGCCCGCCGACACAGGAGGGGGTGGCGGAGGGCAACCTCGGGCGTGTGGCGGCCTTTCGGCGTGATCCTGCCGGCTACTTTCGCCGAAATCGTGGGTGGCGGCCCGGCGGCGGGGCGAGCGGGAGAGGGGAGGTGGTAGGTGGGGAAAAGCGCGGGCTAAAATGTCCTTCCCACCAACCGCTCCCACTATATGCAAGGCGCCGACAGGCCCGTGGGGGGGGGACCCGCATATTCGCGGGTTGGGGTCGAGATTTTGCTGCGCCCCTCAAAAATATTTATGGGCCGGACATGTTTGCGGGGTCTGTTCGGGCGGGATTTTCCGCGCCGACCCGCATTTTGGCGGTTATTTTGCGGGTCGCGGCTTTTTACGGGGTCTGCTAGAGATGCTCTCAGTCCTTTGGAGTAGCAGAACCACCCCCAATAGGTCAGCAGGCTATACGCCTTTCTTCATGGTTTATGGCGTAGAGGCGGTTCTCCCTAGCGATATCCATCATGACTCGCCCAGGGTGGTGGCTTACGTTGAAGCTGATAATGAGATGGCACGTCAGAACGCACTTGATGCTTTGGATGAAGAACGTGATCTTGCAGCAGCCCAATCAGCGATTTATCAACAAGACCTGCGTCGCTATCACAGACGCAGAGTCAAAACTCGGGCGTTTCAAGAAGGCGACTTAGTGCTCCGACTGATTCAAGATCAGACGGGCATGCATAAGCTATCCCCACCTTCGGAAGAACCTTTTGTGGCCAGCAGGAATCTCAACAATGGCTCGTATTATCTCATTGATATACGTGAGCGGAAGAAATCGCATACTTCTGAGCAAGAGACCAATAGGCCATGGAACATTGCTCACCTTCGGCCTTACTATACTTGAGTTGTTGACTCTCGTCATTGTATATACCTTCATTGATGAACATACCTTTTTATGATCAGCATAATAAAGCCGGCATCCCCAAATTTTGGGGCCTCTCTCGTTTCGTTTCAAATTTTTCTTAGCAAGAGTCATTATTGATGAGTTATAAGGTCATTTGGGGGCTTCTTGCTCAATGAGCATAGCTTTTATAACCCTCTTGATCGGCTTTTATGCCATGTTATAGGTCACTTGGGGGCTTCCTGCTCAATGAGCATAGCTTTTATAACCCTCTTGATCTACTTTTATGCCATGTTATAGGTCACTTGGGGGCTTCCTGCTCAATGAGTATAGCTTTTATAACCCTCTTGATCGGCTTTCATGCCATAGGTTGCTTGGGGGCTTCCTACTCGATGAGTATAGCTTTTATAACCCTCTCAATTGGCTTTCATGCCATAATTGGGTTAAACCTGCCTGTTTGCAACTTGCTACTCCGCCAGGTGACCCACCGTACTCTTGACAGTCAATCTTTTACATAAGACCCTGAACTCAACAAGGTTAAAATGGCGGCTTATGTCACGAGAGAGCCGGCTTACAGTGAGCTAGGATAAACTCACCTGTCTGTTGTAGTCTCTCCACCATGTGGCCCGTTCATACTCTTAATAGTCAATCTTTTCAATAAGGCCCTGAACTAGTTAAGGTTTAAATGACGGATTTATGTCATGTGAGAGCCAGCTTACGGGATGAACGACTTTTATGCCAAGCTTCTTTGAAGCCAAAAATTGAGTTTTCAAAAAACCAATCTGTTTTGGTCGTGCCTTTGTAAGCCGGCTTACCAAAACTTTGAGTTATACATACTCTTTATCTTTGTTTGTTTTGCAGCAATTTTTGATGAGAAGTTGCCGGGTCAAATAGATACGGGTTATATTGCTCCTTGTTGAGCCTATGAGCCTCCAAAGTGTTTTTTGCAAAGACTGGATATGATTATAAGTCACCATGGATTGATGGGTTATTTAACTCGCCTTGGATTGTGACTATAAGTCGCTAGTACAAGACAATGATGGATCTTTTACAGATCAGTACTTCGATAAAAGTTCAGCAATATTGAAGAACCAGATGTGCATATATATATATATGACAATATCAAAGAGATTAAGTCGTTGCAGCACAGTTGGCATAACATGCTCGAAAGGCATGACAAGGCAGAGTAGATAACTGTTTTCAACTACACTATTACATGGCTACAGCTGAGCTCAAAGTTTTTTCATCAAGTTTACAGGAGTGGGATCACTCCTCTAAGCCGGCCTGTGTACCGTCTGGGTTAGACCCTGCCGGGTTACTATCTTCATGGTGTCTTGAGGTCGAGGCCTCTGGGTCATCCCGTGCTGGCTCTTCGTCGTTTATCATCTGAAGATCACTCGACGTCCAGTCGATGCCAATTAATGCCTCAAAAGCTGCCTCATTGTTAAGAATAAGAGAGGGGTCAAGATCAGGAGCGAAGATATGCTTATGCCTTGGCGGAGTCAGATCTACAACATCATGGGATGGCGCCTTAATTCTAGCATTGTTGCTATCATAAGCCGGCTGGTACTTGTTCAGATCCAGTTCTTGTGCAAGCTTACACGCCAAGGGCCGCATCTCTCTGACGCATTTGTTGAAGTCCTTCTCTTCAAAGATAGACCCGTCATCATTGAACTCCGGACACTCGGCAGCCATTTCTTCTGGGTCTAACTATGATTGCCAAGCTTTGGCCCGGCTTAGAGCAACAATGGCTCCTGCGCGGGTGGCTAATAATTTAAGGTCTTCAATTTGACCTGGCACTGTTGAAAGATGATCCAGCACAATCTTTATGAGGGTTGGAGGTTTTTTGCCACTTGATAAGGCCACAAGGCTGCACAGAGTTCCAGAGTATAATTGCTCAGTTAATGAATAAACCGCCTTCAACTTCAACAGCATGTTTTGACCAAGACTAGCACTCTTGGAGCCTATTAAATTTTTGCACATGAATTGCCAGGCGGGTCAGAGATCATATATTATGAGTCGCCAGGCGAGTTAAAGAAATTTACAGTAGAGGCTGCGTTGCATGTTAAACTTACCAAAGATGGCGGCTGCCATTTGAGATATGTGCTGCTTTAAGCCGATTAACTCTTCAGTCACAGGTTTAAGTTGAGCCTCAGCGTCTTCTTCTCTCTTTAGAAGATTGGTCTTCTCAGTTTCCAAGGCGGCTCTTTCTTCATCAAATTTGGCTTTGAGCTTCTCAATATTTTCCAATGATGATTTTAGGCTTAATTCAGCCTTGGCGCGCTCACTTTGCTGCGTCTCCAGATTTTTCTTCAACTCGGTGATGTTTGACTCGCCCGAACTCAATGCTTCCTACCAAGGGTCACAAGCAATGTTAAGATGGTTAAGTTCATATTCAGCAATGGTATTCAAGTCCCAAGCACATTGCAAGCAATATACTTGGCACTTGGGGGCTAATGTAGGTCAATTCAAATTATACTTTGACCCGGTTCAGTAATAGGCCGGCCCTTGGGGGCTACATCCTTTTATAGGGAAGAATCACGAGACTCGTATTATCTTTTCAAGATAATCCGGCCTTTGGGGGCTACACGCGGTTCTTTTCAAAGTTATTTTGAGAGACCCGGCTCATCTTATTAAGACAAGCCGACCCTTGGGGGCTACGCGTCTTTTTCTTTTAAAGTGGATATGTTGAAGACCCGGCTCATCTTTGAAAGATGAGCCGGCCCTTGGGGGCTACACTTTGGAAATTTTCACAAGTCTCAAGCACACTCAGAGCTCTTCCTATACTTAAGACTTGGGGGCTACATGGACATATATATATATATATATATATATATATATATATATATATATATATATATATATATATATATATATATATGTACTACTAAAGAGTGATTAAACCCATTCATACCTCATACTTCTGCCGCATCAGGTTGACTAAGCTGGCCTCCATGTCCCGGCTTGTATGCAGGCGGCTTAAGTAGCCCGCGTGCAGCTCATTAGCGCTGAAGGCTGCATAGCTCTCCAGGTCCAGCTTGGCTTTACCCTTCTCCAGTGAGGGTATTTCTTCCTTAGCTGAATGTTTAGCCAGCACTCTGGAGGCCTCGGGCGCCTTAAAGGCGAACCCGGTAATAGCAATGTCATCAACATCAGTAGCAGCAGGGCTCTTGTCAGTTGACTTGGCAGGAGTGGGCGGCTTAGGACTTGGCGGGTCATGGCTGGTTACCGGGTTAACCTCAGTATCCATACGATCAAAGGTTGCAATGTCAGTCTGGGGAGGCGGATCATTTTGCTGGTTGATAGGATCTTCAGGATTTTGAATTGAGGCCTCAGGGGCCTCCAGCACCTGCTTCTCCGGTTCAGAAGCCTTGGGGTCGTTGGACGAGCCGTCATTTTTTTGTTTTTTGCCAGCCTTTGCTTTGCCTCTGTGACAAGAACACAAGAGTTTATGAGTATACAACAACAAGTGTTTATCAACGAATGAAGATACTTACCCCTGGGCAACAACGAAGACAGGAAGCTGCGTTCCAGTTGAGTCTCCAGATGATGGTGGTGTTCCCTGATAGTTTGAGTCAGAAGAGTTAAGAGGTTTCCGCATGAGGCCGGGTCGTGGAAGAGATAGAGTTGGGCTATGAGGCACCTCATTACGACGTTTTCGGGGAGCCGGAGTATTGGATAAGCCGGCCACGAGATCCTCAGGGCAGCCACTCCGGGTCAGACGCCTCGACTCATGTTGTTGTTTCTTCAAAAGAAAGTCGGGGTCCAAGTGAGCAAGGCGATGAGAAAATCCTACTTTCCGGATGACCCGCCGAATTTTCTTTCTTGGCAAGGGTTCTGAGTCGGATGAGACAGGGATTACCTCTGCTTCGGGGGCCTGGCTTATCTCCGCGCCGTCCTGAGAGGAATCAACATCAATAAGTTGCATGAAAAGGAGACCAAGGGAGTCAAGTTCTACCTCCGAATTATCCAGCTCGAGTAGTTCTTCTACTGACTGCTTCTTATGATGTCCCGCAGCGTGAGTCTTCACTGCTTTAGTCTTCTTACGTGGTGGAGCGGCCATTATTTTCCTTTTCCAGAAGGCATGACCAGCCTGCATATATATACATGTAGGCAGTGGTTTAGAAGAGGTAAAATATAAAGGATGAATGAATGAGAGGAACATTTAATAAAAGTACTTATAGGAGGGGCCGGGTTAAGAGTGCAGAAGGGGTTCAACCCCGCTTTATTGCAATTTTCTTGAGACTCTCCAAGCAAGGTCTTGACCATTTCGTTAACCTCCTGGTCAGTCAAAGATTGTTGGTTGTAATGTTGTGGGTCCTTCACGTCACCAGTGTACTCACACATTAAGCCGCCACGCCGGCTCAAAGGCAAGATCCTCCAGGAGACCCAGCAGCGGACCAGATCAACCCCGGTTAAATTGTTGGCTATTAAAGCCCTTATCTTTGAAAATGTGGGGGGCATATCGGGCGCGCTCTGCGGCAGTCAATCGACCTGGAAGCCCGGTCCTGGTGCTGAGCCGGTAGGGGCGATAACCCGGCAAGGGATTTTATCCAGATGGAGAGGTGTCTCTGTAGTAAAACCAGGTATAATTCCAATCCTTGGGGTGGCTGGGCAGTGCAGCTAAAGGAAAAGTTACATCCCTCCGCCTTTGGATAGAAACACCTCCAAGTTCCAGACTGGGCCCATCTGTCATTTCAGTTTGGCGGTTGATATAAAACAAATCCTTGAAGAGATCAACAGTGGGCTCTTCTTGAAGGTACACTTCACAAAATACTTGATAGTTGCATATGTTGGAGATGGAGTTGGGACCAATGTCTTGAGGATGAAGGTTGTAAAAATGCAGAACATCCCGGAATTTTTTTGACCGGGGTGGTGAAAAGCCACGGAGGAGGTGATCTGCAAAAATAACAACTTCACCTTCTCCGGGTTGAGGAGTAGTTTCAGGGCCGGGAACCCGCCAGTGAATAACCTCTTTAGTTGGCAACACCCCCATGTCCACATACTCATTTAGCGAAAGCTCGGAGACTTTGGAAGCAGCCCAGCCACAAGAAGTGGGAGTCTTAGTCATGGTTGGCCGGGTTAAAAAGCTGTGACCAAGGAATAAAGATATGGCGGGTTAAAATTTGCAATGGTAAGCCGCCCAAGAGGTTACATGGTGTTTCAAGCAAAATGAGCTAATTATGATTAAAAGACTACGCATTACAGTGAATAGTTAAGAAGTTTTGAGCCGCTCTAGCCATGGATTGAAGTGACTATCAAGCTAAGAGAATATGGCGGGTTAAGTTATGAAGCTATGAGCCGGCGGTATGTTGGCAGGTTAAGTGAAAGAAGTAGTTCCTAGAGTTCTTGGCGGGTTACAAATTCAGTGACAAGCCACCCGAAAGGTGAAGGGCAGGTAAATTGTCTATGGATTTAAGGCTGTGGAATTTTGCTAAGTGTGGGATAAACAGTTTCTACAGATCAAAGCTATATTTACGGATCTACACATGATGCAAACGGCAAATAATTGCTAGACCTAAAAGAGGCAGTGGCGGAAGAACTAGTAGGTTGTATATTGATTCTAAAAAGGAAGCAATCTACACGAGATATAAGGTGAAGGCTAAAACTGCTACCGCATTACTCCTGCTTTATTTTAGATCAAAATACCGGTTCTAGCCAGAGAAACAAGATGGACTTAGAGGAACTACGATGAACTCTATGAACTCGTATGACCTAATGCGGATCTGAGAAAAGGAGAAAATGGAACCTGAAGGTGCAGGAGAATGGCGGAAGCATGCGGCAGAACTCTGGTCGCAACAGGCTAATGCAGCGGCCACGGTGAGGGGCAGTCAACGTCGTAGGACTGGCGCGGCGGAGCTCCGGTCGCGACGGTGTTTCAGAGGAATAAGAAGAAGTGGAGGCGACGGGGGTAAAGTGGAAAGGAGATGGACCCCTGTGCCTATTTAGAAGGGAAAGTTGAACAGTGAACGGCAGGCCGAAAGATCGAGGAGGCGTTATAATTATCACAATAGAGGAGGTGCCTTGATTCTCAGAATGGCTGGTTAATGCAAAAGATCCATTGTGATGTCATAAGGTTTTTCTGAATTTATTTAACATGACGTCATGTTTTTGTATGGCGGGTTATAAAGATCTGGTCAAGGTTAAATGCTAGAAGGAACTAAAGAAGACTAGCCAACCAGAGAGTGAAGATTGACATGAACAGGTTCAAATCTATCTGGGGCCTAATGTTGGGGATATAACCCCACGGTGTGACCCGCCCAGGAGCGGCCGGGTTACACTGTTGGCGACTCTGTGATGAAGCCTAAGCAGGACCAAGAGGCCAAGACATGGAGCCCAGAGGCGGCATACGAGGCGGGCCAACCAAAGGCCCAAGACCCAGTGATGGCACGTAACCCGAAGGTGTAAGCCGCCCAACGGCGACTTGCCTAGCAAGGCAAGGCAACATAGAATTAGGATCAGTCACATGGTGTGACCCGACCTGGACTCTTGTAAGCAAAGGGCCTCAACCTGTGTATATAAAGGCGAGTCCCTGCGGCAGGTTAAGCTTAAGTTATGATCAATCGAGAGCTAGGTCAAGTGATTCTGCTCCCTTGCAATCGATACTCAAGCAATACAACTCAAAGCAGGACGTGGGCTTTTACCTCGATCGTGAGGAGCCGAACCTGGGTAAACTTGTGTCTCTCGTCCCGCTCAACCCCTTTAAGATAACCTACGTTGCGATGGCTTCACGCTTAAGTCCTTTCACAAGGACATCTACCGTGTTAAACCCACGACAGTTACCATCAACACTTTGTTGGCAAACTGGTCGTCAAGCGCCGCCATGCCACTATTGAGCGATAGCACGCAATGCCCGAAGGCAGGACGGACCTATGGATCTCTGGCTTGGAGATCCACGTTGACCGGCGACATGATAGTATGCTTGAGTACAGGGAGTAAAGGAGGGGGATTTGGGGGAACTAGAGTAGGAATCGACATTCTAGAGGTGGGGGAGGCGCGGGAGATTGGGGATGAAAAGGTAGCATGAATTTTGAACATGCACCAATACGCTCTCGGCGCGCAAGTGCACGAAAACACCGGTGGCGCCCACATGTCGGCCTAAGAGTCCTTTTTCTTTCTTTTTTTGAGTGCCTGACCTGAGAGTCATAATTGACCTGTTTGGCATTGCGTTACTACTCGGCCCATATTCAACGACACCTCACTGGCCCAAACAAGTGTACATCATCAAAAAGACACTGAGCTCAAATTATAACTCAAAAAAAGGAGATATACTCTGAACACTGGAGAATGGTGATGCCCTCATTTAGCCCACCAGCAGTTTGAGACAAAAAACAATTCGAAACAACGATATATACAACATTCAAACACTGACTAGTGACTACTACTGACATAAACAACAAGACATGATAGTTCATAAGAAGTCTTGCTACACCACCAAAACGCACCCATCTGCAGCGCTCAGACTCTCATGATCCAGACGAGAATGACATTCTAAAGAGAGGCAACTATTACATAGTAAGAGTGACATAGATGAGGATGAACAGATGACAAGGAGTCTGCATAACAAAAGAGAGAACTACCCATCCAGAACAAGCAGCAAAGACAACAAGTCATTCAAAGAGGGATGATCCAACACCATCATAATTTGTAGCCCCGCTTCAGCCACCAGTGATTCAGAGACACCAGAACTCCACCCTTTCGACGCAACAACCCAATTACCTATCAACCTGAAGGCTTGATCCACATCACTGCCTGTCGGACTTGAGACATCCAAGGATCAAAGTTAATCCAGATGCCTTTGTCATTCTCACCTTCTTTTGGCTGTAGGCTGTATTGTTGACAATCAGGGGAGTTTGCTCCCGAAGTCCTAGGGCTCGCTGTGTAGACACAGTTTCCCTAGCAAATAGAGCCTCTCTGCCATCAAGGTCCTTGCCAACGGTGATCTCCTGGTTAATCGGATAATTGAGTCCGAGAAACAGAGAGTGTGAACCAAGGCTATTTACCCGCCTCCAACTCAAAAATCCTGAAGTCCCCAACAAGCTGGTATCCTGCTCATAGACGTAACAACCACTTTCTGGATACTCACGTATTTCACGGTGCTTGTACACAGTGGGGTTTTTGCAATATAACTTTTCCAGCTCATGTGTGTGAATGATCATCAGTCTTTTGCCGTCGTCTGATCGAGCGAGGAACCAGTTGTACTTCCCTGTTTTTGGCAAAGGTGGTGTGATTACAAAGGGCAGTAACTGTAGGGACACTACATCATATCAAAAAGGACAGGCATTGTTAATGTAAGATCAGCATTGTTCAAAGTATGAGTAGGATAATGCAAGAAACAACATTGATTTGACACTGTTGGAACTGAGAGATAAATATAGGGAAATGTATACTGGGTTCGAAAATATAGAAGTGCCATGCATGGTTATACTCATGTTATCTCGCAATCAATTCTTCACAGGAAACTACCATGTCATGCATGTTATGTAATCATGTTCTGTCCTCACAAACAAATTCTTCAAGGAAACTAACAGACCATGCATTGTTATATACTCATGTTCTGTGGGCAAAATTCTTGTGAGGATATTATTCTAGCCATTGATTGCTGAAGGGCGAATATAGGTATGTACACATGGTAAACATTACATGATTTCACTACTTCCAAATATAGAGTTCTCCATATGCACATTTACTTCCCTAATGTATGGTTAGATCAAACCAACAGTGTGATGCATCTTTCTACATCATGAAAATGAGGAAACTAACATGGCTATTGATACACACTCATATTTAGTAGTATATCGATTACTATAAAGTTAGGAGAATATCCATATCTTCCTAACCGTTTGATTATTCAAGGGTACAAATTGGCTATAGTGACATGGTCACAATCGCATGAATTAACTCATTCCAAATATAGCTGATTTATGGCATCTCTAATACATTAACATAGTTCTACTCAAATTCTGGTCAAACAGGGATATGCCAATCATCACAAAAAGTTCAAATAGTGTCATGGCGTTATCATTAACATCAGAGGAAAACAACTTACACGCGCCGTCCCAGCAATACGTGGTGCCATCTGCTTTGTCGATCGCGTAGATGATGCCATTGTGTTCAATAGCATCACATAAGTGTGTATCAGCTTTGACGACCCACTGCGAGGTGAGTTGTCTCCAGCTAAAGAAGGTACCGGCAGAAAGATAGGCGAGTCCGCGGTCGAATAAGGCAATTAGCTTGAAGTCTGCGTAATCTGCATATCGTGTGGGCACTTGGCAGATTACAATCATCTGCAAAACAAGGTGCGTCCAACTGACGACGTAATCTATATGGCTTGGACCGCGACGGTAAAACCCTACATAATCCAACGTAGGAAGGATAATCTCATGGGAGGTGTGGAAGTTCACGAGCACCAACTTTTTCCGGTCTTCTCTGATGGCAGCCATCCAGTGGGAGTTCATGCCGACCCAGTACATACTTGCCAAGAAGTTTCGGGCGATAATGATCGGATCGAAGTCGAGGGGCATGATGTACGGCTTCCTAGTACATAGCTGCAAAGAAGTTTCGGCTAATGGAGGTCGGATTGAAATCGAGGGGCATAATGTACTCCTCCGTATCATGGTGATCAAATCTCGCAAGACCAGATAGCAGCAAGCAGGGTGTCTTGAAAAGCTCAGGCCTCGCTTCGACGATGGCCACGTGCATGTCCCTTGAGCATGCAGCCAGCCGCAAGGCGCTCAACATATCCATACACGAACAACAGAGGTCGAGGATGTCACTGGGGAGATCGCTCCAGTCGCGGCCCATATGGATGATGCGTGATTCGCGTTCAGCCATGGTGGAGTTTGGAAGGTGGGGTTTTGGGGGGCTTGATTTACGGGGGAGAAGGCTCTCGGTGCTGGAGCAGCTAGCGAGGGAATAGTGGTACTGGGGGAGGCGAGCGAGGCGAGGGTACACGGGGGCACAGTGAGATGATGAAGAGTGACCTCAGGATCTCCGGCGAGATGGAGATGGAGATGGAGTGGTGCTAGGGAAGAGGGAGATGAGGCGAGGCATGCTATACAACGGCGGTGACAGTGACTGCACAGTGCACAAGGTGAGGCTGACTTTGGTAACCCGAACACGCAGCCTGGACTAGTGTCACCTCGGGCGCAGGGTCTTGTCACTTCACTGTGAGGACCGGATGAATAATATTTTGACCATCAAGTGTACCACAGTTGTACTACCACTACTACTAGTAACATAAGGAGTAGTACTGTATAGCGGAAATAGGTCTCCCGTGCTAGCATGCCTCTGGGTTCACTTCATCCGCTAGGTAGCATCCATATTGCGAGCAGAACCTAATTCTCATGCATGCGGAAGCGCGAAGAAGGGATTTTCTTTTTTTAGGATAACCGCATATTCCTTAACCTGAAAAGGTTGTGTCTCGCAGGCACGCGCCAATATCCATCCGAACCAGCTATGACACATTTTGTGTGTGCAAATAGATGGATATGTTTGTATATCTGTTCGTCCACCCAAGTGGGTTTTGCATAGGTCCCACCTGTCAGGAGGGGTGCAGAAATAAAAAGGAATAATAAAATGTTTCGCCACGGTGATTCGAAAGAGTAACCTCAACTAACCAGTGGCACATGTAGCGATAGAAGGATGGGCACATACACGGACACGTACCACTCCTCAGTACGCTACCCGCATAGCCTTTTCGTTTTGCAGGTTGGTCTACCTAGCCGTCTAATCAACTACCTACATGCCACTTCTCCATTTACTTCTCCATCGGGAACCGATTTTCCTCGGCTTCTTCACATCTCCTTCATTTGTATTCAAACCCCACTGGATTCACATTGTTTTACCCTCTTCAAATCCTCCTGGAGTAATTCCGAAGCCCCTTTAAATAATCATCTTGTTCAGTTAGACTAGCCATCTTAATCCTAATTCTCCAAACCATATCCCTCCGGTCCAGCGGTTCCAAATGGTGAAAGAGATCCCTATGCAGGTTTTTAGCATCACACATGTCCTCGTCGAAGTCACGTTGAGCATAGTTGCCACCATCATCGACCACCCAAGGGTTGTTTGGGAGTGGATCAACAATGTATCCAACTCCCTCGAAAAGGTGGAGATGAAGGTCGTCGGTCTCGACGCGGAGTACACGGAGCGTGCCACTGGGAAGATCCAATGCGTCGCCGTCCTTCAGCTGTGCCTCAAAGATGAAGTTTTGGTGTATCACATCATACACGCACCCTCCATACCAGGTGAGCTCCACGATTTCATGTCTCGGGAGGACATATACTTCTGTGGGGCAGCCATCTAAGGGGACAAAGAGAAGCTAGCACCGTACAACCTTTACTTGAAAAACATCACTGACCTACAAACCAGAATTCCTATAGACGATTGTGATAAAGAAACACCATCCCTATTCGACGTAGCAAATTCTGTGCTCAAAACAAATCTTGAGAAGGGTGACGAGACGCTGGGATTAAGGTCGTCTGGATGGGAGAATTATCCCTTGACCTACGAGCGGATAAAATATGCTGCCCTCGATGCATGTGTGAGTTTCGAGATAGCTGCAAGGTCGAAAGAGCTTGTTGCGAAGCCGTCTCCCACAGAAAATGAGAAGAAGAAGAAGAAGAAGAAGAAGAAGAAAGAAGAAGAAGCTGCACCAGCAGCAGGGCATTATAGATGGATGAACTATTTCCTCTCTTGTAAAAATTATATTTCCTCTCTATGTACATTGATATAGATGAACTATTTAGCTGGTGTGCATGTCGTTGGAACAAGTTTACTCTGTGTACATTGATATAGGTCCGCTTGCCTATAATGAACTATTTATCTGCCTAGTTTTCTCTACTACTTCACTACTCCTTGCAGTGATCGGTATGCAATGCATGTGTCAGTAGACATGACAGCTTGTCCATGGAAATTGAACTATGGCGACCATCATGTTTCTACCACTGCCACACGCGATTCCCACGACGCTGCTCCAACCCACGGCACCACGTCCCCCGACGTGCGCCTCACCCCTCTCGGCCCCACCGCTCCTCAGCCTTTGTGTGCATGACATGCGGGCGAGCTGAACTGCGGCGACCATCAAGTTTCTACCACAGCCACACGCGATTCCCACGATGCCGCTCGAACCCATGACACCACACGTCCCCCGACCTGCGCCTCACCCCTCTCGGTCCCACCGCCCCTCTGCTTTTATGAGAATGACATGTGGGCCAACCACATTTAGGGTCCACATGTCATTGACTCAAAGGCAGGTGCACTAAGCCGCTGAAACTCGGTCCATGGGCCCCGAGAGGAAAATGTAACTCATGCGCCAGGCCTTGTGGTGCTCCCGCAGTACGAACTCATGCCAAACTCGAAATTTGTTTCTTACTACCAATGTGCCAGCCCGTGCGTTGCAATGGATCCAAAGTAGTAGAATAATACTTGTTCACAAACTTGAAATATAAACACTCTAGTTTTGATATACATATATCAGTAAAAATAAATTATGCTTCACTCAAGACATATTCCTTTGGCTGTTTTAATGAGGTGAGGGGCGGGTGTGGCTGGTTTCAAGATAATAATAGATTTTTAAAACATTGGAGAAGATTTTTTTTCTAACATTTTGTAGCGTGGCACGACATCCGGTGCACCTAAGCGTCTGAAAAAAAAGTGGAGTGCACTCTAAAGATATTTACATGCTCCCATTTAGTGGAGTGCACTCGAAATACATTATCTATTTATTTTTCTCTAGCCTTTCCTAGCCATGCAACCATGCCACATAAGCTAGTCATGCATGCAATCCATAAATTGCAATATACTCCAGCATGCAATGCCGCCACATCATCTATTTATGCATGTTAGTCATAGGTTGTTTTTTGCATTAGTCTTGATCCTTCAAAGTTTGGTAGAGGTATGAGTAATCCAAATATTAATGTTCCATATACTAAACTCCAAAGGTCCGCCTGAGCCGAGGCAGAGGACGTACGACGGGGCGGTGGAGGCGTCTTCGTAAGAGGAGGAGAGCTCGAAGGATAATCTTGCATGTCCGCCGCCACCTGCATTTCGGCGCGGGACTCCTCGAGCGCCCATTGGAGCTCGCGCTCCTCCAGGAAGCGGCGGAGTCACAGGATTTTCCTAAACCACGATGGGCACCATGCAGTACTCCTAGTAGCCGGGGGCGCGATGCTCGCGTCCTGACTCCAGGGGTACTGTCTGGGGCACGTGCTCAACCACCTCGTGAGCCGCGAGGATGCCATGCTCGCGGCCATGCTGTTGGAGCACAAGCGCGTGCGCCTGAACGGCGAGGATGTGATGTTCGCGGGCGTGCTACCGGAGGACGCGCTCGTCCACATCGAGAGCGGCGACGATCTGATGTTCATGGGCGTGCTCTCGACCATGTCGAGAGTGGTGATGATGCGATACTCGCGGGCATGCTGCTGGAGAACGCGCTCATCCACATTGTGAGTGGTGAGGATGCGATGCTCGCGGGCGTGCTGCCGGAGCACGCGCTCGTCCACGTCGAGAGCGGCGACGATGCGATGTTCGTGGGCGTGCTCTCATCCACGTCGAGAGTGGCGATGATGCGATGCTCGCGGGCATGCTGCTAGAGAACGCGCTCATCCACATTGTGAGCGGCGAGGACGCGATGCACCTCCTCGTGACCAACCAGGGCGTGCTGCTGGAGAACAGCTACCCCTCGTGGCCGATGAGGGCGGGCCGCTAGATCACACTGTCCTCCGCGTGGCCAGTCAGCGCGCGCTACTCGCGGTCGTCGAGGGCGTGCTCCACCTCGGAGATGTCGGAGACTCCGTCCTCTTCCTAGGCCGCAGCGCCGTCCACTTCGGCAACGGTTGCGTGCTCCGGTGGGTGTTGTGTCCGTATGGGAGCTCCGAGCTACAGTACCAGTGGGGCGGGGGGTGACCTTTTCATGGTTTCACATGGTCTGAGGATAAAAATAGAAGCTGAAGTAGCACAATATGTTGGAACGTGTCGGAGGAAGGCTGGCAGGAGTAGTACAATAAACATCACATACGCACCATATTTTGAGAAGGGTTTAATGTAATTTGTGTGAAATGGGTATGTGTGGATGTACGAGTAGTACATCCATATCATTGACATTCATGCACGCAACAAACATTTGTGTGCATGATTTCACCCTATTTTCATATTTTGTTTGGGAGTGGATTTGATTTTTGTAATGGGAGCTCATTTTTGTAGTTGGTTTCAATTTAGACTATGCATGTATTATTGCGAGAGATAGATATAGCGAGAATATTTGTGTGACAAAGAGGGGAGGCGGGGGCAGCGATACCTAACGAGAGAGGGGCATATGCGTGTTCGAAAGACTGTGTGTGTCGTAGAGAAAGGAGTGTCCGGAAGGGAGAGAGAGGGTGTGTGCGTGTGCGTGTGTGTGTTAGAGAGAGAGAGAGAGTTGCGTGTAACTTCGGGATCGACAAGGTTACGAGGTTGCGGATATGGGAGAGCGATAGTGTGTGTGCGATGAAGGGACACACAGACAGCGTTGTTTGCGTGTGAGAGAGCTGGATAGACCTCGACAGCACGGCTGGTTATGGGTGGAAGGTTATGTGTGGTAGAAAGAGATAGTAGAGAGAGATGAATGCTTGTTTGTTGCAAGGAAACCTAACTACAAAGATGGGGGTAGCAAGAAGAAGAGAATGGCGGTGTGCCTTTTTTTCATGGGATGGGAGAGAGACCACGAGACACGCATCGTGTGGAGAGGTGTGTGTGTTTCGAGAGAGAGAGAGGGAGGTGTGGACCTGAATAATGCGATGGGTGCTCATGTGTATGTTATAGGGAAGGAATTGTCTAGGTGGTAGTCTTATGATGGTGACCCAATCTTTCAATGAGAGTGGGGATAAGTATCGATTTCGTGGATTTTGACGTTGACGATCCAGCAATATCATACCCGGTGATACAAATCGACAATCATTACTAAACAAATCTTCGATGGTCGATGATCTTGTCGTATGCACAAAATCAACCTGAATAACGAGATGGAGTTCCTCCAAGCAACCGATGAACTGGCTAGAACTAATATAATGCAATCCTAATTGCCAATATGAATTAATTAAGGATAATGGTGGGGTTGCTGGTATAGGATCTGAACAATGCGGTAGTCCTACACACACCCCGCAAATGCAAATTATAGCGAAGCAATGATGAATCAAATGATATATATTTGGTGGTGTATATGTTAATACTTTTTCCTAGAAATTGTTGAAAGTATACAAAGTTTGACTTTAGAGAAACCCAATATGCGGTATTATGTATTATATATTCTATATTCATTATTTTTCCGGAGTCAATGCGTGTATTTCCACGTACACGATATAAAATGTTCATTGATGTTGATCCAATGGTCCAGGTGGCTGCGATTCGGATCTACTATAACCTAATTGTACCCATACACATTCTTCTCGAATGAGTAGCAAGACAATGTGATAGATCCACACAAGAAGCTCGCAATAAGACCTCCAGACGTGCCACATGGCTTCATGGGTGCCCCCCACATCATATTATTCATACTACATTGACTGAAAAAAAGATAAATCACCAAAAACAAGATCTTCCCGTTTTTTGTTCCTACGATGTTGTGTCGTGCACGTACCTAGTTGTATAGCGGTAGTAGTAGTAGTAGTACAAACTTCGTAGTAGGAGTAGTACGGAGTGCTCCTACTCTATCAATGAGTCCCATCTGACACCAAATTTCTTGGCTTCCGTGCTATAGCTAGATCTTCCCCTCCTTGTTTCTGTTTTCCAATGTGGCGGGTGGGGTGCGGTTTGCTGATAGTCGGTTTGCTCAACTGCGGTCCCACATGCAAGTGAAAATGCTAGGCAACACGCCTTCCCTAGCTATGTGGCGTGTCGGACGGACCGTGGAGTACTCTCGATTCCCCGGCGTGTGGGGGTGCGATGCGAACGCGGCAGTCCTTTTCCTTTTAAACATGTATAAATTGTAACATTTGGTTCTGCGCGTGATCAATAGATAGAAATAACGATTGGAAACGCTAGGGCGGGGCTTTTCCAGCCCGATAAGCAGGGTAGTAGCTAGGTTGGCGCATCGTCGGTTTG
The DNA here is from genome assembly GCA_011799875.1 of Thinopyrum elongatum. Lineage (NCBI taxonomy): Eukaryota > Viridiplantae > Streptophyta > Magnoliopsida > Poales > Poaceae > Thinopyrum > Thinopyrum elongatum. Next base: position 344,550,265 of record CM022297.1, on the reverse strand, counting down.
GTCACATGCAGTCCCACATGTTGTAGTGATATAAAGCCTAGCCAATGCGCGTTGAACGGGGGGCCGGAATGACAGTGTGGTATGCAACGGGGAAGGGACATGCTTCATGTACGTGTTCTAGTTTCTCGTTTTGAACTTGTGAACGTGACAGGTGTGCTGCATGAGTAGTTTTGAATTTATAAGTTTGGTCACAGTTTTTGAATTTACGAGTAGTTCAGAGGTCGGGTCAAGCATTGTACGTAAATTACGAAGTTGATGCAAAACATAAGCACAACTTATAAATTGACGGAGGGAGTACTAGTTACAGTGATGCATATAATTGACGCCAAATGTGAGCAAAGGGATCACACATGTCTTTATCGACTGGAACGGCAATGCAATAGTACAAAAAGAATTAAGGCCACGACGACACGATCACAGTGGAGATTACAGGAGGCAAGAAGAAAGATGCATCCATCAACGACCTCCTCCTTGTCGACTCAGTGCGCCGGGCCACCGACCGGCGGCTGAGGAGCGGCGGCTTTTATGGTGAGGTCAAGGTGCTTCTCAACAAAGGCGTCCAAGGCTTCCAGCCGATTGACGAAGGCCAACATCGTAACGTCCTCACCGGCCTTGTAGATGCCTATGTACACGACTTCCTCGTACACGTGGATGTGTGGGTTGATGAATTCTTACAGGGTGAGGCGCCTAGCGGCGAGCGCAACCTCGTGGTGGACATTATTCGTTGCGTCGGCGGGTAGTCGTAGGGCCACCAGTGCTTGAAAGAGTTTCTCACCATGGAGGCCGATTAGGGTGGTAGGCAATGAGGAGCCTGGGCGCACAGGCTGGAGGAGTACAGCGATGTCATCCGCGAGCTTCTTCATGACAGTGAACTTGTTGATGGTGGCAACGGTCATCTTGTCCAACTGAGAGTCGTAGCTGGCGTTGACGATGGCCATGAACTAGCCGGTTGCCAACACCCTCTGGAGACAATCCTCGGTGCCATTCCGCAGGCCGGCATCCTGGACCATCTGGCACAGACGCTGGCCGGTCGATCGGATCGCCGCCATGAGTCTGAAGTGAGCACTGTTGCGCTTAGTGTAGGTGCGTACAATGTGGTGGATGCATTGGAATGGAGGGGCGCCTTTATATGAGTGCAAACTGCGTTGCATTCACATCGTGCTGCCTCCTTTCCGCGTCCTCCTCCCTACTTCCCTCAGCATGATACTAATTGAAGGAGGATGCATCATTGGTCGTTCAACATTTCGGGAACCGCTACCCTCTCCCTCGTCTGCATTAAAGCCGTATCGGGAACTGTCCTGGTTTACTAGTTTACCGTCCATTTCTCAATATATTTTTACCATCCTGGTTTACTAGTATCTGTCAAATTGAATAGTACTACGACGCCCACTGCACGCCCAGCTGAACACACCTCCCCGCCTCCATCAAACGCCTCCGTTAAACCAGCATGCAAACTGAGAAACCTACGCCGGCCACACGTCTGCTCATTAGCGGGCCGGAATTAAACGCAACGCCGGCCGAGATCCTCCCGTCTGCCCTTAGTTTGAACGAGGCTAGATGCCAGCCAAGGTCCTACCGTCCGCCCTCTATTTAAACGAGGCCAGACGACGGGCAAGAATCGCAACCCTCCACCGCTCCCCCATCTCCTCCTTCACTATTTTCTCCACTCTTCCGATGGCTTCCGAGGAGCCGTTCTTCGGCAGACTAGCCGGATGGGTGGCCCGCCAAGCCCTCCGGATACGAGCGAGGCCGCTCGGTGCTTCACCTACCTCGCCTGGCCCGACAGAGCCAGTTGCCGCCACAAGCCGACACGTGGTTTCGCAACTCGCCACTCCAGTTCAGCTCGATGAGGAGTGGCGAGTTGCTCCACACCGGCACGGCGACACGGGTGCCGTTGCTGCCATGTCGTACCGCGCCACCAGTGTCTGCGGCCACGCCTCCTGTGTCTGCGGTGACCGCGCCTCCCGTGTCTGTGGCCGCGCCTCCCATGCCTGCAGCAGAGACAGAAGCCGGGTGCGCGGAGAGTGACGCATCGGTGGCCAGCTTCTCCGTGTCCGCCACCATCATTAAGGAGAAGTAGAACATGGGAGGCCGCCGCCGCTTGGGTCACATGAAGGCCACCACCGAGGCGACGACTGTGTATACAGGTGGTCTCTTGGCTGCTTCGTCTCTTGCGAGGACCTTCATCGACCCCGCAAGTGTCTGCCGGACATGAGGAAGACAAAGGGATCTGTGGGCGGCCATTTAGATTAGGTATTAATTATACCATGAGAGCGGGATTAGCACCGCTTGGTTCATGTAAATGTAATGAAATCCGTCATGTTTATATGAAGATCTGGCTTTTTTATACGAAATCCTTCATGCTTATATGAAATTTTTCCGTGTTTGCACGAATTTCCTCTGGTTGGTTAGAGCTGTGAAAATGTATGCCGCAGGCGTTGGATGTCGTCCTCCACGGAAGGAAGCAGGAGGAAATTTGCCGGTTGCCGTTGGAGATGCTCTTGTGCTGGAAATAATAGTCACATCCAATCCATTTGCGTTAATTGCGTGTATTATTCTCAAAGATAAAAAGTTAATTGCATGTACGGTGTACATGACTTGCAGTGTGGCTACAGATTCATACAGAAAGTTAAAAAGAAACAAATCCATCCTTAATCTTGTATTCTAAGTACTCTGTGGGTTCCACTGTCAGTACAGTAGCAAAAGAAGTATATATTAAAAAATGTAACAATCTAAAGTTTAAGAAAGAAGTCGAACTCAGGGCACCGCGTTGCGAGCATCCGGCGCTAACCAGTCCACCAGATGTTCGTTGTGGACGATGCCAGAGATATATTTCTTTTTAAATAGTTACTGCGATAATTGGTTTGAAGTGATATATTTTATGTCTGCCCCGAATGATCTCAAATTCACTAGTAGTAACAAAGAAAAGGTTGCCTTCTTAATTAACAGAAAACAGGGCAAAAACTATCACATGAGGCCGGTAAAAACAAGGCACAATGGGTTCAGCGTCATCGTCACTACAGCTGTGCGCGCGTGGGAAATCTACATATCGAGGGGGCTACGGAGATAAAGACGTAGCGAGTGTGTGTATCTTTGAGAGAGAAGCCAATGGATAGATTAAGATCAACATCGAGGTGTCACCCTTCTGCTGTCATTATTAGGGGGGTGGGGAGGGGGGAGGGAGTGAAAGACGTATCGAGAGTGTGCGCGCGGTAGGCACAAAGGCAAAACTAGCGAGTGTGTGTGTGTGTTTGAGAGAGAAGCCTGTAGATAGATTAGTATCAAGATCGAGGTGTCACCCTACTCCTTCGGTGTCAGGAAGTGTGTGGGGGGTGCCAGTGACACTTAGATATAGGGAGAAGGAGTTTGTGTGTTACGTGTCTATATTAAGGGATAGGTAGATAACATGTGTGCGAGGCATACTTAAAGCATCACGGAGATAAACAAGTGGTGTGCATGCAAGTGCCGAAAAAAATGAAGAGAGAAACAATGTGTGCGCGGGTGTGTGTGTGTGTGTGTGTGAGCAAAATCCCAAAACAAAAGGTGCTCTGCTGGAATCCCATTGTATGTATTCATATGGTTCCGGGACTTGAGTTAACCTTACGGATATGTGTGCGAGACATAGTTATACTTTGAGACATTAGTGGCGGTGGGTGGGCGGAATTAAAGGGGTGGGCGTGTTCGACAGAGAGAGTGTGTGTTTTTGTGTGAGAGACTTGTAGGACGGGGTAGAAAGACGAATTCTAACCTTGACGGAGGGAGAGAAATACATGAAGTGCGCGTGTGTGATTCCGATGCCCACGGAGAAATGAGATATGTATGCATGTGAGAGAGATTGCACAATTCATTCACGTATCACTATCTAGCGATCGTGGACGTGCATCACTTGAACATAATCAATATCTACTTCGTATCGTGACCAAAGATACAATATCGATTCAATGCTATAAAGATTGGACACTCACATATCGCATTTTTTTAATAGTCTTTTTCAATTGTGCATGCCAAAGTTATAGTGATGTTTCTTCAAACAACCACTGTAGTTATCATGTACATGCACCATTGTTAGTTTTGCATGCAAATTCATTAGTCTTGGATGATTTAAGGTTCTATTATGAAGTAATATATGTAATATTCATATATGAATTCAACGGGTACGCAATTTATGAAATGGAGGCCATGTAATCATATGAGGTAACACTTTTAAGTAGCGGACTACAATATCCATTTCTTTTGTGCATCTATATTATCCATTTGTTACTGTGCAATATAATTAAAATTAACACATCAATGCATTGTGTTTAAAATAAATAACCAATGGCACTAAATTATATATTAACACGAGAAATACATAGGCTAAGCGTTTGATCCGTTTTTTGTGAACGCGCCTCTACACCTGTACGATTGGCCGAGCCCGTGTGAACGTCGAAGTTATCGGTGTATCATCCCGAGTTATTGTCTTTTTTCCTTGGGTGGACTTCATACCAGTTATTAACTGCTGACGTGTGCCCCGTGTACACAGTCTCGCATGACCTTGCCGCTAGCACTGTCGAAAATTAGTTGAAACTGGATACGAACGATCCCGCGGGTGGCAAAATCTCCCATCTCCTTCTAAAATTTCCGCCACCTAGTCTTTAGCATGCGAAATTCCCCTTTTGTCCTTGGTGCATGGAGAACAATAGTTACAATACGTCCCTCATTTACATAATAGGTCGGGGCTGCTTTGGTAACTTCCGGTTCCCCCCACCACACGGCATCCCCATTTCCTAGCCCCTCCCGCAAAAACGATTACTCCACAGCACCAGAGCATCTTACATCACGCCGTCCGTACTTCATCGGCCATTCTACCCCTTCCGTCTCGAAACCCTAGACTGCTCATCCACCGGCGTACCAGAGCCCATTCACTGCCAGCATCGTCCACCTCGCCGAATCTGCTTCTGCGGCCGCATCTACCCCTCCAACCTCCCCTAGAAACAAGTAGACTGCTCATCCACCACTGTACCATAGCCCATTCAGTGCCGGCCTTGTCCACGGTGCTGGATCTTCTTCGCCGGTACTCTTGTCAATCGCAGCACTCCTTTGTACTCCCCACCGGAGACGCTTCGTCCACACCCCCGGAGCCGCCCCACCGACGCCCCCGTCGACGGCCTCTGATCCTCTTCGCCGACACCTTCATCAACCCTACCGGAGCCACTTCGCCGACACCATCCTCAACCCTACCGGAGCCGCTTCGCCTATACCATTCTCAACCCTACTGGGATGCTTTTCCAATGCCCAAGTCCATGGCCTTAGATCCGCTTCATCACACCCTCGTCCAACCTACCGGAGTAGCTTCTAACGCCCTCATCCACGGCCGCAGATCCCCATCGTCGACACCATCCTGAACCCAACCACCGGAGCAGCTTCACCGACGCCCTTGTCCACGGCCTTAGATCCGCTTCTCCCACACCGTAGTCCACCCTACCGGAGCCGCTTCACAAACACCCTACTCCACGGTCCTAGATCTCCTTACCGGACCCTGACAGCCAGTGCAGCGTCATCACGCTTGACGTTTCTAACCTGATTCCCACCGTCTGGCAAGATGCCAAGCACTCGCGGTGGCCTAGGTACTTGTCACCTTTAAACCCGTCCAGCATCACCTGCCCGATGTACTTCAAATATACTAACAGGTCACTGTTACATGTTATGCAGCTGGCAAGAACTACAAGATGATGTTTCTTTTGGATCTAACACCTTGGCCAACCAAAATCCTGGACTGAGGCATTGCTATGATCTTGTAAGTGCGTCTCTCTCTTGTATTGTTGTGTGCCTGCCAGCGTGCGCTGCTAGGATTTTCGACTAGTAATCCCTTTGTGCAGACAATGATTTCCACTACTGGCTGCTAAATTAGAGATGTAGATGTCATACATGATACTCCCTCCGTTCCTGAATATAAGTCTTTCTAGAGATTCCACTATAGACTACATACAAAGCAAAATGAGTGAATCTACACTCTAAAATGCATCTACATACATCTGTATGCAGTCCATAGTGAAATCACTACAAAGACGTATATTTAGGAACAGAGGTAGTACATTACACAAAATCGTAGGTGGCATGTAGGAATTCCAGTGCACTACATTAGGCTCCCTTAGAGTGCCTGCTAGTCCAGTACACAGAGTCATGGCTAGTTTATGCTATGCACACAATCATTAATTGGTGGTTTAAATATGCGCAAGGGATATGCAATGTATTATCATGTAGAGATATCTCAAATTAGCCATGTCAACTTGTAGATGGGGTGCCGCAATGAAAAAGTACAAGATTTCTTAGTACAAGATGTATGTGCCAATTTCATGGAACATCCCAAAAAAGGAGGGGCAACGGTGAGCCTATACAGTGTGCTATGGTAGGTCACTCCATTGCAATCATCGTGACATGTTATCTTGTATGTCAGTGCTATTGGACAGGGTTCTTAGGGATAGTTATTTCACGCTATCCTAAGAAAATAAGCCCCTGCGAATATAAGCTCCAGATAATAAGCCAACTAGTTCTTTTCATTGCCTGCTTTTTCAGCTTATCTGTGGTATGATCGGTGAAAAGTCTAGGTTGCATTATATTTTGTCATTTTGCTGCCCATATGAAAATTAATTTGACTTGCAAACATCACGAATTGAACCCAGTGCAGTAATTAATATGATAGGAAAACAGACCATCAATATTTGTTCAAAATGCAAATACAAAGATACCATCTACTTGGCATAATCTACTTTGGTCAATGTCTTCCATAGAGAGCCCATTGCCTAATTTAAATGAAGAACTCATTACCTAAATTTAAATGAAGAACCATTATTTATCAAAATTTGATGGTCCAAGTGGCTGGTTATTATCATATAGCAGCACCACCTGAAAGCATCATATAGCAGCAGTAGCTCATGTCAACTCATCATAAAGCAGCAGCAGCAACTAGCAATTCATCATATACCAGCAGCACCTCATGGCAATTCATCATATAGCAGCAGCAGGAGCAGCTCATAGCAATTCATCATATAGCAGCAGCAGGAGCAGCTCATACCAACTCATCATATAGCAGCAGCAGCAGCTAATAGCAATTCATCATATAGCAGCAGCTCATAGCAATTCATCATATAACAGCAGCAGGAGCAGCTCATAGCAATGCCTCATATAGCAGCAGCAGCTCATCGCAATTCAACGTATAGCAGATCAAAATGAAAATTTGTCAAAAAATCAGAGGAGATCCTCACCTTGTTGGATGAGCTCATCCTTCAACAGCACCTCAAGGCCACAGCCTAGGAGGAGGGGAGGGGGAATGAGGTGCCTTCTGTCGGAGTGGGGCATCGGTCGTAGTTGTGCGGCGACCACCGGAGTAGAGCGTTGGACGGAGCATAGCGGAGCAGCTGCTGGAGACCATGAGAGTGAGGGGCGGCGCCAGAGGGAGGAGCAGTCGGGGAGATTGGGCCCTACCCGCCGGCCATGTAGCCTAGCTGGACAGAGCATCGTCGAGGAGCAGGCCAGATGGGACCTGTGGCGGCGGCTCGCTGGAGGAACCCTAGCGCTGCAGGCAGGGGATCGAGGTAGAGGGAAAGGGGAGAGGAGATGCAAGCGGGCGGGGTAATGAACGCTTGTGTGTTTGTTTTTACTTGAGGGTCAGGTGTGACGCGGGCATGAGCAGTGGCATTTTGAATGTAATATAGGCAGACAACAGAGTCATTTCCCTATTCCCCTTCCCTTCAATTTGTAGTGAGCTTCTACGCGAAGCACCCCCCCCCCCCCCCCCAAGCAAAATAAGTTAAGCCCAAGCCCATAACTCAAAAATGAGTTCTTTACATCATTTATGGCTTATTTTGACAATAAGCTCTCAAAATGTGGAATAGAACTGGCCCTTAACCTTCAATTCAATTGTACGTGCAATGATGAATCACTCATGCCTGCTATAGTGTACATTTAGGCATCATACATGGCATAACCTAATACATGTGCATTTCATTATAGAATCTGAAATATCCAATGTTTATGTTAGTTCATACGTTGCACATGATGTTTAAATGCCTCTTAAATCTGGTCAGTCAAGTGATGGTCTTTAAGCCTCCTTCTATGCTTCTTTTCTTGATATGTAATTCAGTGTTGTGCAAGGTTTGCTCACACATCTGTTCAATTGCTTGTTTGTATCAGCCAGCCATACTAGGACTGTTTGCTTTGATTACTTGTTGTTCTTGACCTAACAAAGCTTGTCAACGATTTAAACACTATGGACTGCTGTAGTGGGGGCTTGTATAACTCATAGGTGACATAAAGGTTTGGCTGTACACTAAACTAGGCTCTCCAAGAGTACCTGGAGGTCCAGTTCGAAGGTATGCCTAGTTTTTACACAACGCACACATAGTAAATGCTCATTTCATTGTGTGCAAGAGATGTGGCATGTTTCATTATGTGGTGTTGTTTTGTTATAAACTCATCCTTTGGTGTTGTTCACAGACTGGAAAGTATGCATATTTATCTTCCAAGGAGACCACTAACTAGTTTGTGTCACCTTGCAGAGGGGGTGCAATGAAGATAAGATTGAGGATTTCCAAGTACAAGATGTTAGGAAGGAGCCTTGCGAGAGAAGGAGGAGCAGTGCTGAGCCTGTTCAACCAGTTATGGTAAGTCACCGTATTCCAATTACCAGGACATCCTATTTGTCTGACATTGTGCTTGTGTAGGGTTCTTCACCTGTAATCCAGTCATTGGGCCATTGATTAAAACTCCCTCCTCTCACTACTATATGATGTTCTAACTTTTTTGTAGATCATATGTATGTAAACACATTTTAGTGTGTCTGTTCACTCATTACGGATGTAGTCTACTTTTAAATATCTAAGACATCTTATAGTAGTGAACAATGTGAAACTACTTCCTGCTATGGTAGAGTTGTCGATGTCATAAATGTCATAACCAAACTCATGTTCACATCATTAGCCTCCCTATCATTACTAGGATCTCGATTACATACTAGTCGAGATACTTCAGAGGGGACAAACAATATTACATTACTTGTTCCTTTATATAGTAAATGTAGCTAGGCCAGGGATGTTATTGAGGCATGCATGTATGCATGTTGCCAACTCAACAGTGCAATTGCTTGTTTGTTTCAGGCATAGTTAAATTGCTCTTTTCAATTGCTTTATTTATCCTCAGTTAATGAGATGCCCAAACAATGATGCCTGATGTAGGGTACTTGTATAACTATTAGTTGGCATAATTAAAGGCCTTACCATTTAATTACTCTAGCGAAGTGTGCCTGAAGCTTTGAAGTCTATTAACCAACTATTACTGCATGAGGCTCACAATCTAGTTTATACGAGGCTAATGATTGCATAGTTTTGCTTGCTGCAGTAGGTTTGTATGAATCCCTCTGTTGTTCATTATGCTCCCTAAGACTCTTCTGGAACATGGCACACAATGTTCCAGCTAATTAATTGAGCTACAGAATGGCCAACTGCTTGCTTACTTATACGCAAGATATATATATATATATAATGTTTAGTAGCTGCATGTGGTCTAAATTTGTAGCCTGTCTGTGTTTTGGATTTCGCCCCAACATCATGCTCCTCTGGTGAGCTAAGAGAGATTTCTGCATGCGGGCTGCACAGACTACCATTTTTATAATTTTTAAAATATCACCTGCTTATGCTTCATGATGTGTAACATTATTGTTAGTTCTGTTTTGCCATGTACAAGATAGTCTGTCTTGCTCGCTTCATTGTTGTAACTATTTTTTGCCCTAGTCATGTGTACTTACAGAAACATTTTAGGATGAAGTGACATAAACACAAAGATCTGAGAGCAGTGCGGCATGGCCGTTACCAAATGATTATGGATTGGAATTGGAATGTGCTGATGTTCTCGAGCATCAACTAGAGGTGGCAAGACAACGTGTATAAGATTCTCAACATGTTGAGACTGGAGTTGCAGGTATTAGATGCAGGAGTCAAAAAAATGAAACAAGACACTGAGGTAACCATAGAGGAATTGGAGATTTTGCAGACTGAAATTTGTGCTATCTGAATCCGATCAATCCTATTTTCTGAAGAGATTATAGTTCAAATGGTAAGTTCTGTTGATGCGCATCCATGATGTATGAGCTTTATTTGCCCAGTGTATGCAATTTGCTGTTTGTGTACGCTTTATTATCACTGGTGCCGAACTATAATGCCTAGTGGATATAATCTGCTGTAATTTCTTTATTGTATAGTGTAGGATTATTCTTTGTTTCTATACCTTAGTCTCTTTATTGTATAGTGTAGGTTTTTTAGAGGCGATAGTATAGAGTAGGATAATTCTTTGTATATGTTATATCATTGAAACGGGGGCCAACACACCCAAACATTACCTGGACGCCATCCGAATGAACAAACATGTGTAGTCAAAGCGGGCCTTAATTGGGCTGGTCAACTAATATTTAGTTGATCCCAATTGATGTGGCCCACCGTAACAACGGCTCTTAGCAGGTCGTTAACAGGCCAAAAGCTTGATAGGGTCGTATAAATGGAAACGGCCCGTGGGCCTCTAGCAGGACGAAATAAATGTCAATTTTGTCTCGGCCCTTTTACTTAACGAGCCAGTAAGAGGCCAAAAGAGTTTTGGGCCAAAAGAGGCCCAATTTACAAACTAGACTTTTAACAAGCCGAAAGTCGCGTCGGGCTGAAATTGTGCCCTGGGGAACGTGGGCCGCTAATGGACCCAAAATCAGGTGGCACTGTCAAAGGCCCAACTGTTGTGCGGGCCGTTAACAGGCTGAAAGACAAAATGGGCTAGAAGTTGGCCCATGTACAGATTGGGCCGAGAAAAGGCCGAAAGTCACAACGGGCTAGAAGTTGGACCAACTACAGAATGGGCCGAGAAAAGGCCGAAAGACGTACTGGCGGCATATTGTTCCATATCTATAATGGGCTGCTAACAGGCCGAAAGAAGGTCGGGCCGTAATTGAGCCCAAAGACGTAGCGGGCTGTTAACGGGCTGGAACTGACGATGGGCTGGAAATTGTCAAATCTAGAATGGGCCTTCAATGGGCCGATTCTATGTAAGTTGTATGGGCCATGATTGTGAATGGGCCTGACGCAAGTAGGCCACTAATGGGCCAGCCCGCTTATTTTGACAGGCCCCGCCTTTTAACCTAAACAGGCCACTGTTGGGCCGTGCCATGTGTCGACGTATCATAGGCGCCTGTTGTCCATTGGACGGCTGACATCTATCGCGGCACGGAGCTGACACGTGGTTCCGTCGGCCAATGAGAATTTTACACGTGGAAAATTGCCATTGGTCCGTGCTTAGCGGGTTATCGGATCCAAAACCAGACCCGTTAGCTTAACGGCGACCTGTTACAGTGGAGGCCACGTGTCGGTTACCCTTGACGAAAGCACTTCCATGATGCGTCATTTATCGTCACGGAAGTGGACACTTCTGTGATGATAATTTTAGTATTGTCATGGAACACTTCTACGACAGCACAGGTATGACTATCTTGATTCTGTCATAAAATCATCATGGATGTACGTGCATGACAGAAAACACGACCTACTGTGACAAACACGTATCATCACGGAAGTGTATTTTTTTGTAATGGAAAGACGAGCACCGTTGAAGTGGGGGAGCTCCTTGAACTTTGTTCATGCCCATGGAAACTTTGCAAATATTGAATTACATAAAATTTTCAACAAAAATAATTATCCCCTTGTACAAATCCATTTTATTATAAAAATAATGTGCCAAGATTTACCTTTAGGATGATTAGATTGCTTCTTTGGTATGTGTAGTGCAAAAACAGAATCTTTGGCTGTAGTACGTGAATTTATGTTTTTTTACTGGAAAGTTGAATGTTTCTGAAATTTTTACATGGTACTTCTATGCAAATTGTTTATTTTTTCCTAATTTTTAAGAATTTTTGGAGTTACAGAAGTATGGTCAATGTTCAAATTGCTACAGACTGTTCTGTTTTTGACAGATTCTGGTTTTGATGCATTGTTTTGCTTCTTTTGATGGAACTATGGAGTGTATCGAGTGGTATAAGCCATGGAGAAGTTAGAATACAGTAGGTATAATGCAAAAATAAAATATGAATGGGTTTGCAACTGTACTTAAAGTAGTGATTTGCTTTATTATACTAACGGATCTCACGAGGGTTTTGATAAGTTTTGTGTGATTGAAGTTTCCAAGTTTTGGGTGAGATCATGATGGATGAAGGAATAAGGAGCGGCAAGAGCCTAAGCTTGGGGATGCTCGAGGCACCACAAGGTAATATTCAAGGACTCCCAAGCAACTAAGCTGGGGGATGCCCCGGAAGGCATCCCCTCTTTCTTCTAACGACCATCGGTAATTTTAATTGGAGCTATATTTTTATTCGTCACATGATATGAGTAAATCTTGGAGCGTCATGTACTTTTTATTTTTCTTTCAATAATGCACCATGCTGGTATGAGATAGTCCTTGGTAAACTTATAGAATGCTCTCTGCACTTCACTTATATCTTTTGAGTATGGCTTTACAGAATGCTTCATGTGCTTCACTTATATCATTTGAAGTTTGGATTGCCTGTTTCTCTACACATAGAAAACCGCCATTTGTAGAATGCTCTTTTGCTTCACTTATATTTGTTAGAGCGTAGGCAAATCTTTTGTAGAAAGAATTAAACTCTCCTGCTTCACTTATATCTATTTACAGAGTTAACAGGAATTGGCATTCACATGGTTAGTCATAAAATCCTACATAAAACTTGTAGATCACTGAATATGATATGTTTGATACCTTGCAATAGTTTGGCGATAATGAGATGGTAATATGTGGGAGGTACTAGTGAATGATTGCAGTTTAGTAAGAATATTGGTGTTAAGGTTTGTGATTCCCTAAGCATGCACGTATAGTCTCTCGTTATGCTATGAAGTTGGAGCATGATTTATTATTGATTGTCTTTCTTATGAGTGGCGGTCGGGGACGAGTGATACGTCTCCAACGTATTTGTAATTTTTGATTGTTCCATGCTGTTATATTATCATTCTTGGATGTTTTACAATCATTTTATAGCAACTTTATATCATTTTTTGGGACTAACCTATTGACATAGTGCCCAGTGCCAGTTGCTGTTTTTTGCTTGTTTTTACTTCACAGAAAATCAATACCAAACGGAGTCCAAACGCAGCAAAACTTTTTGGAGAATTTTTCTGGACCAGAAGACACCTGTTGGGCCAAAGAAGTACCAGAGGGGGGCTCCGAGGGGAGCACAGCCCACCTGGGCGCGCCTAGGGGCCCAGGCGGGCCCTGGTGGGTTGTGCCCACCTCGGCCGCCTTCCGCACTGCCTCTTTGCTCTATAAATACCCCGAAAATCCAAAAACCCTAGGGGAGTCGACGAAACACAATTCCAGCCGCCGCAAGTTCCGGAACCACTAGATCCAATCTAGACACCATCACGGAGGGGTTCATCATCCTCATTGGTGCCACCCCGATGATGCGTGAGTAGTTCATTGTAGACCTACGGGTCCGTAGTTAGTAGGTAGATGGCTTCCTCTCTCTCTCTCTTTTGATTCTCAATACAATGGTCTCTTGGAGATCTATTTGATGTAACTCTTTTTGCGGTGTGTTTGTTGGGATCCAATGAACTTTGAGTTTATGATCAGATCTTTTTATCCATGAAAGTTATTTGAGTTCTTTGATCTCTTATATGCATGATTACTTATAGCATCGTATTTCTTCTTCGAATCTTTGGTTTAGTTAGGCCGACTAGATCGATTTTTCTTGCCATGGGAAGAGGTGCTTTGTAATGGGTTTGGTCGTGCGGTGTTCTTTCCCCGTGACAGAAGGGGCAGCAAGACACGTATTGATCGTTGCTATTAAGGATAACAAGATGGGGTCTATTCCTACATGAATAGATCTTGTCTACATCATGTCATCGTTCTTATTGCATTACTCCGTTTCTCCATGAACTTAATACACTAGATGCATGCTGGATAGCGGTCGATGTGTGGAGTAATAGTAGTAGATGCAGGCAGGAGTCGGTCTACTAATCTTGGACGTGATGCCTATATAATGATCATTGCCTGGATATCGTCATAATTATTTGAGGTTCTATCAATTGCCCAACAATAATTTGTTTACCCACCGTATGCTATTTTCTCGAGAGAAGCCACTAGTGAAATCTACGGCCCCCGGGTCTATACTTTATCATATTTGCTTTGAGATCTATTTTTATTCGCTTTTGTTTTCAGATCTATTATTCCAAAAACCCAAAAATACCTTGCTGCACTTTTTTTCACGTTTTATCGAGATCTATTTATCCAATCTATCACAAGTTTTATCCCGTCAACGCTACAATTTCTGCCACCGTTACCCGAAAGGGATTGACAACCCCTTTAACACGTCGGGTTGCAAGTATTTGTTCTTTGTGTGCAGGTACCATTTACATAGTGTTGCTTGGTTCTCCTACTGGTTCGATAACCTTGGTTTCATCACTGAGGGAAATACCTACCATAGCTGTGCTACATCATCCCTTCCTCTTTGGGGAAATACCGACGTAGTTCAAGCGACATCAAAAGGAATTTCTGGAGCCGTTGCCGGGGAGACATCATCAACATCTATTAGGTTCCTAATCACAAATCTCATCTCCTTGCAATTTACATTATTTGTCATTTGCCTCTCGTTTTCATCTCCCGCACTTCACAAAAATTTGCCGTTTTATTCGCCCCTCTTTTTCGTTCGCCGTTTTCTTGTCAGATCTCTTGTTTGCTTGTGTTCTTGTTTGCTATCCTTGCTTGTGTTGCCTTGAGCCTCTATTTGCTTGCATCTTCGCTTGCTAAAAATCTATTGATATGGATCCACTTAAACTTTTCTACTTGGGTCATCTTCGATCCATTTGTGCTCGTGCTGAAACCCCAACTAGTTTAGTTGAGGGAAAATCATTAGATGAGCATGCTCATTTTGTGCGTTATCGTTTATCTGAAAAGGGGAAGCTCTTATGGAATCAAATAAATTTTTTGCTATGCTATGCTTGGAATCTTTATGAAATTTGTGATTTTACTTGTTTCTCTAAGAATCCTGGAAAACACCTTCCCTATCTATGTGAGTTTAATGACAATGAAATCTTATCTTCTTATTCCAAGGAAATTTATAGTTACTATGATATCAAACAAATTTAAGAATTTGTTGCTTTTAAGGGGGCTTATGAAGTTGCTTCTTTGATTGAAAAGTATGATATTACTCTCTACAAATCTGAAATTTTTGACATACTTAAATATTGCTATGAAAATTATGCTCATAATGCCTATGTTAAAGAATTTATTGAGAGAATGTCCTCTGCTTTGGAAGAAAATAATGATATGCATGAAGCTATGGATAATTATGATTCCATTGATTTGATTGAATTATCCCCTCTTGATGAACATGATGCTTGCTATTCTTGTGGCCTTGATGCCAATATTAATGATGCATACAGAGATGAATTTGCTATAGTTCCTTATGTTAAACATGAAATTATTGCTATTGCACCCACACTTGATAGCCCCTTGAATGAAAAGCATGATTGCAATGATGTTATTATAAATTCTAATAATCTCAATTATGCGCATAATATGCAAAACCCCAAGCTTGGGGATGCTAATATTGTTATGTCCACTACTTATTGCAATGATCATGATTGGGGTGATAATGTTTCTTATGATCTTGAAAATTTATTTAAGCCTCATGATGGATATGTTTGCGATAATATTGAAAGTGGGTTTGGAAGAGTGTCAACTTTAGGTAAAAATAATCCCACGTATTTGGAGAGAGTTCAATCTTATGAATTTTTTGATGAAAGTAGGTTTGGAGAGGTCATGACTTTATTTGATGATAATCCCACTATTTTGGAAGAGTGTCAACTTTGCATGCATGTGGATCATGAAGAGAATATTTTATGTGATAGTTATATTGTTGAATTTGAATATGATCCCACATGTAATTATTATGAGAGAGGGAAATATGGTTGTAGAAATTTTCATGTTACTAAGTTACCTCTCGTTATGTTGAGATTGCTATTGTTTCTTTCTCCTTCCTTGCATATGCTAGGTTCTTCTTGTCCTGATAATTTGTTCGCTTGTAAAATGCCTATGCATAGGAAGTATGTTAAACTTAAATGTGTTTTTCATGCTACATGATGCTCTCTTCATGTTTCAATTACTATCTTTCATGTGAGCATCATTGAAATATTATGCCTAGCTAGGGGCATAAAACGATAGCGCTTGTTGGGAGGCAACCCAATGAATAAAATTTATTTTTGCATTTTTCTTTCTATTCTTGAGTGTTTTCACAATTATGCCTCTGTTATGATTGTGTTTTTATGTTTTAATTAGTGTTTGTGCCAAGCAAAGCCTTTGGGATCACGTTGGGTGATAGTTGATTTGATCTTGTTAGAAAACAGAAAATTTTCCGTCCAGTAAAACAATTATAAAAATTCACAGAAGCGAATAAAACGTATGAATTTTTTTTTCACAAGATTGATATACAAATTTTCCATGTTGTTCTAATTTTTCAGAATTTTTGGAGTTACAGAAGTATGAGAAAAATTCACGGCTTTACAGACAGTTCTGTTTTTGATAGATTCTGTTTTCGTTGCATTGTGTGCTTATTTTGATGAATCTATGGACTTTATCGGGGGGTATAAGCCATAGTAAAGTTGGAATACAGTAGATATAATGCAATAATAAAATTGGAATGAGTTTACAACAGTACCTAAAGTAAAGATTGGTTTTCTTATACTAACGGATCTCACGAAGGTTTTGTTAAGTTTTGTGTGATTGAAGTTTTCAAGTTTTGGGTGAGATCACGATGGATGAAGGAATAAGGAGAAGCAAGAGCCTAAGCTTGGGGATGCCACATGGCACCCCAAGATAATATTCAAGGATGAACAAGCAACTAAGCTTGGGGATGCCCCGAGTGGCACCCCCTCTTTCTTCTAACGACCATCGGTATTTTACTTGGAGCTATATTTTTATTCGTCACATATCATGTGTTTTGCTTGGAGCGCCTTGTATTATATGAGTCTTTATTTGTTTTGCTTTTTGTTTTGTGTCAAGTATCCTTACTGGACACACCTATTTGAGAGAGCCAAATTATGCTATGATTTGTTAGAATTGCTCTTTATGCTTCACTTAAATTCTTTGAGCTATGGAATTGCTCTAGTACTTCACTTATATCTTTTTGAGCATGGTGTGCTTTAATATTTTAAAGAAATGCTCTCATGCTTCACTTAGATTTATTTGAGAGTTAGTATTTTTGAAGAAATTCTCTCATGCTTCACTTATATTATTTTGAGAGATGAAATTTTTTATGCTCATGTTCTTCACTTAAATTTGTTTGAGCTTGTCAAAAAGTAATTGCAACATATGAAACTAGTTGAAAAGTGATAGATATTCAAGAGGGATATAATAAAAAAATTCATGAAAATCATTGGACAAAATAAACTTGATTCTTTGTAATAGTTGTTCGATATGATGATAGTGATATGTGAGTCATGTTGATGAGTAATTATGCTTTACTAAACATATTGGTGTTAAGACTTGTGATTCCCTATTCAAGCACGAAAGTCAATAGTTATGCAATGAAATTACATCCTACTTGTTGCGCATTATTCGGTGTTAGTTATGTTCAATGCTCGCTTATGTGATTTTTCGTTTCTTGGTTGGATGCTTCTCAATCTTTTTGCTAGCCTTCACTTGTACAAAGTAGAAATACTACTTGTGCATCCAAAATCCTTAAACCCAGTTTTGCCACATGAGTCCACCATACCTACCTATATGCGGTATTTCCGTGCCGTTCTAAGCAAATTTGTATGTGCCATCTCTAATTTTCAAAATAAATTTCCTTTTTGTGTGCTCATACCGCTCATGAAGCGGCAGGGGGTGGCCAATATTTTCCATGCTAGATGTGTTATTCTCAAGATGAGTGTTTATTCACTTGTCATTGCACGAGAGTACGACAAAGGTATTAGGGATGCCCAGTCCCGAAATGAAAAATAAATTTACTTTATGTTGTCAAATAATAAATTCCTTGGAAAGTGTTGGTATGGACGGCACCCGTGGATACGGCTTGCCGTGGAATGTGAAAGTATGGTGGAAAAAGGAATAAACTTTATTTTTTGTTTGGGAACCGCCTATGATATATCTAGCATGGAAAGTGTCGGGAATTACTCGGTCGTTTTCATTGACGGGAAAAGTATGCCACCCAAAATGTTTTCATCTCTCTTTTTCGTTTGAGCTCTGGCACCTCTACAAATCCCTACTTCCCTCTGCGAAGGGCCTTTCTATTTACTTTATGCAATTATTATTTTTATTTTTGAGTCTCCATCTTCTTTTATAAAGCACCAACTAAGGGGCACTATGATCGTACTTGAGCATTGGATGTAGCTAATATGCGAGTATGTTTCACGAGTGGATCAATGGTTGAGCATGATGGGCTAGGGATAACTTGCTTTAGTGTTGATATTTTGAAAGACAAGGTTGCTTATTGATATGCTTGAGTATTGAAATCTTCATGTCAAAATTAGACTATTGCTTTGAACCATATAAAAGTCCAAATGTCCATGCTACAAAAGAAAATAATATGTGATGAACATGTTAGGTGGCATTCCACATCAAAATTTTTGTTTTTATCATTTACCTACTCGAGGACGAGCAGGAATTAAGCTTGGGGATGCTGATACGTCTCCAACGTATCTATAATTTTTTATTGTTCCATGCTGTTATATTATCATTCTTGGATGTTTTACAATCATTTTATAGCAACTTTATATCATTTTTTGGGACTAACCTATTGACATAGTGCCCAGTGCCAGTTGCTGTTTTTTGCTTGTTTTTTTACTTCACAGAAAATCAATACCAAACTAAGTCCAAACACAGCAAAACTTTTTGGAGAATTTTTCTGGACCAGAAGACACCTGTTGGGCCAAAGAAGTACCAGAGGGGGGCTCCGAGGGGAGCACAACCCACCTGGGCGCGCCTAGGGGCCCAGGCGGGCCCTGGTGGGTTGTGCCCACCTTGGCCGCCTCCCGCACCGCCTCTTTGCTCTATAAATAGCCCGAAAATCCAAAAACCATAGGGGAGTCGACGAAACATAATTCTAGCCACCGCAAGTTCCAGAACCACCAGATCCAATCTAGACACCATCACGGAGGGGTTCATCATCCTCATTGGTGCCTCCCTGATGATGCGTGAGTAGTTCATTGTATACCTACGGGTCCGTTGTTAGTAGCTAGATGGCTTCCTCTCTCTCTTTTGATTCTCAATACAATGGTCTCTTGGAGATCTATTTGATGTAACTCTTTTTCCGGTGTGTTTGTTGGGATCCGATGAACTTTGAGTTTATGATCAGATCTTTTTATCCATGAAAGTTATTTGAGTTCTTTGATCTCCTATATGTATGATTACTTATAGCCTCGTATTTCTTCTTCGAATCTTTGGTTTTGTTAGGCCGACTAGATCGATTTTTCTTGCCATGGGAAGAGGTGCTTTGTGATGGGTTTGGTCGTGCGGTGTTCTTTCCCAGTGATAGAAGGGGCAGCAAGACACATATTGATCGTTGATATTAAGGATAACAAGATGGGGTCTATTCCTACATGAATAGATCTTGTCTATATCATGTCATCGTTCTTATTGCATTACTCCATTTCTCCATGAACTTAATACACTAGATGCGTGCCGGATAGCGGTCGATGTGTGGAGTAATAGTAGTAGATGCAGGCAGGAGTCGGTCTACTAATCTTGGACGTGATGCCTATATAATGATCATTGCCTGGATATCGTCATAATTATTTGAGGTTCTATCAATTGCCCAACAGTAATTTGTTTACCCACCGTATGCTATTTTCTCGAGAGAACCACTAGTAAAATCTACGGCCCCCGGGTCTATTCTTTATCATATTTTCTTTGAGATCTATTTTTATTCGCTTTTGTTTTCAGATCTATTATTCCAAAAACCCAAAAATATCTTGTTGCACTTTTTATTTATTTATTTTATTTCACGTTTTATCGAGATCTATTTATCCAATCTATCACAATTTTTATCACGTCAACGCGACAATTTCTGCCACCGTTACCCGAAAGGGATTGACAACCCCTTTAACACGTCGGGTTGCAAGTATTTGTTCTTTGTGTGCAGGTACCGTTTACATAGTGTTGCTTGGTTCTCCTACTGGTTTGATAACCTTGGTTTCATCACTTAGGTAAATACCTACCGTAGTTGTGCTGCATCATCCCTTCCTCTTTGGGGAAATACCGACGTAGTTCAAGCGACATCAACGAGCGATGGTCTTTTCCTACCAATCTATCCCCCTAGGGGCATGCGTAGTAGTACTTTGCTTCAAGGGCTAATAAGCTTTTGCAATAAGTATGTGAGTTCTTTATGACTAATGTGAGTCCATGGATTATAAGCACTCTCACCTTTCCGCAATTTGCTAGCCTCTTCGGTACCGTGCATTGCCCTTTCTCACCTCGAGAGTCGGTGCAAACTTGTCCAGTGCATCCAAACCCCGTGATATCATACACTCTATCACACATAAGCCTCCCTATATCTTCCTTAAAACAACCACCATACCTACCTATCATGGCATTTCCATAGCCATTCCGAGATATATTGCCATGCAACTTCCACCATCATCTTATACATGACTTGAGTATTCATTGTCATATTGCTTTGCATGATCGTTAGATAGCTAGCATGATATTTTCATGGCCTGTCCATTTTTTTATATCTTTGCTATGCTAGATCATTGCACATCCTGGTACACTGCCAGAGGCATTCATATAGAGTCATCATGTATTAGTTGTATCGAGTTGTAATATCGAGTTGTAAGTAAATAAAAGTGTGATGATCATCATTATTAGAGAATTGCCCTAGTGAGGAAAGGATGATGGAGACTATGATTCCCCCATTAGTCGGGATGAGACTCCGGACGAAAAAGAAAAAAAAGAAAAAAATAGAGGCCAAAAGGAGCCCAACAAAAAAAGGAAAAAAAGACAAAGACAAAGAAAAAAATGATGAGAGAAAAAGAGAGAAGGGCCAATGTTACTATCCTTTTACCACACTTGTGCTTCAGAGTAGCACCATGTTCTTCATATATAGAGTCTCCTATTTTGTCACTTTCATATATCACTAGTGGGAATTTTTCATTATAGAACTTGGCTTGTATATTCCAATGATGGGCTTCCTCAAATTGCCCTAGGTCTTCGTGAGCAAGCGAGTTGGATGCACACCCACTTAGTTTTATTTTGAGCTTTCATACACTTATAGCTCTAGTGCATCCGTTGCATGGCAATCCCTACTCCTTGCATTGACATCAATTGATGGGCATCTCCATAGCCCATTGATTAGCCTCGTCGATGTGAGACTTTCTCCTTTTTTGTCTTCTCCACACAACCTCCACCATCATATTCTATTCCACCTATAGTGTTATATCTATGGCTCACGCTCATGTATTGAGTGAAGTTGAAAACGCTGAAGCGCGTTAAAAAGTATGAACCAATTGCTCGGCTTGTCATCGGGGTTGTGCATGATAAATACTTTGTGTTAAGAAGATGGAGCATGACAAGACTATATGATTTTGTAGGGATAACGTTCTTTGGCATTGATATTTTGAAAGACATGATTGTTTGTTGGGATGCCTGAGTATTGATATCTTTATGTCAAATTATAGACTATTGCTTTGAATCACCCGTGTCTTATTATTCATGCCAGGATTAGATTATGTGATCAAGATTATGCTAGGTAGCATTCCACATCAAAAATTATCTTTTTTATCATTTACCTACTCGAGGATGAGCAGGAATTAAGCTTGGGGATGCTGATACGTCTCCGTCGTATCTATAATTTTTGATTATTTCATGCCAATATTCTACAACTTTCATATACTTTTGGCAATATTTTATATTATTTTTGGGACTAACATATTGATCCAGTGTCCAGTGTCAGTTCCTATTTGTTGCATGTTTTTGTTTCACAGAATACCCATATCAAACAAAGTCCAAACGCGATAAAAATTTACGGAGAATTATTTTGGAATATATGTAATTTTTGAGAAGCGAAATCAACGTGAGACGATGCCCGAGGAGCCCACAACACTACATGAATCAGCTATTTTGCGGTCTGCCACGACAGACGGCAAAGGACCAGAAAGCGGACAGCAAACATCTTTGCCGTTAGCCGCGGACGGCAAACCTGCCCGGCCCTGTAAACACTGACAAAGAGCTGATTTGCCATCTACTTTTTGCCAGCGGACGGCAAAGACCCCTTTGCCGTCGGTCGCGGACGGCAAACAACTGACGGTAGCCATGTTAGGTGGCTAACGGGAGGCTTTGCCGTCTGCCTTGTGACGTCAGCAGACGCGTCACACCACCCGGCTCTTTGACGTCTGCCACTGACGGCAAACGTCTCCAGCCTTTGCCGTCTGCCACGGATGGCAAAGTGACCAAATGGGTCAGCTCCCAGGTTGCACAGGTTGCTGCCACGTGGCCTCTTTGCCGTCTGTGGCGGACGGAAAAGACCCCTTTGCCGTCGGTGGCCGACGACAAAGTGTCTGTATTGTTACTGTTTTTTTTCTGTTTTCTGTTATATCCCTGCATTTTCAAAGGACATATATGATATATATAGATTCAACCTCAAACATAGCCCATGTATCCAACATCTAGCAGTCCATCAATGCAACAGAACACATAGGGTATTAAAAGATCCAATACATACATAGTTTCACGGAGTTCATCCATATATACATACATAGTTTCACATTGTTCATCAATACAAATGAAAATAAAAACTAAACACTAGCAGCCCATCAATGTTGCTTCCATGAAGTGAATGAAACCTGCAAAAATGGGAGTAAGAAAGTTAGAAGAAGAAGAAGAAGACTAGAAGAAGAAGAAGAAGAAGACTATAAGAAGAAGAAGAAGAAAGAAGAAGAAGAAGAAGAAGAAGAAGAAGAAGAAGAAGAATAAGGAGTAGAAGATGGAGAAAAAGAAAGATGCGAAAAAGGAAGAATAAGAAGATATTTTCTTCTTCTCTTCTTTTCTCATCTTTCTCTTCTCTTCTATCTTTTTATCCTTTTCCTTTCTCTCATTTTCATTTCTTCTTTTTTTTTCTTTCTTTTTCTTCTCTTTCTTCTTCTATTCTTTCTTTTCTCCTCTTCCTTGTTTTTCTTATCTTATTCCTTATTTGTGTCATTTTAGAGCTAACATAGGTAATTATGCCATTTTTGAGCTAACTAAGCTTATTATGTCAATTTGGAGGAAAATAAGGTAAGTATAGGTCATTTTTGTGCTAACCTAGGTGATGATGCCATTTTAGAGCCAAGTTAGGTAAGTATAGCTCATTTTTGTTCTAACTTGGGTAATTATGCCATTTTGGAGGAAAATAAGCTAAGTATGTGGCATAATAGGGCTAACAAGCATGTACGAAGCTAAGTATGCATTTGTTAAGCAAAACACTAGAGAAAACTTACCGTCATCACAACAAATGCGATCAAGATCACAACTAAGGTAACAATTGATCCAACGGCATAGTGATACCAAGCCTCATTATCAATGGCATATTTTCTAATCTTACTAATCTTCAAGCGCATTGCATCCATCTTCAAGCGCATTGCATCCATCTTGATCTTGTGATCATTGACGACATCGGCAACATACAACTCCAATTTCATCTTCTATTCTTCAATTCTTTTCATTTTTTCTTTCAAATACTCATTTTCTTTTTCAACTAAATTTAACTTCTCGACAAGAGGGTCAGTTGCAATTTCTGGTTCACATACCTCCTAGATAAAAATATCTCTATGTCAACTTGATGGCCATAATTGTCATAAATGCGAAATGCAACAAATAGTTATAAAAGAGAATATACCACATCCGAATCATAAACCGGACGAGGGCTGACGGGGACGGATATCAAGACCATGGCACTATGTATAACAAACAATCATACAAGTAAGAAAATCATACAATCATAAAAGTAACTATATAAATCAAGTACAACATAAAAAATTTGAATGCCTAACATGAACTAACAATATATATATGTATATAATACAAATTGAATACCTGACATGAACTAATAATAATCTTGATCGTTGGGTTCCATAAATGCTCCGGGATCAATAAATGCATCATCATCATCACTATCATCAATGACGTGCTCATCGGGTTCAGCGGCATCAACATGTGGAAGGCCATCTTTATGTAATCGGTCAAGCAATGACAGGTCATCCGCAGCAGTAACCTCTTCTTGTTCCGGCTCAGGGGTGAAGTCGGATTCACTGTCGCTCTCTACTTCAATGTTCTGGGGTGAAGTAGAGCGTTTCTTGAAGCGTTTTTTGGAAAGACGTGTTTCTTGGAAGAATTCACCTTCATATGTGTCTGGGTTAATGTGAGGTTCATAATACTCTTCATTGGGGGGAGGTGGTCTAACACGTGGCGGCACTTCATAAACGACATCCCAACCATTCAGATTTGGATCAGTTTGGCAGGCCCACGGTAGATAGAAAACTTGGGTCGCCTGTTGAGCCGTAATATAGACATCGGGAACATCTAAATGGGTGCTTTGTTTTGATTTCGACTAGCCCTATATGTTCATGAGTCCTTCTAGTCTCCTTCGGCTGGAACCAATAACATTTGAAGACTACGACGTTCGGTGGGTTTTCACCATAGAATAGAAGTTCATAAATTTCTTCAACTCTCCCATAATACTCGGGACCTCCTTCGCCGATAGCAGAGACACAACAATTTGTAGACTTTCGGTCGGCCATAGATAGCTCTTTGCCGAAGGTACGAAAGTGATACTCGTTGATGTCGTATTTGTCAAATGAACGGACCTTATAGTCAAAACCATTAGCGACTTGTCTCAATTCGGCATCCATAGACTCTGAATTAGCCTACAAGTTTAATACGAAAGGATTGTTGCATTAATTAGCCGCTAATTAGATGAAGAAATGAGAATGGTCTAATGGAAATTACCGTTTGTTTGAACCAAGAGATGAAACCGGGAAAGCCGCCTCCATGCTTTGCCAGAAGCTCATACTCTTTGATGGATTCCATTTCGATCTCCGCTCCATCCGAGAATTTGGTGACGTATCGACTGTATCAAAAAATATCCAGCAATAAGAGCAGTTCAAAGGAATTAGAAGTTGCGAAACAATGTACCACGAGAACTTACTCGATGTACGGCCGCACTTCTGTTAGGTTGTTGAAGATATACAATGAAATGGTCCGCCATTCTTCGACATCCAACGATATTGGTTTCGAAGCACCGGCTGGTGCGAGATTCCCTTTCAATAGGCTGAGGTTGGATCCACCTTTTTTAGGGTCGCCAGCATTGTACCGAGGCTTCGGATTATGCAAATGATGATTTTTGGCTTCGTAGTGCGCTGTCACGAAGTTTGCCGCCTCCTCAGTAATGAATGCCTCAGCCATCGATGCTTCAATTCTACGTTTAGTTTTACATTTTGCTCGGAGCGTCTTCTGCATCCTCTCAGTTGCGTAGCACCAATGATTTTGCACGGGCCCCCCCCAATCTTGCCTCGGTCGGGAGATGCAAAATCAAGTGTTGCATTGGATTAAAGAAGCCAGGCGGAAAGATCTTCTCTAACTTGCAGATCAACTCCGGCGCTAACTCTTCCATTTCTTCTAGCATGCCAGGCGATAGTTCTTTCGCACAAAGAACACAGAAGAAATAGCTCAGCTCTGCCAGTACTAGCCATTCATCCTCAGGGATAAAGCCACGCAACATCACCGGCATTACCTGCTCAATCCATATGTGCCAATCATGACTCTTGAGACCAAATATTTTCAATTTTTCAAGACTCACTCCCCTCTTTAGATTCACTGCATACCCATCAGGGGACATCAACTGCATTTTCACCCATAAGATAATTTCCCTCATAGCTGGCCTTCCAAGATTGAACCATGCCTTTGGCTTCGTCCAGTTCTGCTTTCCTTTCAGTTCACGCATGTTTTGTAACGGTCTATCACATAGCGCCTCTTGATCGACTCTAGCCTTAGTATTATCCTTTGACTTCCCCTCTATGTCGAACAATGTACCAAAAAGGGCCTCGGCAATATTCTTTTCAGTGTGCATCACGTCGATGTTGTGTGGGCAAAGGAGGTCTTTGAAGTAAGGCAAATCCCACAAGCATGTCTTGTGAGTCCAGGCGTGTTCCGAATTATACCCCTTGAAATACCCTGGACGCTCTGGATCTGGCTCGAGAGCATTTAACTGATCCAGGGTCTCTTGGCCTGTCAACGCAGGTGGTGCAGAGTTTTTGACAACTCTACCTTTGATGAAGTTCTTCTTGTCTTTCCTGAACTTATGGCGAGGATCCAGGAACTGTCTATGCAAGTCGAAGCAAGAATACTTGTGACTTGCTTGCAGCCAACGAAACTCAAGAGCTGCCTTGCATGTGGGGCACGGGAACCTTCCATGCACACACCAACCAACGAATAGCGCATACGCCGGCAAGTCATGCATCGAGTACATGTACCAGACACGCATTATGAAGTTCTTTTTACTAGCGGCGTCGTATGTCTTGAACCCATTATCCCAAGCTTCTTGCAATTCATCCTTGAGCGGCTGCATGTACACATTCATATTCTTCCCCGGATAGTTGGGCCCTGGAATTATCAACGTCAGGAAAATGTTCTTTCTTTGCGTAATCTGTCCGGGGAGGGGAGATTGAGTGGAATGACAAATACGGGCCAACAACTGTATTGGGTTGCCATCAGACCAAACACATTGAACCCATCCGTGCTGATAGCGACTCGAGGATGCCTTGGATCTGCCTTTTTTGCTCATGTAATTCATCAAAGCGCTTCCACGCAGAACCATCCGATGTGTGTACCATCATCAGATTACCATCAGCATCTAGTTCGGTTCTTTTGCCCATTTTGTGCCATGTCATCTGTCTTGCCGTCTCTTCGACCATGAAAAGACATTGAAGTCTTGGTACGATTGGCAAATACCGAAGAATATTAACTGGGATTTTGGTCTGCGTCTTCTCACACATACCGTTGTCTACCACAACATACCTGGAAGACTTGCAAATGGGACAATAGTTCAAGTCCGCATACTCAAGCCTAAATAAGGCACATCCTTTCTCACAGGCATGTATCTTCTCATAGGGCATCTTAAGTGCACGAAGGATTTTGTCCGACTGGTACAGGTTTGCAGGCATTACATGGCCTTTGGGTAGAAAGCGTCCAAATACTGTCATCATCGCGTCGTAGCATTCTCTGCCCAAGTTGAATTGAGCCTTCAGAGCCATTACTTGTGAGATGGCATCTAGCTGACAAAGCTCAGTGTGCTCATGGAGAGGACGTTTTGAAGACTCCAACATTTCATTGAAGGCCTTTGCAGATTCCTCCATCTCATCGTCCGAATCCCGAGCATCATCAAAGTCTTGCACCATGTCTTCCATCCCGGTACCATGCTCGTCGGTGCGACAACGAACCACCTCAGCTCCGACACGTTGGGCAGACTCGCCATGAAATGTCCACACCGTATATCCGGGCGTAAAACCACTCTTCTACAGGTGTTTGTCCATTTCTTCCCCTGTCCTCTTGTGCCAATTGTCACACCGGACACAGGGGCACCAGGTTTTCTTCTGGACATTTGCAAATGCGGCTCTCACAAACCCCTTGGTTTTTGTTAACCATTCATTGGTCATGTCTTTCTGACTAGTGTGATCGGTGTACATCCACGCACGATCACTCATCTTGCCTACCTACACTCTAATATGTAAAGATAGGTCCATCAGCATGTATATTCCTCAGTTAATCTAGTTTGTCAATTTTATTACGTCCATGCAACCTACACTCTAATAGGTAAAGATAGGTCCTAATCCCACCCGAGTATGTGTAGATTGAGTACGTTCTCCATGCTCTACCCCATTCCGACACAAAATTTTGGCAGCACCTCCCCGCTGTTCTCCAAATACACGTCTTGGCAAAAAGCTGAGAGAATGTGCATCCGAAGAACAACAGGGAGGCGCTGCCGAAATTTTGTCTCGGAATGGGGTAGAGCATGGAGAACGTACCCAATCTACACATACTCGGGCTGTCTGTGGAAATCGCTGGACAATCCGAATGAGCTACGGTGATAAATATGCAACTGAATGCATATTTATCGATGCAACCCTTTCGGACAGGAGACACATACTGGTTACGCGACTATAGTTATCTAGCTAGTGTCATCCGCACAAAGGCCAGAACAGAGCAAATAATTAAGGGGGGAGGAGGAGATGTCATTTGTGCTCACCCATGAACGCAGGGGCGGAGCTCGTCGAACACCA
This sequence comes from Thinopyrum elongatum, assembly GCA_011799875.1. Classification (NCBI taxonomy): domain Eukaryota; kingdom Viridiplantae; phylum Streptophyta; class Magnoliopsida; order Poales; family Poaceae; genus Thinopyrum; species Thinopyrum elongatum. Next base: position 344,521,940 of record CM022297.1, on the reverse strand, counting down.
GACCCTCCCAGTGACAAAACAACTACACATTTAAATCGAAACATGAGTAACATAGCACTATTGTTTTTGCCATCAACCTAACTAAATATTTACAACAGTATGCCACCGATATATATGTCATTAAGGGTTCCGTCGACGTCGAGGCACCCCTCTTCTTCTTCTTCTTCTTCTTCTTCTTCTTCTTCTTCTTCTTCTTCTTCTTCCTCTTCTTCCTCCTCCTTTTCTAATTATTCTTATTTTCTTCTTCTTTTTTCAGAACTAAACCTAAACCTAAAACTAAACTAAACTAAACGTAAACCTAAAACTAAAACTGAAACTAAAACTAAATCTAAACTAAACATAAACCTAAAACTAAAAAAACAGAAAAAAGAGAGGAGGAGGAGGAGGAGCTCACTGCAGGGGAGGGGGGCGGCCCGGTGGAGGAGGTCCGCCGCAGGGGAGGGGGGCGGCGCCGCGGCCTTCCTCACAGTGGGGCTCGGGCAGCCGCCGCAGGGGAGGGGGGCGGCGCCGCGGCCTTCCTCACGGTGGGGCTCGGGCAGCCGCCGCAGGGGAGGGGGTAGTGGCGGGAGGAGGGGTAGGAGAAGGGGCGAGAGAGGGTGGGGGAAGGGGGAGAAGGCGGAGGGGGTCGGGGAGGAAGGGGTGACGGGGGCGGAAAGGTCGGGGGCGGGGCCGGCGGGGGGCTAGAGGTGGGGGTCAAGGGCTGGGCGGGGGCGGCGGGGGGTCAGCGGCGGCGGGGGCGCGGTGGGGGCCGGGGGCAGGGCGGCGGGGCGCGGCGCGGTTGGGTCGGGGGAGGAGAAAGAGAAGAGAGAGAGGCGTGGGGGGTGCGCCATTATTAGCCGTTAGGTATTAACCTCTTTGTCGTCCGCTAACGGACGCTAGCAGACGGCAAAGAGGTGGGGGTGGTGGGCCGTTACAGCAGTGTCGTCCACTGGACCCCACCCAGCTCTTTGTCGTCCGCTAGCGGATGGCAAATAGTATTTTTGCCATCAGCCAGTTCTTTGCCGTCTGTTTTTTGTAAGCGGACGGCAAAGACCTTTTTTGCCGTCAGCTAGCCAACGGCAAAGAACTGGCTGATGGCAAATTCCCTGATTCCAGTAGTGCAAGATCAAGGGGCGCGCCCCCTACCTAAGGCGCACATGGCAAGCTTGTGGCCACCCCGTAGGTCAGTTGGAGGTGTCCTTCGGCCGCAAGGAAGCTTATATCCGGATAAAAATCATGTTAAAATTTTAGCAGAATCGGAGTTACGGATCTCCGGATAATTAAGAAAAGGTGAAAGGCCAGAAAACAGGAACGCGAAATAGAAGAGAAACAGAGAGAGATACAATCTCGGAGGGGCTATCGCTCCTCCACCGGCATGGAGGCCATTGACCAGAGGGGAAGCCCTCCTCCCATCTTGGGGGAGGTCAAGGAAGAAGAAGAAGGAGGGGGCTCTCTCCCCCTCTCTCCCGGTGGCGCCGGAATGCCGCCGGGGCCATCATCGTGACGGCGATCTACACCAACAAGTTCGCCGCCGTCATCACCAACTCTCTCCCCCTCTACGCATCGGTGTAACACCTCTTCTCCCCACTGTAATCTCTACTTAAACATGGTGCTCAACACTACGTATTATTATCCATTGATATGTGGCTATCCTATGATGTTTGAGTAGATCCGTTTTGTCCTATTGGTTGATTGATGATCATGATTGGTTTGAATTGCATGTTTTATTATTGGTGTTGTCCTATGGTGCTCTCTATGTTGCGCAAGCGTGAGGAATCCCCGCTGTAGGGTGTTGCAATATGTTCATAATTCGCTTATGGTGGGTGGCGTGAGTGACAGAAGCACAAACCCGAGTAAGTGGGTTGTTGCGTATGGGAGTAAAGAGGACTTGATACTTAATGCTATGGTTGGGTTTTACCTTAATGATCTTTAGTAGTTGCGGATGCTTGCTAGAGTTCCAATCATAAGTGCATATGATCCAAGTAGAGAAAGTATGTTAGCTCATGCATCTCCCTCATATAAAATTGCAATAATGATTACCGGTCTAGTTATCGATTGCCTAGGGACAAATAACTTTCTTGTGACAAAAAGTTCTCTACTAAAACTAACTTAATTATATCTTTATCTAAACAGCCCCTAGCTTTTATTTACGTGTTCTTTATTATCTTGCAAACCTCTCCCTTTACACCTACAGAGTACTTCTAGTTTCATACTTGTTCTAGGTAAAGCGAACGTTAAGCGTGCGTAGAGTTGTATCGGTGGTCGATAGAACTTGAAGGGAATATAAATTCTACCTATAGCTCCTCGTTGGGTTCGACACTCTTACTTATCGAGAAAGGCTACAATTGATCCCCTATACTTGTGGGTTATCAGGACCTAAAGCTAAAGATGCCCGGACCCAAGGGTGTCATCACAGTCAATGGCAACACGGAGCGCTCCCTTCGAACTGAGGAGCACACGGCGGCTCTCGCAGCCGAAGTCCAAACCGGAATCGAGGGGCCGAAGTACCAGCCCACCGTCAAGGCAAGGGAGGCGAGTAAACGGGCCCGCACTCTGTCTCTGTTCGAGGAGCCTCCCTATGTTCAACATAAATAGGGATACGCCCCCCACAGCACGCCCTCCCCAGTCGGACAGTATGTGCCTCGTATGCACAACTTCGCGATTAAAATACCATAGGCAGCTGCGGGGACCAACCACCCAAGAGCCAGGTATTTGGGTCACCCGAGCTATGAATAAACATGTCTTCGAACATAAGCAGGTACTATCTAGGACCTACCCAGCATAAAGCTAGCATAGCACGACGACTCCTCAAGACCCCTCGTCAAGGGCCCGTCGACCGATTATCATCCACTATAAGGAGTTCTTCTTCCCGCAAGGAGCAAAGGCGTAGACGTGCAGCAGGGCACAATAGGGACATCAAACTACGAATTAAGGCCCTACATAAACCTTTCTTCTGTAAAACTTATATTTCTTTCTCTAAAGTATCTGTAACAGTTGCCTCGGCAGTTTGGACTGTACGTCACGAGTTTATCAAAAATAAAGGCCATTATTCACGGTCCTCTTGCAGTCTTTTATGTTGCATAACTTTTCCTACTCCTTCGACACTGAAGCAACCTAGTTCGGTACATATTATTAGAGGTGATCGGCTAATAGACCGGGTGGCTTGATCATAAAGCTCGCCTCAAGTACCAGCCCGACACTATCTTTTCTTTCACGTGTTCGGTGTCTCGGATATTGCATTATATAAATCGGTTCCGAATTATGTCTTGGGTCAATAGTTAGGTTGCCCAGCTCCTGTGCTTGCCCTCTTACGTTCTGCATGTTCGGCTAGGAGGGTACAGGGAGAACCACTGTGATTGTACTTCTGGCTAGCCTGGTCAAGTACCTCAGTGGAGAAAGCCGAAAACTGACTGTCATAATAAGCGAGAACTGGTCGGCGATCCGATGACAAGTGTCAAACCAGAAATCGATGGAGATTACTCCGTGTTATATGAAGGGTTCTGTATTTGCACAAACCACGTGATGAAGGTTTATACCTCGGCCCATCCGAACATCACAAGAACACTGGGGGCTATTCACTATCCCCCGCAGTCAAGCTCCTATGGCTAAGTGGAAGTAATAAAACCATATAGTCCGATTGCCTCGTTTGCCTCACACACTACCGGCTTCGGGCACCGAGACGTCGGCTAAGGGTTACAGTGCGGAGGACAAAACACCCCTTGTAGCATCTACATGGGGGCTAAAGCCGACGACTGGTAACTTTCAGATTACAAACGGCCGCACATGAGTCAAAAAACTTAAAAGCAGACAAAGTATGGTAAACCATACAAAACAACCGCATTATAAAGCAAAAGGTTCAACCATAGTTTCACACATGATAGTAGAATCACTCAAGAATTACATTTTTCGGACACTGGGACTCTACAGCCCGAGCACCATCCATCACATTGGGGAAATACTGCTCGGGATGCCTATGCTCCTTTCCGGCAGGCGGAGGTCCGGTGGCCATCTCGAGCGGCTTGATCTTCAGCCAATGCACCATGGTCCTCGCAAAGGCCATCCGAGCTCCCTCAATGCAGACGAAACGCTTCACGGCGTCAACCCGGGAAGCAGCATCGCGCAGCTTCTGCACTAGGCCAAAGTAACTGCTCGGCATTGGCTCCGTAGGCCACAGCCGAACACAGAGGTGCTTCATGGCCGGCTCCACCATCCGGTGCAGTTCCATCAGCTGTTTCATCTGGTTACTCACGAGGGAAGGATGCTCGGGCGCTTGAAACTGCGCCCAGAACAGCCTGTGCTCGGCGTCACCCTCCTGAGACGCAAAGTGTCTAGCAGCGTCCGCCGCACTCCTCGGAAGATCCGCAAATGTGCCTAAGGAACGCCACACTCGTGTGAGCAAAGCGAACCTTTGAACGCCAAAGACACTCTGCTAAGTATGACTTACCATCTACAATTTTCTTCACTTGGCGGAGCTCTTCTCGGACGCCTCGCATTTCCATCCTTGCCTCCTGGATCTCCTACTTCATCTTGGACAGCTCGGTGGCTTGACCCTTGTTTCTCTGCTCAAGGTCCTCACATTTAGTGACGGCATCCTTGAGATCCTGCTGCACTTTGGCCACTTTGGCCTCGTGCTTCTCGCTGTCGGTTTTCACTGTTGACAGCTCGGCAGCCGCTCGCTCGGCCGCCGCCTCCTGTTCAGCAGCCTTCTACCTGGCCTTCTTCAGCTCAGCCTTGAGGCTCTCGACCTCCGCGGCGACAGCTGCAGCCATAATTAAGCAATTCTTGTTTAGATATAATTCCGAATACCTTTCCCGATAAGGAAACCCAAACTACTCAGTATCGACCAATCTAACCTTGCGCCTCGTCGAACCGCTTGTTGCCAAGGTCGAGTTCTTCATTGGAGCTTTTGAGCTTTCGATTTACTTCTTCCAGCTCCACGGCGTTGGTGGCTGCCGCCAAAGCTGAGGCCTGCAATAAAAAGGTTTAGCTCATTAAGACTCCCGATTCGGCAATTTTTGATCCTCTGCCAGGCGCTCTCCGACTATTTGACCCCCGTCTGAGTTTATCAAACACAACCAGGGCTCGGGGGCTGCTATATATGTACATATGTATGCGAGAATTGCACAAGTTTGCCTACAAAAATCACTTTATGGAAAGAATATTACATGGCTACCTCGAAGCCCATCAGGAGGCCACCAAAGGCTTCCTTCAGTCTGCTATTAACGGACCGAATACCTTGCAAAACCACGCCCATCAGGGCGCGGTGCTCCGCGATGATGGAGGAGCTGTTCCGAGCCTCCTCCATTACGTCTGGCCACCCGGCCGCAGCCCGATCTCCGATGCTCGGCATTGGCGGCGGAACCCCGGTTCCCTCTTTGGTGGAGGGCGGAATCGAGGATTCTGGGGGCCTCGGGGGCTCCAGAACCACCTTCTGGGAGGGCTCGGATTGACTGAGCTCCCCCTCCTTGTTCACAGGGAGGGATGCCCCCTCCTGGTCTTTGGTGACCGAGGTGTTAACCTCGGCCATGACATCATCACCGCCGCCTCCCGTGTCCGGGCCGGCAGGGGTCCTTCGGTACAACACCTCTCTGGCCTTCCCAAGGACCGGAGGAGGCGTAGAGCGCGATGCAGTCCCGCTCTCTGCCTGCTCGGCTGGCGGAGAATTCCCCTCTGAGGCTTGATCGGTGGGGAGGTCGCGCGGTGGGCTGTGGTGCGGAAGGCATACACATCATTAGCAACACACTAGTAAACTGGACAACCGGGAATTTCTCGGATTCTTACCTTTGGGCAGGGGGCTTGGTCCTGGGATTCCTTTGTGGAACCTCTTTGGAAGATTCAGACCCCCTGGGGGAGTCTGAGCTATCTTCGGGTAGGACCAGCTTGGCCCTGCACTGCTTCTTTGGGGGGTGAGGAGGTTGTTCCTCCCCAGCGTCATCGGATGCCGCCCTCTTTCTTGTCCGGGAGGAGTCACTCTCCTCCCTGCCCTCCTCCTGCTCCCCCTCTTGTCCTGAGGGGGTCTGGGTTTCCCCGGATTTAGTGTCCGGAGGCCCCCTTGGGCGGAGGCCTTCTCGGGCCCCCTTCTTCTCGGTTTTCCTCTTCTCCTTCTTCTCCAGCGCCACGGCCAGCAGCTCGTCCAGCTCGGCCGTCCTAGGGTCCTCTGGCAGTGGGGTTGGGCTGTCAATCAGCATGGCCTTATCTAGCCAGCCCTGTAACATGCGGAGAAAAGAGAGTTGGATCCCGTGTTAAAAAATGAACATCCGAACATAAAGAACAATGCCCCATTACCTTCTGAGGAGGGTTCGCGGCGTCGAGACCGATGTCCTCCTCCTTCGCCGACCACTCCTTTTGTGGCTTGAACAGCACCTTCCACAGCTTCTCGTGGGTGGTGCCATAGAAGCGTTGCACGGTGATGGGGTCTTCGGGCTTCCAGGACCACACTGGGGTAGCCCGGAGTTGGCAAGGTAGGAGTCGGCGGTGGAGCATCACCTGGACCACGTTGGTCAGTTTTGCGCCTGCCTTTATCATGCTGGAGACGCACTTTTGCAGCAACTCCACCTCTATAGGTGAACCCCAGTCAAGGCCCTTCTTGGTCCACGAGGTTAGCCTCGTGGGGGGTCTGGATCTGAATTTGGGGGACCGCCTCCCATCCTGTTCCGCGGGGCTCCGTGATATAGAACCATTCCTTTTGCCAGACCTTTACGGTCTCTATGAAGATGCCCTCCGGTCACTCAACTCGGGCGAGCTTGCTGATCATCGCCCCTCTACAGTCCGCCTGCTGGCCGTCAACTATCTTCGGTTTCACATTGAAAATCTTCAGCCAGAGGCCAAAGTGCGGATGGATCCGCAGGAAGGCTGCGCAAACGACTATGAAAGCCGAGATGTGCATAAAGGAGTTTGGGGCTAGATCGTGGAAATCTAGCCCGTAGAAAAACATTAGCCCCCTCACAAAGGGATGGAGGGGGAAGCCAAGACCTCGGACGAAGTGGGGGACGAACAACACCCTCTCGCCTGGTTGGGGCGTGGGGATGACCAGGCCATCCTTTGGGGCCCGGTGAACGATGTTGGCCGAGAGGTAGCCCGCACGCTTTAGGTCCTCGATGTCGTCGTTGGTGACTATGGAGGCCTCCCACTTGCCCTTTGCGCCAGATCCGGCCATAGCTAAACTGAGGGAGTGGCTGAAAGGGAGGTCTTGAGGAAGGATGGGCTGGGGTGTTGGAGCTCTGAAGTTTGGGGAAAGCAATGGCGAGAGCAAGGAGAAGGCGTGCGGAGATAGTTGTGGCTGTTTCCCTTTTATGGGCTACCGCAATACCAGGAGTCCTCTAATCACGTTGCGGGCATCGCCGCTTCTCGATATAATCGTGACGTTATGCGCGAGTGGGGAGATCAAAATCATTGATCATATCCCTTAAAAAACGGAGCACGATCTCCGTCTGGATGGGACGTGCCAGTAGAGGGGTTGCCTCGAACCGCACATCGAGATCCCACAACGGTTCGACGTTGATGACCGGTCGTGACCTTTTGCCGAAAGTTGTCAGGCGGGGACACTATTCACACTTGAGCGATTGGCCTTCAAGATTAAGCAATGTCAACAATCTGGATCCCGAATATAACCCGGTTGAGCACATAGCTGAACTTGGCCAAGCAACTTTTGGAGACTTGGCCGAGGGGGATTGTTCCGAACACATGGGGGGAGAGGAACTCGCCCCGCAAGCCGGACACTTCAAAGTACGCAGGAAACTTCAAGAGTTATAAGACACCGGCGTTGGAGGCTAGTTCGGGGGCTACTGAGGTAGTCCGGGACTAGGGGGTCCTCCGGCTGCTGGCCTATCTTTTATGCGCCGGACAGGTGGGCTGCTATTCGACGACCACAAGGCCGAGCTATAAGGCGACTCTGTGTTCGGACAGGAGACCCTCGAAGTCTTGGTGTGTCCTCCAAGTCAAGATAGAAGATTCGGCATGTTTACTCCCTCATTGTAACCGACTATGTGTAACCCTAGTATCCCTGGTGTCTATATAAACCAAGGGTTTTAGTCCGTAGAGGCTAGAACAACAACCATCATCCTACTCACCTAGGGTTTAGCTCATCTGATCTCGTGGTAGATCGACTCTGTAACCATCCTATACTCTTTAATATAATCAAGCATGACGTAGGGTTTTACCTCTTAGAGAGGGCCCGAACCTGGGTAAACATCGTCTCCTTCGTCCCTTGTTCCCCATTGATCCAAGATCCACAACTCGGAACCCCCCACCCGAGATCCACCGGTTTTGACACCGACACCCGGAACATTTGCGGCGGCGCGCAATGGGAGGGCGAGTGGCCACTCGGTACGGAGCTGAGGGCTGCCGGAGAAGGACTCCGTAGGATGATGCGCGGAAATGCGTCGCACCACAGACGAGCAGCACCTCCACGTCCAGCGGGGCCTCGCGAAGCCACGCTGAGTCGCCAGCGATGAAGGAGAGTGTCCCGAAAAGGATCTCGCCGCCGACTGACATGATGATGAAGAAATCCACCTACGCCAAGAAACTTTGCTAGACGCCTAGCCCCACGGTGGGCACCAACTGTCGGGGTTACGATCTTGACAATGACTACTAGGGGTACGAATAAAGGGCAGAACCTAGCTACGGCGCAAGTGTAACACTCGATGTTTAACGAGTTCAGGCCCCTCTCGGCGGAGGTAACAACCCTACGTCCCGTGCCCTGAGGCTTGTTTTGATTTGATGGGTATGGTTACAAAGGTTGCTCTCCCCTAGCTCAGGAGTTGGAGTGCGGCTTATATTGAGTGTGCCGCAGCCCCATGTCCTCCACGTCGCTAGGGCACTTAATGACATTGATTGCGTCAGTTACAGGTGTTATGAGCTTCTACTACAGTAATTACATGTAACGGTAGTCTTGACTCTGCCTTAAGGGCGGCTTAGGATTCCTCGGCCGTTGCATCTCCCACGCCGTCCCTTCACCTCTTTAGTCCGAGTGGTGGTTCGTCCAGCCGAGTGACGGGTGGTCGTCCGAGTGCTGCCAAGCTGTTCCGAGTGGACTCCTCGATAAGTGCATCCGAATGCTGTATGACCCAGGGGCCTACCTATGGTGGTGATGGCCCCCATGTGGGTCCCATATGATGGGTCCTTGACCCTACCTGTAATAGGTGACCTCATCAGGTTCCAGAGTGGGTTTCTTTGTCGCCGCGCATGTTTAATGTTGACAGACGAGCGGGCATCGGGTGTGAATGCGATAGTTAGCTGTCCAGTCATGTCTCTCCGGAAATGAACATGCGCGGAGGCCAAGACACGGCGCGCGCGACGCACTCAGTTCAATGCCGGCTTCAGTGACAGGCCGCCTCCGCTCTGGCCGGCATGAATGTGGCATAGGGAGCGGAAATGCGTTCGCGCCGGAGATGTTTTTGGGTGGGACCGGGGTGTCCGACGTGTACATGGTGGCGATCTGAATGCCCGCAAAGGTCCCTCTGATATGCGTCCGGTTCACAGGGTTTCAGAAAACCGGATGCGTATGTGAACCGATGTGGTACCATGTTAGATGGCAATATGCATGCGGACAGCTACGTCCAGATGTTTGTGGGCGTTTCGAGGGTCCTCGTTGGAGATGCTCTAAGGGAGTAAGACAAAAAAAAATTCCATGTTTCCTATTTTTATTAGATTATACTAATACTATATACGTGCATTTTACTGGTCTTTCTAGTCTACATATTAGGTTTGGCTTAAGTCAAACTTTTTAAATTTTGACCAAATTTATATTATTACAATTATCAAATAAATATAATATGGCAATATATTGCATGATGGAGCTAGTGATATTGGTCTAGTATTGTGAATATTTATAGTTTCTTCTATAGATTTAATCAAACTTTCTATTTCTTTTTACTTGAGACAAACCTAAAATGCGAAATAAAAAGAAACGAATGGAGTACTCTACCCTGGCTAGCAGAGATGACCGTGGCAACACTTGATATAATGAATGAGCGTACGGACCGAGGTCGTTTTCCATCTCGTGCCGAACTCAGCGCAGCCACACCCACACGTAGTTCGTAAAACCGGAGTGCCGCGCCGGTGGTTTCCGGGGATGCGGAGACGTCTCGCCGGGACGCAGGACGAGCCACGACTGGCTCGCCGAAAAGAGCGATAAAAGGTTGTCAAAAGAGTGCAAGTGATTAGGCGGTGTCCCTTGTGCAGGCGACCGGTGCCTAGCTATATACGTATAGGGTTTGGTAGGATCACAGAGACCGGCAAAGTGGTTGCCAAGAGGCATTTAATCATTTTGATTGGCACGATTCTGAAGACGTCAGTTTTGAGGGAAAATAAAGGGAGGACAAAAATGGACTACAAAAATACACATGAATTTGGCACACTTCGATTTGATGTTTGATTCAAACAATTACAAATCATAATTACCTGCAAAAAAAATTACAAATCATAATGGGACAGCCGGAATGTACGTACATTATTTCGGAAAAAAGGAATGTACATACATTCCTAGCGAAGCAAACGGCTACCCGTTTTAATTTTTATGAGTGTCTATACTGCAATGTTTTATTGGTCTACTGGTCGACGCACTAAAAAGAAGGAAAATGTAGACAATGTGTTCTAATGCATTCTATAGATTGCGATATGCGCGTAAAAAAAAGTGAAAACACGGACATGAACTGTTTCATAGGTGCCTTACAATGAGAGCCTGAAAAGTTTTATTTTAATGTCAGGAAAGTTGGTGCAAGTTCTCCGCGTTTCTTCTGATCGTCATACTCGGATTACATAGCATTCCACTACAAAGGACCTGGAGTCCTGGATATGCCTGGCAAAAGCCCAGGAAAGCCGAACGATACTCTAGCTAAATCAAAAGACTTCGACCAATCTGCTTATTTATCTGCAAATGTACCCCATGGACGCCGCAAGATCGTCCGCACGTGGCGATGGCACACGCCTACTCCAAGATGAGATCGACGGCCTCCCAGGCCTCCACGTCGTCGTCCCCGGCGGCGTCCTCCAGCCCCAGGAACGCCTCTAGCCCGGACATGCGCTCCCGCAGGCTCTCCGTGCCGCCGCCGCCGGTAGCCGTGGCCGGAAGTGGAGACCAAGACGCCGAGCTCTCCTCTGCCGCGACCATCCGGCGCTTCTTGGGCGCCCCCTCCACAGCTGCGGCCGCCTGCGGCGCGCCCACGGCGGGCGGGAAGTTGAGCTTGGCCTTTACCCCGCGGATATCACGCGCCGCGACGTCGTAGGCGCGCGCGGCCTCCTCCGCGGTGGCGTAGGTGCCCAGCCAGACGCGCGCGCCCTTCCTGGGGTCCCGGATCTCCGCAGCCCAGCGGCCCCATGGCCGGCGCCTGATCCCACGGTACACCGTCTTCCGCCCCGGCGCCGGCGGTTTCTCCGTCACCTCCTCACCTTATAAAGAGAAACATAAACGAATAGTACAGAACAGATCAGCATGCAAGCTCAGTGTCAACGCTAGCTACATTACAAAAGAATCTGTCCATCATCTCTCTACTGTGACCATATAATTTGATGATAGAATCACACTGGAAAAAAACACTAGACAAGTTGCAGGCCCGTTAGTATCTACCGGTGACGGTGAGGCTGGAGCCGGGGACGTCGGTGGAGGAGCCATCCGGGCGGCGGGCCCCGGCCGGGACGAAGTCGGCGATAACAGCTCCGCCGCACATTTCCTAGCTAACCACGTTCTCCTCTTACTCACAGTGTTTGGCAGCTACCTCGGCACAGAGGAATTAAGCAGATGACAGACGTTCTCTTCGTCCTTCGGCTGCATGTGGCTGGGCCTCAACTGCAACCCCCTCCCTTGCTATATATAGCAAGCAGAGTCCAAGAAACCGATGGAGCACAGTGGCAGCGGCACGGTAGCGTGACTAGCCGACGACTGTATGCAGCCCGGCTGGCATGTGATGCCGCGACGCTTTAATCGATGACGCCATGGAAAGGGGCGGAGAGGCCGGTGGGTGCGTGCGCCGCGGACGCGTCGGCGACAAGTGTCGCGGCAGGTGGCAAGACGTGGCGGCCAGGGAGCGAAGCCTGGCGGGCCGAACGTCGCGGTGTGAGTCACTGTGGACTGCCGACCGGTGTCTGTGTGTGCCTGTGTCACATGCGTTGAACAGGGTCAGCGTGCGATTCTGAAAAGGCAGGGTGAAAAGTCGCGTCGCGCCACCAGGATTCCGCCTCCCCGCCGACGGTTTCACGAGGAAACGGTGGGTACGCCGGTGCCCCGGTTTGCTGAAATTCGCACCACTGCCGAATTGCCTATCCGTGCCGCGTGCACCCCCACTCTTGTGTTTTTAAGTAAATACAATAAGCTTATGTAAGCGGATTCTAAGAGTTAAAATATTATATTTTTACTGACATAGAGGGGAGAGAATAAGGATGGCAATGCGTAGGGTATGGGTGGGTAGAGCAATACCATACCCATACACATTTAGTTAATGGGTAGAAAACTCTATCCATATCCGTACCCATGGGTATGAAACTTTATCCGTACCCATACCCGACGGGTACCCATACCCATTGGGTACCCAACGAGTAGATCAAACAGTACACAAGTTATTCATAATTTTACATGCATTTATAGCACATTTGACAAAAAAATCATTGATCTCAACTCAATAATAGATAGATGAGTACATGACAATTATCTCAATTCAAATTGATAATTGATGACAAATTTAACATAGGTTCATAAGCCCATGACACAACTTTCACATAGTTACACTTGTGAATCACGGGTAGGGTTCATATGTCAGTATAAATGGGTATGGTATGGGTATATCCATGGGTAAAAGGCTATACTCGTGCCCTACCCATGACTTAATGGGTAGGGGATGGGTATTACCCATGGGTATAAAATTGTGCCCATACCCTGCCCATGCGGGTACAGTATCCGTGGGTACCCGTACCCATGGGTAAAATTGTCATCCTTAGGAGAGAAGAGAAGAGAGATGAGGAGCCGGCTACAGAATAAGAGCCAGCTGCAACACGTGCTTCTAGGCACTATATGAGAGTGAGACGTGGGCCATGCATTAATAAATGAGCACATCTTTACATCTAACTATTGTGTATGCCGGCTATAATCTTGGCTATAAATGATATGTCAACATCATATAGCCATCAGCTGGCTGTACTATTAACCATATTCTAAAAGAAGAATGTCACCTTCTGTCTTTTTTAAACATGAAACGCTTTATTCATCACAAATAGCAGTTAATGGGGAGGGGTACAATTTGGCTCACAGGCTCCTGAAACAAATCAAAAGTCGACAAAATCCTAGCTAACCTAGCAAGTTCATAAATAACCTTATTTGCTTCTCGAAAACAATGTTTAAACCTAGAAATAGTAAAATCACACGCAATATGATAACAATCATCGAACCCTGTTGCCGTCGCTCCTGCTGAGTGTTCTCCATTCCTCATAGTGTCGATGACCTCCAAATTTTCAAATTTTACGACGAAGCGATTACAACCCAGGCTTTGCGCAAGTGTAAGGCCAAATTTGAGTGCCAAAGCCTCAACTGTCAAGACGTCCACGCATCAGTCAATTCTCCAATTCCCACCAACTCTGAAGGTGCGTGTATCATCCCTCGAACCCGCCCCAGCCGTTCCTTGTAGTAGGTCTTGGTTTGAAGAAGCGTCAACATTGAGCTTAACAAAACCCAAGGGAGGCCTGGTCCATCCACCACTTTTTATGGAAGCGTTAGGAGAATACGTCGTAGTAAAATTTGAAGTAATAGCACGAATCACCATAGAAATCTGTCTAGAACTTTGAATTATCTCCTCAAGAACCAACTTACGTCTGACCCACCATAAATACCAGGCAATTATGACGATCATTTCACGAGCATTCTAGATCCGAAACTTCTTCCTGCATGATACTTGTGCCCGAAATGTGCACGATATGCAAATTCAACGGCTAGTGCCCTTCTCAGTCATATGCATGCCCGGCTGGATTCAATCATCGTCTATGAATCGTGCAAAACTTGTCGTGTGTATAGCACAACTCTTCTGGATCCCCCAAAATAGACAGATCATGGTCGGACATCATTAGTAAGAACTCTAGAACCGCTTCACCAGCGCGATCAAACCTAACATGTTGTTCTAACAATTTCATCTAAACCCAACCCTCTCCAAAGCTCCCTTGCTTTATTGCGTAGAAACAATAAATGCTTTGTATCTTCATGTCCAGAAGAACAAGAGGGGCATTGAGGCAAAACTTTCAGATATCTATTAGCGAGCGTAACACGACATGGTAGAGTACCATGCAATATACACCAAATAATTTTTTTAACCTTTACCAGACAAGAAAGTTTCCAAACCTCATGCCAGATAGGATTAACATTAGTTTGTCCCATACCATTTGTACGATGAAGTTTCCTCCCATGTTGATGATCCCATTCAACGAGATAAGCCGACCGAAGCGAAAAATACCATTCTTCATGTAATTCCAAGCGACAAAGTCTATCATATCATGCTGGGCAGAGGAATCACAAGGATTCGATGAGCATTAATTGGCCAGAACGTTTGCTTGATAAGATTTTCATCCCAATTATCCATAGTAGGATCAATAAGGTCCGCCACCTTAGATAGCAAGTGAGCCCCTTTAGGAGTGATAACTTTTCTATCCACAAAGTTATGAATCCACGCATCATTTCAAATATTAATCTTTTGGCCATTCCAAACAAGCTAGATATATCCATGATTCGGAGGATTAACTCCCGTCATAATGCTTTGTCAAGTAAACAAAGACCCTTTTTAGCTTGGAATCAACTAAATCTCCATTGGGAAAATATTTAGCTCTCAAAACGATGGCACATAAGGAATCCAAATACTCAAGAAGACGCCAAGCCTGTTTTGCCAACATCGCTAAATTAAAACAATGAATATCTCGAAAACCCATTCCTCCTTGATTCTTTAGGACACACATTTTCCATCAAGCCATCCAATGCATCCTTCTCTGGTTATTCTCATCTCCCCACCAAAAATGCGACATCGCATCTATAATTGCTTTACAAATGTTTTCGAAATTTTAAAGTCCGACATTGCATAGGTGAGAATAGTTTGAATAACAAACTTGAATATCCACTTCTCACGCGGATATTCGAATCTAAGCTCAGGCCCAGCTGATCCCGAAATATCCTCCATTCCTTTGCATATTGATCCACGCCCTCGAACGTATATGATGTGGTATTCTGGCTATACCGTTGCCGGCACGCAGGCGCATTTTTAGGCGGAACAGTGCCCCAAGCATTATCTTGTGCCAGCCTGAGTCGTGTTGAGGCCACGCCTGATGTAACGACCCTCCGCCTGGCTGAAAGCACATTTGCTCCCTTGTTTGTTTTGGTAATTCATGTCAACATACATGTTGTTGGACTAATGTTTTCATCAAGCTTATTTCAGGAATGGTTCAACCTAGGCATGTAGATGGATGGAGATGTGGACCCCATAAGCTACAAAGGACATACATTGGCAAAATCTCTAAGACTTCATTTTTGGTTAAGTGATTCGAGATCACAGTGAGTCCATAGGAAAACCAATACTATTAAAAGGGGATGAGGTTTTGATCATGAGTCATTTGCTCAAGTGCTTGAAGATATTGCTCCAAAACCCTTAACCACATTCTCACAATGCAATATGTGCGAAACCCTAAAGCCATTCTCAGTGCCACCGAAATGGACACACCCGGACCCACCGGGATGCACCAGACAGAGCCACAGCCTAAACCTGAGAAACTCTGTTCCACCGAGATGGCATTCGGTCCCATCGAAGTGCACTGGCAAACTTTCTGTACCCCATCATGTTCATTTTGGAATTACCAAGTGAAACTGACCGGAATTACTGAAACGATGCAGGTGCTTAGTTCATCACATATCGGAGCCACTAAGTGTATTCATCCGATCTCACCAAAACGTCTAATGTTCGAATCTTTTACACTAGTCGGTCTCACCAAGATCTTCTTTCGGTATCATCGAGTAGTGGATAAAGGTGTGTAATGGCTAGATCTTTGGTGATGGCTATATATACCCCACCCACAGCACCTACTCTCTGAGAGAGCAACGGACAAAACTACGCTTCTTGATGGAAATATGCCCTAGAGGCAATAATAAAATGGTTATTATTATATTTCCTTAACCATGATAAAGGTTTATTATTCATGCTAGAATTGTATTGACCGGAAACTTAAATACATGTGTGGATACATAAACAAATACCGTGTCCCTAGTAAGCCTCTACTAGACTAGCTCGTTGATCAAAGTTGGTTAAGGTTTCCTAACCATAGACATGTGTTGTCATTTGATAACGGGATCACATTATTAGGAGAATGATGTGATGAACAAGGCCCATCCGTTAGCTTAGCATAGGATCGTTTAGTTTATTGCTATTGCTTTCTTAATGTCAAATACATATTCCTTCGACTATGAGATCATGCAACTCCCAGATACCGGAGGAATGCCTTGTGTGCTATCAAACATCACAACATAACTGGGCAATCATAAAGATGCTCTACAGGTATCTTCGAAGGTGTCTGTTGAGTTGGCATGGATCGAGATTAGGTTTTGTCACTCCGTGTATCGGAGAGGTATCTCTAGGCCCTCTCGGTAATACACATCATGAGAAGCCTTGCAAGCAAAGTGATTAAGGAGTTAGTTAGGAGATGATGTATTATGGAACGAGTAAAGAGACTTGCCGGTAATGAGATTGAACTAGGTATGAAGATACCGACGATCGAATCTCGGGCAAGTAACATACCGACAGACAAAGGGAATTGTGTATGTTGTCATAACGGTTCGACCGATAAAAATCTTCATAGAATATGTAGGAACCAATATGGGCATCCAGGTTCTGCTATTGGTTATTGACCGGAGAGGTGTCTCGGTCATGTCTACATAGTTCTCGAACCCATAGGGTCCGCATGCTTAACGTTCGTTGACGATATAGTGTTATATGAGTTATATGATTTGGTGACCAAATGTTGTTCGGAGTCCCGGATGAGATCACAGACATGACGAGGAGCTCCGGAATGGTCCGGAGGTAAAGATTGATATATAGGACAATGATATTCGGACACCGAAAGAGTTTCGGAGTGCACCGGGTAATCATCGGATCACCGGAAGGGGTTCCGGGAAGCCCCTGGAGGATGATGGGCCTTTTGGGCCATTAGAGGGGAGCACACCAGCCCACAAGGGGCTGGCGCATCCCCTATAGCAGCGGGCCTATGGGAGAAAGGAAGGAGGGGGATTCGGCCTCCCCCTTCCTTCCCTCTCCCCCCTTTCCTTTCCCCCTCCGTCAAATATGGTAAGGGGGGGCGGCTAGGGAAGGAACCCTAGGAGGATTTGGCCTCCTTGGGGCGCCTCCTTGGCTGCTCCCTCTCCCCCCACCTATATATATGTGGGAGGGGGTGCCACACATAGCCCACGACAATCTCTTAGCCATGTGCGGTGCCCCTCTCCACAGTTTCGTCCCTCGGTCATATTTTCGGAGTGCTTAGGTGAAGCCCTCGGAGATAGCATGACCACCATCGTCACCATGCCGTCGTGCTGCCGGAACTCATCCACTACTTCGCCGTCTTGCTGGATCAAGAAGGCGAGGACGTCACCGAGCTGAACGTGTGCTGAACGCGGAGGTGCCATACGTTCGGTACTCGATCGGTTGGATCGCGAAGAAGTCCGACTACATCAACCGTGTTAATAAACACTTCTGCTTACCGTCTACGAGGGTACATAGACACACTCTCCCCTCTCGTTGATATGCATATCCATGGATAGATCTTGCGTGTGCATAGAATTTTTTTTGTTTTCCATGCAACGTTTCCCAACACTTCTCATATCCATTTTCTCAGAGAGAACCACCTACACTTGTGTTAAGATCAAGGAATTCCACTCCAAGCATTTGATGCTTGATTTCAGGCCACCTCAAGTTGCTTTCTACTCCAATCATTCTCCCACCACCATGCCAAATTTGTGAGAGAGTGATCGAGTGTTGAGGAGACTATCTTTCGAAGCACAAGAGCATGGAGTTCATCATCAACAACAACATCTATTACCTTTTGGAGAATGGTGTCTCCTAGATTGGTTAGGTGTCACTTGGAAGCATCCATATCGTGTGGAGTTAACCAAGAGTTTGTAAGGGCAAGGAGATTGCCTACTTCGTGAAGATCTACCCCGAGTGAGGCTAGTCCTTCGTGGGCGTAAGCCATGGTGGAATAGACAAGGTTGCTTCTTCGTGGACCCTTCGTGGGTCAAGCCCTCTCTGGTTACCCTTCGTGGGTTGAAGGCTCCATCGACGTGGATGTATGATAGCACCACCTATCGGAACCACGCAAAAAATCACCATGTCTTCATTGCGTTTGATCTTCCTATCTCTATCGCCCTTTACATTCTTACACTTGCATGTTGTTCATTTTTGGTTGCCTGTACTCTAGATATGCATGTGTAGATTATATTTGATGCCATTTAACTTGTGCTAAAATCTGCCTAATTGTCAAGAAAAATAAAAATTGCATGTTTGCCCTATTAAGTGTCTATTCACCCCCTCTATACCCCTCTTCTCGATCTTTCAATTGGTATCAGAGCTTTGGTCTCCATTCACTACAAAAAAAACCACTTCCGTGATGATACACGTTTGTCACAGTAGGTCACGTTTTCTGTCATGCATGTACATCCATGACGATTTTATTACAGAATCATGATAGTTATACCTGTGCTGTCATAGAAGTTTTCCATGACATTACCAAAATTATCATCACGGAAGTGTTCGCTTCCATGACGTTAAATGGTGCGTCATGGAAGTGTTTTCGTCAAGGTTAAACAACACGTGGCATCCACCGTAACGGGTCGCCGTTAAGCTATCGGGTTGTGGTTTGCATTCGATATCCCGTTAACAGCCCAGACCAATGGGGATTTTCCACGTGTAAAATTCTCATTGGCCACAGGAACCACGTGTCAGCTCGCCATTGGGACAAATAGGCGCCTATGATATATCAACACGTGGCACGGTCCAACAGTGGCCCATTTAGCTTAGAAAGGTCGGCCCGTTTGACTTGATCAAAAGTTAGTGGGCTAGCCCGTTTGACTTGGTCAAAAGCTAGTGGGTCGGCCCATGAAAAGCATGTTAACGGTCTGTTCGCATATAGCCTATTTTGCGGCCCGGTAACTCACGGCCCGTTATGGCCTTTCCAAATTCGGCCCAACAGCGTAGTGTGGGCTGTCCAGTATAATACCAGCCTGTTTCACTTTCGGCCCATGTACGGCCCATGACGGCTTTCGGCCCATATGAGGCATTTTGTCCCTTTGGGCCCTTTAGTGGCCCGTGGTTATTCTGGCCCATAATAAACAGTAAATTTCTTTATACCCATTAATGGCCCATGATCCACATGGGTCGTTTCCAGCCCGTGTTAGCTTTTGGCCTACTAACGGCCCATAAATTCTTGGGCTCCTTTTCGGCCCTCGGTTACTTCCGGTCCGTTACTGGCCTGTTCTCCTAGTGGGCAAAATTCAGCTCGTGGTTAGAATCGACCCGTTTGTGGCCTGTTAACCCATTGCGCCGTTTCCAACCCGTCATGTATTCGGGCCCATTAACGACCCATTAATCCTATGACAGAATTAAGCCTTTGCTGTCTTCTGGCATGTTAATGGCCCATGACCGTGCTAGCCCGATACCAATTACGCCCCTTAACGGCCCATGTCGTTGTCCGGTTTTGGCACACAAATTGTTGAACGCATGTGTGGCCAATGGATCCTACGGCCCGTTGGAGGCCCATTTATCCGATGGCTCGTAGGAGGCCAATTGATCCTATGGCCCATAGCAGGCTCAAGGTTACCACGGTCCGTATCTGGCCCATGGTTGTTGCGGCCACTAGCAAACCAAGGAAAAAGAATACTAAGGAAATAAATAAGCCAGAAACTAACGCTAGGCTATTAAGGCGATTGCACAGATTACATCCACTGGGCATCAAAGTTCGCCACCAGTGCAAATATAGGGAACACCCTACACTATACAAAAATGGCTTGCTATTTTCTTCAGCCGGTCGCTGCCCGTTAAGAACAAATTTTGTATCGCAACAAAACAAATTACAGCCATATAACAAAAGGAAGGTTGGCATAAAAGTTAACAGTCCGGCAGATAGATGCACCATCAGAAGTTCAGAAGCTCAGTTCATTTGACCTGATTGTTACGTTTTCATGTTGTACTGTCTGATAGAGTACCATAAACTTTGCCTTCATTTCTCCTAGGCTCTTGAACAACATAGCAAATGTCTGATAGTCTGGTTTCAAAACCATGCATATCTTGACGACATCGAACAATGGCTGTCCTTGTTTCACAAAGGGTCTCTGTTAGGGATTGGACTTGTGTCTGGAGCGCAGATATAACGTTGTTTTGAGCTTGCATATCTTGATCATGAGGCAATTTGGACGAGATTGACTTAACAACCAACCCAGTATTACGCAGAAAGGTGCTTTTGGCACTGTTAGTGGACAGGTACTGACCCACTGCAGCAAGAGGTGACATTGCGGTTATGGTTGCCTCGTCACCTTCAGAAGGTGGCGGTTCTACCATTTGTTCCATAGCTTGCTGAAAAGTTGAGTTTGTACATGAGTAGTACCAGAACAGAAGTTAGTAAGGAGGCAGCAAAACCAAACAGAATAGCTTTGGTCTATATACACAACTTATTTTGCTGAACCCGTGTAAAATATTAGTTGTATTTTACTGCAAAGTACATAAATAAACCAGGTTCCAAACATATGACCATGTACCATGGCTAATGTATTGTCTATTTCTTCACATTGTATTGACAGCTAAGGATAAAGAGACAAAGCTTATAATACGGTAAGCATAGTATGACATCATTCATATCACAAAACAACTGAGAACAGACAAACAGGCAATTGTAACATTGTGTGGGCAAGTCCAGCACGGAACTAGATTACAGATCAAGATAAAAGGAACGTCACTCCTCTCTTTTACACCTTGTAAGGTGCAATGATACACTAAGACAATTGTGTATAAAATTGAAAAGAATAATAGACATTGGCTGCAAACCGTGCAGTTCAATGCACAAGTCAGAGTAACCAGTAGTTAAAAGGCATGAGGATTAAGGACTTACAACAACTGCTTTGACTGGTGTAGTCATGCCCTTCGTCTTGCTGGTGTGATAGTCCTTGAAGATTTTCACAACATTTGTTTCAATTACTTTTTGGTCCTTGCGGGCTTTCCTCTGCATTTGGAACAAGCCAATATAGATCTGATAATATGGCACATCAAAAAGAGTGAAACAACAGCTAGTTACAAGTTCTCACAGTGTGCAATATAGCTACGAGATCCTGTCGTCTGTTGGAATTTCACTTTCGTACGGTTGGCCTTGTTCTTTGAACAGTTCACCTAGAAGAAGATAGATTTGTGAGGCACATGCGCGAATAGGAGTTCAACATGTCATCTGATCACATATATATAACGTACTTGATACTTTGGATTAGACCAGTGTTTAACAAGGCCTCTCCAGTCTTCATCCATTATATTTTCCACTGGAGATGTTTGGGCAAGTTCACTGTTAGCCTTGCCTTCAAAGTGAGTTTTCCTCAAGTTATACCGATACTGTCGCAGAGCAGACTTGAAAACATGGGCGCATGCTTGTCTGGTTGCATCATCTTGGCTATCCAACTTGAACCTCATCTGTTGAAAATTATGGGAGTCTCATTACAAGCAACCTAGAAAGTATGGCACAGAACAATACGATACTACTAATTTCCATACATAACCATACTTACAGATAAATGGTCAAGGAAGGTGTTGAACTAGGTTTCATCTTTGTCATTCCTGTACTGAATCCATGTTGGGAGGATACGTGCATGACACCTAATGACAACCGCTGCCTCTAATACTAACTTGGCTGAATTTGTAGCATCACGTGGCCGTTTTAAACCTGCCTCAAAATGGATCTCCATTCTTCCTCCTCTAGATTTAGTTAACCTATCAAGTATTATCCCTGATGTCTGTTTCCTCTTGCGCCTAGGTGCTTGTCCAACAACAAACATAGGAAGTGTTAGTGTACATCAAACTATGAGACTACATATAAAGAAGCATGCAACTATAACTTGACTTGAGCAACTACCTTCTTGTTGTTGAAGTTCACAAGGTTCATCTGATCTTGCCGACTCCTCTTGTGGAAAGAGTGCTTCAAAAGTAGTGTCAGGTGGAAAGGGAGCTTGGGAACTTGCCGCTAGCTGAGTTGACAAACGAGTAACTCGTGCAGATGTTGGTACTGTGGAAGAAGGTGTTGCAACAACTAGGGCTGTCGTTGCTTGTTTGGTGCCAGCTGTTCATTTGCGTTTGAATTGTTTTGTAGTTGGTGTAGTAGGGGATACCGTGTTTGTACAATTATTCGGTGGACTTGGACCTTCTATTGCACTATCAGTACCAGCAGAATCTTCATAATTCTTCTTCTTCCTTATCCGTGCGTCCCAAGTACTAACCCCTACCATTCTGTGTTCCTTCCTCTTTCTCTTTGCCATGTCAAGTCAAGCTGACAAGAAAAAGGAATAAAAATTTAGTTCTTCAGAACAAATTGATGCATGATACAGACGAACTGAACTTTGATGTTAGAAAACCGCATGATAGGAGGATGTAAAATGTACGAAAAGCAGGACGGCATGAGATAATCAGACCTATGATGCGTGAACTAAGTAGAAGGCATTTCAATAACTTATAAGCAATGCAATGGAAGGTAGACACCATATGAAAGATGCCACAAATATCACTCTGCCAAGTTAACAGTGTCTCGTCATAACTGACATTTAAACAAATGTGAAGCAGTACAGGAAATAAATCATATGCAAGATGCAAACAACATCACACTACCAAGTTAAAGGTCTCTCATCATTAGTGCCATTACATATTCACAACTATGATGTGTAAACTAAGCAGAAGGCATTTCAACAAATTAGAAGCAATGAAAGCTAGACACCATGTGTAGGATGCAACGAATATCACTCTACCAAGTTAAAACTGTCTCGTCATTAGTGACATTTCAACAAATTAGTAGTACAAGCTATAGAAGAATGTGATATGTAACCTATATCAGGCTCCCAAGTTAAACGTGTCTTATGATAAGTGATTGTTGCAGGTTACACAACAGTAGTACTTTGATGTAAGAACATGGTGTGATAGACAGATATTGTATGTTCTAGAAACAGGAACACGTGTCTTACTCATAAGTACAATGTGTAAAGTAAGCAGATGGAATTCAACAAAATTAGAAGCAATACAAGCTAGACATCATACATAACATGCAACCACATATAACAGTGTGAAGTTAGAGGGAGCACCTGTGATGGTGGACTAGGGGAGACGTGCTCATCATCAATACAGCTACGTTGAATGTCTATGCATGTGTTGTCTTGCAAATCTTGTTGGGGGGATGGCGGAGTAGAATCTGTAGAGGCCCTCCATTTCAGTTAGTCGGAAGGAGCACCATTATCCACTGCCTTGCTAATTTCCTTCCGCTTTATTGATTTTGCATTGTCAAGTAAAACCAACAAGAAAAAGCAATAAAATTCACTCTTCAGAACTCATTCATGCATGATACTGACAATCACTACTTTGATGTAAGGCAAACACATGATATGAGGATGGAATATGTACGAATAACAGGACAACATGCCATATTCACAACTATTTGTGTAAACTAAGCAGAAGTAATTTAATCAAATTAGAAGCAATACAAGCTAGACACCATATGCAACATGCAAGACAATATCACACTGCCAAGCTAGAGAAAGCACCTGGGATGCCGGTTCCGCCGGAAGACCGCCATCAGTCCCTGCCTTAATTTCTTCCTTCCTCTTACTTAATTTTATTGCCTTGTCAAGTCAAACCCACAAGAAAAATGAATAAAAATTCACTTTTCAGAACTCATTGATGCAGGATGCTGACGAGCACTACTTTAATGTAAGGCGACCGCATGATAGGACGATTGATTGTGTAAGAAAAAAGGACAACATTGCATATTCACAGCTATGATTTGTAAACTAAGCAGAAGGCATTTCAACAAATTAGAAGCAATGAAAAGTAGACACCATATGAAAGATACAACGAATATCACTCTACCAAGTTAAAACTGTCTCATCATAAGTGCCATTTTAACAAATTAGAAGTAGTACAAGCTAGAAAAGAATGTGAGGTGTAACCTATATCACACTCCCAAGTTAAACGTGTCTTATGATAAGTGATTGTTGTAGGTTACACAACAGTAGTACTTTGATGTAAGAACATGGTGTGATAGACAGATATTGTATGTTCTAGAAACAGGAACACATGTCTTATTCACAAGTATAATGTGTAAAGTAAGCAGATGGAATTCAACAAAATTAGAAGCAATACAAGCGAGACATCATACATAACATGCAACCACATATAATAGTGCCAAGTTAGAGGGAGCACCTATGATGGTGGACTAGGGGAGACGTGCTCATCACCAACACAACTACGTTGAGTGTATGCATGTGTTGTCTTGCAAATCTTGTTGGGGGGATGGCGGAGTAAAATCTGTAGAGGCCCTCCATTTCAGTTGGTCGGAAGGACCACCATTATCCACTGCCTTGCTAATTTCCTTCCGCTTTATTGATTTTGCATTGTCAAGTAAAACCGACAAGAAAAAGCAATAAAATTCACTCTTCAGAACTCATTCATGCATGATACTGACAATCACTACTTTGGTGTAAGGCAAACACATGATACGAGGATGGAATATGTACGAAAAACAGGACGACATGGCATATTAACAACTGTTTGTGTAAACTAAGCAGAAGACGTTTCAACAAATTAGAAGCAATGCAAGCTAGACACCACATGAAAGATGCAACCAATATGACTCTACCAAGTTAAAAGGGTCCCATCATAAATGGCATTTCAACAAATTAGAAGCAGTGCATGCTATAAATCATACTCCCTCCTTTCCTTGATATAAGGTGTATAGATTTTTGAGAAAAAATCCAAAATATAAGGTGTATTACGTTGCACCACTCATTTAGATATTTTTTTAGGGATTTGATTACATTTCCTTATATCAGGCAAGCTCCTCTATTTTCTCATGTCAATTAGTCAGGTGTAATCTCGCCCAAAACTTGTGAAATTTTCCCTCCATGTGCGTTCTTTAATTTCCGTGCCAAAAACTATACACCCTATATTTAGAAACGGAGGGAGTATGAAAGATGCAACCAATATCACACTACATATAATAAAGGTGTCTCGTCATAATTGATTGATGCGGGATACAAAAAAACAGTAGTTTTATGTAAGGACATGCTTAATAGACAGATGTAATATGTACCAAAAACAGGAAGGCGTGTCACATTAACAGGTATAATGTATAAACTAAGCAGGATAGCACATGCAATTTAACCAGATTGGAAGAATTACAATCTAGACACCATATGCAACATGCAACCACATATCACACTGCCAAGTTAGAGCAAGCACCTGCGATGATGGTGTAGGGGAAATGCGGTCATCAACTACAGAGCTACGTTGACTATCTTCATCTAGCCTTGCTGTTTCTTGAGAATCATGTGGGGAGGCTGACACTGCATTCTTTAAAGAGGATCTTTTCTCACAGTAATCCACGAGCCTGACTGTCTCATCATAAGTGATTGATGAGGCATACACAAGAACATTAGTTTGATGTAAGAACATGGTTAATAGATAGATGTAGTAGTATGTACAGGAAGGCATGTCATATTCAAAGGTATAATGTGTAAACTAAGCAGATGCAATTTAACCAAATTGGAAGCAATACAAGCTAGACACCCGGCTGGAGTGGTGAGCATGATCATCGAGGACCTGAGAGCCTAGCGGGAGGTGGGCTGCTTCACCACCACCGTGGCTTTTTAGTTGGCTTGCAGGTGATGCATGTCTGTGCTGGGCTTGTCACTGGCTCAGCCAGTGCCTTGACTAGCTATTTGGCTTCTGGTGCTCTGTGGTCTAGTACTCTTTGCAGTCGTTGCCGTGATGTAAAAAAATTATTTCCTTATCTTAATAAAGACCGACTTCCACCTTTCGCATACAAGCTAGATACCATATGCAACATGCAACCGCATATGACACTGCAAAGTTAAAGCAAGCACTTGGGATGGTAGTTCATGGCGAACGAGATCATCAATTCCAGAGCTACATTTACTGTCTCCATTTGCTGACACTGCACCCTGTAAAGCGCTGAGACGTGTCTTGCTTATCCGCGCATTAAGTAGGAGCGATTTCTCTCTTTTCTTCGTGTTTTTTTCAACAATGTGGCAGAGGCTGAAATACCCATGCGTAAAAAAACAGTAGTGAGAGTATGGATGAAGTGTGTGCAGAACTAGTGCACTGTAAAAGTAGCAGATAGCAGGTGGCTGAAAAATAAATGATAGGAGACATATGATAGCTCTACAACATTGCATGGCAAAATAAATTAGATTCTAGGATTTAGTAATATGAGCAAAGGGATCGCTGGGAAATGCAGGTACTCCTCCAGCACACCACCACATGTGGTCCTATCAAAATAATAGTCGACTGAAAATAAATAGGTCAGTCGATTCTTTTCTGAACCGTCCGATCTACAAGGAACGGGCAAATGGCCTTCGTCTACCTCCCGCCAGTCACTGTTGACGATCTTTCTTGAACCACCAGCGACCATCGGCCGAGATCCCTGCCTCTGCCGCCGCGCTCTCCCCTCGACCTCACACCACCCCCGTGCTTGGCACCACCCTCGGCTATCCCTTTAAGACCGGCCGACCTCCAGATTGGGCGCCAGCAGCTCCTAGGCCCCACACACCCCTAAGATAGACACCGAGGCGCTGCTTCCCCGGCGTAACAGGCAGACTAGCGCCTCCGCGGGTGGTGCTTCGTTTAATTGGGAATCAACTGACCATGAATTGAAATCTAGGGGGCGACGGACCTCTATCTAAGGTGAAATAGTATATGAGGAGAAACCTTGTGCATCGCGAGTTACTAGGAACATCTAGTATCAGCAAGAAGGTGCAGTAAGAAGCGATCCACTAGTGTCTTCTATGGGATGAATACCATGCAAGCAGACACGTAAGATTTGCACGAATAAGGGAAAAGGAGTACCAGTTCCGGTTGCCAGTGCTATGTCCTCCTGATTTCGCGCCGATCTTCTAGATTTTACCGGGGGACCCGATGTTGTGGAGGATGGTGGAGCCTTGGACGAACCCATGGCCAAATTGTTGACTGTGTTGCGGTGGTCGTCTATTGGTGGAGGGGAAGCAGATCTGAGGCGGCGAAGGACGACGAAGCGGGAACAACTCTGGTGCGATGGATGGTGGCAACATTGGAGCGGCAGTGGTGAGGCGTAGGATGGCATGGTTGAACTGGCTCGGGTACGGCGCACATCGGTGTCCTGGAGGCAGCTCGGCCTCGGCTTCAACTACTAGCCGTGGAGGGCGTTGCGGTTGCGGTTGCGGTTCTGGTGGACGACACTATCGGGGTATCGGCTCTGGCGTGATGGAGGAGGGCGGTGGTTGATGGGTGGGATGGGGTGGCGGACGAAGGACGGTGGGGTTTCGCGGCTGGTGGAGATGTAGTTTTTGCGCCCATGGAGTATGAATGGGGAATCAGATCGGGGGGGGGGGGGGGTGGAGCGAATGGGAACCATGTTTCGGTCTGGGACACGCTTGTTTGAAATTTGGGGAAAGTACAAACTTTGGGCCCCTCTTAAATTTCAGACCTACTGCGGGTCGGGGGTAGGACGGTAATCCCAAGTGTCCCAAATAGGGGGCGGGAGCGATTTCGACCGAGCGCATGTGTGTTTAGGCGGCCACGGTGTATGAATGTTTTCCGGAGGCGGTTGCGTGGCGTCTAGATGAAGTTACAAACCTACCCCGGTTTAGACCTTTGGACGTCGGGCCAGTAGGTTTCACGGGTCAGAGTTAGAAAAGTAATTTCCTTCTACCAAACATTGGTCTCACGTGGTTTCGGGCGAGTAGAGGCTCTTTTGGCGCTTCGTTCAAAATTTTAGAACAGAAGCATTCATGTTTAGAGTACTCTTGAACTTTGAGGATTGACCTAAATAGACAACATTAAATTTGACCTTGTATGTTTAAAAACCTCATTAAATTATGCGCTTCTTTTTGAAATTTTGACTCTTGAAAATCCTATAACTACGATTATTTTGGAATGAAGGAGGTAAATTTGAATCTATTTTGTACACAACTATATATGCTATTATGTACAAAAGCAGAGCAAAGATTGGTGCCCCCTTAATTTAGGTATGATTTACAAATGCCATGATCTCAAATTCAAATAATTGAATGGACTCCATGTTGAATTCGAATTTTTTAAATCACCTTAAGTTGAATTCAAATGTATGCTAGTTCCTAGCTAGCTATTTAGAATGTTCATTGTGTAACTTTTGTATGTATAATGTGCTTTACACACACAACATAAACTGTACTCACGTTTATAATCGAATTGCTAAAGCGATGCATTGTCTGGACTTCAAAATACTGACTCTATGGATCAATTATGTCGAATAATAACATAGACATGCTCAAATTCGATAGAATATGGATGTCTGAGGATCAATGACCGTTCCTTAGGCGAATTGCAAATATCATGATCGCATCCTAATATTTGGATACAATTTATATTTTTAATCAACGTGTACATCAGTCTTTTACGTGTAGATTCACTCTCCATAGGCCCCTCCTCACACACGCGCTAACTTTCTCTCTCACACATACATGCACACGGTGTATATCAATCGGGGGTCTCTCACACATGCTCACACACTCTCTCCCGAGGTGTCTTTCTCGCACACATCCTCTCGATATCACCCTCCCTCTCTCTCGCAACCATTTACGATTGTTTTCACTAACCTTCGTCACAAGCACTCTTCCTCTCACACGCATACGCACACACGATCCCCACCAGCCCTTTCTCTATACATAGACCTGCCTATGTGTCTCCCGAACGCACATTATCTTTAGGCCTATCTCCCACGCATTGTCTCCACCTCTCTTCCAAATTGACGAATATGATTCCAGCAGAGCATTCCGTAGGATCGATGCACCTTTAAGTTAGGTTCGATGAATGGTAATATCAGAGACAAGGGGTTACCTTAGTTCGGGGACCTAGCTAGGGTTACAAATCCTAGCCGGCTTTGTCAATGGACACAGAGTCCTTCACGACTCTGGTATCTTTGTCGGCTAGTCCTCCATGGGTCTCCCTGAAATGCGTCACGGGCCAACCAATGTGGCGCAGGACGGAACCGACCCAAGGGCCACACCTCGGCCCACCGGACCTCACGCGGCGACACACCCTCTACCCCTAGGTCTCGTTATCTTCTCACACCCACACATACCAACACACACACCGCACAAACTATTTCTCCTCATGCCTCTATCCCCTCCCCCCTTGCATGGACACACTCAAGGGCATCTCTCGCCGACACATCCTATTCATCTCTCTGTCTCTGTAGACCTCTCTCATTTCTCGTGCTATCTCTCCCTCGTCGCCCCCCGTCGCCGGCCCCTCTATCCATGCCTCTCTTGATTACGTACACATATCCTCTATAGGCCCTGCCAAATACGTCAACTACACATTCACACATGTTACATCTTATCACGTACCCCATTGATCTAAAAAGCCCTCTCTTCACTTTTAGTTCGCATACAACATTCCTTTTGGATAAAAACCACACAAAGTGTGGCCAAAAATTTATTTTAGAAATTCTACATATATACAACATTACAAAGTTATATGGAGTATGAAAGTTAATTTGCATTGCATGGTGCACCCAATGATATTTATTCCGCACTATGAATTTTTATATTTTTATACTATATAAAGTTAGTCATAATAAAGTGAAACGAAGAGCATCTCTCTCTCCATCGCACACACCCCCTCTACGCCCCTTTCACGTACGCACACAAACTATCTCTAGGTCCTCTAAAAGTACGACCCGAGCACATTCACGCATTTTTCATCTTTCTCTCGTGATATATACGACGACTATCACTGTATTTGAAGCGAAAGCACGATACGTTCATTGGACTTCAGAATCCACTCATTAAAGTCACCATTTACATCTTGTGGATATTATACAGTCACGGGCTCACCGTACAGTTCTGTATTTGTTGAAGACACGACTAGTTGACCAGTTAAACGCTTCACGTGACACATCTAGTGTTGCATCACATTATCTCACTACCATAGGGCCCACCTGTTGGCGTGTATAAGAATGAAAACAAACGATAATTTTTTTTTGGACGGTGGGTATTCGAAGTCATGACCTCGGGCACAGCGGACAAGGTGGCCTTGTATTGGTATGCTGAGCCGTCTCTTTTAATACACAGGAGCTAGTGTGGTGATTATACACACACGCACGCATGCACATGAACTGCATGCATGCAACACTCACACGTACACATGCAGCCACGCAACACTCACACGCACACACGCACGCACGCAACACTCACACGCACACACGCACGCATGCATGCACACACCACACGACCAACACACACGCTCACGCTCAAGTGCTCAACCTACACGTGCATGCACACACATCAGGCCCTGACAGACACATACACAACCAGGTGGTTCCCGCGCACGGGTTGGAGTCTTCTCGCGCCTGCGTAAATCTGTGTTTATCTTACTTTTTTCCTCCGCGAACTAACAGGTGGGACCCACAAGGAACATGGTCAATTTAACCAGTCAACATAGTGCCACGCAGACTATTTGGCTGGTCAACTGAGTGCAATCCGATGCTGAATGGTAAGCAAGTGATCGTATAATTACCGCAAAACGTATATAGTGACCGTAATGAGCGTATTCTAAAGTCTGGTGACGGTATTACGCTTTTCGCTTGAAATGCACTGATCGCCAGTGTATTTATCTCTTCTCTCGCTCTCTGTGTGGACCGAGCAGGCCAACGTGACAGTGCCTAAATTGGCGCACGCCACGCCATTATTGTTGTACTGGTTTCGTAAGAGCGAACAAGCATTCACGTCTACCGTAAAAACTGTAGATATGAGTTACAAATGCTACGAAGACGAATACAAATATTTGAATCCACTTTATGCCAAATTTCTCTCTGTAGGCCCTCCAAAAGTACATCTCTAGATGTTCTCGCATGTTACATCCAACAACTATGCAATACAGCACTACTACACTCTAACACAATAAATCATATGTGTTTTTATTTTTACTAGATCTCATATTGTTACTTAATTATTCAGTTTGCATACATTAAAGTTGCCTTTGAAATGTATGGCTAGTATCATCTAGTGATATGAAAGGTCCGACTACACAAACACACACACACACACAAAAGGGCCCATTACACATTTAAGCATTTCACATCTTTCTCTCGCTCTTTGTGTCAAACCGACTATGCCAAACTACCCTGCCTACCGCATGGGGAAAATCCCGCCCTCACCTGTTTAATCGGGTTTGTATCTATGGAACCTGCGAAACAACAAAACTATAGTAGTACTGCAGTACAAGTAACAATTCATTGGGTCGCCGTGTCATGTACTCCTCCGTCGTAAGAGTGGAGCGCTCGCTTTCATAAATGTTCTAGTCCCTTTCGCCGACATGTGGGACATCAAGCAACCGGGTCCACGTGCCATACCGAAATAACAATGCAGAGCAGTAGGGGGGATGCATCCTGGTCTTGGCGCCGTTGTAGTAATGAGCAATGAGGCGTCTAATCACAAAGATGCACCTTTCCCGTAGTTAAGTTGGAGGGACGAAGTGATGCTCAAAAAAAAGTTGGAGGGACGAAGCAACCATCATTTCACTCTTTGCCGAATCCGCTTCTCCCTCATCTTCTTCAAGTTAACAACGTGTTGCTTCTGCCGTTGTTCTGCCTCATGTGGGACGCGGATCGGCTTGGTACATCACTGACATGTGGGACCGCATGTTAGAAAACCTCCAGGCCAACCTCCTCTAAAAATAAGAAACCTCCCCCGCCTTCCGCGTGGCAAAATCACCTCCTTTTTACTGATCTTGATATATTTTTTGGATCGATATAATCGAGATTTGTATAGATACAACCAAGGAGCAAAACCAAGTGGTACACTTAAGGGCATCCACAATGTGTAGCCAAATGTGAAAATAGCTTTTGGCATCGATGGGAACCATTGTGGAGGGTGATGCCAAAGCCAAAAAAGAGGGAAGCGAAGCTCCCTAATTGATTGATTGGGCTCAAATAGGCCTAAAGTATCCAAACATGAGGGCTAGTTTGAGCTAGTTGCATCTAACCCACCCAAAAAAACCATCCCACCCAAGAGGTGCTAATTGGAGCTAGTTCTCCTAGTGCATTTATTGTCAATCTAACCATGTCATGCAAACACCTCTTTGGTTAGAGTTAGTTCAGGGTTAGTCATGAGCGAGAAACTAACTCTAACCTCTAGCTAAGTTAGAGTATCCAAACAGGGCCGAAGGAACAGAAAAATGCAACCTCTCTCCTCTTTCTCCCATGCTTGGACGCATGTATAGAGCAGAGTCTACTCCCTTGTCCCTTCTATCACAAAGCAGTGAGGCGTCAAATCACAAAGCACAGACGAAACAACCATCATTTCGCTCTTCGCTGACTCCGCTTCTCCATCGTCTTCTTCAAGAAACTACCTTTGCCGCACTATTGTGCTACTAGTAGTACATTTAGGCCTCCTTTAGTTCAACGGACTTCCTGGATGCAAAGAAGGTGGTTGTCTCGGCTTGCAGGCGGCACTTGCGAACGACTTACCGTGGTCTGCCTCAATGGTGTGCTCCGTCGAACGCACTTCGCCTAAGCCATAGCGATCGAGATATCGTCGACGTCACCGCAATGGGGAAGGAAGTCAAATAATTACTACCTCCATTTTTTTATATACAAGGCCAATATCAAAATTCAATTTGCAGAAGACCACTAACACTAATCAAGGCAAAATTGATGGGGTTTGCCTCGTACTAGCAACCAAGGACATTAATATACCCTTGCATGCATGTGGAAGTGAGAATGTTGGTTTGCATGGCACTGCATTAATCAAGCAATGAGGAGTGAGATGGTTAGCTTGTTGGGCATTGGAGAAAAAAATACACATTAATTGACACGTCAAACGAGGATTTGTATCGATCGATCCCGCGAAGGAAAACCCCGCCTTCTTTTTTAACGCAGCACGTACTAAAATCGAAGTCGCTCACCCTCGCAAACCAGATGTTATTACAAGTTCAGAAATGAAAAGGAGGTACACTTACGCCGCCTGTCGCGGTCGCACCGCACCCTCACATAGTCGCTCCTGGACGTCGCAAACCCAACCAAGGGAGCGCACCCTCACTGACACGTGCTACCGCATGTGATCAAACCAAACTCAGCCATCCAACCACTGACACCTAATTTTCGTTCATACAGTATGTTTATCCAACCGCATGTTGGGGAAGATCTGTGTGGCCCGTGTGGTGGTCTGTTGGGGAAGAAGAAGAGGTGAGGAAGAAGAAGGGTTAGCAGACATAGGATATTCATCCAACCGCCTGAAATGGTGGACTGACCCAAATGATGAAAGTCAGGCGACTTGCATAAATATATGTTTTTACACAGTAAAAGATCCCTAAAAACAACAACATCAAGAAAAACTATCACTGCTCGCGGAACGAGCCAGCCTCCTCGTCTTTGGCTGTCGGCGCGAACCAGCCATAGCTGCCGATGTGTGTCTCCGTACCGTGGTTGTCCTCGGCCTCCAACTACTCGTTCACGCGGAGCATGCGGGCGCTCTGCACGGATGTGAGCACTGCCCGGTTCACGTCCATGATGTTCGGTTCCACCTGCAGGAGGGCCTCGATGGCAGCGGCATCCGCACGCTCTGCATCGAGTTGAGCCTCCGCCGCCCGGTTCAAGTGCAGGACGTCTGGTTACGCCTGCAGGAGGGCCTCGATGGCAGCGGCATCCGCGCGCTCCGCGTCAAGTTGAGCCTCCGCCACCCGGTTCATGTCCACGACATCCAGTTCTGCCTACAGGAGGGCCTCGATGGCAGTGGCATCCGCGCGCTCTGCGTCGAGTTGAGCCTCCGCCTCCCGGTGCTCCTTTAGGATCGCCAGGTTGAAACACTGGTCCACCTGTACCATGGGGGAGCCAGACGCCGGCACAAAGTCGACATCCATTGTCTCATACGCATCGGGGGCCTTCTGCGCCGTGAACTCCGCCATGAACATTGGATCGGCTTCCTCCTCCTCAGAGCTTGGATCCAGAGAACTCGGGGATTGGCCCACCGCAAAGCGAGCTTAGGAACGGAGGTCTGTGGCGCCGACCGCTGCTGCGATTTCTGCATGGTGCTCTGGCGTCAGCATCTTGTAGTACGTGATCTTGCTGCGCACCATGGCTTTTCGGCAAACTAGGTGACGGCTGATGCGGACTAGGGGATCGAAAGGTGGGAGAATGGGCTGGAGAGGAGGTGTGGTTTTGGGGCAGTGGTGACCGGCCGGCAAGTAGCTGGCGTAGGCCGAGCAGCGAAGGTTCTGGTGGGAATAGTGGTTCCGATGACGACCGTACAATCAGTTTTGATTGTGCGGAGTTTGCAAAGCCGGACGGCTGGAGGCTGGAGAGTTGTGGGGTGGGATGGGACCAAAGTTTCGGAGTTTCACGTGGCAGACGTCCGGACCTCCCCACCGTTCCTGTCGATAACGAGGCGGTGACCTTGTTAATCTCAAGATGATATGCCGGCTCAGTCTCTCGAAGGTGCTCATAGGGGTAGGGTCTGCGTGTGTGCATTCATAGGGGTGAGTGTATGCGCGTATGTATGAGCGCTTGCATCTGTACTATGTTCAAAAAAGGAGTACTCGAAGTATGCAAGTTCATAAGGAATGGACAGTGTACATCACTCTTGTCGCGTTCGCGTTGGACCCCGGCACGGTGGACCCTGCACGTCGCTCACCGAATGGAATGCGATTCGTCTTGCATTTTCGCTCGCTTGTGGGACCGCAGTTGAGAGAAAGCCGATAGTAGGAAAACTTTCCCCTTCCTCCCCCTCCCCCGCCCGCGTCGGCTTGATGGGGTGATTGTAGCATGGAGGCACACCTCAATTATTCCTTCAAACAGTCGGACACCTAAGTTAGCACACCATCTGGCTACTTAATCAAGTGTTATGCTTCACGAGTTGAAAATGAAAAGGGTGGTACTATACCCAAAACCACCACACTTGGGCCTAGGGTAACAACTTAGCACTGTACCATATTTGAACCAGGGCACAAAAACCACCTGTTCTGCACCTAATGCGTAACGCGGAGCACAGACGCTCGAACTTGGCCGGGAAAACAGGGAAACCGACATGTGGGGCCCACCTGTTAGGATGATGTGTCGTAGACTAGTCCAATGGAGGAGATGGCCCATGACCTCCTCGCCACCGGCAACCGTTCATGTGAGTCGTGGGGGCTAGAAACATGGCGCAGCTCCCGCACTGCCTCTGGACACGGCGACCATGGTGAGCGACACGCTCATCGTCGCTGGACACGCTCGGCTTCAGGGTGCCGAGGGTTGCGCTACCGCTGTGGCACGACCAGCAGATCAACACCCGACTCATCGAGGATGCATGGGGCGCCGAAGTGCACACGCGCCGTGACGCGTCTGTGGAGTGTTCTAGCGCGGCCAACTGCATCCCCAGGACCTGAGACCATGCCGGGTTGTCTTGCTTTTTCAATGACATGTGGGATCGCATGTGAGCAAAGGGCATCTCCAACGTTGCCACACCTTCAGCTGACAACCCTGGCACACAAAAATCCCTCGTCCCTCACACCATCGCGCATGTGCATTCCCAGCCGGCGCCAGCTGCCCGCATTCATGTCGTCCGTCCGTATGCTGTCATTAAGCAGGCTCGCTGCCCGAGGAACCAACTCCGGCGACTTATTGACGCACCCGGACGCTGGGCCTCACCGAAATGTGCTACTTAAAGCGGCAACGCCCAGCTAAACTCCACACCATAGCGCATCCTCCTACCTGGCACCACATCCACCATGACCGCGAGCAAGAACGCTCTGCGAGAGAGCTTGTCTTCGAGGATGAAGCTCGAGGTCGCTGCCCTCGCTCAACTCACCGCTCACAACACAATACGAGCGTAGCCGGATGCGGACGCGACCGCACAAGCGGTGGCCACGCTGGCGGCCGATGATGGGAGCACCGCTAGCCACGCGTCCTGCTTGCCGCCATCCAACGGTCGGTGGCGCATGTGGTAGGTGAAGCGACGGACCATCCACATCTATCATCATCGACCTCATGTCCACCGGCACCGCCGAGGTCGGGGACTCCTCCGAGGATGAGTAGGGCATGGGAGGTGGTAGGGCATGGTAAGCCAACTGGCCGGTCCGTCTCCCGTGTTCTACTCTTCCTCGCCGGAGACCGCACCTTCACTTCACGGGTCTTGAACCCCGCCTCCGTTCATGGAGACGGCAGATGGAGGACATCGTCGCCGATGCGGAAGTACAAAGGGAAGTGGACATCGGCCGCCGCCGTAGAATAGGTTTAGGGTCGGGTTTCTTTTCTTTTTCTGTCCTATAAAAGTTCGAAATGTAATGAAATATGCCGTCTTTGCATGAATCTCATCCGGTGTATATGAACTTTCACAATAATAGTAAGATATATTGTATGAAAATATATGGAATGATGATTCCTTTTTGTGTGTATAAACTTGGTCTAAGTTTAGAAGGTTTGACCCGAGGCAAAGCTAACATGCGAAGTAAATAAACACATAGGGTCTACATACACAATTTATCTTAGGCACTCCAAGAGTACGTCCACTACACATTCACGTATTTCACATCTTTCTCTCGCTCTGTCTGTCAAACCAACTAAGCCTTGTCCTAAAAAATAAAGTCCTAAAAAAACCAACTACGCCAACCTCCCAGCGTATCGCGCAGGAAAAGACCCGGTCGCACCGTTTTAGTCGGGATTACCGGATTACTAGTAGTATAGATGAATCGCGCGAAGCACCAAGTTTAAAAGGAAAAAGGCGGAACACTCACATCACGCCTGTCACGGTCGCATTGCACCCCTCACACGGTCGGTCCTGCACATGGCTCACCCAAACGGAATGCACTTCGGCTTGCCTCTTCACTGACACGTGGGACCGCATGTGGAGAAACTGACCATGCGCCAAACTCCCCCACCCACCACGCGAAAATGCCCCCCAAATCCCAAATTCAACTGCCCTTTGTCCAACTAGCCAATAATATTCCCCAAACCCCCCTCCCCCGGCCCCTCCACTCCATTCGCTCCGCCAAAGCTGCCCTCCCCGCCGTGGCGATACGTCAGCGCCGCGGTTCATCGAGGGGACGCACGGCGATCCTCTCGCTCCCACAGTACGCTCTCGTAGACTGTTGTCCTCCAGCCACGCCGCCACCACTGGCGACGTTCTTGTGGAGACGCACGGCGGTTAGCTTCTCCCATGGTACGTGCATTCTAGACTGAGGCCCCGTGCTTGTCGGAGTAGCACTGAATGTTAGCTAATAGACGTTGTTAATCTCACTGCTTGCCGAAATAATTTACATTCAATATGCTCTGCTTAAGAAGCTTCCTTGCCCTGTTCTGCACTCAATCTACTTCGCTGAGATGGCATGCCATTGCCACGCCTGATTAGTTGCTAAAATGTCCTGCCATATATTTATTGTGAAGTAGATTGCCATGGTATAGTAGCCAATCTGTTAGGTGAAATAGCTCGACACCGTTTTATACTCGATCTTTGTTGCTGAGATGGCCTTTGATGGCTGTGTGCTCGGTCTCATTGATTGCTGAAATAGCCTGCCATAATTTAGCTCAATCTGTTTGCTGAATTAGCTTTACATATATTTTGTTACTTAGATCTGCTTGTCCAAATATCTTGCCATAGCTTTAGACATCGACCTAGGTATTTTTTCTGGACTTTATAAAAAAGCATATATGTTTTTCCTGTAATATCTAGTAGAAGAACTAATTTGTATGTCTAACAGATGGACAGGACTTGGATAACTTCTGCTCGAATATTCTCCGTTGCATATGTCGAGGGGGTTGAAAACTACATGAATTTTATTAGAGCTGAGTACGGTGGTCCGAAATCAGATGTGCTCTGCCCGTGTAGCAGTTGTATGAATTCAGTTTCAAGAACCCAGTCAATTGTGCAAAATCATCTACACTTCTATGGGATGTCGGTCACATATACTAGGTGGGTTCATCATGGTAAAGCTGTGAACGTCAATGTTACTAACTATGTGGAAGCAGCAGATCACCATCTTGATCTCCCTAATGCTCAGGTGGAAGGGGAGGAAGAGGTGGTGGAGGTGGAGCCAGTGAGTTTGACCAACATTGAAACAATGATACAAAATGCTCACGCATTTTGTGAACTTTCACCTGCACAAGAAAAACGGTGGGGCCGCATGTTGGAACAATACAACGTGGCAGTCACCCCAGGAAATGAGCTATCAGTATTCTCAGCTATGGTCACCTTTCTTTAGGTGAAGACATCTGAGCGGATGACCAACAAATCATTTGATGCGATGTTGGCTGCTTTCCGCAAATCTTACCCAGATGCGTCTGAGCTGCCACACACCTACAGTAAAATAAAGAATTTCCTTCATGCAGTTGGAATTGGATATGATATGATCCATGTTTGTAAGAATAATTGTGTTCTGTTCCGGAAGGATTATGCACTACTGCAGGATGCTGCTAACGTGACACTACAATCAGAGACCCTTCGACGAAACTGTGTGCGATGCATTAATCACAAATGGTGATGTAATAAAACCGTCAAAAAAGATGCAGAACATTTGCGATGGCGGATACATCAAACACGGTTCCGATTTTAGTTGCGTATGCGATGCGGGGCATATGGTTCACTCGAATGAACTATTTGCGATGAGGCGAAACAACAGAAATGGGCAGCCAGATGAAGGTGTGTGAGATATACGGCATACAGTTCACTCAGATTAACTGTTTGTGATTAGGAAACACAACAGAAACGGTCAGCCAGATCAAGGTGTATGCGATTGACGGCATACACTTCACACGGATGAACTGTTTGCGATTAGGCAACACAACAGAAATGGTCAGTCAGATCAAGGTGTCTGCGATTGACGGCATACACTTCACGCAGATGAATTGTTTGCGATTAGCCACAACAAACAGAAACAGTTAGACATATCAACGTGTGTGCGCTAGATGAGCACACATTCTAATTAAAGGAAGCGTGCGTGATGATAATAAAACGAGCGCGCACGGTTGATGGAACAAGACATGTGCTGACATCGCCTATTGCGGTGCACCCTATGGTGCAAATGCCACGTACGCGACCGAGAACGCGTGCCCACGTTACGCCATCCGGGAATAGTGCCGCACTTCGAAATTAGAACTGTCAATAAATTTTGAGCTTGCGTCCAGTCACATTCCAAATTACTACCACGCTATATTTAATTGCAAACCTGTTCACACCGATCAAAACCTAAACGGTTTCCTCTTAGGAGCGTATTAGTACTCGGTTATAAATACTACCTACTCCAAGATGACTGCACATTCCTTCTCAAATCCTTATATATTCATCAGTCTTCTATAAGTCGCAATTGATGCTATACAGGTCCGTCGGATCTTACATCAAGATCCATGCAAAATTTTATTTTTAGATTTTCTTTTCTCTCTCTTATATCTCAGTCGAGTGAGACATAGCCACGCCATTAAATAGGGGCTCGGGTGCCATTAATGGAGACGTTGGGAGAGAGGTGGGCGGTGGATGAGGTCAAAGGGCTCTCCTCCCGATAAGCACACGCAGGGGTCTGATCGCACGCCTCCCGTACTAAAATAGCTACCCCGCACAGCACCTCCTAGCCAATAAAA
The DNA here is from genome assembly GCA_011799875.1 of Thinopyrum elongatum. Taxonomy (NCBI): domain Eukaryota; kingdom Viridiplantae; phylum Streptophyta; class Magnoliopsida; order Poales; family Poaceae; genus Thinopyrum; species Thinopyrum elongatum. The sequence goes on along the minus strand of CM022297.1, from coordinate 344,482,145 downwards.
AGAGGGGACGCGTGGCGGCGCGTAAATGGTAAGTAGAACGCCCATGGTTTCAATAATACTTGTGTTTCCGATTGTAACGTGACAAAACTTGTTCCAAAATGACTTTGTTGATTGTTAATGTGTGCGCCTTCACAAATCGGACAAAAAATTTACCACAGCATGTTGGTGCCATGTCATGACACCATGCCAAGTTTCATGATTTTCAGGCGAGTTTTGGATTTATGGGAATTTTAAAACCAAGTTTCTCGATGTTTCCGGCTGAGCCATGGTGCCCAGATGTTTGAATTCCATTCCCATTTCTTGCATGGGACCTAGAAATTCACCCAAGTACACATAAATGGGTTTTCAAGCAACTTTGGCGCACTGGAGCATGTGCTTGTAGTTCAAATTTGAATTATGTGCATTAAATGCCTGGAAACTCAATTAATGTATAAAAAAGGCCAAACGAACCCAGAATAATTCCAAAATTTAGCACGAAACTCCTATTGGTCTCAGTTGCCTCTGTAAAAAAAATCAAGGCGGGAGAAGGCAGTGTATGTCGTTTCGCATACGGAGGTGACACGTTCCCTCTCGGGACCACGAGCCTTTTTGAGAGAAGCTCCGGTTTGCAAGAAGCTTATACCAAAGCTTGTCCTAATTCGGCCAAAAAAATTACCACAGCATGTTGGTGCCATGTCATGACACCATGCCAAGTTTCATGATTTTCATGCGTGTTTTGGATTTATAGGAATTAAAAAACCAAGTTTCTCGATGTTTCTGGCCGAGCCACGACGCCCAGATGTTTGAATTTCATTCCCATTTCTTGCATGGGACCTAGAAATTCACCCAAGGACACACATGTGATTTTTCAACCAACTTTGGTGCACTGGAGCATGTGCTTGTAGTTCAAATTTGAATTATGCACATTAAATGCCCAGAAACTCAATTAATGTATAAAAAAGGCCAAATGAACCCAGAATAATTCCAAATTTTAACACGGCACTCATATAGTTCTATGTTGCCTCTGTAAAAAAATCAAGGGGGGGTGATGCAGCTTGAACTACGTCGGTATTTCCCCAAAGAGGAAGGGATGATGCAGCACAGCTACGGTAGGTATTTCCCTCAGTGATGAGACCAAGGTTATCGAACTAGTAGGAGAACCACGCAACACTATGTAAACGGTACCTGCACACAAAGAACAAATACTTGCAACCCGACGTGTAAGAGGGGTTGTCAATCCCTCCCGGGTAAAAAGATAGATAAATTTGTAGTAGATTGGATAAATAGATCTCGCGGGAACGCGAAATAAAATACATAATAAAAATTGCAGCAAGGTATTTTTGGGTTTTTGGATTACTAGATCTGAAAATAAAAGCAAATAAAAATAGATCTCGATGGCAAATATGATAAGGAAGAGACCCGGGGGCCGTAGATTTCACTAGTGGCTTCTCTCGAGAAAAATAGCATACGGCGGGTAAACAAATTACTGTTGGGCAATTGATAGAACTTCAAATAATTATGACGATATCCAGGCAATGATCATTATATAGGCATCACATCCAAGATTAGTAGACCGACTCCTGCCTGCATCTACTACTATTACTCCACACATCGACCGCTATCCAGCATGCATCTAGTGTATTAAGTTCATGGAAGACGGAGTAATGCAATAAGAACGATGACATGATGTAGACAAGATCTATTCATGTAGGAATATACCCCATTTTGTTATCCATAATAGCAACAATACATACGTGTTATGTCCCCTTCTGTCACTGGGATTGAGCACCGTAAGATCGAACCCTTCAGAAAGCACCTCTTCCCATGGCAAGAAAAATCGATCTAGTCGGCCTAACTAAACCAAAGATTCAAAGAAGAAATATGAGGCTATAAGTAATCATGCATATAAGAGATCAAAGAAACTCAAATAACTTTCATGGATAAAAAAATGATTTGATCATAAACTCAAAGTTCATCGGATCCCAACAAACACACCGCAAAAAGAGTTACATCAAATAGATCTCCAAGAGACCATTGTATTGAGAATCAAAAGAGAGAGAGGAAGCCATCTAGGTACTAACTACGGACCCGTAGGTCTACAATGAACTACTCACGCATCATCGGAGAGGCACCAATGAGGATGATGAACCCCTCCGTGATGGTGGTTGGTCCAAGATGTCTGTGTATGAGACCTGCTGGGTCCACCTGAGAAGGGGAATATGTTGGGAGGAAGGAGACTCAAAGCACGGCAGCCCAGTGAAGTAGTTACATACATAAGCAAATAGCCACTAAAAACAAGCAAATAGGTTAATGGGTTCTTAAAAAAATATTTCGGACAAAACAGATAATTACGACACATAGGCTAATGCATGAAACGCTCAGATGATAAAGGTGCTTAAGCAGATAAAGTACATCATCTAGACCCTCCTGGCACGCTTGATCATGACACTGCGGCTGTCCGTGTACTCATCGGTTACGGGAAGCAGACACGCCCTCAAGAACAGAAAGAAAAAGACAAAAATAAATTTTATTCATTGGGTTGCCTCCCAACAAGCGCTATCGTTTTATGCCTCTAGCTAGGCATAATGCATAGATCTAAGTGTTGTCATCTTTATTTCTAGATCCATGGGATGCCCTCATGATTGATTCATAAGGTGGCTTGATTCTTGTGTAGGGAAGTGTTCCATACCCTTCCTTAGTGGAAATTGAAATTTAATATTGCCTTCTTTCATATTAATCACGGCACCAATAGTACGTAAAAACGGTCTACCAAGTATAATTGGACAAGACGGATTGCAATCAATATCAAGAACAATAAAATCTATGGGCACATAGTTCCTATTTGCAAGAATAAGAACATCATTAATTCTTCCCAAAGGCTTTTTAATAGTAGAATCCGCCAAGTGCAAATTTAAAGAACACTCTTCAATATTGGTAAGACCAAGCACATCACATAAAGACTTCGGAATTGTGGAAACACTAGCACCCAAGTCACATAAAGCAAAACACTCATAATTTTTAATCTTTACTTTGGTAGTAGGTTCCCATTCATCATGTAATTTTCTATGGATTGAAATCTCTAATTCCAACTTTTCTTCAAAAGCTTTCATCATCGCATCAACAATATGTTTAGTAAAAGCTTTATTTTGTTCATAGGCATGGGGTGAATTTATCATGGATTGCAACAAAGAAATACAATCAATCAAAGAGCAATTATCATAATTAAAGTCTTTGTAATCCAAAAGAGTGGGCACAACACTAGTTAAAGTTTTGACCTCTCCAAACCCACTTTTATCAAAAAAAATCAACAAGATTTTCACCGTCCAAATTATCGGGACGCCTTCTAACTAAAGTTGACTCTTCTTCAGTCCCTTTATCATCAATTTAAATTTTACTAAACAAGGAATCAATAGAAGAAACTCCAATCATTTTAAGATCTTCATCATTTTTATGAAAGCAATCACTAGAAAACACTTTTTCTAAAAAATCTCTTCTAGATCTAAGCATAGCGGTTCTTTTCTTGCTTTCATCCATAGAAACATATAAAGCTTTAATTGATTCTTCAACTTTAGGCACAAAAGCTTTCGACTTGTGATTTTCTACATCATGAGAAATTCTATCAATGCTTCTAGACATATCATCAATCTTATTCAACTTTTCTTCTATCGTATTATTGAAAACTTTTTGAGCATTGATAAATTCTTTAATATTATTCTCAAGATCAGAGGTGTTCCTATTATTATTATAAGAAGGATTACCATAATTATTAGAGGAATTTCCAGGAAAAGGTCTAGGATTAAAATTACCTCTATAAGCATTGCTATTAAAATTGTTTTGCGAGACAAAACTCACATCTACGGCATCACTATTTTGCTCAATCAAAGTAGACAAAGGCACATCATTAAGATCAATAAGAGAACTTTTATTAGCAACCAATTTCATAAGATCATCAACTTTTTCACTCAAAGAATTTATTTCTTCAACCGAATTAACTTTTTTACTACTAGGAGCTCTTTCGGTATGCCATTGTGAATAATTTGCCATAATATTATCAAGAAATTTAGTAGCTTCACCCAAAGTAATTTCCATAAAAGTACCACCCGCGGCGGAAACTAAAAGATTTCTAGAGACAAAATTCAATCCCGCGTAAAAATTTGTATGATCATCCAAAGATTTAAACCATGAGTAGGACAATTTCTTAGCATCAATTTCATTCTTTCCCAAGATTGCGCAACATGTTCATGCTCAAGTTGCTTAAAATTCATGATCTGAGTTCTAAGGGAAATAATTTTCGCGGGCGGAAAATACTTAGTAATAAAAGCATCCTTGCACTTATCCCAAGAATCGATACTATTGCGAGGCAAAGAAGAAAACCAAATTTTTGCACGATCTCGCCAAGAAAACGGAAATAATTTCAACTTCACAATATCATTGTCCACATCTTTTTTATTTTGCATATCGCATAATTCTATGAATGTGTTAAGATGGGATGCAACATCCTCATTAGGAGTACCAGAAAACTGATCTTTCATAACAAGATTCAACAAAGCGGCATTAATATCACAAGATTCCGCACTAGTGGAGGGAGGAGTAATCGGAGTGCTAATAAAATCATTATTGTTGGTATTGGAAAAGTCACACAACTTGGTGTTCTCTTGAGTCATCGTGACTACGCAAACAAGATTGCACACAAAAACAGATCTGATGAAAAAAAGGGCGAATAAAACGGCAAATTTTTGTGAAACGAGAGGCAATTGGCAAATAATGTAAATTGCAAGGAGATGAGATTTGTGATTTGGAACTTGATAGATGTTGATGATGTCTCACCGGTAACGGCGCCAGAAATTCCTTTTGATGTGGCTTCAACTACGTCGGTATTTCCCCAAAGAGGAAGGGATGATGCAGCACTGCTACGGTAGGTATTTCCCTCAGTGATGAGACCAAGGTTATCGAACTAGTAGGAGAACCACGCAACACTATGTAAACGGTACCTGCACACAAAGAACATACTTGCAACCCGATGTGTAAGAGGGGTTGTCAATCCCTCCCGGGTAAAAAGATAGATAAATTTGTAGTAGATTGGATAAATAGATCTCGCGGAAAAGCGAAATAAAATAAATAATAAAAAAATTCAGCAAGGTATTTTTGGGTTTTTGGATTAATAGATCTGAAAATAAAAGCAAATAAAAATAGATCTCGAAGGCAAATATGATAAGGAAGAGACCCGGGGGCCGTAGATTTCACTAGTGGCTTCTCTCGAGAAAAATAGCATACAGCGGGTAAACAAATTACTTTTGGGCAATTGATAGAACTTCAAATAATTATGACGATATCCAGGCAATGATCATTATATAGTCATCACGTCCAAGATTAGTAGACCGACTCCTGCCTGCATCTACTACTATTACTCCACACATCGACCGCTATCCAGCATGCATCTAGTGTATTAAGTTCATGGAAAAACGGAGTAATGCAATAAGAACGATGACATGATGTAGACAAGATCTATTCATGTAGGAATAGACCCCATCTTGTTATCCTTAATAGCAATGATACATACGTGTCATGTCCCCTTGTGTCACTGGGATTGAGCACTGTAAGATCGAGCCCATCACAAAGCACCTCTTCCCATGGCAAGAAAAATTGATCTAGTCGGCCTAACTAAACCAAAGGTTCGAAGAAGATATACAAGGCTATAGGTAATCATGCATATAAGAGATTAAAGAAACTCAAATAACTTTCATGGATAAAAAATAGATCTGATCATAAACTCAAAGTTCATTGGATCCCAACAAACACACCGCAAAAAGATTTACATCAAATAGATCTCCAAGAGACCATTTTATTGAGAATCAAAAGAGAGAGAGGAAGCCATCTAGCTACTAACTACGGACCCATAGGTCTACAATGAACTACTCACGCATCATCTGAGAGGCACCAATGAGGATGATGAACCCCTCCGTGATGGTGGTTGGTCCCAGATGTCTATGTACGAGACCTGTTGGGTCCACCTGAGAGGGAGAATATGTTGGGAGGAAGGAGACTCAAAGCACGGCAGCCCAGTGAAGTAGTTACATACATAAGCAAATAGCCACTAAAAAAGCAAACAGGTTAATGGGTTCTTAGACAAATATTTTGGACAAAACAGATAATTACGACACATAGGCTAATGCATGAAACACTCAGATGATAAAGGTGCTTAAACAGATAAAGTACATCATCTAGACCTTCCTGGCATGCTTGATCATGACACTGCGGCTATCCGTGTACTCATCATTTACGGGAAGCAGACACGCCCTCATTCCAAGATCCGCCAGTACATGTCGTAGCTTGCGTATGCGTCCTTGCCCACGTAGGTTATATAGGGTAGATTCAGAGGTACCTCCCACGTGTTCAAGTCCTTGGTATCGATGTCTTCTTTCATGTTGGTGTAGCAGGGGTCGATGATGGTCGCGGCGAGGTCAACCACGGAGTCCTTCTCCTGCCCGTTGCCGATGATCTTGTATGCTTCCGGATGTCAACAAGCTTTTTGCACCAGATGGCCGAATCGTAAAGCACAGTCGCGTTCTTCCTTCTCTCCACCGTAGCGAAGGTGCAGTTGGCGGTGCCGATGAAACGAGAACCTCCTCCTGCACGCATACCTGGGCGACGGCGATCCGCTTGTCCCTGTCAGGAGATGAATGGATGGGCACAAGGTCTAGTCCCGCGACCTTGTGCTTTCTCCTCCTGTAGGTACTGCTTGAACTTGGCGAGGCAGAGCTTCACCGAGTCTGGATTGTTGGTGTACATCACATTAAACTTGGTGCTGCCATGGGTCTGAACGGCGAACTCAAAGGTGAACTCCTTGCTGAAGTCCATATCCAGTAGGCTCACCCCTCGGATCGCCATTGGTGTCTCTTCTCATGCAGAGTTGATGTGGTGGTTCTCGTTTTGTGGGGATTGGGGGCATGTAGGGGGAGGGGGGAGATGAAGATGATTGGTGTGTGCTGGGGTACTGGGGGGCAGCACCGCGGCAGCAGCGGTTAGTTTTTCCAACTGCAAGTGAACGAGTGGGTAGGCGGTGACAGTAGTTCGTTTTTCAGCTCTTGGGGAACTGCTTTCAATAGTAAACTGAGTGTGTATAGGCGACAGCAGTTACTACCCCTCCCTCGCCCGCTGCACGCCCGGCAGAACATGCCCCCTTGGGTTCATGAGTGGGTCTGTATTGGTACTGTAATAGCAAGTGTTAGTGGTCACTTTACTTAAATTTTGTTAGCTTTAATTAAAATTTATTCTTAAAACAAGCAAAGCATTGGCTCATTCTATCAGTGCCACAGGATCAACATGCAAAACAATTAGAATTATTATTCTCAGGACGCACACGATCAACTCATTTGCCGCACTTTCACAAAGACAATACTACCAATTTTGAACAGCTTGTTATGGTTGCTGTCCTCTGCATCATCATGCCGTGTTTCCCAGCTCGCAAGATTCAGAACCAACCAATAAGATTCAAATAATAAGTAAAACAAAGATGACTACACATCACAATGATTCCCAGCTTGCAAGATTCAGAACCAACCCATTAGATTCAAATAATAAGCACAACAAAGATGCATACACATCTCAATAATTCACAGATCAGAGCCAATCGTAACTGTACAACTCAAACGTTGTGAGAATGTGAACAAATAAATAAAAATTGATTGATGCTTCATGTAAGCAATTTGATCCAAGGATTTGCTTAAACATTGAAACCAGTCCTTTTTAAGGCCACGCAGGTCAAACATTGGCAGCTGAAATATTCTGCATCACTGGTGGCACTATCACTTCCAATATATGCACAAGAGGGCCTTCTAGATTTTTTAGTGTGTATAGAGCCTCATCCTTAGTATTTAACAAATACACATAGCAGAATCTAGTGGAATCATCAATCAATGTCCTGAAATATCTCTTTCCACCTTACACACACGCATGGCACTTTAGAGCCTTTGGATAAAGTGAATCTCGGGATTAAATCCATCTTGGCTAGCGGTGTCGTACAACCCAAGAACTTGGCGAATGCTTTTGACCATCACAACATCTGTAGTTGAGTATTCTTGTTTGCATAAATAAGAAAGAGCATGATTACTATAATAGTGGCACTAGTTAAAGCACCTTTATTTCCAAAATGAGAAAAGATTGTGATAGAATAGCTTTATTAAAAAAATACAACGTTAGCACAGTATGACAAAGCACAACCATGTTGATAAAGGACAGTACTGACCTATATGAGATGACTTTGGGAGATCAAGTTATTCTTCATGTCCCCGTATCTTGCCATGAAGGCGATTCGTTGACATCCATTAACACCTCAGTGTGGCAGTAGAAGGAGGAGCATCAACTCATTTCAATCACTTTTTTTTGTGCAGTTCAACTAAAATTATGGCGCCCGCCAGTTAGAGGGGCCCGTGCCACCTCAACGGTAGGCATGATGGACTCAACTAGTTCAGTGCGACTATGTGATTGATGCAGTGCACATGGACTTGATTCTGCCCGATAGGCATTCTGCAAGTTATCTACTTTGGAAATGAAATGGTAGATAAGACAGTAGCTCTATTTTAAATGTATTATTACTTCATTTTATCAGTGGCAGTAGCAGTGCTAAAAGATTGCGTTAAATTATTAGTGGCATTAAACTATGATGCCAAAACAATATCATTATTGCTTTCTCATAGCAGTGCCAAAATAGTAGCAAAAGATCACTAGCTGGATGCAGAGTCAATATCAACTAAAAAGGAACATACCCGGTCATGGGAACCATTACTGAGAGAGGAGCCCTACGCCGCCATGACTCGATGTGGTGAACCTGTAGATCCACTCGGATGATTCAATTCATGTGACCTTTTTGCACAGTCCAGCTGAAATGAAGCAAAGATTGCATCATGCAGCTAGCAAAAAGTACTTGCTCTCATGAGCTGGCAGGTTCTTCTTTAGTAGTTGCACTAAAATTGAGCAACATTAAGGTTGGCTGTCCTGCTCATGCAAGGTGCAACTATAATTTGCTTATCCTTTTGTGCAGTTCCATGAAAATAAAGTGCCGTTGTGGTGACAGTGATGGCTCATCTTGCAAAGGCTAATAAAATGTTGCATGAGATTACCGGCAGAGTTTGATGGAGATGTTGGAAACTCCAATCGCCCTTTGTGCAGTTCCAACAAAATTGAGAGACGTTGCCCACGTGACATTTTAGTTGAACTTCACAAGTCACTCATTCCAAAAGAAGTGTTTTGTGCAGTTCACCAAAAGGTCACAATAGCAACAAGGTGAAATGGATATCCCTATCCGCACAAAAAGATAGAAAGAAAACAGTTACTGGTCAATGAAAAGATACGAAACATACACGAAATGAAAAGAAGCATCTTCATTATGTTCATGGCAATCATGCAAGGACAGTAGAAATTTTAAAACGGCAGCATTGCTTCATGTTACCGAAAGCATTACGATCAACAATGACATTCGTCAAATATGGGATTACTTTTTTTTAAAGGAGGATTACCTCCGGTCAATATGGGATTACTTTAATGGTGGCATTGCTTGTTTACCAGATATAGTAGATCAACAACAACTAAATAGTTGGTTTAAGGGCATGGGACGGTGGGAACACCAGGACACTCAGCAGCGTAAAGAAGCAACTTACTTACGATACTGGGAAAAATAGCAGGAGTACCATTTGTAACATAGTTTAATTGCATCATATTACCGAAGGCATTAGATTAACAATAACATTGGTTAGACATGTCCTTACGATAACAATGTGATTGCTTCATTTTACATGCGCCCTTACACTAACAACTGCAAAAAGTTGGTATAAGGACATGTGACAGTGGACGCATCAGCACAATGTACCTACAAGGAGGCATAAAGTGGTGATGCCGAGTTTGTTCATACTCTGTGAGGGCAGCAAATCTAATCCTGGAGACCTTTTACTATGTGAGGGCAGCAAATCTAATCTTGGACATACTCTATTGACTTGTCCGCCAGCCGCCTCTTTCTATCCTTTTTTCAACCAATAATAGATCTATTCCTTATCCAGTTTGTACTGCCTTTTCCCTTTATTTCCCTTTTCAACCAAGAGACCGGTTGGGTATCCAGTCTCTACTACTTTCCCCCTGTTATTTCCTCTTTGAATCAAGTCCTAGATTCATGCTACTACTTTCCCCCCTTTCTTCGCTGTTTGAACCAAGTCCTATATTTGACTGCATGAAGTAGCTTTACCTCTAATAGTACTAAAAATTTAGGTGACTTTGGAAGAGCTGATGGAAGTAGAAAAAGATCCACATGCAGACACATGGGGAGCTGGGGCAGTAGAGCAGGGCCGCTTTCGAAGGAACTTATACCTGAGGGTCGTCGGGATGTGGCTAGGAGGCCGGCGGCAGTTCCTATCTGCCCACAATACGGTAGGGAGGAAGAAGGGGTCAGAGGACCTCCCGAGCCGGCGCTGTGTCAGAGAGAATGGCACGAGCAGAGGATCGGGACCCGCCGGCAGCTATGGGGTTCCTCCCTCGCCGCTGATGACCGCGTGAACGATGCACCTAGTCCCCTAGAAACACTGGCCGAAGGGATCCGGCCGGATCTGTGACCAGCGGTGAGCAAAGAGAAAATGTCGCTACCGCTGTCTTGTTTAGATCTGGAGAGGATGAGAGAATGAAGAGAGCAACCCTCGTAAAGCAAGCGCTCAGGCCCCAGCCTATATATATAGTGGAGTGATTATCTTTTTCTCTCCACAACAAGCGTTTCAATTTGTGTACGTGGCATTAAAGAAAAGAAACTCTCTATTTAACATGACTGACTGCAATTTGCACTTTGTTCACTTGTGCTCCCTGGCTCTCCATTCATTGAACAACCCCACGGGTGAATAAACATACAATACTATTTATATAGAACGAACAAGCTCGAATTATTTTGGCTTTGAGATATCGATGGTACAGTTTGACACATTGCATCAATGGACTCAATACTTTGAAGAAACCTATACGTATAAACACATGCATGGTTTACATTCCAAATCGCTAGCTAGAGCTTGAACTGTATTTGTTTACATGTACCACCTTTTTCTTTTGGTTTTCTGCTCCATGGCGCAATTCATCGATACAAAATTATACTATGAGTATTTAAAAGTTGAGGGCAGGGCTTTTCCCGGGCAGTACGTGCGGCAGTTTTCGCGTAGCTGGTTTGACAGAGAGGCGAGGAGGGTGAGGGAGTAGCGGATTCAACTTACTACTGGAAAGGTAGGGTTGTGCGATTTGACGGCTCGTTACTGCTGGAAAGATGGGGTCTTGTGATCTGACTACTCACTATAGTCATTATTACTCCGGCGCTATGACCGGGGCGATGTCCCCCTTCCGTTCCCCACTCTAAATCTGGTGCATGACACATCGACCCGGATGCTAGCTCTCCTACATGTCGGCGAAGTAATAAGGAGCAAAGAATCATGCGGTATATATAATACTACGTAGTATATACTACTACTCACATCGGAGGAGTGCGAAACATGGCAGCCCAGTGAACCAGCAGGCGATAGGCCATAGAAAACAATGTGGTGATATAGCCATAAAAAACAATGTACTACAGTCCAGTCTCTAGCACGTACAGTACTCCTCCTCTTCCTCCTCCTCTCGGTTCATCGCCATCATACTTTCCCCTTTCCTGTGTTTTCAGTATCCTGTGAATCAAAGAGGCCCTTAGACTAGTTTAGGTCCGGTCATTTTTTTATAAATGTGTTATGTCCAAAAATGCGTGAAAAAATATGTACTATGAAGCATAGCTGCAGTTCGAAAAGGAGACCTAAAGTGATGACATGTATAGGTCGCACGCACCCACCTAGTGATACTCAGTACTAGACGTACGAGTACTCAGTACTCCTATTCTATCAACACGAGTCCCATGTGACAATAGCGTCCGTGCTACAGCTAGATCTTCTTCCTGTTTCTCTCTTCTAATTCTAACTCAGCCGACGCGCGGTGGGCTGGGTGGGGATTTGCCGATAGTCGGTTTGCTCAACTACGGCCCCACCTGACAGTGAAAATGCTAAGACAACAAGTGTTCCCTTGCTTGAGCGGCGTGCCCGACAGACCGTGTGGGGGTGCAACGCGAACGCGGCAGCCTTTACCTTTATAACTTGTACATAGGAAATGCGAAGCCAATGCGCGATGAGCGGCGGGCCGGAACGACAGTGTGGGTTGCGAAGCGAACGACACAGGCGTGCTGTAGTACTTGTTCCACTTTCTCGTTTTGAACTCGTGACATGTAGTAACGCTCAGTTTTGAATATATAAGTTTGGTTGTCGCGCCAATATATATACTCCCTCCATGTAGGTTGGGTCGCAGAAGTCAAAATTTGACACAAAACACGATGGTGACCAGTCTACCTCCGTCCTAGTTTATTGCTCCCCATCGTAATCTGTGCCAAAATTTGACCATAAATTTGACTAACAAAAGGTTCATGTATGCCACCAAAATTATATCATTGAAAACTATGTTCAAATACAAATCAAACGATATAATTTTTGTTGACATGCACTAACATTTTGTCAGTTAAATCTTTGGTCAAAATTTATTACAAAAGGGACTAATAAACCGGGATCTAGGTAGTACACCAGGACGAAGACAGTGATACTACATATAATTAACGCCAAATAAGAGCAAGGGATCACACATGTCATTTACAAATGGAATAAAAATGCCATACACTAATAAAACATCAAGGCCACGAGGCGATGCAGTGCTGGTTACAGGAGGCGAGAAGAAAGATGCATCCATCGATGACCTCCTCCTCCTCGACTCAGGGCACCGGCCCACCGAACATCGGCTAAGTAGCAGTGGCTTTCGTGGCCAAGTCAACATGCTTCTCAATAATGGCGTCCAAAGATTCTAGCCGGTGGAAGAAGGCCAACGTCTTTCTGTCCTCCCTGGCCTTGTAGTGGCCTATGTAGACAATTTCCTTGTAGACATGGATGTGTAGGTCGACGGTTTCTTGCATGGCGAGGCGCTGCGCAGCGAGCGCAACCTCGAGGTGCACATTCTTCTTCGCGACCTCCGGCAGCTGCAGGGCCACCAGGGCTTTAAAGAGTTCGTCACCATGGAGGCCGATGTGGGTGGCAGGTAACAAGGAGCCTAGGTCGCACAGGCTGGAGCAGTACATCAAGGTCGTCCATGCGCTTCTTGACGGTGGTGAACTTGCGAATGGAGCAGACCATCATGTCGTCCATGCGAGAGGCGAAACCGGCGTCGGCGAGGGCTACAACGCCGACGGTCGCCAGCACCGTCTGGAAATGCTACGTGGTGCGGGGCCGCAGGCTGGCGTCTTGGATGATTTGGCACAGCCGACTGCCGCTCGTGTCCATCGCCTCCTTAGGTGCTTGTGGCTTCTGGTCACTTGGTCTTGGATTGGAGTGAGCAGTGTTGGGCAGAGACTAGGAGTAGATGGATTGGAGTGGTGGGGCGCCTTTATATGAGAGTCCAAACTGCATTGCATTACATCATGCTGGCTCCATTATGCTTCTCCAATTAATTCCCTCTGGATGCTAATTGAGGTTGCATCATTGACCGTTCAACATCTCGGGAACCGCTACCCTCTCCCTCCTTAGCATTCAACCCGTATCAACGTAAATGTGGGTCAAGAAGAGACTAGTCATTACTACATTGGGCACCTTGACCAAGGCGGAGGGGAAAATGAGAGAACTTAATATTCCTACTGTAGTAATACCATTGCATGCAATGAACTGACCGCAACATGCCGTGCTAGGTAGTCTCAAGGCATTAAAAACATACACGGCCAACGTCTCTTATTGGTTGATTCCTTTATTCATGTCAAGAAACAAGAAACAAGGTCGAGTTAATCCACCGCGCCTAAGTGTTTTGGGATTATAAGGTTTTCATAAGCGATCGACACAATAACCGTAAGATCTGCATCCAACGGTGGCACTTATTGGACGCAAACAACAATAGAAAAGAAATGCCCCAAAACTGCGACACCACGCCCCCCTCCCCTACACATTAGACTGGCAGGCGAGCGTACGCAACTCCCATGTTCGGGTTGCGCTTGGCTCTTCGCCTCTTCGAGAAGTCGAACAGTGATGTCATTTACGATTGGAATAAAAATGCCATACACTAATAAAACATTAAGGACACGAGGCAATGCAATGCTGGTTACAGGAGGCAAGAAGAAAGATGCATCAATCGACGACCTCCTCCTCCTCGACTCAGGGCGCCGGCCCATCGAACGGCGGCTAAGTAGCAGCGGCTTTCGTGGCCGGGTCAACGTGCTTCGGACCAATGGCGTCCAAAGATTCCAGATGGTGGAAGAAGGCCAATGTCTTTCTGTCCTCGCCGGTCTTGTAGTGGCCTATGTAGACGATTTCCTCGTAGACGTGGATGTGCAGGTCGACGGTTTCTTGCATGGCGAGGCGCTACGTGGCGATCGCGGCCTCGAGGTGCACATTATTTGTCGCGACCTCCGGCAGTTGCAGGGCCACTAGTGCTTCAAAGAGTTCATCACCTTGGAGGTCGATGAGGGTGGCAGGCAATGAGGAGCCTGGGCGCACGGGCTGGAGGAGTACGGCAAGGTCGTTCACGCGCTTCTTGATGGCGGTGAACTTGCGGATGGAGCGGACCATCATCTCGCCCATGCGAGAGGCAAAGCCGGCATCGATGAGGGCTATGACGCCAGCAGTCGCCAGCACTGTCTGGAAACGCTGCGCGATGCGGGGCCGCAGGCCAGCGTCTTGGATAATCTGGCATAGCCGACTGCTGCTCGCATCCATCGATGCCATGGGTGCTTGTGGCTTCTGGTCACTTGGTCTTGGATTGGAGTGAGCAGTGTTTCGCAGAGACTAGGAGTAGATGGATTGGAGTGGTGGGGCGCCTTTATATGAGAGTCCAAACTGCATTGCATTCACATCGTGCTGGCTCCATTCTGCTTCTCCAATTACTTCCCTCTGCATGCTAATTGAATGAGGAGGCATCATTGACCGTTCAATGTTTTGGGAACCGCTACCCTCTCCCTCGTTGGCATTCAAGCCGTATCAACGTAAATGCGTGTCAAAAAGAGACTACTAATAACGTAAATGCGTGTAAAAAAGTAGTCAATAGTAGTACTCAATATTGTGCACCGCGACCAAGGCGGACAGGAAAACGAGAGAACATAGGGTGGCCATAGTGGGGTTAACATAATAAATAACCGGTATCATGCACTTGGGACTAGCAAACATGCTTATGTGGCAGACAATTAGGCTAGTAATAGTGGGAGTAACATAGATGCCACATAAGCAAAAATGGTAAGGTCGCAAGTAGTTAATGAGGAGAGATGCAAATAGAGTAACATAATATGTTACCATCACATAGCGCTTTCCAATGCAAAATAAGTCTACAATGTAATAAATGAAGACATCTATGTTACCATCACATAGCGCTTTCCAATGCAAAATAAGGCGTGAAATAGTAGTACTAGTTGCATGCATATTAATTTGACCCCATCTATTAATTGGAGGACCAATGCATGCAATTTCTGCAGCACGCTATTGGGATTTGAAGAGGTCTTCTAATTAATAGCATGTTTTTAGTTGAGAAAGGAATGATGTGATTGGCTTCCTCCATGATTCAAGTTTTTTCCTAGCCCAATCTCTTCACACCTAGGTTGCGGTGCACCTTCTAAGATGCCTTATGCACCTAGATGGAGGGAGTACCACACATATGACACTACCCACTATGAAGGTAGTAACATAGACTAGTAACATATGCATGTTACTAGTCTAAGTTACTCTCCACTATGACCAGCCTTAAAGAAGAGAGAGAGGGTTAGAGTAACAGAGTTGGTAGATACTGTATCATGTTAAATGCTATGCTACTTTGTGTCATGCATGGCAATAAATATGATCATCTATGATAGTACTATGCACTATGGAGATAGTATCTTACACTAGTATCGTATGCATGATACTAGTATATGATACTCCCCACTCTGAGTAGCCTTAATATTTACTCCCTCCGTTCCTAAATATTTACGGTGTAGATTCACTCATCTTGCTCCGTACGTACTCATTACGGTGTAGTCACTTGTTGAAATCTCAAGAAAGACAAATATTTAGGAACGGAGGGAGTATTTGCTAATTAATACCATTGCATACAATGAACTGACTGCTGCATGCTGTGCTAGGGTACGTCTCAAGGCATTAAAAACATACACGGCCCACGTCTCTTATTGGTTGATTCCTATTCATGTCTAGAAACAAGAAATGTGGCCGGGTTTGTTTTGGGATTATTTGATTTCCGTAAGATGACTATAACTAGCAATCGCCACAATAATCGTAAGACACTACAAAAAAAAGACACATCCGTGACATTTTGGGCCAAATAATTTTTTTTTCTGTCATGCTTATGCCACTTCTATGACGATAATTGTGACAAAACCATGTATCATCATAGATGTGGTGGGCTCCTACTTCTATGCCAAAAAATCATGACAGAAAATGGGCTTTTCGTCCTGGGCGGACCGGGGACTCACCTGCATGACATTCTTTGGGCTGTCCATGACGGAAAAAATCATGGTAGAAGCGAGGGCGAGGAAAATTTCGGGGAGTTCCCGGTTACGGTGGGTGGTCGGGGCCGAGCGATGCACTGTGGTTTGCGCGTTTCTCTCTCGTATGCGCATGTGTGCGATGCGTTGGGCTCAAACTGAACCCGAGCGATCGCACTATAGCTACGTTACTGAACCCGAGCGATCGATCGACCCCATGGCTGTTAACTGAACCCGAGTGATTCATTCGCTGCTGACTAAACCCGAGTGATTCAATCGCTGCTGCTGCTAACTGAACCCGAGCAATCGATCACTCCTACTACTTTACTTAAGCTGATTGAGCCCCCGTGCAAGACATAGCCAGCCGGTGTTGGGTTGCCTCTCGATGAACAGTGACCGTTGCTACCGTGCGCGCGGTACGTAGAACTAGTCGAGACGTGGTGAGTCGAGCCGGTTGGTTGGCTGTGGATGAACAGTTCCCGGTGGGTGTTGGATGAACAGGACCCCGTGGTAGTATAGGCCGTTGTCGCTGGATGAACAGGACCCAGATTGAGGAGGTGGGGGTGGATGAACAGGACCCCGTAGAGGGCTGGTTGAACAGTCGCCGGTGGAGGCTGGATGAACAGTAGCCCGTGGATGAACAGTGGCTGGTGGAGGCTGGAGGAAGTCGACGATGGATGAACAGTAGCCCGTGAAGTCCCGTTTTGCGGTACGCCACACCCCTCCCGATGAAAAGGACCCCGTTTTGACCGTAGGCGCTCCAACACAAGTCTGTTTCGTCCATTTTGCGGTACGCTACACCCCTCCCGATCAATAGCACCTTGTTTCGACCGTAGGAGCTCGAACACAAGTCTGTTTCCTCCATTTTGTGGTACGCCAGACCCCGTTTTGGCTGTTCCGTCCAAGCCGGTTGGCTCCCGTTGAAGAGGACGCATTCCGACCTAGTCTGTTGCCTCCCGATGAACATGACGTTGTTTCTCCGTTCCGACCCAGTCGGTTGGCTGCCCTATGAACAGGACGCCATTGCTGCCGTCTGTTGCCTCTCCATGTACACGAGCCCTGGCCATCCGTGTGCGTGAGTACGCGTTCGAGACCCCGCCCGTATGTATGTACGTGGCCGTATTTTTTTCCCTATGGTTGTACGTACATGTACACAATTTAGACGGGACTGCCAGAACTGCTACGTCGGGTGCTCTACTACGACATGTGCTGCTACTTACTCGGCCACGGTTCATACTTGCAGAGAGACCGATCGACCAGTACGTACGTACACGTTCACGACCAGACAGACAACGCTATGTACACTTCGACCAGATGGGTCCCAGCTGTCAGGGAGGATAAGGAGGCACTTCCTTGTGTGCGAAGATATAACTGGTGGGTCCCAGCTGTCAGGGGGACGAATCATTTTTTTCCCACAATATGGACGCACTTCCTTGCGTGCGAAGATGTAACTGGCGGGTCCATCTGTCAGCCTCACCGCGTACAATACTCTTCCGATGGCTGTCGTTCGTGTAACATCCCCAGCATCACACTACAGTGATCACTTCTTGGTCATGCCAAGTCATCCTCAATTGCAATGCTTGATCATAAGGGTTAGACACTTTATAACAAATTCCTCTCTGAAATAAAATCAAATTCAAAGTGCAAAATAAAGTTGCTCAAAAGTTGCTGCAAAAATGTTCACCATACTGCAAATAATCTCAAGGCAATTATAAAATTGGAACCAACCTTACCAGAATTCCCAAAATGCCCCTGGACTTTAAAATAGCAGTCCAGCAGCATTTAATTTGCCCTTTTCAATTCCTAAAAAACACCTAACCTTTTCCAATTGCCTCCCAACTTCTTGTGGCAATACCAAATATCACTAGGTAATAATATGGCTTAGTTCCATATTTTACCAAATTGATTTGGCAGCCCAAATATTTCTTTTCCCACCTCTATGATTAAATAAAAAGAGAAAACAGAGAAAATAGGAGAGAGCCAGAGGCCACTTACCTGACTACTGGGCCGAGTCGGCCCAGCCCATCTCACTTACCTGTTCCCCCGCCGCCGTGTCGTCGTCCCCATGGACGCGCGCCTCCACCGCCCGTTGGCTGCCACCGCGACGGGCAGGCGAGCCGCGGATAAGGCCGAGCCCCAATTCGCTCCCCCTGGACGCCTCACCATTCCTCTGCTTCCCTCCCTCGCCCGGCTCTCTCTTCCCCTTTTTCCTCTGCCCGAACGCCGCCGTCGTCGTCCGTCTCCACCGCGGCCACCGAGCACCCCACGCCGCACGGTGACGCCCAGGAGGACCGCCGGCCTCGTCCACATCGACCACAACCCCAAGCCCGAGCTCCTCGCTCCTACGACGAGTGGATCGAGCTCGTCCTCATCCTTGGCTTCGTCGGCATTCGTCCTCGATCTCGGCGCCACTGCCGCTCCTACGCACTCACCGGGCCGTCCATGCGCCCCTCGGTGAGCCCCTGCTCGATCCCCTCTCCTCCCTACTCTTCTCCGCGTTCGTAGCCACCTTCGTCGACGCCGTCCGAACACGGCTCCGCCGCGTAGCTCGCCGCCATCGAGGTAGTCGACGTCGTGGCCGTCCGAGCGCGTAGTTGTGCTCAGCGCTTTCGTGCGAGCCCAACGCCGCCTCTAGCGCGCCCTGCCGTGCCCCGTAGCATCGTTTCCGTCTGAGCCCGACTCCGGCGGCCGCCCCGCTCAATGCCGACGTCTTTTCCGGCATCCCCGGCACCGGCCGTCATCACCATCGCTTGCGCAACGCCGGGCCGCACCCGTAGGTCCAAACCGCGGGCCGGGAAACCCCCTGTGCCGCGTTTTCGCCTGCCTTCGGCGAAGAACCGCTGCGGAAGGGGCTTGTCGGAGCTCTCTCCGGCGACGCACTGACCTGGCAAGGCGTGGGGCCCGCCCAGTGACACTGACCAGTGGGCCCCTGGCCTTTGTTGACTTCGTTGACCGGGTCAACACCGGATTACTGTTTATTATAGAGTCAGACATGTGGGCCCGCTGCTATTTAGTTTAATTAAAACTAATTAGTTAACCTAAACTCTCACTGACACCCGGGGCCCACACCCCTAATTAGTTTAATTAGATTAGTTAATCCTCTGTTAAGGCCACTGACACTGACATGTGGGTCCCACTGGACCCACAGGTCAGATTTGACCAGGTCAGCGTCACTGTTGACTATTGACATCACCTCTACGTCATGCTGATGTCACACAATCACTGTTCTGGATAATGTTGAATTAATAAATAAAAATAATTCCAGAAAATCAACTAAATCTTCAGAAATTAATAACTTTTAAACCGTAGCTCATATCGAAAAACTTAAAACATGAAACTTGCTCAGAACAACGCAACGAATCTGATCGTGTCGTCTGTTTTGATGCCGGAACCTCCTACATAGGAGAACTCGTAACTCCGAGCCCGATTCCGGTAGAGGAATAGTGCCTAATCACCGGTAAATAAATCCCACCTTAACCCTAAAATAACTAAAATGATGTAGGCATGCTTCAGGCAACCCTACACTGCATCATAATTGTAGCATACCCTGTATTGCATCGTTGCTGTGTATTTACTTGTTTCCTCCCCCTCTCTTCTCTCTTGGTAGACCCCCAACATCGACGTAGCTCCCGAGGTCGACGCTGCTCAGGAGCCCGATGACACAGTCGACAACCTTGCCCTTGCCGTCGAGCAGACATGCAAGCACCCCCTTTTTGAGCATTTCGATATCGCCCATTCTCTTCTCTCTTATGCTTGCATTAGAAGTTACTGTTGCTACTGTATCCTATATCTGCTGCATAGCCTGTTTACTTGTAACCTACTATTGATACTTACCTGTTATCCTAAATTGTTTAGAATAGGTTGGGTAGAGACCGACAGAGACCCCACTTAACCCGGCTGCCCCGCTGGATGATCAGAAGAACCGTGTAACGGGATTGAAGACCAGGCCCCGACACCGCATGTCACAACCCCCTTAGTTGCCGACACTGCTGGGTTACTATCAAGTGCCGAGGGTGATACCTCGTCAGCACTTCTGATGATAACCTTGTAAGTTAGTTATTCGGTCATGGTAAGCGAGGGTGATTCCTCCTACACCACCCCCGATAACGACGTCATCGCGCAACTCCTCAAGTGTGGACCTCGAGGGTGATTCCTCCTTTGTTCACCTTGACGGTAACATCAGAGGGAATTCCATCGAGGGTGATTCCTCAGGGTCCCTTTGGTGACAGACACACGGATACTTTGATTACTATGACTGTACACTGTAACATGATACTAAAGACGGGTCGGCCCTGAGGGGTACCCGCGCGAGCTTATTAGCGAGTGATAAGGAATTGGGTGGACCTGGATGGTGCCCGAGGGTTGAACACGAGGCGTGGCCGGGCATTCCTCGCCCTTGCCGCAAGTCGTCGAGACGGGGCGACGGGGTCACATCTTTCGTGAGTCTCTGCTCGTTTCCGCACTAACAACACACTAACGGTTTGGATATTTGATCTGAGGGGCCTCTGGCCTGATAGCACTAACCATCACGTGGGCATAGTATGGGCGTTCTGCGTCGTATACTTCAGCCGAAGCTTAATGGACGTCAGCGATTGAGCGGCGCGCGCCGAGTTGGACTGGTTACGCAACTGCGCTTGTATTAAGGGGTTGCTAGGTCTGCTCTCGGCCGTGAACGTAACTTGCAGGAGTTCCCGGGGTGAAGGCCCAAGACCCCTGGGGGCATAGGTTTAGTCCGGCGTGCTGACCTCTCTGTTAAGTATTTGGTCGGGTTGCGGCGTGTTGCTTAGCCGAGGCCGGGCATGACCCAGAAAAGTGTGTCCGGCCGGAGTTAAGCGAGCATGGTGGGTAACTTGGTGCACCCCTGTCGGGAAGAACTAATCTATCGATAGCCTGTCCTACGGTAACGGACTCTCGGAGTTGTATCCCGATCGGTACAACTAGAACTTGAGATGATAACTGGATAGTATGCCCCTGGGATTGCTTTCTCGCAGGGAGTCGAGGAAGAATCTTTGGCCGAGGTTGATGATACTTCTACTACTACTTTACATTATGTTAATCTGCACTCTTCTAATGCTGCAAGACCGATGAAGATGATTGAAGATGCTAGTCTTCGATAGGACTAGGCTTTCCCCCTCTGTTCTGGCATTTCTGCCGCCCCGTCCACATATACAGCCTCCTTTGAAAATGTTGCATATGTAGTGTAGATCCTTGCTTGCTGAGTACTTCGGATGAGTACTCACGTTTGCTTTATTTTCTTTTTCTCCCCATATCCAAATGACGCCGCCAGATGACGGAGCCCCTGAGATAGCAGCCCCCATCGACGACTACGGCTACTACTACTACCCTCCCAGCGAGCACTACTACGAGGAGCCGACAGACGACCAGGAGTAGGATTCGGAGGGTCATAGGCAGGAGGCCTACGCCTTTCGATCGTAGATTTTATTTTGCCCTGCCTTATAAAGGCTTATCTTCATTTCTGTAATATATCTGTACCCAGATATCTGATGCTTCCGCTGACACTTGTATGCCATCGAGCTATATTTTCGAGCCCTCGAGGCCCTGGCTTGTAATATAAGCTTGTATGACTTTATTTATGTTTTAGAGTTGTGTTGTGATATCTTCAAGTGAGTCCTTAGGCTTGATCGTGTGCATTTGCGTGTATGGTTAGTGCACGATTAAGCCAGGGTTGTCACAGGTTGGTATCAGAGCCGACTGCCTCTAGGAATCCCCCTTTCCAATTCCTTGGCCAAAGTTGAGTCTAGAAACCGAAAACTGTTTTACTAACTTGGCTGTGTGGCTTACGGGCCCACGTCGCCAATTGGGTGGTATTAGGATCTTTTATTCCTTGTCTTTAGTCTGGGACTCTAATCTCTCTTCTATTCGGGTTAAATAATTTTACTAACTCTGACATTAGGTTCTCGTAACCACTTCCTCCCGGAGAGCCCCTTCACCACAGATGATAGACTGTTTCATCAGAAGACTTTGAAGGTACTCCTCGATGATTCCCGAGACCCTGAGCCCACTGCTTTGCAGTTCCTGACCACCGACAAACCCCTGTGGATAACTAACCATCCTTGTCATTTGTATCTTCATTCCTAGTTACTCCCTTATGTGCAAGATACCCCGTAATACTCCTCGTTAATCCGGGAATCCTTTGAGCCTACTGCCGTGCAGCTTCTTTCACACTGCGGATAATTCCGCACACTTATCGGGGATTCGTTCATCCCCAGTTGTTCATATGTCTCACAAAATTTTTTGAAGTGTAATTCGATCTCCCGAAGATCCTCTGCAACCTAGTGCTCCCGAAAGTCTTGTCTGTCTGCATTATGGTTAAATCCATATGTCTCGCAATATTCATTAGCATTCTTTGTCATTGTCATTCCGAATCAATTGATTCAATATGAATGAGAATAGTCCCTATCATCCGTCGATTCTTAGAAATTTTCCTTCCAGCTCAGTCACCATTCCGAACATGAGCTGGTTCTCGGCCAATCAAGCATTGATTGATTGTCCAACTAAGCATGTACAAATCACTCGTCCCTCTGCCCAGGTGAACTAATTGTCACTCCTGGCTTTGGAAATCATGAACCCTATGAATTTTACACTTGGGTTGTTCAAGTGCTTCCTTAATTCGATGTGCTTGCCTCCTGTCCTATCTCGGAGGACTCTCAGGTGGAACAGTTGTTAAAACCTTACCCCGTTAGTTCTCACGGATCACTTAATTCCTTTTGTGTACAATTATCTGACCGATTCTTTTCTATTCTAAGAACCTTATCGGTTCCTCCCCTGTTGATATTGCCTTTGGCACTGAAGCATTCTCTACTTATTGCCGTCTGTATATCCGCCCTGCTTACATGTCACGGAAAGGCAGTGCATTCCTTCTCCATATTGACTTGGGACTGACTACTGATCAGGACATGTCCCGTAACCATGGGTGGAGATCTCTGCAAGACGGAACGCTAAGGTTGTTCATCTAGTTCTATTCAACCTACTCATATTTGGACAGAGCTTTTCGCTTCTGATCCTTTGTTTCTGAACCATAACTCCTTTGTACTTAAACGTCGGATTATTCCGATGTTTCTATAATCTGATGCCGTTGCATTCTTTCTTCTTCTGTTTGAGTACCAATACTCACATCAGATCCTTGGCCGACCATCTGATCTTTTGCTGGGTTGCTAGCCGACAACACCGATCATATTCAATAACCTTGCGAATCTTTCCTCGGATACAGAATGTCTATGGTAAAATGTATCCTCTCCTTCTATCAACCATGCTCTGCTTCCGAGCTTGAGTTCATTACTCCTGCAAATTGTGGTTTATGTTCCTAAGATACCCGGATGGGTTGAACATATGCTTTCCTTAACCTGTGTAAATTGAAAGTTATGCGGGTTACTTATACTCGCGTTTCGTCGGATAAATTTTCAACTCTACAACTTCTTCAAAGACGAGAAGTGAATGAAAGGTTGTGCATTGAAGAAGTGGGAGTCGACCTTGAACCTTTGTGTTCATGCCCATGGACCCGATGTAGAAATTGTCATGGAAGCTGTTCGTAAAAATAATTATTTCCTTGGTACAAGTTCATCTTGTATCTATGAATTGAACCTTTGCAATCGTGGTTCTGACCATATTTCCTCCTTGATTTCATTTCCCTAGATAAGTTAAAATACTTGTCCTATGTAGACCATTTCAACCGTCCAACCTCTACTTCGATTTACCTTCCAGTATTACCCCTAGTACTTGTTACTGGGAAGTTTAATACCCCATCACATCATTCCTAGCCTGATGGGCTATATCATTATCGTATCGATTCTTAATTAGGCTACCTGGTCCTTATGCCCGGAGAAACTTCCGACGATGAGCGAAGCTTACGTCGATCTTCCTCATCTTATCATTTCACCTCGGACAACAAGCTTGATTTCGAGCTTGTGCCGTATCCGTGGTTCCAATAACCTTTCGCTTTGGCATTCCTTTTGCTTGAAGTCATCGCTGACCGATTACATCTTCTTGAAACCTCTCGACAAATGTGTCGTGATCATCATCAACATTCCGAGCTCTTTCATGATATCCATTGAATTCATGGCTAGAAATACCATCTTTGCCCCTCGATGATTTGTGATATCATCGATGACATCCTTGACTTTCTGCCAACACAGACCTGGTTGTGTTTGGTTACTCCTTACGCTCTGAGATAACCTTGGAATTGTTTCTCGGTATCTCTTGTGATCTTCAGATCCAACCTATACTTGAAACACCATGTTGTTGCTACCTCGAAGCATGACTGTGTTATTCCGAACACCAGCATGAACATTGGAACCACATTGTCAAATGTTTCCCGATCAATTGTCCAAACACCGTTGTATGGGTAACATCATGATTCTTTCTTGTCCTCTCTATCTAAATGCTTTTGAACTTGCTGTCCCATCATGTATATCATGCTCTGCTTTTCCTTGGACAGGATATACTCCCAATTCTTGTGTGTAAACACATTTTCCTTTCCATTGTTCTGTTTAATCTGATAATCACATTTTCCTTTCCATTGTTTTGTTTAACCCTTCTTGTGATCTATATGATATAAGCAGAAACAGTTCCCTGCTTATGAAAAACACCTCGATGTACAAGCTTGTCAGTGTGAATCTGTTACTATTGCTGATGACATTCCGGTGACCACCGATGGTCGAAAACTTTGCCTATTTGGTCCGCCTCGTTCAACGAGCAGGAAAATGGTTCTCTTTGTCCCTCGCCCTTGGTACCGATGTTGTCACCGACATAACTGACAGACTACCCTCTGACATACCTTGTTGACATGGCCGACATGATGACACCGTTCTCCCTACTTTCGATCGATCCTCTTCACAGTTCCACAGGATCGAAACCTGACTCTTCTGTACATCCTTAATTCTGAAGTTTCCTATGCTCTTGGCTTTATGTTTTATCACGAGCCACCCCTTGAGAGATGATCTACTCCCGGTACTCTGAACCCCTGTTCACACTTCATTCAGGTATCGATCAAATGTCCATTCGCTTGATACTTCTTATCGTACCTTCATACTTTGCTCTCAATGTTTTCCTAAGTTTCAACTCGAGAGATACTTCTGCCACATTCCCTGTATTGTACACCAGTTGATCGACCTTGCAACGGTCGGTTTCCCCGAAGTTACCTTCATTTCTCCACTTAAATCTCGGGACGAGATTTCTTGTAGTGGAGGAGATTTGTAACATCCCCAGCATCACACTACAATGATCACCTCTTGGTCATGCCAAGTCATCCTTAATTGCAATGCTTGATCATAAGGGTTAGACACTTTATAACAAATTCCTCTCTGAAATAAAATCAAATTCAAAGTGCAAAATAAAATTGCTCAAAAGTTGCTGCAAAAATGTTCACCATACTACAAATAATCTCAAGGCAATTATAAAATTGGAACCAACCTTACTAGAATTCCCAAAATGCCCCTGGACTTTAAAACAACAGTCCAGCAGCATTTAATTTGCCCTTTTCAATTCCTAAAAAACACCTAACCTTTTCCAATTGCCTCCCAACTTCTTGTGGTAATACCAAATATCACTAGGTAATAATATGGCTTAGTTCCATATTTTACCAAATTGATTTGGCAGCCCAAATATTTCTTTTCCCACCACTGTGATTAAATAAAAAGAGAAAACATGGAAAATAGGAGAGAGCCAGAGGCCACTTACCTAACTACTGGGCCGAGTCGGCCCAGCCCATCTCACTTACCTGTTCCCCCGCCGACGTGTCGTCGTCCCCGTGGACGCGCGCGCCTCCACCGCCCGCTGGCTGCCACCGCGACGGGCAGGCGAGCCGCGGATAAGGCTGAGCCCCCATTTGCTCCCCCTGGACGCCTCGCCATTCCTCTGCTTCCCTCCCTCACCCGGCTCTCTCTTCCCCTTTTTCCTCTGCCCGAACGCGGCTGTCGTCGTCCGTCTCCACCGCGGCCATCGAGCACCCCACGCCGCATGGTGACGTCCAGGAGGACCGCCGGCCTCGTCCACGTCGACCACAACCCCAAGCCCGAGCTCCTCGCTCCTACGATGAGCGGATCAAGCTCGTCCTCATCCTCTGTCTTGTCGGCGTTCGTCCTCGATCCCGGCGCCGCTGCCGCTCCTACGCACTCACCGGGCCTTCCATGCGCCCCTCGGTGAGCCCCTGCTCGATCCCCTCTCCTCCCTACTCTTCTCCGTGTTTGTAGCCACCTTCGTCGACGCCGTCCGAACGCGGCTTCGCCACGTAGCTCGCCGCTGTCGAGGTAGTTGACGTCGTGGCCGTCCGAGCCCGTAGATGTGCTCAGCGCTTTCACGCGAGCCCAACGCCGCCTCTAGCGCGCCCTGCCGTGCCCCGTAGCATCGTTTCCGTCTAAGCCCATCTCCGGCGGCCGCCCCGCTCGACGCTGACGACTTTTCCGGCCTCCCCGGCACCGGCCGTCGTCACCATCGCTTGCGCAACGCCAGGCCGCACCCGTAGGTCCAAACCGCGGGCCCGGAAACCCCCTGGGCCGCGTTTCCGCCTGCCTCCGGCGAAGAACCGCCGCGGGAGAGGCTCGTCGGAGCTCTCTCCGGTGACGCGCTAACCTGGCGAGGCGTGGGGCCCGCCCAGTGACACTGACCAGTGGGCCCCTGTCCTTTGTTGACTTCGTTGACCGGGCCAACGCCGGATTACTGTTTATTATAGAGTCAGACATGTGGGCCCGCTGCTATTTAGTTTAATTAAAACTAATTAGTTAACCTAAACTCTCACTGACACCCGGGGCCCACACCCCTAATTAGTTTAATTATATTAGTTAATCCTCTGTTAAGGCCGCTGACACTGACATGTGGGTCCCACTGGACCCACAGGTCAGATTTGACCAGGTCAGCGTCATTGTTGATTGCTGATGTCACCTCTGCGTCATGCTGACATCACACAATCACTGTTCTGGATAATGTTGAATTAATAAATAAAAATAATTCCATAAAATCAATTAAATCTTTGGAAATTAATAACTTTTAAACCGTAGCTCAGATCGAATAACTTAAAACATGAAACTTGCTTAGAACGACGAGATGAAACTGATCATGTCGTCTGTTTCGATGCCGGAACCTCCTACGTAGGAGAACTTGTAACTCCGAGCCCGATTCCGGTAGATGAATAGTGCCTAATCACCGGTAAATAAATCCCACCTTAACCCTAAAATAACTAAAATGATGTAGGCATGCTTCAGGCAACCCTGCACTGTATCATAGTCGTAGCATACCCTGTATTGCATCGTTGCTGTGTATTTACTTGTTTCCTCCCTCTCTCTTCTGTCTCGGTAGACCCCGACATCGACGTAGCTCCCGAGGTCGACACTGCTCAGGAGCCCGATGACACAGTCGACTACCTTGACCTTGCCGTCGAGCAGACAGGCAAGCACCCCCTTTTTGAGCATTCCGATATCGCCCATTCTCTTCTCTCTTATTCTTGCATTAGAAGTTACTGCTGCTACTGTATCCTATATCTGCTGCATAGCCTGTTTACTTGTAACCTACTATTGATACTTACCTGTTATCCTAAACTGTTTAGAATAGGTTGGGTAGAGACCGACAGAGACCCCACTTAACCCGGCTACCCCGCTGGATGATCAGAAGACCCGTGTAACGGGATTGAAGACCAGGCCCCAACACCGCACGTCACAGCCCCCTTAGTTGCCGACACTGCTGGGTTACTATCAAGTGCCGAGGGTGATACGTCATCAGCACTTCTGATGATAACCTTGTAAGTTAGTTATTCGGTCGTGGTAAGCGAGGGTGATTCCTCCTACACCACCCCCGATAACGACGTCATCGCGCAACTCCTCAAGTGTGGACCTCGAGGGTGATTCCTCCTCCGTTCACCTTGACGGTAACATCAGAGGGAATTCCATCGAGGATGATTCCTCAGGGTCCCTTTGGTGACAGACACACGGATACTTTGATTACTATGACTGTACACTGTAACATGATACTAAAGACGGGTCGACCCTGAGGGGTACCCGCGCGAGCTTATGAGCGAGTGAGAAGGAATCGGGTGGACCTGGATGGTGCCCGAGGGTTGAACACGAGGCGTGGCCGGGCATTCCTCGCCCTTGCCGCAAGTCCTCGAGACGGGGCGATGGGGTCACATCTTTCGTGAGTCTCTGCTCGTTTCCTCACTAACAACACACTAACGGTTTGGATATTTGATCCGAGGGGCCTCTGGCCTGATAGCACTAACAATTCACGTGGGCATAGTATGGGCGTTCTGCGTCGTATACTTCAGCCGAAGCTTAATGGACGTCAGCGATTGAGCGGCGCGTGCCGAGTTGGACTGGTTACGCAACTGCGCTTGTATTAAGGGGTTGCTAGGTCTGCTCTCGGCCGTGAATATAACGTGCAGGAGTTCCTGGGGTGAAGGCCCAAGACCCCTGGGGGCATATGTTTAGTCCGGCGTGCTGACCTCTCTGTTAAGTATTTGGTCGGGTTGCGGCGTGTTGCTTAGCCGAGGCCGGGCATGACCCAGAAAAGTGTGTCCGGCCGGAGTTAAGCGAGCGTGGTGGGTAACTCGGTGCACCCCTGCAGGGAAGAACTAATCTATCGATAGCCTATCCTACGGTAACGGACACTCGGAGTTGTATCCTGATCGGTACAACTAGAACTTGAGATGATAACTGGATAGTATGGCTCTGGGATTGCTTTCTCGTAGGGAGTTGAGGAAGAATCTCTGGCCGAGGTTGATGATACTTCTACTACTACTTTACATTATGTTAATCTGCACTCTTCTAATTCTGCAAGACCGATGAAGATGATTGAAGATGCTAGTCTTCGATAGGACTAGGCTTTCCCCCTCTGTTCTGGCATTTCTGCAGCCCCGTCCACATATACAGCCTCCTTTGAAAATGTTGCATATGTAGTGTAGATCCTTGCTTGCTGAGTACTTCGGATGAGTACTCACGTTTGCTTTATTTTCTTTTTCTCCCCATATCCAAATGACGCCGCCAGATGATGGAGCCCCTGAGATAGCAGCCCCCGTCGACGACTACGGCTACTACTACCCTCCCGGTGAGTACTACTACGAGGAGCCGACAGACGGCCAGGAGTAGGATTCGGAGGGTCCTAGGCAGGAGGCCTACGCCTTTCGATCGTAGATTTTATTTTGCCCCGCCTTCTAAAGGCTTATCTTCATTTCTGTAATATATCTGTACCTAGATATCTGATGCTTCCGCTGACACTTGTATGCCATCGAGCTATATTTTCGAGCCCTCGAGGCCCTGGCTTGTAATATAAGCTTGTATGACTTTATTTATGTTTTAGAGTTGTGTTGTGATATCTTCAAGTGAGTCCTTAGGCTTGATCGTTTGCATTTACGTGTATGGTTAGTGCACGATTAAGTCGGGGTCGTCACAGTTCGTTGACCATGTTGACCACGCTGCGCGGACAACACCCAGGCGGTGGACGACGGCGAGGCCTAGGAAGGGAATGATGCTGAGCCAGGGAAGATGAGGCAGGTGGATGCCCACGCGGAGGGGAGTACGAGGATTCACTGGTTTGGCTGTGGTGTAAGGCTGCCATCGCCGGAGAATAACAGGGGGTGTGGGTGAGTTGAGGGAAGGCCTGGCCCGTGGTAGTATGGTCGGGCGGTGAGGCCTGTGCAGCAGCACAGCCAGCCACGGGAGGCTGGAGCAGGCGATACGGCGGGCGCTGGTTTGGGCGGCTGGAGCAAGTAGACCAGAGGTTGAAGACACAACTTGGCCGTTGGATTAACATCCAACGGTCAATGCAGCTAGAATCGTTTATTGAATAAGTTGACAAAGCCCCGCGTACACATCAACTTAGTAGGCCCACAAGTCAGCCTCCAAATCTGGTGGTTCCCAGCTAGCAGGGGGAATCATTTTGTTTCG
Organism: Thinopyrum elongatum; assembly: GCA_011799875.1. NCBI lineage: Eukaryota > Viridiplantae > Streptophyta > Magnoliopsida > Poales > Poaceae > Thinopyrum > Thinopyrum elongatum. Next base: position 344,451,746 of record CM022297.1, on the reverse strand, counting down.
CGTAATAAGGTGGCACTTCCTTGCGTGCGAAGAAGTTTTCTGGTTTTTTTGTATTTCTTCTTTTTTGAGTTAGAATAAAAAGAAAAAAAATTAGCATCTTTGGTACATCTATATTTTCATGAAATAGATCATAATAAAGCTGATGGGTCCCAGCTGTCAGGGAGAGGAAACTTTTTTTTCGCGTAATAAAGGCAGCACTTCCTTGCGTGCGAAGATGTAGCTGGTGGGTCAAACGTGTCAGGGTGAGCAATCATTTGTTTTCGCATAATAAGGGGCACTTGTTGCGTGCGGCCATGGGCAATGTGGGTCCCTACTATCAGCCACCCCACGTACATGCCTCTTCCGATGGCTATCGTTTGTTGACAAAGTTGACCATGCCACGCCGAGAGAACCAACGCGGTGAACGATGTCGAGGCCTAGGAAGGGAACGACCCGGAGCCGGCGAAGACACAGCAGTGGATGCCCACACGGAGGGGAGTACGAGGGTTCACTGGTTCGGCTGCGGTCTGAGGCTGCCGTAGTCAGAGAATAACAGGAGGTGTTGGCGAGTAGAGGAATGGCCTGGACGGCGATGGGAGTAGGGTGGGCCGGTGAAGCCTGCGCGCCAGCATAGCCGGCCACGGGAGGCGGTAGCAGGCGGTACCGCCGGGGGTGGTTTGTGTCGGATTCAGGGCTCCGCAGACCCAAGAAGGTTTGAACTCTGGGGCATGTGCGAAGAACTCAACCTCTCAACCCTGCCAACTCGTCACCCTACGGCCTAGCTCGAGGAACAAGGAAGAAGATGAACACGGCAGTTTACCCAGGTTCGGGCCACCTTGCGGTGTAATACCCTACTCCTGCTTTGTGGTGGATTGGCCTCACGAGGGGCTGAGGATGAACAAGTACAGAGGATGAACAACCTCGTGAGGGCTCGGGGGTGAGAATGAGTCGACCCCTTCTACGGTGGTGGCTAACCTATATTTATAGTGGCCTTGGTCCTCTTCCCTCAAAACTTAGGCGGGAAGGGATCCCACAACGGCCAATTTGAAAGGGTATAAGTGGTACATCTTATCCTGGCGAAAGGTGGTCTTCACCTGCAAAGCTTCCGGCGTGACGCTGCAGTGGGCTCAGTGATGACATCCATCTTGCCGTCCTAGTGGTCTTGTTCTCGTTGCGCAGGAATGGAAACCTTTGCCTGAGTCCTCGGGAACCCACGCCTGTGCTTGCCTCCTTAGCACCAAAGAGGAAACTGTCTTCTCTACGCCCGTTGGCGCCCGCCTGGCCTTGGTCGTCATGGCTTGCGTCACCGCAACCTCATGAGGTTTGGGCACCTGCATAGGAATCTCCGCTCCTTAGGAGGCAGCCTGGGAAGGTCGCTCCCTCGGGAGGTCTTGGCGTCGTCTACCTCGCGAGGCTTGGCCCCTCGCGAGGGTCTTGTCTTGGTAGTCTTGTAGATGGGCCGTACCAGGCCGTCGATGAAGCCACGCCATGGGCCTCAGGCAGGCAATTCTGGGTACCCTGGTTCCCATAACGCCGACAGTAGCCCCCGGACCCAAGGCGCGCTCGAACTTGGCTTCGAGGCGAAGTCAAAGGGCAAGGGCGAAGCGCCGCGGGCCCCAATCGCCTGCGGACCACGCTGACGCGTGGCACTTGATGGGACATGTGCGTCTCCACTTCCCCACGCCGCCTCGGCAACTGCTCGACTTGACAACTGCCTGGTGCATGCAAAAGGCCATCATTGCTTGGAGCGCGAGAGGTCGGCAGTTAGCCTTCCTTCGCCTATAAATGGGAGTGGGGGCAGAGCCCCCAGCTCATCTTCATCTTCTCGCCGCTCGCTCCTTCTTCTTCTTCATCCCGCCATCTTGCCAGAGCATCCATGGCGCCAGTGAGGAGGTTCTCGACCGCGGAGAAGGGAAAAGCCCCGCAGGAGGGACCAGGCTCGCCGCCGCCCCAGAGGGGCCGCGGCCGTCCCCGTAAGCACGCCGCAACGCCAGCGGTGGCTCCTCGAGGGCGTGGGCGCACCCCTTCGAAGGCTGGCGCTGCCTCCGGCAGTTGTGGGAGTGCTCCCTCCCGTGGCGGGGGCTCCTGCGGCCGGGGTGGCCGCGACGAAGGAGGGAGGCATGCTGCAGCCATTCGGCCACCGCGCCCGCGATCCCATTCGGCCGATGCACCCTCGGAGTTCGTGGTGTGGGCAGAGAGGCCCCCGGGCATCTGGTTCCAGCTCCCAGGCTTTTTCACGGGCGCATTGCCGGCCGGGGGACCTGGCGGTCTTTGGCTGTAGGCCGATGGCTGCTGCAGCAGGGCCTCATGTGTGGAGGTCAAGGTCACCCCCGCCGGCAACGTGTTCCTGAACCGCGGGTGGCAGTCGTTCGCTCGAGCACATGGCCTGCAGAGGAGGTGTACCCTCCACTTCAGGCACGACGGCGCTGCGACCCTCTACGTCAGGGTCTTCTGGGAGGATGGCAGGCGCCTGGGGTGCTGCCCGAAGAGCGACATCGATGATGACAGCATCCACCTCTCCGACGATGACGACCCGAGGGGTGGTAGCATCTCTGGCAGTGAACTTGCCCTTGGCGACGGTCGCGATGCCTCCAGCAGCGGCGGCTCCTCCTCTGGGGAGAGCACAAGTGACGGTGACTACGACGAGCCACCACGCCGCCGAGCTCGGACCGGGGAGGGCGATGAGCTGCCTCGCCGCCGCGCCCCAGTGAAGCTGGAGGAGGACTCTGACTGAGCGCGGATGTTGCTGGAGCCGGGTCTCGGGAGCCGTGGTGGCGCGCGGCCGCTTTTGCTTCTCTCTTTTTCCTGCATAAAAAAAAGTAGAAAGCCCTGCTTGGGCATGTAATGAACCGTGGCGCTTGCGCCATTATGTTATCGTTTTTATATTGCGTCCTGACATCCATGTTGTTGCTAATTGACGGGTTCTTGCCGATTGTGATTGGGATGACTTAGCTTAGTGTGCTTGCGGCAGATTCCCATGCTTCGGGAGTGTGCTTCCCTGGAGCTCGTACCTCCTGCGCACCCCTCGCTCCAGGGAGGTCCTGCCAGGGGTTTCCTTCTTGAGGATCCGAAGGTCCTCAGGCCTCGGGAGGCATCCGGTGGCTGCGGGGTTAGGGGACCTCTGGGGGTGCCGTGCCCCGCGCGAGCCCCCGAGCGAGGGCCGCTCGTATGCCATGTCGCGATGCCCGGAGGCATGGTCTCAGGGGGCGTGCATGCCCGTTGGCTCGTTTCAGGGCGTCGCGCGAGGATTAAGACGCCAAAGGCCAGGACACCAAGGCTTTGGCAAGGTGTGTTCGCGGGCGAGCCCAAGCGTACACATCGTGCACAGCCCCCACGCGCGAGACGCGCGAGGAAGATTGACGGGCAACTGTCACTCTCCCTAAAACGAGACCTGAAAGATCGAATGCTACGAGGAGAAAAAATTCCCAACCCTTTCAAATAAGGATGTGAGTACTTCAAATTTCATTCCAAGAAGTGGCAAATCAGCTATAGAAAGCAAGCAAAAAGAACAGCCGTGTCCGGCACCTATACTAGTCTTCTGGTCTTCCCGCCAGCGCGGAGCATGGGGCTTCCACTAGGACGTGGGTGGGAGCCCCCGTGAGGCCCAGGGGCGGCACTCAGGAAACTCCGGGGCGTGTACAGCCCCACTCATTATTATGTGAGAGTGTCACGGGAGGAGACTTGAGAGGCGCATGGTGCTTGTTGGTCACGGATAGAACTTCTGGAGGTGCTGGATGTTCCAGGCATTCTGGATGGGGGCCCTGTCCTGTGTCTCCAAGCGCGTGGCGCCAGGCTTGGAGACACGGGCGATCCTGAATGGGCCCTCCCACATAGGCGAGAGCTTGTGAAGCCCCTCCCTAGAGAGCACCCATCTTAGGATGAGGTCATCCACCTCGAGGGTCCTGGAGCGGACGCTACGGCAGTGATACCGGTGCAGCGCCTGTTGGTTCCTCACAACACGGAGCGAGGCTTGGCGGCAGCCCTCCTCCCCAAGCACGAGGTCCATCCCCCACGAGGCATCCTGGCATGCCTCGTCAAATGCCAAGACCCATGGGGAGTGATGTTTGACCTCATGAGGGAGGACTGCCTCAGCCCCGTAGACGAGGAAGAACAGGGTCTCGCCGGTGAGCTTAGTCGCCGTGGTGCGGATGGATCACAACACGGACTGAAGGTCATCGAGCCAACCCCTGCCGCGGGCCTCGAGTTGCTTCTTGAAGCTCCTCGCCTTGAGGCCCCTCAGGACCTCCGCGTTGGCGCGTTCGGCTTGGCCGTTGCTCCGCGGGTGCGCCACCGAAGCGTAGCATATCTGCGTTCCAAGGTTAGCACAATATGTTTTGAAGAGGTTGCTTGTGAACTGAGAGCCATTGTCAGTGATGATACGGTTGGGGACCCCAAAGCGGCTCACGAGGCCCTTGATGAACTTGACGGACAAGCCCACTGGGATGGTGCGCACGGGCTCCACCTCCGCCCACTTGGTGAACTTGCCGATGGCGACGTAGAGGTAGTGGTAGCCCCCGGGCACTCGGGGAAACGGGCCCAGGATATCCAGCCCCCAGACCGCGAATGGCCACAAGAGCGGAATGGTTTGGAGGCCCTGAGCGGGCTGGTGGATCTGCTTGTCATGGAATTGACAGGCCTCATAGGATCTCACCAGCTCAGTGGCATCGTTGAGCGCCGTGGGCCAGTAGAAACCGCTGCGGAACGCCTTGCCCACGAGGGTGCATGACGAAGAGTGGTGCCCACAATCCCCGCCATGGATGTCAGTCAACAGCTCGTATCCTTGCTGCTTGGAGATGCATCGCAGCGAGACGTCATTTGGGCACCTTCGGTAGAGCTCGCCATCCTGCAGGCAGTAAGCAGTGGCCTGATGGGCCAAGCGTTCTGCGTCTTCCTCCTTCTCCGGCAAGGTGCCTTGGAGCAAGTACGCCTTGAACTCCTCGGTCCAGCACCCCTCCTGAGGTTCAAGCGCCAGGAGCAGGCACGCTCCGGAGGTCGGACCGCAGGCTAGAGCACCCGAAGAGGGGCCATGGGCAGTTCCTCTCGGAGCAGCGCCGGGCCCGCAATGGAGGAGGCCGCCGATGGCTTGAAGAGCCGTTCCTCGAAGATGCCAGGCTTCTGGGGCTCATGCCAGGACACTCTCTTGGCTATGTCGTCTGCCTCCTTGTTCGTGCCATGCGGGACATGCTGCACCTCCAAACCCAAGAATCGTTTTTCAATTTTGCGTACCTCTTCCAGGTATGCCTCCATGTGCTCGTCCTTGGGCTTGTACTCCTTGTTGGAGAAGTCGACGAGGAGCTGAGAATCGCCCTTGATGGCGAGACACTTGACCCCTAGGGCCGCCGCAGCCCTGAGGCCGGCGATCAGGCCCTCGTATTCCATGATGTTGTTGGAGACCTTCTCGCCATGCTGGAAGCAGAGCTGCACGGCGTAGTAGAGCTTGTCCTTGGTAGGCAAGATGAGTACGGCTCCAGCCCCGCGCCCTTGCGTGCAAACGTGCCATCGAAGTACACGACCCAGCCATCGGGTGCCTCATCTCCGAGCATGAGGGAGCGGTCTCCATCCACCCCTCGGCCAGGAGCGTCAGTCCATTCCACCACAAAGTCAGCGAGGGCCACGCCCTTGATGACCCTGGTGGTGCTGAACTCGAACTGGAACACCTGCAGCTCTATGTTCCACTCAGCAAGCCTCCCCATGGCATTGGGGCTGCGGAGCACCTTCTCCAGGGGGTACGCGGAGACGACCTTGATGGGATGGCCTTGGAAGTAGTGTCGCAGTTTCCTGGAGGCGATGAGGAGTGCAAGCAGGAGCTTCTGCGGCATGGGGTAGCACGCGCGCGTCACGCAACACCGTGCTGATGAAGTACACGGGGTGCTCGACGAGGGAAGAGGTGTCGATGGCGTCCGGCCCTACCTGAGGTGTGAGGGCCTCAGGAGCCCCACCGTCTGGTGGGGTAGTCGAGGCCTCATGAGCGCCGTCCTGAGGTGGCGATGGCGCGGCTGCAGACGGGGCACTGCACCGTGCACCCGCGCCCACGCGCTCTTCCCGGACCGCCACAAGTGCCGCGCTAGCCTAGTGGGGTGTGGCGGCCAGGTAAAGCACCAGGGGCTCAAGAGGTCGAGGCGCCGCCATCACCGGAGGGCTGGTGAGATACCTCTTGAGGTCTTGAAAGGCCGCCTCAGCCTCCGGAGTCCATTCAAACGGGCCCTTCTTCTTCATCAGCTTGAAAAACGGGAGGGCGCGCTCTCCGAGCTTGGAGATGAAGCGTCCCAACGAAGTCACGCAGCCCGCGAGCTTCTGCATTTCCTTGAGGGTCTACGGCGGGCTCATTCTTTCTATTGCCTTGATCTTCTCTGGGTTAGCCTCGATCCCTCTGTGCAACACCAGGAAACCCAGTAGCTTGCCGGACAGGACGCCGAACACGCACTTCTCTGGATTGAGCCGCAGGTTTACCTTGCGCAGGTTGGTGAATGTTTCCTCCAGATCTTCGACAAGGGTTCTTGCTTCCCGTGACTTGACCACTATGTCGTCGACATACACCTCGGCATTCCTCCCGAGCTGCCTGCCGAGGGCGATGTGCATCAATGGTTGGAAGGTCACGCCGGTGTTGCGCAGCCCGAACGGCATGCAGGTGTAGCAGTACACCCCGCACGGGGAAAGGAAGGCCATTTTCTCGACGTCCTGCACTGCCATCTTGATCTGGTGGTAGCCCGAGAAAGCGTCCAGGAAGCACAGCAAGTCGCACTCGGCGGTGGAGTTAATGATTTGGTCAATGCGCGGAAGAGGGAAAGGGTCCTAAGGGTAAGCTTCATTGAGGCTCGTGAAGTCGACGCACATGCGCTCCTTTCCCCCCTTTTTGGGAACGATGACCGGGTTGGCCAACCAATCCAGGTGCCGTACTACCCGGATGACGCCGGCTTCTTGCAGCTTGTGAACCTCCAGGACGATGAATGATTGCTTCTCCGGGGCTTGCCGCCGCGCCTTTTGCTTTACCGGGCGCGCGCCGGGACACACCATCAAATGGTGCTCAATCACGTCTCGCAGGACGCCAACCAGGTCCGTTGCCTCCCATGCAAATACATCTTTGTTTGCATGGAGGAAACCGACCAGCATCTCTTCTTGGTCCGGGGGGAGGCCGGCGCCGATGGTGAAGGTGGGGCCTGAGCCCTCGTCGTCGACTGGCGCTTGCTTCATCTCGGCCCGGTCCTGAGAGAACAACTGCTTCTTCCTTTCAGGCGCGGCCTCCGGGATCTCCGGAGTGCCCTCCGCTTCTGGCCGCGCGGCCGCCGCGGCCTTGAAAGCGAGCTTGAGGGCCAGGAGTGCATCCTTGGCGTCTCCCACCACAGTAAGGATGCCGCTGCTCCCAGGCATCTTGATGACGTTGTAGCCGGGGTGCGTTGCCGCCATTAACTTGGCCAGGGCTGGATACCCAAGGATGGCATTGTACGGGAGGCCGATGCGGGCGACATTGAAGTTAATAAGCTCGGTGCGGTAGTTGTAGCGCGTGCCGAAGGTGACGGGGAGGTGGATCTGTCCCAGGGGAACGATGGAGCCTTCGAGCACCCCTGAGAAGGGTCTGGTGGGGGCGGGCCGGTCGTAAGGCACCTGGAGCAGGTTGAAGGCTTCCACGGAGAGGACGTTGAAGCCCGCGCTACCGTCGATGAGGGTTCTGGTGACCACGACACTGCTGATGGTGGGCGTGCACAGCAAGGAGAGCATGTCGGCGCCGACCGTTGTCTTGGGGTGATCCCTGGAGTCGAATGTGATGTCGGTCTCAGGCGCCGCCCAGCCGGAAGGAGCGCCCGGCCGTGGCTGGGTGGCCCCCAACTGTCGGAAGAGCTGCTTGATGTAGCGGCTTGAGGCCGGCGCCTGCGACCCACCGAGAATGGCCGCAACGGCGTGGGGCGCCGGTGCCGCGAAGCGCGCAATGAACTAATTGCGCAGCTCCTCCCAGGAGGCCACCGAAGACTCCAGTAGGCTAAGGATCCAGGAGTGCGGCACGCCCATGAGAGCCACGGGGAGCCAGTTTGCCATGGCCTTGTCGCCATTCGCCGCCTCGATGCTCAGCTCGTAGAGGCGAAGGAACTCCACGGGGTTCCCCGTGCCGTCGTACCGCGGAGGCAGCACCGGCCTGAACTTTGGCGGCCACCGTGCCTGCCGCAGGGCGGGGGAAAAGGCCCGGTGGCCCACGACATCTCCGAGTGCGCTCGGCGGGTGGGGCGACGCCTGCCATGGGAACCACACAGCGCGGGCGGAGCGCAGCCGATGGAGAAGCAGAGCTTTGACATGCCCCTACCTGGCGCGCCAAATGTCGGATTCAGGGCTCCGCAGACCCAAGAAGGTTCGAACTCTGGGGCGTGTGCGAAGAACTCAACCTCTCAAGCCTGCCAACTCATCGCCCTACGGCCTAGCTCAAGGAACAAGGAAGAAGATGAACATGGCAGTTTACCCAGGTTCGGGCCACCTTGCGGTGTAATACCCTACTCCTGCTTTGTGGTGGATTAGCCTCACGAGGGGCTGAGGATGAACAAGTACAGAGGATGAACAACCTCATGAGGGCTCGGGGGTGAGAATGAGTCGACCACTTCTACGGTGGTGGCTAAGCTATATTTATAGTGGCCTTGGTCCTCTTCCATCGAAACTTAGCCAGGAAGGGATCCCACAATGGCCAATTTGAAAGGGGATAAGTGGTACATCTTATCCTGACGAAAGGTGGTCTTCGCCTACAAAGCTTCTGGCGTGACACTGCGGTGGGCTCGGTGATGACATCCGTCCTGCCGTCCTGGTGGTCTTGGTCTCGTTGCACAAGAATGGAAACCTTTGCCTGAGTCCTCGAGAACCCACGCCTGCACTTGTCTCCTTAGCATAAAAGAGGAAACTGTCTTCTCTGCGCTCGCTAGCGCCCGCCTAGCCTTGGTCGTCATGGCTTGCGTCACCGCAACCTCATGAGGTTTGGGCACCTGCATAGGAATCTCCGCTCCCAGGAGGCAGCCTGGGGAGGCCGCTCCCTCGGGAGGTCTTGGCGTCGTCTGCCTCGCGAGGCTTGGCCCCTCGCGAGGGTCTTGTCTTGGTAGTCTTGTAGATGGGCCGTACCAGGCCATCGATGAAGCCACGCCATGGGCCACAGGAAGGCAAGTCTGGGCACCCTGGTTCCCAGTACGCCGATAGTTTGGGCGGCTAAAGCAAGAATATTCAAGATTGAAGAAGCACTACAACCGTTGGATGGACATCCAAGGGCCACTGCTGCTAGAATCGTGTGTTGACTATAAGTTGACAAAGCCTTCCGTACGCGTCAACTTAGTAGGCCCACAAGTGAGCATCACATCTGTGGCATAGAACATATAGCCCATTGGCGATTTGTAATAATGTAAAGCCCATTTTTGAATTCTAATGGAATTTACTACAACCCATTTATAGTTTGTTTAAATTACAGCCCATTCTAGCCAGGACAATGATTAATAATTTATCCAACCACTCAAAACAGAATTCAACAAAAAATCCCACATTTTGATGGGATCCGAAATATTTTTATCCCGAAGTTTCGAGTCAGATTAAATATAATTTCAAAATAAATTTGTATTAGGTAAAAATCCAACGAAATATTGCAAGCGCATCAAGAAATGAAATTAAAATTTTCAAAATCCAGAAATAATATTTTTGAAACTAATTACCTGTTTGGTGCATTTTTCTATATTTACAGCCCAGTTTTTATAATTACATCCCATTTATTATTTCTTAAAGCCCATTTTCTTGTTAGGCCTAATGCATCCCTCCTAGGAAAGATTTGCTGCCCAGTGGGTCGGAGAATAAGAAGTTGACCTGGGTTGGGTATTCTGGAAAAAAATATAGTTGGGCTAGCCATTTTCACCTTAAAAAATTAATATCTGGGCTGGATATTTGGTAGACATAAAATAATAGCCTGGGCTAGATGGGCCACATCCCGCCCAGTTGATACCCTACTCCTCTGAACAACAACAAAAACATCGCTGAAGAAAAACTCTGCTCACACCTCAAAAACACAAATACTGCTCGAGCTGTTGGGTCCCAGCTGTCGGCCGCTCCTTGTGCAATCCTCTCGTTTATTAACTATATAGGTTAACAATGGTGTGGGACTGTGATGTCAGGAAACCAAGAGGAAGCAAAAAAATTTGTAGTTGTATATAATAAGGAGGCACTTGCGTATGTGCGGCTATGGCCCTGGTGGGTCCCCACTGTCATCCTCTCCAAGTAAAGTCATCTCCTGATTCCTCATGTTCCTTGACCATGTTGACAACGCGAGATGGTGGCACCACGGCGAGCGCAACAACTCGAAGGACGACGGAGAGGGCCTCGCGGGCCCTACGAATGGTCTGATACAACGCCCGCTGGTCATTCAGGAAGCCAGGATCATCAGACCCCTATGAGCACCTTCGAGAGACTGAGCCGGCATGAAACGGTAAGGCCGCGCTTGGGAGCTCTGGATTGTTTCACACCTGTACTAAGGATACAAGTGTAATTTACTCGACACCCGAAACAACGCGTAAAATACAGGCGTAATGAAACCGACGATCCGAGGTCTGTAACGAAAACCGGCGAGTTACGCGTGTAATTTGAGAAACCAGTGTATATTTTACCAGTCGAAAACGACCAACCAAGCGCTTCGCCCAAGACCATCTGCTTTTATTTACAAGCGTCAGTTTTACAAGCGGTTTTGGTTGGAAAATGACGATCCAATCACGGCCTAAGATGATGAGTTGGTCTGAAGATCATATGGTTTCACCTCTAACCTACCTGAGTTGTCGTATAGGCTATGAATGAAACATAACACGATGAACTTCTTAAGCACAGAAACAACAGAAGAGGATGATCTTCTTAACATGCAAATCACTGGCATTAGATCAACATGCAAAACAATATGAAGCATTATTCTCAGGAGGCATGGTGAACAGCTCGTGATGCCGCATGCCACAGCATTCCAAGCTCAACTTTGCAATCAAACTCACAAGTCCTGGCATTTCATAGACAACATTCAGAACAAGCTCTTAAAATACCTTACATAAGTCAACATTCATGACTATGCATCTCATCAGAGTAAATATTTACTTCTGAACTGAACACATGAATAGGAAAAAATGATCGACGCTGCTCACAGCAAAGGGTGTCCCATTCCAAAATATCAAATGCATGTCTTCTCGCTAACATCAGTGAGCAAAATTTGACAAGGTTTTCCAATTCCAAAACATTAAACGAATGTCTTCTTGCTAACATCAATGATTAAACTTTGACAAGCTTTTCCCATTCAAAATATGCAATGCCTATGATTGTGGAACGGGTAGGGTTTGTCATCAGTTTGCACATTGAACTGGCATATGGAGCCGGATTAACCAGCGTATCTTTTTGTGCAATTCCACTGAAATCAAACAATGTCTTCCATAGCACGGTGGATAACGTATTTATATGTTGCAAGGCCTTGAAGACGTTGGCAGCTCCATTTAAGTAGATAGTCCGGTGGCTCAAGGTGACGACGAATGATTAGAGAACCATTCGATGTATTGTGCATGATGAAGTATTATGGAGGACACGAACCATCTGAACATTTTGTGCAGTTCCACTGAAATCAAGCTGAGCAGCCCTGTCTGCATAAATACAGAAAAGTGTGATGAATATAATAGTGGTACTAGTTGATTAAACATATGCTCACAACTATAATCATATTCATTATCTTAACAGGAAAAGATAGCAATACAATAGCTTCAATTAAACATTTATTCAAAATAATACAACAATATAATTAGCACAACATAACAAAGCACGATCATGTGGATGAAGGCCGATACTGACCTCATTTGTTACAGCTGCGTCGGCCACTGACTTGGTCATACTTATCCTTGTGGAGTGAATTTTGCACCCCACGTGCTGTTGAGTTGAGTTTTCCTTGGTCTGCAGACTAGTCATGTCACCAGTGTCTACTAATACTCTAAAGCTTCTCGATCATTCCTTCTGTAATGTAGCGCAAATAGTGACTGCTTCTTTCTGCAAAGTGGAAAGACCAACTGGGCCCAATAATGCAACAGTTTTCCTTAAACACATTGGCTCCTTTTGTGCAACTAAAATCAAAGTCAAAATAGAACCGAGCAGAAGTTTTGACATCCCTGTATGCACAAATAGGTATAAAGGAAACAATTACTGAGAAATAACGGTTGATGACTTATACTCCCAGAAGAAAAAACATCTACCTTATCTTAATGGGAAACAAAGCAGGACAGTAGCAATTCTCAAACAGTGTGATTCATTCATAGTAACTGAGACATTATCTTAACAATACCTTGCTTCAACACGTATAAAGAACGACAAAGCAGAAAAGTACCTTTGCTAAAATAGTGCAACTGATTCATATTAACAGAGACATTTCCTTAACAATACTTTGGTTAAACATGCAGAAAGAACTACAAAGCAGGATCATACCATTAAACACTGTAACTGTTATATAATAACAGAGACATTATCTCAACAATACATTTCTTAAACAGGTACTTCCGCCGATCCCTAACAGAAATGGTACTCCCGCTGATCCCTAACAATTATTGCAGTTTTGAACTAAGATTAAGTAGTTAATTCTAAGAGTGGCATTGCTTAATTTTACCAGTGACATTAGATTAACAAAAAGCATAAACAGTTCCAGGGGAGAGTGGGCGCAACAGCACCATGTGCTTCCATCTACTAATAAAGGGGGTGATGCAGAGTTTGTTGTAGCAAAGCAACAAGCATCATGTCTAGGTTGGTCCCATTTTTGTTCACTTAATGGGAAAAGACAACAATACAATAGCTTCAATTAAACATTTATTTAAAACAGTACCACTACAAGTAGCACATCATCTCAAAGCACACAGCACAATCATGTTGATGAAGGCCGGTACTGACCTTTCATGAGGCAGACAAGATCAAATATGAATCTGCCAACACGAATAGGAAATCTAATCTCATTTTGTGTAGTTCAACTAAATCAAGCAAAGTTACCGGTGTGACATTTAAGTTGAAATGCACAAAACACTCTTAAAACAAAAGTGTTTTCCGTAGTGAAGCAAATGGTCGCAATAGCAACGAGTTGAATAGATATCCCTGTTTTCAGAGGTAAAAAAAGAAACAATTACTGGCCGATAAAGGAGGATGAATCATATGGCCACAAAAAGAAGCATCTACCTTATCTTGATGGAAAACAAAGTAGGACAGTAGCATTTCTAGAACGGTTGCATTGATTCATATTAACAGAGACATTCATTAAAAATGTAATTTACTTTTAATAGTGGCATTGCTTCAATTTTCCAGTGGCATTCTTAGATTAACAACAGCAAAATAGTTGTATGGGACATGGGACATGCCAGCACCATGTGCGTCCACACGTATAAATGGGTGATGCAGAGTATGTTGCCAAGCAGCATATCTGTGTTGGTCCCATATTTGTTCTCTTTGAACCTTTTTCCTATGTGAGGGCAGCAAATCTAGTCCTGCACAAACTACCCGACCCCCCAGTTTCTTTCCTTTTTCAACAAAGAGATCGGTTCCTTACAGATGTGTGTACTGGGTTACCCCCTTTTTGCCTTTTTGACCAACAGAGCGGCTGGATAGCCAATCTATACTACTTTCCCTCCCTCCTTTCCTCATTGAACCACGTCCTAGATTCATGCTCCACCCCACCCCCTTTCTTTCCTCTTTGAACCAAGACCTAGATTCGACTACAGAATCGAAAAATATCTGCATGCAGCTAGAGCAATGATGGTTTCAAAGAAAGTTATACCTTAGGGTCGTCGGGATGTGGTTAGGTGTACGGCGGGAGGCCGGATCTGCCCACACTATGTACGTCAGCAAGGAAGAAGGGGTCGGAGGCCCTCCCGCACAGGCGCTGGGTGAAAGAGAACAGCGCAGCCGACAGTGGATTGCCTCCTTGGCCGAAGGCAACAGAGTGAACGCTCCACCTCCTCCCCTTCCCGGTGCGACGGGATCCGGATGACTCCTTCACCAGCTGTGAGGGGGGGGGGGGAGAGGCCAACGCAGTATTGTTTAGATTTGATGAAGAGGGTGAGAGATTGTGAATAGAGCAAACCCTAGCAAAGGAACGATGAGCCTCCAGCGTGTATATATATATGTAGTGCAGCGAGAGTGTGAAGAGTGCAAACCCTAGCGAACAAGCGCTGAGGCTCCAGCTTATATAGTAGTAGAGTGGTTTCTTTTTCTGTCAAAAATCGTTTTAAATTGTGTACAAAACGAATCTCTTTATTTAACGTGCCAGTGAAGAAAACCACGATCAACTAATGATCCATGCGTCCTGGTCGCACTTCCTGTCATTCACATGAGGTACACTACCCTCCGTTAAGTGAACAACCACACACGTGCCAAATTATCGGAAAGGTGTGAGAGTGTGTACAAATAAAGAAATTTAATTTCAATTATTTTGTATGTACAGTTTGCCCTCTCTCAATAATTACGGTTTGTTGTGTTTGGCCTAAACTTGGTCAAACTTTGCAAAGTTTGACTTCAGTCAAATCTAATATGCAGAGTACATAAAAATGTAGGGGTACTACCTCCATCCGGGTTTTTAGTCCACACCATATTGTTAATCAAAGTCTGACCACATATTTAGTTAAAAGTTGGACAAATAAAATTACAGGGTAGCTGAAGACAAAGTTGTGCGAAGCCTTAGAAATCAATACAAAACTTTTGCTCTTAGTACCAACGTCGATGCTTCTTCGAGGAAACATTTGGTTCATATCCAATTGTGTGATAAAATTGCACCAACGCAAACGACTGCTCCAAGATGAACTGATGAAGGATATCGTCTTTTTGGTAATAAGCACTGATGGAAGACACCCCATTCTTCATTGAACATCGATCAGCTTCACCTGCCGATGCAACCATGAGATGCAACCATGAGCATCGATAGGTCATCGTGGTGATGCATCGTCGATTTTGGCATCAAATTTGGGTCAGGCACCAATGAAGTTTGATAATCCTCACCGTGGTTTGTTTCTTCTCAGTAATCAAGCTCGAGAAAGGAAGAACCACTTGGCAGAGGATAGTGAGGCTGAGCAACAGTGGCCATTCAATTTTGTGCAGTTCCACTAAAATTGAGGAAGACATGCCCGAGTAAGGAGATACACATCCCTGTTTGCAAAAATAGTATAAAAAATGATATTTAAGTAGTGTCATTAGTACTTTGTTTTAGCAGTGGAACAAGATTAACAACGACATCTTAATTGTCAATAAAAACTAATGAAACGTACACCAAAAAATAGAAGCATCATGATTATCTTGATGGGAACTAAAGCAGGATACCAAAAAAAACTAAAGCAGGACAGAAGCATTTATCGATGCCTCTACATGGGCATTGCTTCATTTTACAGTGATTGTTTTAGATTAGAAGTAGCAATAGGAGCATATGGACAATGACCGCACAACCACCATGTACTTTTTGTCGGAAAAAAACATGTATACCTCCACCGATGCATAAATGATAAACCAGGACAACTTTTGGAGTGGCCTTTCCTCTATATAGGAAAAAATAGGTGATGTTGGACCAGCCGACGAACCCTAGCTACTGTACATGGGGAGCTGGGAAGTAGTAGTGGTATAGAAGAAAACCCGCATGCAGAGTACAATGAAGCATGAAATCCAAAAGAAGTTATATCTCAGGTGGGCGAGATGTGGCTTAGGCGGGCGGGCGGGATCTGCCCACACGACAGCGGCGAACAAGGGCACGGAGGACCTCCGCGCCGGTGCCGGCTCCGATAGGACGGTGCGCATCGGCTTCCTCCATTGCTGACGGCGACAACATCAACGCTGGACCTCATCACCTCCCGCGGCGGACGGGATCCGGCCGGATATGTGATCAGCGGTGAGGAGAAAGATAGAGTGGACACTGTCATCGTGTTTGGATATGGAGAGGGTGAGAGAGCGAGACGTGAGAAACCCTATCAAACAAGAGGCTATATATACAATGGAGTAAAAAAATCTCTTCATGGTAGTGGTTTTAAATAGAATACGCGTGTTCCCGAAAAAAGAAACGAAAACTGGCTGACGGATCTTTTTTTAACGTACCAAGAAAGAAAACTCGATCAATAACATGCCCCCACTTCCAGGTCGCAGTTTGTATCCCTGACGTGTGGTCCCCGACCCTCCATTATTATGGGAACAAATTAAAGGGTCAAATTATTACGTACGTAAGCTACCTCTTCGTGTAAAAATGCGCTCCATCATGTACTCGCGGGTATGTCGGAGGCAGAGTGAGTGCGTGTACATTTCTTCTTGTACGTAGTACTCCATTTATCTCACTTCATATTGTTTCCCACTCCTATGATATTCCTATCCTAGGAACAAAATGAGGCTGTACTAAGTTTGTGTGTGTAGGGAGAACGAGATATCGATGATGTGTACGAGTAGTCGGAGAGTCGTCACTATGTGTGTGTGCGTGCACACACACATAGACATGCATATCCGTGTGTTTACGTAAAATTCTTAGTTTCATCTCCATCTCCAATCATATTTGTCCAACTGGCACATTATTTACGTTATTAATTACGGAGCAATATTTACGTGCGTCCAGCATCTCTCATTTGCGGGCGTCCGGACAGCTGCCACGCCAGCTCCTGACCGCCCTGGCCAACCCAAACCCTCTTCATCACCCGCGCGCGCTTCCCGGCCGAAACGGTCAGTGCCGCATTCATGCCCGGCCAGAGCAGACGCGACCTCTCACTGGCGCCGGCATTGAAGCGGCGCGCTGACCGAGAGAGCGCCGCCCACGCCGCTTCCCGGTGCACGCGACTGCTCCGCGTTCAAACGTCACCACGGCCAGCCGCAACATGCTTGTAAAAAACTTCTTGGGAGTTCATGCTACAGCTAGCTGTCCTCCCCCTCCTCGTCTATCTCTTCCAGTAGTGCTAGTACTCCATGGCGCGATCCATCGACAAGCAGGCGGGGAAGTTTGCGTATGCTCGGTTTGCGGTGAGTGGCATGCCGAGCCACCGTGTGGGGTGGAGGAGGGTGAGATACGAATGCGACAGACATGATTTAAACGTTGGTTTTGCTCGATGGCGCGATCCAACGAGACGAAACATTCGTTTCCAAAAGAATATTGTACTGTACTGCATGAGGGAGAAGCGGATTCAACGAAGAGTGATGGTTTGCTTCTTCCGTCCAACTAACTACCGGGTCTATGTGATTTGATGGCTCATTGGTCATTACTACTGCAGTGGTAGAGCATCGTAGAGCGTTTGCACTCTTATTTATTTATTTATTTATTTATTTATTTATTTATTTATTCGGTGATAAAACTAACTTTCTCCACTCTTACACCGGAGGAGTACGAAACACAGCAACCCAGTGACTACATGGCCCACCTCCCACTATCACCATATTCCTTGCACAGCCCGCATGCCAAGAAAAAATTACTACTATACACCAAAGTGTATAGACTATTTTGCCCCCGGATTTGCTTTTGAGGAAATGCTGGGTAGTTACGCGCATGCAAAGTACAGAATTCTCGGGAACAATTACTCCTCTCTCCATCTCTCTGGATGCAGGCTCACTAGATATATCTGCATGCTGCTCTCTCTCCGGTTTTGCATGCATGCGACGTGACTCTACTCTCTCTCCCTCTCTCTCTCTCTCTCTCTCTCTCTGTGTGTGTGTGTGTGCAAGCATGCCTTAAGCATGGTTAATAATATAGCCAGTTGATGGCTAACATGTTGCCATGTCATCTATAGCCAATGTAATAGTCAACATGTATAGTAATGGGCTACCAGAAAGTACTACTCCCTCCATTCCCTTATAAAAGAAAGTACTATTGCCTCGATTACTATTAGTGGACTTGTATAGATGCAAAATGTATTTTTCGTAGTGGCCAATGTAATTGTCAACATGTATAGTAATGGGCTACAAGAAAGTACTACTACTACATTTTACCACATGACCCACCCTACACTCTCACATACTACCTCCGTCCTGGTTTATTAGTCCCCTATGTATAATTTATGCATGATACTAGTATATGAAACTTCCCACCATGAGTAGCCTTATACACATACAAAAAAGGACCGGAGGGAGTATGAAGCTTTCAGATTTTGTTTCATGTATGTATCCTGACTACAAGGTTGCCCCGTTACAACATTCCATCAGATACAAAGGAAAACTAACACGCATGCTGATGCATCTCAATGATTCACAGATCATAGCCAATATTTACTTCACAACTAAAGAAAAAAAGTTGTGAGAGTGTGTATCAAAAAAACTACTCCTAGGGTCACCATGCCTTAAACCCTAAACCCTAAACAGGATTTAATCTCCTGGCTAGGTAGAACCTGTCGAAGGAAAGAAACCTGGCACCCTCGGATCATACGATGCTTTTGTGCAGTTCCACTAAAATCGAGCTGAGCATCCCTATTGGCAAAGATATTGAAGAAGTGTGATTAGAATAATAGTAGTGGCAGTAGAAGCCGGTGGAAGTAGAGAAAGATCCACATGGAGATTGAGGGAGTCTAGGATTAAGGGGTCCTCGAGCGTCCAGGCTACGTAATGTGGGCCGGACTGATGGGCCATGAAGATACAAGACAGAAGACTCTCTCCCGTGTCCGGATGGGACTCTCCTTGGCATGGACGACAAGCTTGGCGTTCGGATATGAAGATTCCTTTCTCTGTAACCGACTTTGTACAACCCTAGCCCCCTCCGGTGTCTATATAAACCGGAGGGTTTAGTCCGTAGAAGCAATCATAATCAGACATGCTAGACTTCTAGGGTTTTAGCCATTACGATCTCGTGGTAGATCAACTCTTGTAATACTCATATTCATCAAGATCAATCAAGCAGGACGTAGGGTATTACCTCCATAGAGAGGGCCCGAACCTGGGTAAAACATCGTGTCCCCCGTCTCCTGTTACCATCGACCTTAGACGCACAGTTCGGGACCCCCTACCCGAGATCCGCCGGTTTTTACACCGACATTGGTGCTTTCATTGAGAGTTCCGCTGTGTCGTCGCTAGAAGACTCGATGGCTCCATCAATCATCCACAACGATGCTGCCTTGAGGGAGGTCTTTCTCCCCGGCCAGATCTTCGTATTCGGCGGCTTCATACTGCGGGCCAACTCGCTTGGCCATCTAGAGCAGATCGACAGCTACGCCCCTGGCCATCAGGTCAGGTTTGGAAGCTTGAACTACGTTGCTGATATCCGCGGAGACTTGATCTTCGACGGATTCGAGCCCATGGCAGCCACTCCCTGCCACCGCGATGAACATGACCTAAATCTGTCATCAGACCATACCCGGGAGATAGCGCCTATAACTGCTCTGGCCCTAGATCCGGAGCAGATCGCGCCACCCGAGGACGGGAAGCTCAACCCCGCCACTGAAGCCAATGACTCAGCGGTGTTGGAGCCGCACACAGACCCAACTTTGAATGGGATCTGTGTCACCAGAACCTCGGATTCGTCTCCGGCCACAGGTTCCGAACCGCGTGCGTCCGCGCCCATCGAGCTCGATCGGGCGCCGACCATCGAGTTCAGCTCCGCGGACATCTTCCGGCACTCACCTTTGGGTGATGTGCTAAACTCATTAAAAACCCTCTCCTTAGCGGAGGACTCACAGCCGAATTATATCTGGTTTGAACTGGAGGCTGATGACGGAGAATTTCGCTTCCCACCAACCGCCCACTTCATTACCACTGTCGAAGACTTAACCGACATGCTCGATTACGACTCCGAAGACATCGACGGTATGGACGACGATGCCGGAGAGGAGCAGGCCCAAAACCCGCCGTTTACTGGGTGCTGGACAGCCATCTCCTCGTATGACGTGTACATGGTGGATACTCCCAAAGAGAATAACGGCGATAACAAGAAAGATCCAGTCGAGGATAAACCTCCTGAGACACAGCCAAAGTGCCGATGTCAGCGGCACCGCTCTAAATCACGTCGTGGAAAAAACAGCAATACCGGCACGAGAGAAAACAATACTCCGGACGATGCCGAAGACAAAGAAGATCCCATCGAGCCGACTTTCGAACAGGACGATAGGGAAGATGGGCAAGTCAGCCCTGACAAACAGGCCATAAACGAAGACTCGGAGGACAGCAACTATCTTCCACTCTCCGAAGATGAGGTGAGCCTCGGCGACGAAGACTTTATCATGCCTGAGGAACCCGTCGAGCAGGAGCGCTTCAAGCGCCGGCTAATAGCCACTTCGAGGAGCCTGAAAAAGAAACAGCAGCAGCTTCAAGCTGATCAAGATCTACTCAACGACAGATGGACTGATGTCCTGGCAGCCGAGGAATATGGACTCGAGCGCCCCATTAAAAGTTACCCGAAGCGTAAAGTGCTACCCCAATTCGACGATGAGGCACTTGAGCCCAGGCCATCAACACGTAATGCGGCTGACGGACCACCACGTGGCTGAGACAAAGCGGCAACCCAAGCCGAACACCTGCCCATACTACCTCGTCGTAAAGGCAAAGACACTACAGCTCAGGAATACACATATGACCTGCGGCAAGACCTGGAGAACAGGGCAGGTTAGTCCAGATCGATCTACGGATCGCGGGGGCATGCCCTGGCGCTCGACGACGGCTATCAAGCCAGACGTAACGAGCATAACCACGTCCGGGCCGAAAACCGCAGACGGACTACATCCACACTACGTCGCGACTTGGCCCAATATAGAGGCGCCGCACATCCCCTTTGCTTCACTGATGAAGTAATGGAACACGAATTCCCGGAAGGGTTTAAACCCATGAATATCGAATCATATGATGGAACAACAGATCCCGCAGTATGGATTGAAGATTTCCTTCTCCATATCCACATGGCCCGCGGTGATGACATCCACGCCATCAAATACCTCCCACTAAAATTAAAGGGACCAGCGCGGCACTGGCTGAACAGCCTCCCAGAGAACTCCATTGGCAGCTGGGAAGACTTGGAAGACGCTTTCCATGATAAATTTCAAGGTACATATGTCCGGCCTCCGGATGCCGATGACCTAACTCACATCATCCAGCAGCCCGGGGAGTCAGCCAGAAAGCTCTGGACTAGGTTCCTAATTAAAAAGAACCAAATTGTTGATTGTCCGGATGCCGAAGCCCTCGCGGCCTTTAAACATAGCGTTCGAGACGAATGGCTTGCCCGCCACCTCGTTCAAGAAAAACCAAATCCATGGCAGCCCTTACCGCTCTGATGACCCGCTTCTGCGTGGGAGAGGATAGCTGGCTCGCTCGTAGAAGCAACAACACCAGTGATCCGGGCACTTCCGAAGTTCGAGACGACAATGGCAAGCCACGACGCAATAAACACAAGCGTCGAAATAATAATGAAGGAACGCAAGACACGGCGGTAAACGCCGAATTCAGCGGCTCCAAAACTGGTCAACGGAAAAAGCCATTCAAGGCAAACAGAGATGGACCATCCAATTTAGACAAGATACTGGATCGGCCCTGCCAGATTCATGGCACCCCCGATAAACCAGCCAATCACACCAACAGAAGCTGTTGGGTCTTCAAACAAGCCGGCAAGCTTAAAGCCGAACACAAGGGGAAGGGGCCGCCCAGTGACAGCGATGACGAAGAGACTCGCCAACCGAACACCGGGGTTCAGAAGCAATTTCCCCCCGAAGTAAAAATAGTCAACATGGTATACGTGACACACAGAGGAGCGCAAGCGCGCACTACAGGACGCCAATGCCATAGAGCGAGGCACCCCAAAATTAAGCCAATGGGCAGCCTGCCCGATCACTTTTGATCGCAAGGACCACCCAGCCAGTATCCGTCACGAAAGTTCGGCAGCTCTGATCCTCGATCCAATTATCGATGGGTTCCATCTCACGAAAGTCCTTATGGACAGTGGCAGTAGTCTTAATCTACTCTACCAAGACACTATCCGCAAAATGGGCATTAATCCTTCACGAATCAAGCCCACCACAGCTACCTTCAAGGGAGCAGTGTCCAGCGTAGAAGCTCGCTGCACGGGCTCATTTACATTGCAAGTCGTTTTCGGCTCGCCGAACAACTTCAGAAGCGAAGGCTTGACCTTTGATATTGTACCGTTCCGCAGCAGCTACCACACACTACTCGGGCGTGCCGCTTTTACTCGTTTTAATGCGGTCCAACATTACGCCTATTTCAATCTTAAGATGCCCAGTCGACGCGGCGTCATCACGATAAACAGAAATACGGAATGCTCCCTCCATACAGAGGAGCGTACTATGGCTGCTGCAGCCGAAGTACAAAGCGGCCTTATCAAGCCGCGTATCTCATCGGCCGTCAAGCCGCCAGTCTCTACTAAACAGGACCAATCAATCTCAGAGCTGGATTAGCAGTTCGTCCTCCGTCGTCCGCCCCATATAGCCGCGAGGTTTACACCGCGCATGCATAATTATGCACTTAAAATACCATGGTCATCGGCGGAGGCACAGTACGGACAGGCCTACAATGCGGTCCGCACCCTCATAGTCTTTTTTACTTTTTCTAACTATTTTTTATCCTTTACGACAGGTGATTCCAAGCCTGGTCATCTTACGGACTCTTTCGAAAGTTTGGCTTCGTATAAATAACCAACGGCTATTCCTACTAAGGAGTCCTTTCACCGAGGCAAGGCAGCGCAGACGTGCGACAGGAGGTCCTAATGATTTTTGTAAGACCGCACTCTTTATTTTAAACCTGTAAAGTGCCTTTTTCCTCAGCTCTAGCCCCCGGCATGTTAAATAGCCCGGGTAGGGGCGTTATAATCTGTAGAATTGCGTTTGACGTGTCAATCAGATTCCAGTGAACATAACCCGTATTCAGTATTCGCTTTTTCTACGTACTGAATTTTGCTTCTTCGGTTGTTTCACGAACGCACCTCGGCACAAATTGCCAGGGGCTCGATACGGCAACACATGAGTTGCCGACAAGTCCGAACAGCTTTTCCGCACACTTCGGCGTCATGAGTTTGGCCTTATATGCATCAGCTCCGAATCATGTCTTTGGTCAATAGTTGGGTTGCCCGGCTCCTGTGCTTGCTACCTTACGTTCCGCTATATCGGCTAGGGTAGTAAAGGGAGAACTACTGCGATTGTGTCCTGGTTTATCCGGATGAGCACCTCAGTAGAGAAAGCCGAAAACTGACTGTCATGATGCGGCGAGAGCTGGTCAACCACTCGATGACTCATCAGAATCCTTCGCGATTCTTTCCGTATTACACGAAGGACCATTTTTCTGGTCACCTATGTAACGCACCGTATTCGGGTAAACGCGTACATACGAGGGGCTATATCGTAGACCCACCGTCAAACTCCTATGGCTAAGTGAAAGTGTTAAAGCCCTATAGTCCGATTGCCTAGTTCACCGCATTGACACCTCCTTCATGGACCAAGACGTTGGGTCAAGAGTGATCAATTGCTTTTCCGAACACCCCCGTATTATATGCGAGGGGGCTGAAGCCGACGACTGGCAAACTTTCAGATTACACGAAGGACGGCCGCACAGGAGGAACCAAAACTTTCAGGCAAAAGTATAAAAATATGGCCTTAATATATCATAATATTGTTTTTACAAAGTTGGTATATTCACTCGAACATCATATTTTTCGAGCACTGACCTTCTATCAAGCGGGCACCCTCTAGGACATCCTCAAAATAATGCTTTGGCGTGTGATCGTCCTGGCCCTCGGGTGGACTCTTCGCTGCAATATCGATTGCCTTCATCTTCGCCCAGTACGTCTTGACGCGGGCAAAGGCCATCTGTGCACCCTCAATGCACGTTGACCGCTTAACAGCGTCGATACGCGGCACCGCATCAACAAGTCGCTGTACCAAACCGAAATAACTCTTCGGAATTGGCTCAGTCGGCCACACCCGGACCACGACGTCCTTCATGGCAGATCCGGATATCTTGTGGAGCTCGGCCCACTGGGCCATCTGTTCGTTCAGCAACAGCGGACGCTTCGGCATGCTGAATTGCGACCAGAAAAGCTTCTCCGTTGCACGTCCTTCTTGCGCTTGGAAAAACTGCGCCCCATCGGAGACACTCTTCGGCAAGTCCAAGAATGCGTCTGGAGAACTCCACATTTGATTAAGGGGGGCATACTTCGGATCGCCGAATTTAGTCTGTAATAAGAAAGGCTTACCGGCCGCTATCTCCCCAGCTTGCCGGATCTCTTCCCAAGCCTCTCTAGACTTGGACCGTGCTTCTCTCGCCTCTTGTAAGGCCTTGCCGAGTTCGACCGTTCTGGCTTTGTTATCCTTCTCGAGGAATTCGCATCAAACATTGGCATCCTTTAGCTCGTGCGTCATGGTAGATATTCTCTCCTCGCACTGGCGCCGAGCAGCCTGTACGGCCTTTAACTCAGCAGCTGCCTTCTTGGCAGCCGCCTCACTCATCCTGGCTTGCTCCTTGGCCCGGGCAAGCTCAGCCCGTAGGGCCTCAACTGCGGCAGCATTATCTGTAGTTATGCATATCTCAGTATACAATTTTCAGCGTCATGCTCATATTATCATACTTACATATACTGACTGCCCCAAAAACATACCTTGCGCCTCGTCGAGCCGCCTGTTAATAAGTGTGAGGTCGTCATCCGCCACATCAAGTTTTTGTTTCAGCCTTGCAACCTCTGTAGCTTGGGCAGTCGTCTTGGATGAAACAGCCTGTGTTCCAATCCATCAGATTATTTCCTGGGAATATCTTTTTTGATCCTCTGATCGCCTCCCTTTGGACGCCAACCAGAGTCTCAGGGGCTACTATCTATACAAAGGTGCATTTTGCACGTAGAAGTGCAATTAAAGATATTACATTGCATACCTCGAAACCTCTTAGCAGGCTCATGAAGGATTCATTCAATCCACTTTTTGCGGACAGAATCCTCTCAACTACTGTACCCATTAAGGTACGATGTTCCTCTGAAACGGACGCATGTTGCAGCATGCCCGTCATTGTATCCGGCGCCCCCGGATCCCTCGGAGCGGCCGCGGGTGTACGGACTCCCTTCGAAAGAATATGTTTACCCGGCTCTAGAGTCGTCCCCTGCTGTAAACCAGATAGTCCGGGCCCTTTATTATTGGTCCCCATAGAGTCTGCGTGCCCCGGACTCTGGACAGCCGAAGTATCACCTTCGGGCGTAGTTTTCATTATCCCTCGCACCGCTTGTTGTTCGGAAGAGATCCTCCGGGACGACACCTCGGAGTCGTCTGCCCTGTCGGGCGAGAAGGTCTGTGGAGGCGTCTCGCTTTCCATCATCTCCGAAAGAAGATCCCCCGAGGAGGAAAACTGTGGAGGAACACTGCGTGCCGGACTGCAAACATATATTTTAAATGTTACCCTGGTAATCGAAAAGTAATGGGATATGTCTCGGACGCCCCTGTTCGGGCTAAAGGCTTGTTCTTACGGAGTAACTGCGCGACAACGTCGTCTTCTGAACCCGAACCACCTGACAGGGACATCTTCCCTCGCTTAGGAGCCGTTGCTTCCAAATCTTCGGAGGCAGCCATCTTCTTCCCATCGGGAGAAGGGATGTTAGTTTCTCCTTCTCTTTTGTCTTCGGACGAGGGAGTTCCAATCTCCCCGGACATAGTGTCTGGTGTACCTTTAGAATAGAGGCCATCTTTGGCCTTCTTGCTCTCCTCTTTGTCCCCCTTCGCCGACACTTGGTATGGCGCCGGAGCCAGCATCCTTGTTAACACAGGATCTGCTGAGTCTTCGGGAAGAGGGGCTGAACACCTAATTCTTTCTGCCTTCTTGATCCAGCCCTAGTCGAAGATGGTTTTCTCAGTATATTGTTATGAGATATTTAACTAAGTTGTGTTCAGGAGTTGAGGGCCTACCGAGGTATCCGGATGGTTGCAGTCGAGGCCGATGTCCTCAGTAGTATCCGGCCACTATTTTCGGGTCCTGAAGAATAACTTCCACATTCCTTTGTGTGTCGTGCCAAAGAAGTGTTGAAGAGTCCGAGGTCCTTCTGGATTGAACTCCCACATGCGGAGGGGCCGTCGCTGGCACGGCAGGACCCGGCGGACTAGCATTACCTCGATTACGTCGATGAGGCCGGTGTCCTTCTCGAGGAGGCTCCGGATGCGGCTTTGTAGCGCCTGCACTTCGTCCATTGATCCCCAGTCCAGCCCCTTATTAATCCATGATGTGAGCCGTAATGGAGGGCCAGGCCGGAACGCAGGTGTAGCTGCCCACTTGGTACCACGAGGTTCAGTGATGTAAAACCACTCCCGTTGCCATAGGTTGGAGGTTTCCGTGAAAGAGCCTTTTGGCCAAGGCGTGTGGGTGAGTTTGCTCACCATCGCACCGCCGCACTCTGCTTGCTTCCCATCGACTACCTTCGGCTTCGTATTAAAGGTCTTGATCCATAAACCGAAGTGTGGGGCAATACGGAGAAAGGCCTCGCACATGACGATGAACGCCGAGATGTGAAGGAAGGAGTCCGGGGCTAGATCATGAAAATCTAGCCCGTAATAGAACATGAGTCCACGGACGAAGGGATGGAGAGCAAACCCTAGCCCTCGGAGGAAGTGAGAGATGAATACGACCCTCTCGCCGGATCTGGGAGTAGGAATGACCTGCCGTTGAGCAGGGAGCCTGTGGGGGATTTCCGCGGTCAGGTATTTTGCCGCCCAGAGCTTCGCGATATCCTCCTCTGTGACGGAGGAGGCCACCCACCGGCCTTGAGGGTTGGGTCCGGACATGACTAGAAGGCTCAGAACAAATAAATTGAACCTTGGGTGCTAGAACTCGAGGTTGGAAAGGATGAGGAAAATGGAAAGCGTAGAGGAGAAAGACGGGTCTGTGCCCCTTTATAAAGGCGATGAATATCAAAATGCCTCCTCCTAGGCCTCAAAACCTGCCTATTCCCAAGGAATCATACCAACGGGACGGTTGGATTACCCACGCCCGTATTGATGAGGATCCCGTAATGAAGGGACACGATCTCTACTGTGACAAGACGTGCCACCGGAAACCGCATCTTAAAGCGTGGAGCGGGAGGCTAAAGAACGGTTTGAAATAACGACCATGCAGGAACATGGCGTCGCGTTACAAAAAGTTGTCAGCGGATTGGACTCGTGAAATATTATACTCTCTGCGGTTATGTGTGGTACTTGTTTTGCAGAGCCGGACACGTTTTCTGTGCTCGAAGTCTGTTTTGGAGTATTCGGAGGAGGAACCCGCCTTGCAATGCCGAAGACAATCTGCGCACCGGACACATCGTCATTGAAGCCTGGTTCAGGGGCTACTGAGGGAGTCCTGGATTAAGGGGTCCTCGGGCGTCCAGGCTACGTAATGTGGGCTGGACTGATGGGCCATGAAGATACAAGACAGAAGACTCTCTCCCGTGTCCGGATGGGACTCTCCTTGGCGTGGACGACAAGCTTGGCGTTCGGATATGAAGATTCCTTTCTCTGTAACCGACTTTGTACAACCCTAGCCTCCTCCGGTGTCTATATAAACCGGAGGGTTTAGTCCGTAGAAGCAATCATAATCAGACAGGCTAGACTTCTAGGGTTTTAGCCATTACGATCTCGTGGTAGATCAACTCTTGTAATACTCATATTCATCAAGATCAATCAAGCAGGACGTAGGGTATTACCTCCATAGATAGGGCCCGAACCTGGGTAAAACATCGTGTCCCCCGTCTCCTGTTACCATCGACCTTAGACGCATAGTTCGGGACCCCCTACCCGAGATCCACCGGTTTTGACACCGACAGAGATGGAGCTACATGGGGAGCTACGGCAGTGGAGCAAGCCGGCTCCAAAAGGAAGTTGTACCTGGGACGTCGGGGTGTAGCTAGAAAGGCGGTGGGAGGCGGCATCAGCCCATACCGCGGGGACCCCCGATCGTCACGCACCGACAGTGGGTTTTCTTCCTCGCCGCTGTCGATAGCATCTACGCAGAACATCGTCCGCTTCCCCCGGCGACGGGATTAGACCGGATCTATGACCAGCGGTGAGGCCACCATTGTTCTATGCTTGGGAAGAGAGCAACCCAAGCAAGCAGGCTTGTAGCTTAGGCTCCTGCTAGCATATATATAGTGGAGCGGTTTTCTTTTTCTCTCCATATCAACCGTTTTATATTGCGTACGTGTCATTGAGGAGTGAAATGATGGTTGCTTCATCCGACGAACTTACTGTGTGATTTAACTGCTCCTGAGTGGCGCCTGCACGTACTCCCCCTACGTGTATTCCGTTCCTGAGTCTCACTTGTACTTATCTCTATTTTCTTGCATGACACGTAGACAGGATGCGCATAGAGGAATTTTGTTACTGCACGTTGTTACGTACCTACTCCCTTCTTCCGGTTCACAACTAGTACTCCCTCCGTCCTGGTTTATTAGTCCCCTTTGTACTCAATTCATGGGCTCGTTTTCCTCAGGAAATTGTCTTTACCAACATATTAATATCGGTAATGCATGTGTGAACAACGAATTATTAAACCTTGCATGCAACGTTTTGACAAAGCATTGACATATGAACATGTGAATGTGAGGGACTACAACCTCGTGCGTGCATGCAACAGTCACACATACACATGCACGCAAAAACGCGCGCGCCGCCCTAATGCATGCATGTCCGAGCACACGACAGAACACACACGGTCACGCTCAAGTGCTCAACCTACACTTGCATGCACACACATACTCAGCCAGGGTAAGCTAGTGACCGTATAAACACCGAAAAATGTATATATTTCCCGCAATGAGCGTATTATGAAGTCTAATGGCCATATTTTTACAAATATACAGTGACAGCCAGTGTATTTATCTCGTTTCAAATTAAGCCATATTAACTGGAAAGGAGGCAGTATGGACCAGCATTACTTTGTTGTGTCCTGTCAACTTGCAGAACAAGGAGAAGCTTGCGCGCGGTGGCTCGCAGGACAAAGGAGAAACTTTTGACTAATGCAAGCTCTCCCTCGCTCAGGCGGTGGACATGCAACAGTTAATTCGGTGTCAGATTGCCAGAAGCATACACTATACAAGTACCATCATTGTTTGACTTCCCGAAGAGGCGAAGAGCCAAACGCAAAGTTTACTACAGTAGTACTCCAAGTAGTATTACGTACTACTAGTGCTTACTATAGAGGTACTACTAGGAACCGCATGGTGGAGCGTTTGCACTCTTATTTTATTTTAATCTGTGATAAAGCAATCTTCAACACATTTACTTCTCTTCGAGGGTTCTCGCATGTGATAAAGGAAGTTGATTGCATGGAACACTCACCACAATTGTCGCTTAATTCTGGCTCCTATCCTGTTAGAAATAGGAGCGCTAAGTAATATTTTCTCTTTTTTTTGTTATTCAGCATGTAAACAGGTCAGCAAACCTTGCGGCGCATCTTTGTGCGAACCGTGCTTGCTGCGCTTTGAATGTGACCGAGAGCTGGCTTGATGAAACACCTCACTTCCTTTTTTTTGTCGGGTACCTCACTTCCTAGTGACAAATCTCTTGGCTGATTGTCCTAATAATGCTTATACATGAATAAAGCTCTCTCATTTACCCGCAAAAAAGATTAAGCCATATTAACCGAAAAGGAGGCAGTATGGACTAGCACTACTTTGGTGTGCCTCGTCAACTCGCAGAACAAGGAGAAGCTTGCAGGACAAGGTGAAGCTTGCTTACGCCCTCTCCGTCTACCTCAAGCGCGGTGGCTCGCCGGACGAGGAGAAGCTTTTGACTAATGCAACCTACCCTCGCCCAGGCGGTGGACGTGCAGCAGTTCATTCGGTGTCAGATTGCCAGAGGCATACACTGTAGTACCATCATTGTTTGACTTCCCGAAGAGGCGAAGAGCCAAGCACAAGGTTTAGTAGTATGAGTAGTACAGTACTACTAGTATACATGTACTAGGAACCGCATGGTGAAGCGTCTGTACTCTTAATTTATTTTAATCTCTGATAAACTACACAATTATTTGGGAGAAGTGTGGAAAACGGCAGCCCAATAGTACTATTAAAAAACATCAAACATGTAATGATGACATCTATCAACCATGCTCGAATATATCTTGGCCTCCATGCAACACCTAGCCTGTCTGTGTTCTCGCTCCTCGTCTCTCTCAAGGAGCAGCGGGTTGGCCATTTTGCCGTCAATTGAGATCGGTTTGCTCACACTCCGATCCCACATGTTAGTGATATGCCAAGAGGAAGCGCGTTGACCGACAGGCCATACACGGACTTGGTTTTGCATCTTCATACTAGTATGAGCGGATTCAAAGAAGAGCATATTGATGGTTGCTTCTTCCGAGCAACTTACAGTGGGAAAGGTGGGGCTTATGATTTGACTGCTCATTACTCACTATTAGTGCGGCTCAATGACCGGGCTGAATCTCCCATGCGGTTGTGCACTCTAATTTGGTGCATGGCACATGGACCCGGATACTGAATGGCTTCTGGCAATGCTACCAAGCTTCCAACATTTGTTTACATAATTGACGTATACAAATAATTTTCCAGCGACATGAAATTGTACAATGCTCTGAAGCTTTCAGCTTTTGTTTCGTGTGTCTTGCCAGCTGGAAGGTTGTCTCGTTACAACATCAATCGAATACAAGAAAGGAAACTATCATCCATGCTCTTTCAGAAAAAATAAAAAACTAACTTCCTTGCTAATGCATCTCAGTGATTAGCAGATCAGAGCTAATATTTACATCACAACTGAATACAAAGTTGTGAGAAGGTGTTACATTAAAATTGATCCATGCTTTCATTGGCAGCAACTTCCCCCCAGCTCTGTCTAAATCAACAAGGCATGTTGGGAAAAAAAAGTAGCTGTCAGGAGGATGCAACATTCTGATCATTTTGTGCAGTTCCACTAAAATAGAGCTGAGCGTCCCTGTTCCAAAGATATTGAGTAAGTGTGATTACAATAATAGAGGACTATTGATGAAACAATAAAGACACAAATAGGAGCCGATCACCTTTGCAGTCTCTCTTAAGACTAACTAGTTGGAGAAGATTAAGCAAATAGCTGGAGAAGATTAGGCTCGGAGTTGGATGAGGAGGATAGAGCAAAACCAATCTCCCTTTGTGCAGTCGCACGAAAATGTAGAGACGTTGCCCGTGTGACATTTTAGTAGAACTGCACAAAACACTCTTAAGAAAGAAGTGATTTGTGCAGTTCACCAAAAGGTCGCAATAGCAACGTGGTGAAATGGATAGCCCTGTTTGCAAAAAAAGAGGTAGAAAGGAAACAATTACTGGCCAATAACAGTTGATGACACATACAACGACAAAAAAGAAGCATATTCCTTATCCTACGGGAAGATAACAACATGGTTGTTTTATCTAAAACGGTGTGAGGACGAGATTGCAATATGGAAAGTACGCCAGACGAGCTACGTTTTGGGCAAAGAATTAGGGAAGATCCACATGCAGCGACGTGGGAAGATGGGCAGTGCAGCAAGGCCGGAGGGCATACCTGGGGGTCGTCGGGATGTAACTAGGAGGGCGGCGGCGGGCGGGATCTACCCATACTGCGGCAGCGAGCAAGTGGCGAAGGCCCTACCGCGCCGGAGCTTGGTCAGAGAGGACGGCGGGTACCACAGATCGGGACGTGCTGCCTCGACGCCGTCGAGAAATGATGCACATCCTCCCTTTCCGCCGGCGGACGGGATGCAGCCGGATTAGTGACCAATGGTGAGAGAGAGGCCACCGCCGCCTTGTGTGAGATACTGTGAAGAGAGACAAACCCCGGCAGGCAGACTCCATTGTATATAGTGGAGCAGACTACTTTTTTCTCCATAACAATCGTTTTATATTCTATGTATGTGCCATTGAGCATTATAACTTTATTTAAAAATAACGTGCCAATGCATCAAGTCGAACTTTGTTTCGTGCACGCGTGGTACACGACCTCCGTAGGTAAACAACCGCTACACGCTCTCAAGTTAGCACGTGGGCTGCCATTTCGTACAGAAACGAGCTCCACCGTGTACCCGCGCAGGTGTGGCTGGGCACGAAGCGTGAGTACGTGCACCTATTCTCTTCGTGTATGTACACTACCTACGTGGGTTTGTGTGAGAGAAATACAAACCTAGAGAGAGATAGTGTGTGTGGGTTCATGAGTGTTTATTTTTTGGGGGAGGGGGTGCGTGAGAGATAGACAGGGAATATGTGTCGATGATATCTCAAACAAAAAATGTAACATATGCAATGTGTGTGAAACAGAGGCCTGGATATATCATATATAGAGGGGGCGATCCATGAGAAGAGAGTGGAGGTATCATCGGCGTGAGATAACCATAGAATCGAAGAGAGGGATGAAGTGTGTGTGTGTGTGTGCGCGCGATTGATAAAGAGTGCCATCGAATTTGTGTGTGCCCACGTCAAAGATATAGGGTGGCTGGCCTACTGGAACATGAGAGGGGACAGGTGTAGTTTGTCTCTGTGGCATGGATACCTACCTACATTGTTCGACTATCGGTGTGTGTGTGTTGGGGGGGGGGGCAAAGAGACCTAACTATAGAGGTAGAATGGCCGGTATATGTGTTGAGGAGGAGAGAGACCTACCTTATGTATTGAGGGAGATTGATCGACATCCATGCATATGTGTAGGAGATGAATAAGGTTGGGAGAGAGACAGAGCTAGAGTGTCGGAGGGGTTGGTGGTGGAGTTGCTTCTCACAAATGGTGGGAGAGACCCGCTAGACAAACGGAGGGCATGCCTGCAATATCAATAAGAGAGGGGATGCCTGCCTGTCTGTGCACGTGTGTGTGAGAGACGGGTCAGGAGGCATGCACGAATGATGAGGGGGGACGATATGGATGTGGTAAGCAGATGTAGCTACATAGGAAGATCAATCGTCCTTTGTCGGAGAAAGGGAGAGACATAACTTGTGAGGTACGTCGATCGATGCGTGGGGAAAAAGAGTTAGAGTCGACCTAGGTATATGTAGGTAGATCGATCGGTATACATGCATGCATGTGTTAGAAGCAAATAAGGCCCGGAGAGAAGGATAGAGAGAGGGGGATGCGGCTAGGAGGTGGTGCGAGAGGCCTACTATATCGAGGGGGAAGGAGTGTGCGAGTATGAGATCGATGCAAAGAGGGGCGGGAGTGTGCACGTGCGTGGAACCGTATTAGACAAAGGGGGCATGGATGGTGAGAAGAGAAGAGGGAAAGCTTGTGTTTGTGGTAGGCACACCTGGCTAGAGAGGTATATCGATCGGTGTGTGCCGGAAAGAAGGAGCTGGGGGGCCTACACACACCGTGGGTGAACGACCTAAAGAGAAATGACGAATGTGCTCGATGTAGCTAGAGAATGCTGAGGGAGGGTGAGGGGGAGGCGGGCGTGTGCATGCATGAGAGAAAGTTAGCGCTAGCTACAAAGATTAGAGGATTGTGTGGGTGTAAAAGACGAATAGAGATCATAATTCGCTATAAAAGTGGATTCGGATATTTGAAGATGATATCATAGTGTTTTAAACTGACGCAAGCATGAATATATATAATGGTGATACGCATGGTGTTGTTATGAACTTGTCATACTACATATAATATATAGAACATTTATTTGAATTTGTGATACTGTGTGGCTTTTTCAGCTCAAGGCTAAATACTTGCCATAATGTAGGGGGCGGGGCACTATACTTTGTGTGATAAACATAGTGTACGTATGAAACATGGTTTAGATTATGAAGATCTAGTTAGTACATCAAATGTACTATTATTTGGAATCAACATGAAGTGTATTCAAAATTTTGAATTCGAGTTCATATAGTACACATAGTTCATATCTATCTCTATAGTAATCATGTGGTGTGTTGTTAAGATAATATACGAATGATGGTTTAACTTGGCAACAATCACGATTGTAGATTCTTATTCAAATAGAGAAATGAATTCAAATTTAGTTCAAATTGCAGCGGTAGTATAAACATTTGGAATGCACTAAAATGTTCGTATGAGTAGGTTACATGCATTATACAGCCAGCGAAAAAATTTAATTGGACATAACATGGATTCATAGCTTTGAATAGCATTTGTATAGTAAAACGGGACAAGACTCTCTCGTTGTGTGGTGCGAATAGTTTTTTTTTCATTTTTTTCATTGAGGAAAGTGTGAATTGATTTGGTACGTACATTAGTACACGTGAGGCTTGTCCCTAAATTTCAACCCGCGCCTTGTTATCCCAAAAATTCAGATATCGTGCTCCCAAAACTAGCGCCTTCACAACCCGCGCCTTGCTATCCCGAAATTACAACGCGCGCGAAAACTCCCTTCAGCTGCCAAATCCTGACACGCGAAATCCCCCTTCTAACCCTGAGCTGAAACAGCCGCTAGTTCAAATTGGTGGGGGTACTTTCGTAACACACCCTACATTTTGGACAAGCGCGTCCCTAAGTCATGGTTCCCCCCCTCCCATCACCTCCTTTTCGCCATTCGAAAACCCAGGCCGCCATAACCTCTCTGCTCCAGCCATGAAACCCCACCCTCCGCCGTCCGCCACCCCACCCCTGCCCAGCAGGAGCCTCTTCCCCGACGACGTCATCCATCGCAACAGCTCGACGTCCCTCATCCACCGCCCCGGATGAGGATCCGTCGTCGATCTCATCGTCCCGCCAATTCAGCCGCCCCGTCCTCCACCTCCAAGAAGCTGCTCTGACGATCGCCTCGTCTATCGCGGCTGCTCCATCCCGACAGCGCCGCCTTAACCTGCTCCACCGGAACCGCAACATCCTCACCGACTCCTCGGACGAAGTTGAGGCCTACTCGGTGCCACCAAAGAGGCTGTACACTCATCGCATCGCACCTTCTCCTTAACTTGACCTCCCAACGCTGCAGGTCCTCGATCCCGCTCCCCCATGGCACGGCTACCTCGTAGTCGGCGCCGCCCGCGACATCTCCACGGCGGCTCTCCCCCAGTGCGAGCCTCCCTCGGCGGCGGCGTCCATACCAGCCAGAGCTGCTGCTGCTCTGGCTCTTGCTCGCTCGCGCTGCTGCTCTGCTGCTTTGGCTCTCGCTCGCTCGCACTGCTGCTCTGCTCTTCCCCTCGCTCATGCTGCTGCTCTACTCTTGCTCTCGCTGCTGATGCTGCTACACGGGCTGCTGCAGCTACACGAGTTGCTGCTCTGGCTCTAGTTCGCGCTGCTGCTCCGGCTGCTATCTGCTACTGTGTTCCCTGTCGATCGCCTGCTGATTTAGATCATTGTTTCTCTACTACTAGTGCTCAAGTGGCCTAAACTACATGTGAAGTGCATCTCTGCTACCAGTGCGTTCAGTTTTGACAGTAACATTCAGATTCCACAGTAAATTTCAGTTTCGATAGTTAAGTTCAGAGTCAATAGTTTTTACCTCATTTGTTGTAGTCAGGTGTTTTTTGGTGATGTACATTTTACATCTACCACTTTTTGGTAATGTGTTTTACATCATCTATTGGAGATGCTATTAGAATCCCACTTGAGATTAACGATGTATGTCTTGTGCTGCTTCAGCCTCGACGTCTTATGGCTCACCGGAGCTACTCCAACGACGGAACCATCCATCACAACAGAGCAGTACCCTGGACGCCATCTACAGACGCCTCATTTCTGCCACCACACCTCCGACAGCCACCTCTGCCGCAACTTCTTCAGCGACCAACCCAATGATGCTGAGGTCGACACGGCTACGCCAAAGAGGTTGTACACTTGTCGCATCACTTATTACTATACATTCATGTCGATCCATTAGGGCTATTTTGGTTCAAAGGAAAAAGTGAAGGAAAAACATAGCAATAGGAAATTTTCCTATGGTACTCTACTATTCAATTATTCATGCATTTGGTTGAAAGGAATGGAGCAAAACATCCACCTGGAGCTACTTTTCCTATGCTTGAAAACAAGACTAAGCGCATTAGTGGAAGAATAACATTCTAACTGTACACACTTTCATATGGTTTCACTTTAATTTGGCCATGTTTCTTTGCATTCCTCTGCTCTTCCAATTCCTATGAACCAAACACCCAAGTTGACAGAAATCCTGTGTTTACAAATGCTCTGTTTCCCACATGCATTCCTATCCCATTCCGGTGTTTTTCCTATCCCTGCATTTTTAGAATCCTGCAAGCCAAAGGAGCCCTTACAGAATTACTTCAGTTACAGATAGGTGTCAAAGAAAACTTTGTTTGGTTTGTCCTGCTCCTGCCGCGACGTCGCCCACCTCACCTGAGCTGCTCCATCGACAGAAGCATTCACCATACCAGACATCACGACTCCCGACCGTCTTTCGCTGCCTCAGATCTCCTTCCCTGCCACCGGCACCCACCGCAACTGCATCACCATCATCGACTCAGCAGATGAACCTGAGGAGTACACGGGTCCACAAGAGAGGCCGCACTCTCTTGTTTCTGCTTATGTTATGCATTGCTTAATATTACCTGCTACTTTATCATCCTGTTCACCTCTTAGACTCCAAGTCAGGTCCGAATTAATGTTCAAACTTGATTTTTAAAATGCTTGTGGGGCACATATCGAGGCAGAAATGAATAGTATCTCTGTATATTATCTGGTTCACCTAGGGTATGTCTATGTTGTTCATGTTGGGTGGGAAACAAACAGTAAAGCAGTCATCATCTGTCTTTTTATTAAAGTAAAGCTATCATCAGCCTGCTATCATTATTTTTGGATCTATCCACTGGTTGTTACCATCACTCTAAATTTCTGCATGCTCTCCTTACATAATCTCACTATATTTTTTTTGTATGCATGTCAGATATTGTACACAGTCATGCTGAACATGTAGAGAAAAAGAGAAGAGTTTTGCGCGGCAATACAATGTCATGCAGACATCGCTCCATTGTGGGTGCAATGGAAAACCCTCCCCCCCTCCAGATTGTAATCCAGAGGGAGATATCTGTTCTAAGGTGGATTCAGACGGAGCTGACCACTCCTATTTACCCCGCGAGGTGTTTGCTCTAACTTGGCATGATGATGTTGGTCATATCATGCATATGTTGCATTGCAGTGCCTACTTTCGACATCATTTATGTCATCTGCTTAGTTTAGACATGTTATGTAATGCCACATGTTTAGTTTCTATATCATATATGTGAATTATGCAATCTCATCTCTTTCAGCCAGCCATAATATATGTGAAATATGCACAGCCATCCTGTTTAACCAGGCATCATATATTTGAAATATATCTTGCCAATCCTTTTCTTCATTACATTTCCATTTGTCGACAATGTTTGTACATTCAACTACTCTTCCTGTGAATCAGCCAGTTGAGTGGGTGATGGAAAAATCTGGTGTGAAAACAAGGTCTTCAGAGCAGACAGTGCTACCTAGTGAAGAAAATCTCTTGCTGGGTCCCAATAGCTCCTCAGAGATGGATTCAGAGACAGATGACCAGTCCTATTCCCCCACCGAGGTGT
This sequence comes from Thinopyrum elongatum, assembly GCA_011799875.1. NCBI lineage: Eukaryota > Viridiplantae > Streptophyta > Magnoliopsida > Poales > Poaceae > Thinopyrum > Thinopyrum elongatum. The sequence continues at coordinate 344,414,426 of CM022297.1, read as the reverse complement.
ATGCTCCAACTTGGCACAGTTATACTTCTCATACCATGCATATGGTGTGTTGCATTGCATAGTTTAGACATCATATACACAATATTCAACAGCATGTTCTTAGTTCAGACATCATATATGCGAATGCCCTCTGCTTAGTATATAAATCACACGTGTGAATTATATCATGTGATCCTGATTACTTAGATAACATGTATGTGAATTATGCCATGCCAAGCGGTTTACTAAAGACATCATATAATTATCTCATGCCATCCTGTTTAGTTAGTCATCATATCTTTGAAATTATGTCATGCTATCCAGTTTAGATAGACATCATATATGTGAAATTATGTCATGCTATCCTTTTTAGTTAAACAATATACATGTGAACTATTTCATGCCCTCTTTTTTCCACACTATCTATTGCATCTGTCTCTCATACAAGGTATGTACATTCAACTACTTTTCTTGTTTATCAGCCATTTGAATTGGAGGGGGTGATGGCAGTATCTAGTGGAGTAAAAACACGATCTTCAAATAAAACAGTGCTACCTCTAGGTGAGGATAGCACCCCGGTTGTACATGCACGAGAACCAGCCCTACCACACATAACCCAGACTCTCGCAGATTGTACCCCTACTCTGATGGACAGAGAACCACCTTCACCCAATCTAACCCCAACCACAGCAGATAGTAACCCAGTTCCAGTTGACACAACACCATCTCCAGCACAGAGCTCCCGAACAAGAGCAGTTAGTATGGCAGCTCATGTGCCCAAAGCACCAGTACTATCACGGCGAACCCCAACTCCACCAGTTAGTACACCTATTCCTGTGGACGATGCACAACCAGCCATTCGTAGTTTAGCATCTATCGCATTTGATGTTGTTAAATCCTATGTGCATATCTTCCCATCATGGAAATATTATACTGAAGATGAAGGAAACAACCAGTTGCAGGTGTTCGTCCAGGAGTTATGTGTAAGGAATGTTATTCATGGCAAATACTTTGCTTTGTCCCAAACATTCTACCTCCATGCTGGTTATAATACAACAAATGTTCCCATTTTTCTCTATAGAGAAGGAACGATTTGGAAACTCGGGATGAGGTAACCTGTGCTAATACCTCTGCTATCTTCAAGAATGCTTGGTGGCAGTATCGGAATTACCTGAAGAAAACGTACTTCACTGGCAAAGAAACTCATCAAATTCCCTTACTTTATCCTAAGACACGTTTACGACACGATGACTGGGAATGCCTTGTTCTGTACTGGTCCTGAACCAAGAATGTGGTAAGGTCTATGGGCTCATTTTTTATTTTGAAGTACTATATGCCTATGTCTTACTATACTCTGTTCGTGTAGAAGAAGTGCTTTAACCTGTAGAAGAACTGTTCTCATCTAAGATTCCATTGCTATGGTGCATACTGCTTTGCTCTTGTATCACTGTATTTACTCATACAAACTTAATTTTAAATTGAAGGATCCAATCGAAACTCCAATGGCACAACAAGTATGTTTAAACATGTTTCTTTAACAGGTTTGCTCTTCTAAATTGCTCTGTGGATTTCAATTTCAATTGTGTATACAGTTGACTTCTCATATCATGCACATTACTAGCATCACAAAGAGCCAATAGTCTTGTTGTACATGTACACCTGTGTTACCAATCTGAAATCTTGTTGTGTCGTGTTGTTTCCCACACTTGTATTCTTTCAATGCTGCTTTGTCTTGAACTGATATGATTTGAACCGTGTCTCTATTTTGATTTGGCAAGACAATGCAGTGACCATAGGACATAGATATATGTTTGTTTGATGCTTTTATTATGTACTTACTACTTGGCAATAGAAGACTTGGTAGTTTAATCCTGTCCACCTTACTACTGAACTGGTTCACCGAAATGAGTTTCATATTCTACATGCTAAACCTGTTATGTGTCTGCTTGTTTCTTATTTTAGAATGCTGACAGAATATTTGGGAAGAGTACCTTATTAAGCAATGGTAAAGGAAGTAATATAGATAAGGTTCAGGATAGTGAGACATCCTTGTTGTTCTCCAATAAAGCTGATAAAACAGCGAAGGAAAACTATCTTGAAGACAGTGAGACAACCCCAAAGTCCTGTCTTGATGTAGTGTTCGAGTTACTAGCCACTACCGCTGGCACAAGCTCTTCGAACTCACTGTCTGAATCAGTTCGGTTTCTTGAGTCTCAACTACAAGCTGAAAGACATCGATCAGTTGTGCTGCGACAAGAAGCCGAAGGACTGAGGAAGTCCCTGGAGAATTCAGATGCAAACTTTCTGGTGCAACAGCAAGCATTGGAGGATTTTAGCGCCACATAGGAGAAAGCTAATAGGCTTGCTAAGCTTATTGCCAGCATGGTGGATAGCCAGGATTTTTCTTGAGCTCTTGTGAAGTTGTTTTAGTTATGGACTTGTTTTGTTGCCGCTCATTTATTTGCACTGGTGGCCAATTTAGACGCCCAATGTATGTAATATGCTGCTTTGTTCCATATATTTGCACTGGTGGCGAACTTTGATGCCCAGTGGATGTAATATGTGTAATAGCCATAATAGCCTAGCATAAGTTGCTTGCTTATTTATTTCCTTATTATCTTGTTTATTTGTTTGGTTCTAGTCACTGCAGTTCTTTTTCTGCGGTTTGCTAGTGGCAACAATAAAATATTTTTTTAAACTAGGCCGTAATAACCACGGACCGTTATGTAGTGACCATGGGCCTCCTACGGGCCGTAGGATCAATGGGCCTCCTACGGGCCGTAGGATCAATGGGCCTTGTGCGGGCGTTAGAATCAATGGGCCTTCTATGGGCCGTACTATTCATGGACCAATAAAGGACCGCAATATGGGCCGTAAACAGGCTAGAGTGGAAATTGTCTGTTTATGGCCCGATCATAACGGGTCGTTAATAGCCGATATGTATAACAGGCTTAAACGGGCCATATTTGATGACGCTAAGAAAACAGCCCAACGGATTAACGGGTCACAAACGGGCTGATTGTAACCACGGGCTGAATTTGGCCCGCAAGCGGAACAGGCCAGTAACAGACTGGAAGTAATCGAATGCTGGAAATGAGCCCAAGAATAAATGGGCCCTTAGAAGGCCGAAAGATCACACGGGCTGGAAAGGGCCAAATGGAATAATGGGCCGTTAATGGGTATAAAGCGGTACACTGTTCATTATGGGCCAGTGTCACCACAGACCGTTAATGGCCCAAGAGTTACATAGGGCCTCATATGGGCCAAAAGACGTCATGGGCCATACATGGGCCGGAAGTTACAACGGGCTGGAATCATATTGGACAGCCCAGATGCCGGTACTAGGCCTAATTCGGATAGGCCATAACGGGTCGTGAGTTAGCGGGCTGTAAATGGGCTATATGCGAACAAGCCGTTAACAGGCTTTACGTGGGCCGGCCCGTTACCTTTTGACCAAGTCAAACGGGCCGGCCTTTTCACCTGAATGGGCCACTGTTGGGCCGTGCCACGTGTCGACGTATAATAGGCGCCTCCCGTCCAATGAGTGGACGACATCTGTCCCAACGCTAAGCAGACACGTGGATAGTCCGGCGAGTCAGAATTTTACACGTGGAAAATCCCCATTGGTCCGGGCTGTTAATGGGTTATCGGATCCAAACCGGAACCCGATAGCTTAACAGCGACCCGTTACGGTGGATGCCACGTGTCGGTTACCCTTGACGAAAGGACTTCCATGACGCGCCATTTATCGTCATGGAAGTGGACACTTCCGCGATGATAATTTTGGTATTGTCATGGAGCACTTCTACGGCAGCACAGGTATGACTATCTTGATTCTGTCATAAATCGTCATGGATGTACATGCATGATAGAAAACATGACCTACTGTGACAAATACGTATCATCACGGAAGTGTATTTTTTTGTAGTGAGATCTGCATCCGATGGTGGCACCTATTGGACGCAAACAGCAATAGAAAAGAATTGCCACAAAACTGCCACACCACGCCCCACCCCTACACATAAGACTGCCACGCGAGCGTTCGCAACTGCCATGTTCGGGTTGCGCTTGGCTCTTCGCCTCTTTGAGAAGTCGAACAATGATGTTACTACTTCTACAGTATCGAATCAACTGCTGCATGTCCCGTCTGCGAGCGAAAGCTGGTTGTAGGAGTAGTAAAAGCAAAAGGTTCTCCTCGTCTGCGAGCCACCGCGCGCATGGGCGAGGGAGAGGGCGTACTACTAGTAATCAAGCTTCTCCTTGTTGTACGAGTTGACACGACACATCATAGCGCAGGCCCCACAAGCTTGCCTCTAAACTTTGCTAAAAGACACACATTGTACAATATTTGCTGCAACCTCTAACATTTACCCCACCACAAATTAAAATATATATTCCTCTCTTGACCTGATCAGCGTGCAAACTACAATAACCAGGATGACAGGTAGGGCTAGAAGATTATTTTAATCAAAAAATGCTTCGAGACAGCCTCATAGCATGGAGCCGACTCCAACGATTTTAAGCTTAGAGGCACGGTACATGCTATCCTAGAATATGTTACTTTACGAGCATGGTTAATAATATAGCCAGCTGCAGGCTACAACATGTTGCCACATCATTTATAGCCAATGTAATAGCTAACACGTATAATAGTTGGCTATAAGAAAGTACTACTTTGTCAACATATGGCCCACCTTTCACTCTCACAAAGCTTCTTGGAGCTCATGCTACAGCCGGCTGTAAGTGTACAACCCGCTTCCCTTCTCTCTCCTCTTCTCTCTTTTCCACCTCAGCAATAATACAATATTTAAATCCTTACATACTTCTTACATCATCTTATTATACTTGCTCTACTACCTCCCCTACACATGAAACTACCACACGAGCGTTCAGGTTGCGCTTGGCTCTTCGCCTCTTCGGGAAGTCGAACAATGATGGTACTACTAAAGTGGAGTACTACTAGTATGCTTCTAGCCATCTGACACCGAATGAACTGCTGCATGTCCATCGCGTCCGGGAGGGAGAGCATGTAGCGAAAGCTTCTCCTAGTCCTGCGAGCCAACACGCTCATGGGCGAGGGAGAGGGCGTTGTAATCAAACTTCTCCTTCTTGTATGAGTTGACGCGACACATCAAAGCAGTGCACTCGATATATTTCAATAATTTGCGTTTACTGATGCATTAATAACAATGCATGCATGCATGCTGTGACTTTCCTTTTGATACTTGGATGTGTTGATTTAATTCACCTTGAAGTAGTATGAATATGTGATGGTAAAATTTTCTAATGCCCCGGTGATACGTCTCCAACGTATCTATAATTTTTGATTGTTCCATGCTATTATATTATCTGTTTTGGATGTTTTATATGCATTAATATGCTATTTTATATTATTTTTGGGACTAACTTATTAACCTAGAACCCAGTGCCAGTTTCTGTTTTTTCCTCGTTTTTGAGTTTTACAGAAAAGGAATATCAAGCGGAGTCCAAACAGAATAAAACTTTCGCGATGATTTTTTTTGGACCAGAAGACAACCAGCAGACTTGGAGATGAAGTCAGAGGAGTCCCGAGGAGGCCACAAGCCAGGGGGCGTCCCCTAGGGGGGGTGCCCTGGGGCTTGTGGGCCCCTCGAAGCTCCCCTAACCCTAATTCTTCCTCTATATATTCCCAAATATTCCCAAACGACCAGAAGCGCCCACCAAAATACTTTTCTGCCGTCGTAACCTTCTGTACCTGTGAGATCCCATCTTGGGGCCTTTTTCGGCATCCTGCCGGAGGGGGATTCAATCACGGACGGCTTCTACATCAACTCTATTGCCCTTCCGATGAAGCATGATTGGTTTACCACAGACCTACGGGTCCATAGCTAGTAGCTAGATGACTTCTTCTCTCTCTTTGATTCTCAATACCATGTTCTCCTCGTTGTTCTTGGAGATCTATCCGATATAATATTCTTTTGCGGTGTGTTTGTCGAGATCCGATGAATTGTGGATTTATGATCAATTTATCTATGAATATTATTTGAATCTTCTCTGAATTCTTATATGCATGATTTGATATCTTTGTATTTCTCTTCGAATTATCGGTTTGGTTTGGCCAACTAGATTGGTTCTTCTTGCAATGGGAGAGGTGCTTAGTTTTGGTTTCAATCTTGCAGTGTCCTGACCCAGTGACAAAGTAGGGGTAGCGAGGCATGTATTTGTATTGTTGCCATCAAGGGTAAAAAGATGGGGTTTTCATCATATTGCTTGAGTTTATCCCGCTACATCATGTCATCTTACTTAAGGCGTTACTCCGTTCTTTATGAACTTAATACTCTAGATGCATGCTAGATAGCGGTCGATGTGTGGAGTAATAGTAGTAGATGCAGAATCGTTTCGGTCTACTTGACACGGACGTGATGCCTATATACATAATCATTGCCTTGGATATCGTCATAACTTTGCGCTTTTTTATCAATTGCTCGACAGTAATTTATTCACCCACCGTATTATTTGCCTTCAAGAGAGAAGCCTCTAGTGAAACCTATGACCCCCGGGTCTATTTTCCATCATATATTTTCAGATCTATAAACCAAAAAACCCAAAAATATCTTACTGCAATTTATTTACTTTTATTTTGTTTTACATTTTAGTAATCTTTTATATCTATCTCTATCAGATCTCACCTTTGCAAGTGACCGTGAAGGGATTGACAACCCCTTTATCGTGTTGGGTGCAAGTGTTTGATTGTTTGTGCAGGTGCATAGATTGGAGACTTGCTTGTATCTCCTACTGGATTGATACCTTAGTTCTTAACTAAGGGAAATACTTATCTCTACTTTGCTGCATCACCCTTTCCTCTTCAAGGGAAAAACCAACGCAAGCTCAAGAAGTAGCAGGAAGAATTTCCGGCGCTGCGGAACTCCAACAACATAGACCAGATGACTTATTTATTGAAAATAGGTTTAGGAGCCTGATCCTGGAGCTGAGCAAGCATGGGCGCGATCCACATCACCATTTCCGGGGAGATCTACATCAAGGCTACCAAGTACCCACCATAAACTCTAATCTCTTGCATTACATTATTTGCCATTTGCCTCTCGTTTTCCTCTCCCCCACTTCTAAAACAATTTTCAGAAAAATACAAAAAGATTTGCCTTTTTATTCGCCCTCCTCCCATTCGTCTTTTCATTTGATTTTCGTTGCTCGTATGTTAGATCGCTTGTTTTGCCATCATGGCTAGTCCTTCTACCATTGTTAGTACCCCTAAAAGTGAGGTTCTCAATTTTAAGCAAAGGGAGGGAGAAAATTTAAAAGATGCTTGGTATAGAATTTGCAATGCTCAAAATAGATCTACTCGTAAGCAATCTACTACCATTCTCCTTCGCAATTTTTATGTGGGTGTCACTACTTGGTATAGATACGTGCTAGATACCATTACCGGAGGTAATTACTTGGGGAGCCATACTTTGGATGCTTATAATGCTATGATAGATTTGGTAGGCTCACCACCACTCATGGTCAATGAAACAATTTTAACTTTGGAACATGTTATGCAAAGGCTTGATATTATTGAGAATAAAATTGCTACCGTAGAGCTCATTGAAAACTTGGATAAAAAGATTCATAATCCTATCACTCAATATGGATCTAAGGTAGGAGTCACTTTAAAGAATCTAAGGGAAAAGGAACCCATAGTTAATGAAAAGATAGATCAAGATTCTACTAGAATTGGCAAGCTAGAAGATATTATTACCAACTTGGGATCCGCTTTTGCCTCTGTTAAAACCACTTCAAATTTTCCTCCTACTGAAGCCACTAAATTTATTTATGTTCCAAAGAATAAGGGTGAATCTTCTAGTCAAGGAAACGAAGATCTTAAGATGATAAGTGTTCACCCTAACTTTATTAATATTATTAAGGAACCAATTGCTATGAGTGAATTTCTTCATTTCTTGCCTAGGAGTGTGATTACTGATAAAACTAAAGAATCTCCTAAGGGTTATAAGTGTGCAATTGAGGAGTTGCATACCAAAGTTGACAATACCTAGATCTATGTTTTATGCCTAGCTAGGGGCGTTAAACAATAGCGCTTGTTGGGAGGGAACCCAATTTTATTTTTATTTTTTTTTGTTCTGTTTTCAATAAATACACATTATTACCTCTGTAGTAATTGTGTTTTGGTGTTTTAATTAGTGTTTGAGCCAAGTAAGACCTTTGGGATGGCTTACGGTGATAGTTGATTTGATCTTACTGAAAAACAGAAACTTTTGTGTCCGGTAACAGAATTGTTTAAATTCACTGGAGAGTGGAAAAACCCTGAATTGTTTACACAAGATTGATATACAAATTTTCTCTGTTGTCCTAATTTTTTAGAATTTTTGGGGTTACAGAAGTATTAGAACAATTCAGATCTTTGCAGACTGTTCTGTTTTTGACAGATTATGTTTTCTATGTGTTGTTTGCTTATTTTAATGAATATATGGGTAGTATCGGGGGTAGGAGCCATGGATAAGTTGGAATACAGTAGATATTACACCAATATAAATAAATATTGAGTTCACAACAGTACCAAAAAGTGGTGATTTATTTTCTTATACTAACGGATCTCATGAGTTTTGTGTTGAGTTTTGTGTTGTGAAGTTTTAAAGTTTTGGGTAAAGATTTGATGGACTATGGAATAAGGAGTGGCAAGAGCCTAAGCTTGGGGATGCCCAATGCAACCCAAGGTAATATTCAAGGACAACCAAGCATCTAAGCTTGGGGATGCCCAGGATGGCATCCCCTCTTTCGTCTTCGTCTATCGGTAAATTTACTTGAGGCTATATTTTTATTCACCACATGATATGTGTTTTGCTTGGAGCATCTTGTATGATATGAGTCTTTTCTTTTTAGTTTGTCACAATCATCCTTGCTGTACACACCTTTTGAGAGGGACACACATGAATTGTGAATTTATTAGAATACTCTATGTGCTTCACTTATATCTTTTGAGCTAGGCAATTTTGCTCTAGTTCTTCACTTATATCTTTTTAGAGCACGACAGTGGCTTTATTTTATAGAAATTGTTGAACTCTCTTGCTTCACTTATATTATTTTGAGAGTCTCTCTAAACATCATGGTAATTTGCATAGGTTATGAATTTAGTCCTAATATGATGGGCATCCAAGAGGGATATAATAAATACTTTCATATAAAGAGCATTGAATACTATGAGAAGTTTGATTCCTTATGATTGTTTTGGTATATAAAGATGGTGATATTAGTCATGCTAGTGAGTAATTGTGGATTGATAGAAATACTTGTGTTAAAGTTTGTGATTCCCGTAGCATGCACGTATGGTGAACCGTTATGTGATGAAGTCGGAGCATGATTTATTTATTGATTGTCTTCCTTATGAGTGGCGGTCGGGGACGAGCAATGGTCTATCCTCCTAGGAGCATGCGTGTAGTACATTGTTTCGATAACTAATAGACTTTTGAAATAAGTATGTGAGTTCTTTATGACTAATGTTGAGTCCATGGATTATACGCACTCTCACCCTTCCACCATTGCTAGCCTCTCTAGTACCGCGCAACTTTCGCCGGTGCACTACACCCACCATATACCCTTCCTCAAAACAGCCACCATACCTACCTATTATGGCATTTCCATAGCCATTCCGAGATATAATGCCATGCAACTTCCACCGTTCTGTTTATTATGACACGCACCATCATTGTCATATTGCTTTGCATGATCGTAAGATAGCTAGCATGATGTTTCCATGGCTTGTCCGTTTTTTGATGTCATTGCTATGCTAGATCGTTACACATCCTGGTACACCACCAGAGGCATTCATATAGAGTCATATTTTGTTCTAAGTATCGAGTTATAATTCTTGAGTTGTAAGTAAATAAAAGTGTGATGATCATCTTTATTAGAGCATTGTCCCATGTGAGGAAAGGATGATGGAAGCTATGATTCCCTCACAAGTTGGGATGAGTCTACGGACTTTACAAAAATAAAAGAGGCCAAAAGAAGCCCAAATAAATAAATAAAAAGGAAAAAAATGAGAGAAAAGAGAGAAGGGGCAATGCTACTATCCTTTTACCACACTTGTGCTTCAAAGTAGCACCATGATCTTCATGATAGAGAGTCTCCTATTTTGTCACTTTCATATACTAGTTGGAATTTTTCATTATAGAACTTGGCTTGTATATTCCAATGATGGGCTTCCTCAAATTGCCCTAGGTCTTCGTGAGCAAGCGAGTTGGATGCAAACCCACTTAGTTCCTTTTGAGCTTTCATAAACTTATAGCTCTAGTGCATCCGTTGCACGGCAATCCCTACTCACTCACATTGATATCTATTGATGGGCATCTCCATAGCCCATTGATACGCCTAGTTGATGTGAGACTATCTCCTTCTTTTTGTCTTCTCCACAACCACCATATTCTATTCCACCTATAGTGCTATATCCATGGCTTACGCTCATGTATTGCGTGAAAGTTGAAAATGTTTGAGAACGTCAAAAGTATGAAAAAATTGCTTGGCTTGTCATCGGGGTTGTGCATGATTTAATACTTTGTGTGATGAAGATGGAGCATAGCCAGACTATATGATTTTGTAGGGATAACTTTCTTTGGCCATGTTATTTTGAGAAGACATGATTGCTTTATTAGTATGCTTGAAGTATTATTGTTTTTATGTCAATATTAAACTTTTGTTTTGAATCTTATGGATCTGAATATTCATGCCACAATAAAGAAAATTACATGGATAAATATGTTAGGTAGCATTCCACATCAAAAATTCTGTTTTTATCATTTACCTACTCGAGGACGAGCAGGAATTAAGCTTGGGGTTGATTGATACGTCTCCAACGTATCTATAATTTTTGATTGTTCCATGCTATTATATTATCTGTTTTGGATGTTTTATTTGCATTAATATGCTATTTTATATTATTTTTGGGACTAACTTATTAACCTAGAGTCGAGTGCCAGTTTTTGTTTTTTCCTTGTTTTTGAGTTTTACAGAAAAGGAATATCAAACGGAGTCCAAACGGAATAAAACTTTCGCGATGATTTTTCTTGGACCAGAAGACACCCAGCAGACTTGGAGAAGAAGTCAGAGGAGTCCCGAGGAGGCCACAAGCTAGGGGGCGCGCCCTAGGGGGGCTGAGGGCTTGTGGGCCCCTCGGAGCTCCCCTAACACTAATTCTTCCTCTATATATTCCCAAACGACCAGAAGCATCCACCAAAATACTTTTCCACCACCGGAACCTTCTGTACCCGTGAGATCCCATCTTGGGGCCTTTTTCGGCATCCTGCCGGAAGGGGATTCGATCACGGAGGGCTTCTACATCAACTCTATTGCCCTTCTGATGAAGCGTGAGTAGTTTACCACAGACCTACGGGTCCATAGCTAGTAGCTAGATGGCTTCTTCTCTCTCTTTGATTCTCAATACCATGTTCTCCTCGTTGTTCTTGGAGATCTATCCGATGTAATATTCTTCTGCGGTGTGTTTGTCGAGATCCGATGAATTGTGGATTTATGATCAGTTTATCTATGAATATTATTTGAATCTTCTCTGAATTCTTATATGCATGATTTGATATCTTTGTATTTCTCTTCGAATTATCGGTTTGGTTTGCCAACTAGATTGGGTCTTCTTGCAATGGGAGAGCTGCTTAGTTTTGGGTTCAATCTTGCGGTGTCCTCGCCCAGTGACAAAGTAGGGGTAGCGAGGCACGCATTTGTATTGTTGCCATCAAGGGTAAAAAGATGGGGTTTTCATCATATTGCTTGAGTTTATCCCGCTACATCATGTCATCTTACTTAAGGCGTTACTCCGTTCTTTATGAACTTAATACTCTAGATGCATGCTGGATAGCAGTCGATGTGTGGAGTAATAGTAGTAGATGCAGAATCATTTTGGTCTACTTGACACGGACGTGATGCCTATATGCATAATCATTCCCTTGGATATCATCATAACTTTGCACTTTTCTATCAATTGCTCGACAGTAATTTGTTCACCCACTGTATTATTTGCCTTCAAGAGAGAAGCCTCTAGTGAAACCTATGGCCCCCGGGTCTATTTTCCATCATATATTTTCAGATCTATAAACCAAAAAACCCAAAAATACCTTGCTACAATTTATTTACTTTTATTTTGTTTTACGTTTTAGTAATCTTTTATATCTATCTCTGTCAGATCTCACCTGTGCAAGTGACCGTGAAGGGATTGACAACCCCTTTATCGCGTTGGGTGCAAGTGTTTGATTGTTTGTGCAGGTGCATAGATTGGAGACTTGCTTGTATTTCCTACTGGATTGATACCTTGGTTCTTAACTGAGGGAAATACTTATCTCTACTTTGCTGCATCACCCTTTCCTCTTCAAGGGAAAAACCAATGCAAGCTCAAGAAGTAGCACCCGGCCCTAAAGCAAGAGATGGTGGTGCACGAGGAGGGCGAGATCATGCCGACGGAACAGGACCCAACGATGGAGCTCTCTATGGTCTCTATGGACCTCACCTTGCTCCACTGCCCCTTGTGCCTCCGCCCCTTGAAGCCTCCAGTGTATGAGGTTCGAATACACCTCGTCTGTTCGGCTGATCGAGCAAGGTGCATGTTTCTTGATTGATGTGCTGTTCAATTGGTTTGTGCAGTGCAAGGGAGAGCACCTGGCCTGCGTGGACTGCCGCGGTGAGCGCCCCGGGAACCAGCGGCAGTGCCAGAAGTGCGAGTGCGGCGGCGGCTTCAACGTGCACAACACAGTGATAGACGCCGTCCTCTCCTTGGTGAGGGTGGAGTGCCCGCACGAAGGTTGTGGGCTCTACGTCACTTACCACAAGCTCGTCGATCAGCAGAGCGTGTGTCCACTCGCGCCCTGCAAATGCCCCATGCCTGTCTGCAGCTACAAAGGGCCACCGCCAGTGCTTCCCCACCAAATTAGCACCGTGCATCCCATGCCCATGCACAGGATCCAGTACGGCAAGGTGCTCCAACTGCAAGTGCCAGTGTCGGAGCCGCGGCTCTTGTTGCTTGCGAAGGAGGATGGCCACGCGTTTTTCGTGGTCGACGGCATGCTCGACATCAGCGCACCTATCATCGTGTCGGTCGTCTGCATCAGAGCGGGGGCATCCCCATCGCCGCACTACGCGGCCAAGCTGTGGGCGAACGGACCGCCGGCGGAGCCCAAAGGCAGGACCGACGCTGTCAAGGTGGAAATCGAGGTGACAAGCAGCAAGGACCCCGGCGCCGTCGTCGTGCAGGAGCTGACCTTCTTCATAGTTCCGCCCAAGCTGCTGGCCGGGGCTGGGTTGTCGAGGACGGTGTCCCTCCACATTCAGATTGACAAGCTCACCTCCTAAATGATTCTAAAGTGCCATCTGTTTATCTTAGTAATATGCTAATATATGGGTTATCTCAGTCTACTTTAGCTTAAGAGATGGTGGATTTTGGTGGCGATGTAGCAATTACTTCGACATCAGATTAGTAGTTAAAGTAATTTCCAACAGTCGAAGGGATATTTTGTGTCTGTTGGATATAAAGATCCTTTGGGTAAGGAGTATAAGGTGCTTCTATGCTTGTTTGTCGAGGAAGTGTTGCATACTTCTGCGAGTTGACGCGACACATCAAAGTAGTACTACTACTAGTAGTACTCACCCGACTGCGCACTAGGCAGACGAAGCTCGTGTCGTGTTGGTGCCGTGTGTGGCCCGCACATTAACCAAAACCTCGCGCCTCCAGCTTAGCTTCCGCGTTTTAAACTTCTCAATCTCAAGGCCAAGGAGCAACATGAACCTATGATAGAGCCAATCGGATGGTTGAGAACACTACAATTCATAGCTACAGATGTGTGTGTGAGAGAGGACAAGTGCGTGCGTGCACCTCTTCCCTTCGTGTATAACATACTAAACTCAGAGTACAAGTGTATGTGGGTGGCATCAACTTAGAGAGCTAGAGATGGTGCGTGCAAGAAGTCCTGAGAGACTAGGTGTGTGCGTGGGAAAGAGGGAGACAGATGATATGTGTCGATGTAATGCGTGTGAAAAAAAGACTAGTCTATAGCTCACCACGAGGCTATTCTTGGGGAACGCCCCAATAACCGTAAGATATGTATCCGACGGTGCCAGTTATTGCACGTACACAGCAGTAGAAAAAGAAGTACCGTGGCATATTACAAAACTGCTACACCACGCCCCTCCCCTACAAACTGCCACTCGAGCGTTCGCAACTGCCATGGTCTGCTCCTATGTGCGATTTTCATTTTTTTTAAAGGGATCTACAATAAAAGGCCTGGCTTTTGGCGCACGGTAGACGGGGGAGCTTCAACTGTCAGTTTGCTACTACTCACATGTGGTCGAACATAAGTGATGTACCAAGCCGATGCGCGTCGCTTCGGTGAGCGGCGGGCCGGACATACCGTATGTTCATGCTAAGTGGCGGGCCGGACCGACCGTGTGTTGGTGCTACTACCACGCTATATTTAATTGCAAACCTGTTCACACCAATCAAAACCTAAATGGTTTCCCACTTAGGAGCGGATTAGTACTCGGTTATAAATACTACCTACTCCAAGATGACTGCACATTCCTCCTCAACTCCTCATCCACAAAAACAAACAAGTGTTTCATCGTCATTCCCTTGCGTCTGCCATGGCCCGCATGAGTTCTGGGTTGAGAGATTACTACCAGGGAGAGGCGAGCATGGAAGCAGAAGCATGAGAGATGTCCCGCCTCACCGCGAAAGTAGCAGACATGTCTCGCCGCACCGCCGTAGCAGCACAGAGGTCCCGCCGTGCCGTCAATGCAGCAGACTGGTCCGGCCGCGCCGCGGAAGCAGCAAAGATGTGCCGCCATGCCGTGAATGCAGCAGGCAGGTCCTCCTGTGCCGCGGCGGCCTGGGAAAATGTCTCGCGGGCAGGCGAGGACTCTCACAGGCGCATGTGCGCTATGCTCGATGGCCTGATGGGTCGGATCTCTGGCTGGATGAAGCTGCAGGTCGAGATGAATGCCTCGTTTGAAAATGCTACCTGCGTCATCCGGGGACTAGGGGAGGGCAAGGCGAAGCTCCGCACTGAGCGCGACCTACTGAGGGCAAAGATCGCAGGAAGGGCGAAGCAGGCGGAGGAGACCGCTCTCTTGTTGAAGAGGACGAGCATCATCGTCAAGAAACTTATGGACGAGAATGACATGCTCCGCATCGAGCGCGAAAGGCTGGTGGAGGAATCCGTGGATGCTACCAAGCAGCGTATTGAGGACATGAAACTGATGA
The DNA here is from genome assembly GCA_011799875.1 of Thinopyrum elongatum. Taxonomy (NCBI): domain Eukaryota; kingdom Viridiplantae; phylum Streptophyta; class Magnoliopsida; order Poales; family Poaceae; genus Thinopyrum; species Thinopyrum elongatum. The sequence goes on along the minus strand of CM022297.1, from coordinate 344,399,197 downwards.
AATATATCATCGCCACTCGCCACGATAACTAGTCTTCGTGACCTGCAGCGCATCAAGAAAGTAGAGATCAGCGAGCCAGATCGTTGTATGCATCTTCCTTCTTTTGCCCTTGTGTATTTTGGGCGTAGCCGCATGTGGCTTTTTTAATTATCTTCCTAAATATGTAAGACAATTATTATCCACTGTCATCGTCCTTATATATTCATCAGTCTTGCTATAAGTCGCAGTAGATGCTATATAGGTCCGACGGATCTTACATCAAGATCCGTGCAAGATTTTCTTTTCAGCTTTCCTTTTTCCTCTCTTAAATCTAAGTCGAGTGAGACATAGCCACGCCATTAAACAGGGGCTCGGGCGCCATTAATGGAGACGTTGGGAGAGAGGTGGGCGGCAGATGGAGGTCAAAGGGCTCTCCTCCCGATAAGCACGCGTAGGGGTCTGATCGCACGCCTCCCGTACTGAAATAGCTACTACCTGCATGGCACCTCCGAGCCAATAAAAAAGGGGACGCGTGGCGCCACGTAAATGGTAAGTAGAACGCCCACGGTTTCAATAATACTTGTGTTTCCGATTGTAACATGACAACACTTGTTCCAAAATGACTTTGTTGATTGTTAATGTGTGCGCCTTCGCAAATCGGATAGCAAAATTACCACATCATGTTGGTGCCATGTCATGACACCAAGCCAAGTTTCATGATTTTCATGTGTGTTTTGGATTTACAGGAATTAGAAAACCAAGTTTCTCAATGTTTCCGGCCGAGCCACGACGCCCAGATGTTTGAATTTCAGTCCCGTTTCTTGCATGGGACCTAGAAATTCATCCAAGGACACACATGTGATTTTTCAACCAAATTTGGTGCACTAGAGCGTGTGCTTGTAGTTCAAATTTGAATTATGCACATTAAATGACCACAAACTCAATTAATGTATAAAAAGGCCAAACGAACCCGGAATAATTTCAAAATTTAACACGGCACTCATATAGTTCTATGTTGCCTCTGTAAAGAAAATCAAGGGGTGGGGGGCAGCGTATATTGTTTCGCACACAAAGGTGACACGTTCCCTCTCAGAACCATGAGCCTTCTTGAGAGAAGCTCCAGTTTGCAAGAAGCTTATACCAAAACTTGTTCCAATTCGGCCAATTTTTTTACCATAGCATGTTAGTGCCATGACATGACACCATGCCAAGTTTCATGATTTTCAGATGAGTTTTGGATTTACAAGAATTTAAAAACCAAGTTTCTCAATGTTCTCGGCCGAGCCACGACGCCCAGATGTTTGAATTTCATTCCCATTTCTTGCAAGGGACCTAGAAATTCACCCAAGGACACACATGTGATTTTTCAACCAACTTTGGTGCACTGGAGCATGTGCTTACAGTTCAAATTTGAATTATGCACATTAAATGACCAGAAACTCAATTAATGTATAAAAAGGCCAAACGAACCCGGAATAATTCCAAAATTTAACACGACACTCATATAGTTCTATGTTGCCTCTATCAAGAAAATCAGGGGTTGAGGCAGCGTACATTGTTTCGCACAAAGGTGACACGTTCCCTCTCGGAACCATGAGGCTTCTTGAGAGAAGCTCCAGTTTGCAAGAAGCTTGTACCAAAACTTGTTACAATTCGGCCAAATGTTTTTCCACAACATGCTAGTGCCATGACATGACACCATGCCAAGTTACATGTTTTTCAGACGAGTTTTGGATTTACAGGAATTTAAAAACCAATTTTCTCAATGTTCTCGACCAAGCCACGACGCCCAGATGTTTGAATTTCATTCCCATTTCTTGCAAGGGACCAAGAAATTCACCCAAGGACACACATGTGATTTTTCAACCAACTTTGGTGCACTGGAGCATGTGCTTGCAGTTCAAATTTGAATTATGCATATTAAATGACCAGAAACTCAATTAATGTATAAAAAGGACAAACGAACCCGGAATAATTCCAAAATTTAATACGACACTCATATAGTTCTATGTCGCCTCTGTAAAGAAAATCAGGGGGAGACAATGTATACCGTTTCGCACACAAAGGTGGCATGTTCCCTCTCGGAACCACGAGGCTTCTTGAGAGAATCTCTGGTTTGCAAGAAGCTTATAACAAAACTTGTTCCAATTCGGCCAATTTTTTTACCACAGCATGTTAGTGCCATGACATAACACCATGCCAAGTTTCATGATTTTCAGGTGAGTTTTGGATTTACAGGAATTTAAAAACCAAGTTTCTCAATGTTCTCGAACGAGCCATGACGCCCAGATGTTTGAATTTCATTCCCATTTCTTGCATGGGACCTAGAAATTCACCCAAGGACACACATGTGATTTTTCAACCAACTTTGGTGCACTGGAGCATGTGCTTGCGGTTCAAATTTGAATTATGCACATTAAATGACCAGAAACTCAATTAATGTATAAAAAGGCCAAACGAACCCGGAATAATTCCAAAATTTAACGCGACACCCATATAGTTCTATGTTGCCTCTGTAAAGAAAATCAGGGGGGAGGCAGCGTATATCGTTTCGCACACAAAGGTGACGTGTTCCCTCTCGGAACCACGAGGCTTCTTGAGAGAAGCTCCGGTTTGCAAGAAGCTTATACCAAAACTTGTCCCAATTCGGCCAAATTTTATACATATGAAAACAGGGTTTAGATTATCCCAAACATCTCGCTACCTACACTGGTACAGCGAGGTGCTATACAAACGGTTTTTAACCCCTTTCCACGATGGCATTTGGAACCGTCGCCAAGTGAGTGACTACGATAGGGGGGTCCTTCCCACACGACCCAGAAACCGTCGGGGATAGGGAGCCACCTAGACGCTGCACCCTTGCAACTCGTTTGTGCTCGCATTGCCATCGCAGTCAGTATTCTGTGGTGCTACATTTACGATGTGCGGCCCATCACAAACGGTTCACGATTATAGAACGTGTATGATAAGCAGACAATCACACACATTCACTTTTCCCAAACCGTATGCGATAACTAATTAAGAAGATTAGCTAATCATCGTACGAGTGTCGGACAGGATTACGAAACGTCGGACCATCGTAACATCGTCGTACATGAAAACTATCACACACTTTATTCTGTGGTGCAACGTTGATGATGCATACCACATCAAAAATAGTTCATGGTTGGGAATCGTGTACGATAGGGAAACTATCACAAATGTTTAGTTTGCCCGCACCGTTTGTGATATTGTCTGACATCACACACGCTTTGCAAACGACAACTATGTGCATGCTTGCACACGTTTTCTCTCTGTGAACCTTGTCGGATTAAGGTGTATATCACAAACATTTGTGTTTTACCAACCGTGTGCGCCGTAACAACCTACAGAGGGTAATTTCACCGTAATTTAATTGCTGCTATTTCAAATTGTACCAGATTTGAATTTGAATGTATGCTATAGCTTTATTCATATCCATCAGGTTCAAACAACCAATGCATTATTCGATTCATAGGTACATATGTTCAAGAATTACATAAGAACCAAATAAAGAATGATGAACCACAGTTGTATACTTGTACTATTAAAGACGGTAAAGAAAGAGGCAAAATACATTCTGGTTGCTGAACAAGGTGAAGCGGAATGCCCATATTGTGCCCTCCTCCATGCAGAAGGCACGCACAACTCTAGTCCAACCCCTTGTGATGGCCAACCGCTCATCCTTCACGGTCTTCATGAAAACATCTAGATAATCATCGTGTTCTGGTAGAAATACTTTAACCTTTGCATGCCCACCAATCATGTAGTTTGAGAGGTAATCTTGAGTAAACTGCTTTGGGATCCACTGCAAAGGAAAATGATTCAGACATTGTCACTAGCACAACTCATTATGGGCAGTAAAAAGAAGGCTACAGAGTTCTTACTTACCATCCTGTAGTTCACTGTTGTCTTGGATAAAGTGTAAAAAAATAGTTTAATTGCCATCTTTTGACCCATTTTACTAACAATCTTTATCAACTTCCTCACTTGATGCTGGTTCATCGATATCTCATTGCCCCATACGCAGAAAGGGTCGAAGCGTGGATCTTTACCAATGACATATGTACCTAAAAGCACCAACTTAATATTAGAAGCTAAGCAGCAATTGCACAATGATGTAGTACAACACTCTTTTATAATATCTTATAACATCCAATATACTCACATATTAGATGAATTAACATCTTATATTATGGGCCGGAAGGAGTTTATTGCATTTTTACAAATTATCGGCTGATTAACTGTTGCTGTATCCATGGGTTAGAATTAGTTTGAGCTAGTTTGGGATCAAATAGCCCTAAAGTATATCCAAACATGAGGGCTAGTATGAGCTACTTGCATCTAACCCACCCAAAAAAAACTATCCCACCCAAGAGGTGCTAATTGGAGCTAGTTCTCCTAGTGCATTTATTGTCAATCTAACCCTGTCATCCAAACACCTCTTTGGATGGAGTTAGTTCAGGGTTAGTCATGAGCTAGAAACTAACTCTAACCTCTAGCTAAGTTGAGTATCCAAACAGGGTTGTGTTGTTGTTATTGCTGCTGCTGCTCTTCTACGTATATCTAGACATCATCAGAACATTAAGATAACACTCTTCCTTGTTGCTATGTAGCCTAGGATTGCATATTTAGACATTAAGTACAGTGCATGTTGCTATGTAGCCTCAGATATATTACATATGGCCCAAGTTAACCTAACGATAAATGGGTTACAGATATATTCAGTTAAAACTCCGATTCACCGATTAGTCCCTTATCAGCCCCTGGCCTATATGGTACCAGCTACCGATATCCTGAACAGTGAGTATATATAAGCCATGGGATGAAACTAACCTCGATGGAAAATAGCAGTCGTTCCCAAAATTGTCCTGTGTAAGTACATCGAGAGGCATGTTAAGCACAATAGGCTAAACATCAACCAAATATATCCATGGCAGACAAAATAATCTCCAAAAGATAGCTTCAGTGTGTAGGCTTAAGCACGCTAGTAAAGCAAAACAAGTGGAAAGGTGTGTTAACTACAACAGGCCTAACTTTTAACAACAAGCAAACATAGTCATTCAAACTGGTATTGTACCGGTCTAAGTACACTGGTTACTGTTAAATAAAAATGGAAAGGCGTGTTAACTACAAGATGCAGCAACCAAATGTAGTCATTCATAGTGGTATTGTTGAAACTGGTATTGATGAAATTGAACTGCACAGTTCACACTTGCACATATAGAACATCACGTTGTGAATAACTAGAATAAACAAGGCATACTACGAACAACCAAAGATAGCATTTGAAACTGGACATATGCTAACTACAAACAACCGAACAATCAAAAACTGTAAAAGTGGCATATGCTAGCTATAACAAGCTTAACAGCAAGCAAATATATGCATTCCTATTGGTATGTTTAAAACTGGATTGATGAAATGTACGGCACAGTAAATAGTTGCACATATAGAGCATCACATTGTGAACAACTGAAATAAACAAGGCATACTGCAAACAACCAAATATAGTAATTAAAACTGGACATATTCTCACTACAATACAAAAGGGACTCGACAAAACAAATCATGGGTTCCCCCCTGTGAAGAGGCACGACAAAAAAAATCATGGGTTTCCTCACTTGTCATAGATGGGCTCGTTCCCGTGGGAAGAGCACGGAACCTGGATGCGCTCCATGTTGTCGCAGATGGGCTCCTTCCCCTTGGAAGAGCACGGCTATAGGGTGCCCTCCCTGATGTCGCAGACGTGCTCTTTCCCCTTGGAGGAGCATATGGGCTCTTTCCCCTTGGAAGAGCCGGAGAGGGTGCCCTCCTCGTGGTTGCCGTCGATGAGGTCTGACTTGGAAGCTGTGGATCCCAAGCCAGCATCGCAGAATGTGTCCTTCAGAAATGACAAAAGGGGCTCGATGGCGATGTAGGATGGCAAATTCTTGACAGCGAGCCAGAGGAGATCAGCAGTGGGGCCATGGATGAGATCGATGGCGGTTGAACCAGAGGGGTTGGGAGTGGGCCACTTAACCTGTGACATAGCTCGCATCAGGCCGTCGTTGTCGACGACCTCGATGTCGTAGCCGGCGTCCGTGACATACCCGCATACTCTAGCCCGCTGATTGAGTGCCTGCGGCTAGTAATGGTCGTCAGCTTCCTCGGTGGCCACCTCGGCGACGTCGGGCGAACAGACCGCGATACACCTCTTTTGGGCTAGTCACTCCTCGAGCTCCACGGGAAGCGTAGCCGGGCTTAGGCTGCGACGCTTTGGAGTGGGGGATGGGGATCTATGGGAAAGGGGGAGTTTGGCAGGCGTCATCTAAGAAACTCAGGGTGGCCTGGGTATGGAGATCGGTGGGTAGGCTGCACGGGCAAACCGGCAGATGTTGACAATGGAGGCCTTGCGGCGGCGGCGGCGGCGGTGACCTTGCTAGTGTTTCGAGCGAGGGAGGGGGGGTGTGTGTGTGTGCGTGTGCGCGCGCGCGCCAGAGGAGGTTTTGGTGTGTGTGTGTGTGTAGGGGGGCGGGGGTGTGTTTGAGGAAATGATGTGGCTACTGAAAATTTTACTACGCGGGAGTCAAACGCGGGAGTGAAATGCCGGGGCTATTGAAAATTTGGATGATGGTGCATCGCACACGGTCCGGAAATAACAACCGTGTGTTATGAAACAGAAAAACCCTCGAGGCGGGCAGATATTTTTGAGGGATGCAGGCGGGAGCGGGAACAAGAAACGTCACACATGGTCGAAACATAATAACCGTGTGTTATCAAACAGAAAAAACATGCAGGCGGGTAGATATTTTTTAGAGGGGAAGCCTCGTGGAGCCCAATATACTGTGCGGATGTGCGTGACAGGGGCACCGGCGTAGCACACGATTAGTGTGAGTGAACCGTGTCTGTTGCGTCATCTGACTTGTCTAATGTTCATAAATTTGGCGAAAATGATGCGGGAGAGGCTCAGAACATGAACACACCTGCATGTGGACCAAATATATGTATGAAAAGGGTGGTTTTATGTTCAAATACCAAATGCAACTTTGATGTGGCACCTGTCTCGCAAAGCGCACGGTATTGCTTGCCCCCCTCGTGTCGGCAGGAGGGGAATCCTAAGCTATGAATGCATGCCCCCCCCCCCACGGAGGTTCACCTAGTGTCGTGGTATCACACGGCCACCTATGGGGCCATCGGCCCCTTGTGGTTCAGCAAGGGGGAAGAGCGCATTGCACAAAGAGCGAAAAGCGAGAGCAGCCCGGCAATGATGACACGTGTAGTTTTACCCAGGTTCGGGCCGCCGCGAGGCGTAAAACCCTACTCCTGCATTGGTGGATTGATGGTTGGACCATGGTGGAGACGCAGCGCTCTAGCCCGGCAAGGTCGCCTCGGGGCGGGAGCAGCTACGCGTGTATGAGCGTACAAGGGTCCGAATCCTTTCTAAGGTAGCCATGGCCCTCCTTTTATAGGTCAAGGGGTTACCACATTGGCAAAACAGTCATTTATCCAACGATTAGATAGCCACAGTGCTATCATACCTAACTCTGCGGACAGATCAGAGTGCATTAAATGCACCGCTTAGTGTCACATCATGGCGTAGCTCGGCAAGCCTTGCCATGCCATTCAGCCACCTTTTTGCCTGTCCGTGCAACACGTCGTATGGACGGGTGTCATTTAGGGATGATCTTCCTCAGAAATGGCCTACCATGTACCAAATAATAGCCACTTAATCACTTGGGGGCTCGAAACCGCATCGATGGGTGACTTGCGTTTCTGTGAGGTGGAGCGGTGGAGCTTTGGCAAGGTAATCCGCCCTTGGCGTCCCCGGCAAGCCTGCCGGGGGAGTCTTGAGGCTTGTCTTGGGGTAACCTCGACCCCGCCAGGCTCGCCTGCCCGGCAAGGGAGGTTTTTCCTTAGCGATATCTTGCTTGTTTGGTTGGTCTTGGTCTTCTTGATCCGCCCTTTAATTTATCAAAGGGCCATCCCTTCTGCTTGGTCTTGTCTTGAATGTCGTAACCTTGCTCTTGAGCCTGTGTATAGTCCGGGCAACACACCTGGGGGTCTGTTGCACCAACATGAGCCCCCAGGCCCGGCCTGAATGCGCTGCCGAGCGTCGTCGGGGTAGGCCCTGTCTAGTACATAGGCGAGCGGGTTGCGGTAGCTCATCCTTTGAGATCTTCTTTGCTTCTTCATTAACCTGTGTCTGAGTCAGTTTCCGGTTTTTCCACGCGTCGCGCGATGCCAATTGCAGTGGGGCCATCTTTGTAATGGCCCGTGAATGACTTTAATGCATGGGGGAGTAACTGCCAATTTACTCCTCCCACCACGTCCTTATCCTTTGCCACGTATGCTGCATGCATTGAGTGGGGTAGGTGACGGAATCGCGTGGTGCAGCAGGGAGAGTCATGGCAGGGGCTCAGTCTTCCTTGGATTGGTGGAGAGGGGCGGTGATTGGATCCGACTGTCGGCGGTAGCTTGGACGGGTCGGATCAGAAAGAAACTCCTCTGGGGCGTGGGCGAAGGATCAGCCCCCAACCCCAGATTGCCTATAAAAGAGGGGCAACGATGAAGCAGAGGTGTCCATCCACGCACCTCTCTTTCTTTGTTTCTTGCCCTCTTCTTTGTTGAGTTGAGGGGGAGAGGCAGGGGCTGGGCCCCGGGCTCTAGCTTGGGGTTGATGATGCTGAATGCTTGTATTGACGCTGGGGGAGTGAGTCTGGTCCGGGGGTGCAGGAGATGCAGCGGTCGGGGGTGTCGGTGCCGAACTGTCTACAACGTGGGAGGTGTTATGCTCCTCCGAGACGGTGAGGTGCCCGCCTCTCCCACACGAGCCGGCCACTTGGTGCAGAATGCTTGCCCTGGCCACAAGACGCCGAGGTTCGCCAACTTGACAACAAGGCTCCTGGGGCTTCCGGCACCTACCTAGGGTGCAGCGTTTGGGATCTTTGGTAATCTCAGCACTGCTCCTTCCGGCGGAGTCGGGGCGATCGTTGAAGACGGCGGCACCTTCCTGCCCTCCAAGGTGGGGAGCGATGCTCCTCGCACGCCACGGACACCGTCGCCTGCTACTTCTCCGGGGGAGGTGTCGGCCCGAGGGGCCGGCGTCCTCCCGGAGTGGTGGTGATGAGGAAAGAATGAGGGAAGATGGAGAAGGCGGGTGGCATGCCGTCAGTTTGGAGTACGATGGCACCGACGCCTTCGTCTCGTATTACCGGCCCGCTGCCTCATCTTTCCGGTCTTCCCCTCCCTCCACGGCACCATCATCACCAGCCTCTTTAGGACGGTTGCCGGGGAGGGGGTCACTCTCTTGGTGGCTTCGCCTCCTCCAGCAGTCTTCCAGCTGAGCTCCCGTGGTTCTCCCCGCCGGTGCTTGTGCCGGGGCTTCTTGCTGGCCCTGGAGGTGGTGACCATGGCACCGCCGAGCTGCTCCCTCCGCCCCTCTCCGTCGCAGCCTCGCCACTCCCGATCTTGTCAGGCTGTGCCCGGCAAGCCCTGATGGGATCGGGCTGGGCTTCCACTCAGGCACTCCTTTTGCCCTCTTCACCTCCTGCTGTAGTGCCTAGGAGGAGAGGGACAAGAAAGGGATTATGGGGCACTTATCTTTTTTCAGTCTAAAACATGTAGGCACTTGCCAAACTTTAGTCTAAATTATGTAATCTTCTTTATCCATGTTTGCGTTCTATAAGATATGTACTTTCTTATCAGCATATTAATGAAAAAGACAAGCCTTGCCAGGTACTTGTGCATGTATCATGTCCATGCAGAGGTGATGTGCCTCTATACGTTCAAGTAAACAAGTTTCCCCGGCAAACTATCATGCTGGTACCCTTAGTTTGCTGCCGTGGGGCAAGGCCTGCTGGGCATAAAACTATAAAAAGGGACCGGCCCCTTGTCGAACCCTCTCCATCAAAGGCAACTGTGACCACCTTACCCGAAGCAACGTTCAGGACAAAGTATGGGAGCACCTATGTTTTGAAGGTAGCGAGGTTTTCATATGCACATGTTTTTACCTTACTGAATAGGTATGGATAAGAAGAACTTAACTGTTTGGCTTGCTGGGGATCGCTGTGTAGGCTTGTCTCCATTTCTTCTCTTTGGGACCAAGTCCACGGCAAGAACCCTGCAACTTAGTGCAGATGAAAATAGTGCTACATGCGACCTCATCTACATGATCTTGCTATGCTCATGATATGCTTATGCATGCATGCAATCTTGTCGGGGCCCCCCAGCGCTTTGTTTATTCATCTGTTGCTCAGGGTCTGCGCCTGGCTTTGTACAAAGGGTTACATGCAACATCGGCAAGGCTTGTACAAAAGGGTGGCTGCCGGGCAGGGCCCGGCAGCCGCGCCTTACGGGTAGAACTTACGGAGATGCTCAATGTTCCATGAGTTTTGCAACTGAATGCCATCTCCGGTCTCCAGACGGACTGCGCCGGGTCTGGTGACTCGTACTACCCGGTAAGTGCCTTCCCACTTTGGCGTCAACTTGTTTGCACCCTTTGCGGACTGAACACGCCTAAGGACAAGGTCACCTTCCTCCAGGCTTCGGGCATGAACCTTGCGGCTATAATAGCGACGCAGCGCTTGCTGGTAGCGAGCAACACGCGTAGCAGCCCAGAGACGGTTCTCCTCAAGTAGCACAGCGTCCTCACACCGGTGCTATTCCTGCGCTACTTCATCATAGGCAAGCACTCGAGGTGATCCGTATATGAGTTCCGTGGGGATAACTACTTCTGCCCCATAGAATAGGGAGAAGGGAGTCTGCCCGGTAGCTCGATTTGGTGTCGTACGGAGGGACCAAAGAACCACCGACAGCTCATCGATCCATCGCCTGCCGCACTTTTGCAACCTATCAAATGTTCTTGTCTTGAGTCCTCGCAGCACTTCAGTGTTTGCCCTCTCAGCTTATTCGTTGCTTCTGGGATGGGCAACAGTGGCAAACGAGACTTTGCTTCCGAGGGCAAGAACGTATTGCATGAAGGCGCGGCTTGTGAATTGGGTGCCATTGTCAGTGATGATTCTGGCGGGTACTCCGAAATGACACACCAATCCTTTCAAGAACTTGATAGCTGACTGTGCGGTCACCTTCCTCACGGGCTCCACCTCTGGCCACTTTGTGAACTTGTCGATAGCGACGAACAAGAACTCAAAGCCCCCGGTAGCACGGGGGAAGGGGCCCAAGATGTCGAGCCCCCAGACCGAGAAGGGCCATGACAAAGGGATCGTCTGGAGAGCTTGAGCAGGCTGATGGATATTCTTGGAGTGGAATTGGCAGGCTTCTAATTTGGTGACTAGCTCAATTGCATCTTGGAAGGCCGTGGGCCAGTAAAAACCTTGCCGGAAGGCTTTTCCAACCAGGGCCCTCGATCCAATGTGGGAGCCACATATACCCTAGTGTATCTCTGCCAACAGTTCCTTTCCTTTTTCCCGGAAAATGCACTTCAATTTCACTCCGTTGGGCCTTCTTCTGTACAGCGTGTCATCAATGAACTGATACATACTGGCCCTCCGGGCTACTCTTTCAGCTTCTTCTTGCTCTTTGGGAAGTTCTCCTGTTTGGAGGAAATGGACTATGTGCTGCGCCCAAGTTGGAGCCTTAGGCTTGTCAACGAGGACCAGCGGCACCTCCTCATTCGTGGGAGCGCACTCCTCGACCGCAGAGATTGGTAGTTTGGCAGGAGGGTGCAGCTCACCGTTCGAAGGGGAGTTGTTCCCGCCAAGCTCTCTGCCGGGGACCTCAGAGGGCTCTGCCAGGAGAGGCCTGCCAGAGTCTAGTTTCCTCCTCTTCCTGGCCATTGTTGCCAGGGATACGGAGGGTTGAGTCAGACGAAGAACAAAAGTCCCTGGTTCCACAGGGAGTTTTTGCGCAGCGCACTTTGACAGATGATCACCAATCCTGTTTTCCGCACGCGGTATGTGCTCTGTTTGCAATCCGTCAAAGCGCTCCTCCAACTTTCTCACTTCCTCGACGTATGCCTCCATCAATGGGCTTTGATAATCCTTGTTCACTTGCCTCACCACAAGTTGCGAATCTCCACAAATGATCAACTTCTTAATTCCCAGTTCTGTTGCGACCCTGAGCCCGGCAAGCAGTCCTTCATATTCTGCTGTATTGTTGGTAGCCTTCTCCCGGGGGAAATGCATATGAACCACGTACTTGAGGTGCTCCCCAGAGGGAGCAACAAGAAGCATGGCAGGTCCTGCACCTTGTAGGGAGAAGGCACCATCAAAGTACATGATCCATTCTTAGGGCGCTTCCTTGCCAGGGATAACTGTCTCCAACACGTCTTCGTCAGGGGTAGGCGTCCATTCCGCAATAAACCCCACCAGTGCTCTGCTCTGAATGGTTGACGTGCTCTCGAACTTCAAACCAAAGCTGGATAACTCCAAAGCCCATTCCACTATCCTGCCAGTGGCCTCAGGGTTCCTCAGTATGCGTTGCAAGGGGAAGCGGGTGACAATCGTGATCTCGTGGGCTTGGAAGTAGTGGCGCAGTTTCCTTGAGGCCAAAAATCAACTTTTGCACGCCAGAGTACCTCGACCTAGCCCCCTGCAACAGGGAGCTGACGAAGTACATTGGCCGCTGCACCACTTTCTTCCTTGCCGCGACCTTGGAGCTGTCTCCATTACCCCGCTCCTCCGTGTTCTGATCTGCCTCTGACCTTGCCGGGGCGAGTTCACTTCCTTCTCCAGAGGGGACGGCAGTTGCAGCTGCTTCTTCATCTACTCCCCACTGCGCCACCAGCGCTGCGCTAACCACTTGATTGGTTGCCACTAAGTATAGCAGCAACGGTTCTTGTGGTTTTGGAGCGACTAAGGTGGGGACAGAGGAAAGATAGGTCTTCAGATCCTGCAGCGCAGTGTCTGCCTCTGGGGTCCACTCCATGGGTCCAGCCTTCTTCAAGATTTTGAAGAACTTCAAGGCGCATTCGGCGGACTTGGAAATGAACCTGCTTAGCACGGCAACACATCCAGTCAAACGCCTCACCTCTTTAATTGTCTTTGGTGCTTGAATCCGCTCAATTGCCTTGATCTTGTCGGGGTTGGCCTCTATCCCCTGGTGGGACACAAAGAAGCCAAGTAGCTTGCCGGAAGGAACGCCAAACACACACTTTTCTAGGTTCAGCTTCAAGTTGATCTTGCGTAGATTTGCAAAGGTCTCTTCCAAGTCCTGAATGAGAGTTGATTTCTCCTTGGTTTTGACCACTATATCATCCATATAGGCTTCAATATTCCTGTGCAACTGGGACTCAAAGCCAATCTATACTGCTCTTGTGAAAGTGGATCCAGCGCTTTTTAACCCAAAGGGCATACGTACAAAGCAGTACGTGCCGCATGGGGTTATAAACACGGTCTTCTCTTCGTCTTCCTCGGACATGAAAATCTGGTGGTACCCGGAGTAGGCATCCAAGAAGGAAAGTAGGTCACATCCATAGGTGGAATCCACAATCTGATTGATGCGCAATAAGGGGAATGGGTCCTTCGGGCATGCTTTATTCAGATATGTGAAATCTATGCAAAGCCTCCATTTCCCATTCGCCTTGTGCACCACCACTGGATTTGCCAACCAAGTTGGATGCAATACCCCTTTGACCAAACCAGCAGCTTCGAGTTTCTTGATCTCCTCGGCAATAAACTGCTGCTACTCCAAAGCTTGATTTCGGACCTTCTGTTTGACGGGTCGGGCATGTGGGCAGACAGCAATGTGGTGCTCGATTACCTCCCTGGGAACACCGGGGATGTCAGATGGTTGCCAAGCAAAGACATCGACATTCGCCCGTAGGAAGGCAACGACCGCACTTTCCTTTGTCATCAAGGGTGGAGCTGATAGTAAATGTACCATCAGTGCCAACCAACCCTGCCGAGACCTTCTTCACAGCAGGCACAGCAACCTTTGATCTCTTGCTATTGCACTCTCCGGCATTCATCAACAGGCACAGCGCAATCCGAAGAGGTGCGCTTCCCGGATTCTTTGCTGGCGTCTGTCGGATTCAGGGCTCCGCAGACCCAAGAAAGGTTCGAACTCTGGGGTGTGTTTGAAGAACTCAACCTATCTAGCCAACCAGCTCGTCGCCCTACATCATCGCTCGAGGAACAAGGAAGAAGATGAACACGGCAGTTTACCCAGGTTCGGGCCACCTTGCAGTGTAAGACCCTACTCCTGCTTTGTGGTGGATTTGCCTCACGAGGGGCTAAGGATGAACAAGTACAAGGAATGAACAACCTCGCGAGGTCTGCTCTGGTGAGGGTGGAAAGGTTCTGATCCCGGGGAGTTCGTCCTGCCCTACGGTGGTGGCTAGCCTATATTTATAGTGGCCTTGGTCCTCTTGCCAAAACGCAGGCGGGAAGGGATTCCACAATGGCCAATTTGAAAGGGGACAAGTAGTACATCTTATCTTGACGAAAGGTGGTCTTCGCCTGCAAAGCTTCTGGCGTGACGATGCGATGGGCTCGGTGATGACATCCATCCTGCTGTCCTGGTGGTCTTGGTCTCATTGCACAGGAATGGAAACCTTTGCCTGAGTCCTCGGGAACCCACGCCTGCGCTTGCCTCCTTAGCACCAAAGTGGAAACTGTCTCCTCTGCGCTCGCTGGCGCCCGCCTGGCCTTGGTCGTCATGGCTTGCGTCACCGTAACCTCATGAGGTTTGGGCACCTGCATAGGAATCTCCGCTCCTCAGGAGGCAGCCTGGGGAGGCCGCTCCCTCGGGAGGTCTTGGCGTCGTCTGCCTCACGAGGCTTGGCCCCTCACGACGGTCTTGTCTTGGTACCACGCCATCGATGAAGCCATGCCATGTGCCGCGGGCAGGCAAGTCTAGGTACCCTAGTTCCTAGAATGCCGACAGTAGCCCCCGGGCCCAAGGTGTGCTCGGACTTGGCTTCGAGGCGAAGCCAAAGGGCAAGGGCGAAGCACCGTGGGCCCCAATCTCCTGCGGACCAGGCTGATGCATGGCACTTGATGGGACGTGGGCGTCTCCACTTCCCCATGCTGCCTCGGCAACTGCTCGACTTGACAACTGCCTAGTGCACGCACCTTAGTCATCATTGCCCCGCTGTGCGCTTACCTTCAGTTCCTCCTCCTCCTCGTGAACTTGTGCCTTCTTCGCCAGATTCGGTGACAGCTCGAACCCATGTCGCCGCCATGGCTCCCCAGAAGAAGAAGGGCAAAACCCCTACGGCCTCGGAGCCCTCGTCGGGGCCGGGACCAGCACTGGACCGGTCCATGGTGATCAACTAGGAGGGGTTGGACAAGGTCCAACACGCCATCGCCGCCGATTCCAATGAATGGCAGGCAACGAAGGTCTAGCCCGCCTCCCGGGCCCTGGCCGACATTGAGGCCACCATGATCCCCCTTCATCTCCACACTCTCTTTGCCGGCCTGCTGCCTCCATTCCCTAATTTCTTCAACGCCGTGCTCTCGCACTACCAGATCCATGCGCTGCACCTAGATCTCGGATCCATCATCCTCATCTCAACTTTTGCCTTCTTATGCGAGGCCTTCATGGGCATTGCCCAGTCCGTGGCCTTGCTCCGCCATTTCTTCTCACTCCACCTGGTTGACAGTGGGCAGCGCTCGGGGTGCGTGTTGCTTCGGTCGGTGGCGGTGACTGCAGGCTCTAGCATCGACTTCACGCTCCGCCCGAATGTGAGGGGATTTCGGAAGCAGTGGGTGTATGTGGATGCCACCGCGCCCAGCCCCTGCTCCTCATCCCATCGGCGCCGGCGGAGCCGAGCTCCGGCTGGGGGCACGCGGAGCTCATTGACCCGCGGCTCGCACGCATCTTGTCCAGGCTGGGCAAGCTGAAGGAGGCAGGGGTGACGACGGCGATGGTGGTGAGGGAGTTCGTTCGGCGGCGCATCGCTCTTCTCCAGCACCATACTCGCCCAATGTGGGCCTTCACCGGCCCTGACGACCCCATGAGGCTCCAGGTGCCTTTGCTCCCCTCCAACACATTGCGCGTGGTGCTCCAGCTCCTGACTGGTGAGGCGCCCGCCGCGATTCCTACTGAGGGACGTCCTTTGTACAACTGCTCGAACAGGAGGGCTTTCGCCGAGAAGATGCCCTGCTTCGACGAGTGGGGGCTGCTCCCCGAGGGCCATGAGGGGCCTCGCGACAACCCCCTCTTGGTGACCTCCACACACGGAGGCCCCGAGGTGCATGCTCCTGAGGTGGTTGTGGGGGAGCGAGCACCGCCTGACGCTCCTGAGGTGGCCGCTGAGGAGCGGGCGCCACCATGTGCTCCTGAGGTGGCCGCTGAAGAGCGGGCGCCACCATGTGCTCCTGAGGTGGCCGCTGAAGAGCGGGTTCCTGCGGATACCGCCGCTGTCTCCGTCGCGAAAGGCTATGTGCCGGTCCCCAGCGAGTCCCCTCTGGGTCTCGGGGCATCCCGCAAGAGGAAGGGGCTCATGAGCCGCTGTGGCCCTGCCCCGAGGGTCCTAAAAAAGAGGAAGTGGATAGCCGTGGACGAGTAAGTACCTTGCCCTCCTTGACCTTCGCATATCGCGTCTTCTTCTGACTTTTGCCCCTCAGGATCTCTCTGGTTGCGGGGGCGAGCGCGTCCCGAGTGCAACCTCCGGAGGCCTCCTGTCCGGTCGCGACCCTAGGCCTCACGAGCTAGGCGGCCGCGCGCTAGGTGGCATCTGTACATGAGCTGAGGCCGCCCCTGGGGGGCCACAGGCCTGCACTCCCGGCGTCCTTCTTCCGGAGCGATCTTTGGGGCACGGAGGCTGTGCCGAGGGCTCCCCCGCTGGTTTTCGCTGGCGGCTGGGCAACCTGTGCGATGGCTCCATCTTCAAGCAGCGTGGCAGGCCCGCACCGTGCCCTGCTGCAAGCCGGGAGAGCAGTCAAAGGAGCTCCAGCCCCTAGTCCCCCGCCGGAGTCAGGGGAGTCATCGCGCTCCTCTCCAGCCGACCGGGGCGCGGAGGAAGGGCCCGGCTAAGCATTGGAGCTCGCACGCGGGCGCAGTGCCGTCCATCGTGACCTTCTCCGGGAAGCGACAAGCGCGCTAGGCCGTCTTGGGACGGAGCTTGCCGATGTCGACATGCTTCTCAAGGCGGAGGGCCTTCGCCTGGCGCGCGAATGGCACCAACTAAAAGTCGCCATCAACCTTGGCCGCTTGCAGCACGAGCGCATCCGCGCGGAGGCAGAGGAGTCCCTTGCGGTGTCATGGGAGGCTTGTGACCGCGCCCTGGAGGAGGCCCGAGCTGCGGATTGTCGTCGTGAGGCGGCCGAGGAGCGTGAGAGGGAGCTTCAGGCCTCAAATGCCACCCTTGCGCGGCAGGTTCAGGTGCGCAGAGCTGCCCTCGTGGCGCCGTCAGGTGGGGGCCCCACGGATGAGACAGGACTCCGGGCGCGCGAGGACGCGCTGGCGCTCGAGGCGTTGGAGCACAGCATGGAGCGTGAATGACTGGAGGTGATGGAGCGCCAGGTGGCCGTCGCGGAGGATGCCCTCGCTGCCCGGGAGGCGACGGCCCAGAAGGAGGCCTACGAGAGGGTGGCCGGAGTCCGCAAGGCCCTTGCCAACGAGTACCACCAGAAGCTGGAGCACCAAGAGGCTCGCTTCCATGCGCGGCGCGATGAGCTGAGGGGCGAGGCTGATGGCTTCAAGGGGAAGCTAGCCGCGGCGGAACATCGCGAGCGAGCGGCGGTGGAAGCCCACGACACGACTACGGCTGAGCTATCCTTCCTTTACACACAGGTGGAGGGCGTTACTTCTCTTGTGGCGAAGGCCTCGGACGAAGTAGAGCGGGCCCGAGGACTGCAGCACACACGCTCCAAGATGTTTCAGGACCTCGAGCATAAGGCCAACTGGGCCCTTAGCAACCTTTGCGATGAGAGCATTGCCAACCCCCTCGTCGCTGATGATGCCGGCTATCTTGGCTTCTTCACCCGGATTGTGGAGCGCCTCGATGGTGGAGCTGCGAGGGCGCGTCAGCTCGTCGAGGAGAAGAGTCGCGACCTTCTCGCGCGCGCCATCTCACGCATCTTCAGCCATCTCCTCCGATCCGATCCTGACTTCGACTTCGGGGCTGTGACAACCCAGGTACCTGAGGTGATCGAAGGCACCCTGGTGGACTGGGTGGACAACCATGTGGAGGACTTGATGGCGGAGCTTGCCCCTGCCAACGATGATGGCCCGCCTGTGATCGAGGAGGGTGGGGCCGACGACGCCGACGGTGGTGGTGACGATGCTGACGACGCGTCTCCCTAGGCCATTATTCATCTGCTTCTCTGCTAAGATTTTGGTTATAACCCAGCGGGGGCATGAAAGCATTTTTTTGGAGAGGGTTCTCCTATGATGTATGAAACAATGATATGCCTTTTAAATTATTTTTGGAGATATGCCGCCGTGAGCTGGGAGGCTCTTAACTGGAGTAGTTGGTATGACTTAGCTTTTGGTGTTCGCGATCTTGGACAAGTTCTTGTATCGCAGAGACGCCCTTCTCCTGAGACGGGCCCTCCGGAGCCCCCAGTCCGTGAAGCCCCAGGAGGGGCTTGCGAGAGCTTCGGGTCTCCCGATATGCCCCTGCCGGGCGTCGAGCTTCGTGGGAGCATGAGAGGCGCTCGGCGCTAAGTGCTCCCAAGGCCAAGAGCTGAATACTCCTGAGGCCTAGAGCGGAGTGCCGGGCTTGGTGCGTGCCTGCTGGCTCGCTTGAGAGTGCCGTGTGAGGATCCAGGCGCCAAAGCTTTAGCGAGGTGTGCACACGGGCGGACCTGTGGCAATTGCGTCCTCGGCCCCGAGGAGGCCCTGATGCCACTGGGGCTAGCTCAGATGCGCACACCGTACCCAGCCCCCGCTCGCAGGGCACTCGGGAGGGGACAGCAGGCAGCAGCCGTGCCTCCGAAAACACAAATAGGAGAAAAAGGGAAACACCGCGAATTGAAAAAAATTCCCCCCTTTTTTTCTTTCTAGTAAATGCACAAAAATTTGAATTTCATTCAAAAACAGCGAACCGGATTACAGAAGAGAGCACAAAGAAAAGACCGCCGCGTCCGGCATCTACACTAGTCTTCTCACCAGCACGGAGCTCAGTGCTTCCATTGGGCGTGGGCATAGTCATTGGAGGACAGTGTCATCTGCCAGTGCGGAGCATGGAGCTTCCACTTGGGCGTGGGCGGGAGCCACTGTGAGGCTCAGGGGCAGCACTCAGGAGACTCCGGGGCGTGTACAGACCCTACTCATTATTACGTGAGAGTGTCACGAGCGGAGACTTGAGGGGCACTCCTTGCTCCCTGGGCGGGGACCCCGCCCCACGCGTACCCCGTCCGCCGTTGGGGCGTCCGAAAACCAGGACAGGACCAAGGGGCAAGGGGATACGTGGGCAGTAGTAGGGTGGCCCCGGGTCCTTGGTCGGGGGAGGACTCGCCGGTGACTTCCCCGGGGAAGGCCCCACTTCCAAGTGGCACGCGCCACCGCGGGGATGGTGCCACGCGCCTCGTGGCGCGGGGGGAGCCCTGGCACCGGGCTCCCTTGCCACGCGCGGGGCACATCCTCGCATGGCCCCCTGGCGCGCCTGCCTGCCCGAGGCAGGGCCGGCGCCCGGGGGCGCACCGTCGTGGCACGATTTACCTGTGATCCAAGGTTAGCGCGACACGTTCCAAAGATATGGATTGTAACTGGTGGCCGTTTCTGTCGAAGGTGCCGGCGAGGCGTCGGGTTGGCTCGCAAGGGGTCCCGGTCCCGTGTGGCCTTGGCGATCCCGACGTCCAGGCCGACGAGGGGAACGTGCGCAGGCTTGTCCTTCGCTCGCACAATGAGCCCATCGATGGCGGCATAGAGGCACCAGGGGCCATCGTCCTTAGGCCAGCCCCTAGTCCCTCCGCTCTGCTGCCCACCATCCTTGGTGCCTGGTCGTGCCGACCAGGGGGGTGGTCCTTCGATGTGGCTCCAGGAGGGGCCGCCTACCCCAGCCGCACTCCGGGGAAACACATCTTGGGTTGGGTAGGCAGCGTCGTGTGCTAGACCACAACCGTGAGACCCTTCGGAAGGGCGAGCAGACGCGGCGGGGGTAGGCGTGAACCCCTGGCGGTGTCCGTGACATAGGCAGGATGCAGAAAGGTGACGCGCCCTCACAGGCGGCGTCGATCATCTCGGCAACCTAGCCGAGCAAGGCGTCGTGGCTGCCTTCTGCTAACCTGCATCGCAGCAACTCGCGCGCCACGAGGAGTGTGGCTCACGTGTTCGCCTGCTCCCGGCAAGCACGCAGGGACGACGCCACGGCATAACCGGAAGACCGCGCGATGGCACGATTGCAGCGCCGTACAGGAGAGGGCGGGAGCGGCTTGTGCCGCCGACGGTTGGCGGCACCGGCGGCCGCGCTGGCCGCGGGGAGCATGGTGTGACAAGCTCCGCGGCCGGAGGGCGCTGCCTGGGCGGCGCGAGTGGCCCAATGGTCAGCGCAAGCTCGAGGAGCCTCCGCCATGGGAGCGACGGAGTGGAAGCGGAGAAAAGATGGAAGGAGGACTTCGACATGCCCCTACCTGGCGCGCCAAATGTCGGATTCAGGGCTCCGCAGACCCAAGAAAGGTTCGAACTCTGGGGCGTGTGCGAAGAACTCAACCTATCTAGCCAACCAGCTCATCGCTCTACGACCTAGCTCGAGGAACAAGGAAGAAGATGAACACGGCAGTTTACCCAGGTTCGGGCCACCTTGCGGTGTAAGACCCTACTCCTTCTTTGTGGTGGATTTGCCTCACGAGGGGCTGAGGATGAACAAGTACAATGGATGAACAACCTCGCGAGGTCTGCTCTGGTGAGGCTGGAAAGGATCTGATCCCGGGGGGTTCGTCCTGCTCTACGGTGGTGGCTAGCCTATATTAATAGTGGCCTTGGTCCTCTTCCCAAAACATAGGAGGGAAGGGATTCCACAACGGCCAATTTGAAAGGGGACAAGTAGTACATCTTATCCTGATGAAAGGAGGTCTTCGCCTGCAAAGCTTCTGGTGTGACGCTGCGGTGGGCTCAATGATGACATCCGTCCTGCCGTCCTGGTGGTCTTGGTCTCGGTGCACAGAAATGGAAACCTTTGCCTGAGTCCTCGAGAACCAACTCATGCGCTTGCCTCCTTAGCACCAAAGAGGAAACTGTCTCCTCTGCGCCCACCTGGCCTTGGTCGTCATGGCTTGCGTCACCACAACCTCATGAGGTTTGGGCACCTGCATAGGAATCTCCGCTCCTCAGGAGGCAGCCTGGGGAGGCCGCTCCCTCGGGAGGTCTTGGCGTCGTCTACCTCACGAGGCTTGGACCCTCGCGAGGGTGTTGTCTTGGTAGTCTTGTAGATGGGCCGTACCAGGTCGTCGATGAAGCCACGCCATGGGCCGCAGGCAGGCAAGTCTGGGTACCCTGGTTCCCAGAACGCCGACAGCGTCCTTGCTAGCTTTCTTCCCTTTCTTGCTTTCCTTGGCGGGAGCAGTAGCTTCCGCGGCCTCTGTGGCGACTGCTTCCCGGTACATCTTATCCACGCATATGACTGCGTCCTTCTTGTCTGATGGAAGGGAAATGACGCCCATCGGTCCTGGCATCTTCAGAGTGTTGTAGGCATAGTGGGATGCCGCCATGAATTTTGTCAGGGCAGGGCGGCCAAGGATTCCATTGTATGGCAGGGGGAGGTCGACCACATCAAACATGATCTTCTCGGTCCGGTAGTTCAGCTCCCCCCGAACGTTACCGGCAGCATGATCTTCCCCTTAGGACGACTCCTGCCGGGGTTGATGCCTTGGAAAGTACCGGTAACCTTGAGCTCTTCGTCTGCTATCTGGAGCTTGCTGATGACCTTGGGAGATATCAGATTCAACCGGGCCCCGCCGTCAGCCAACATCTTTGTGACTTTGAGGTTGCGAATCGTTGGTGAAACCAACAATGGCAAACATCCTACCGCAATGGTGCGGTCAGGGTGATCCTCTTCATCAAAGATTATGGGCGTGCGGGACCACTTGAGCGGCTTCTGAGAATCTGTCACTGGCTCCACGGCATTGACCTCACGTGCCCACTGTTTGAGCTGGCGGTTAGAGGAGTGCAAGGATGCACCTCCGTTAATGCACAGGCCATCAGTGGCCTTCTGGAACTCCTGCTCATTGGTTTCCTCTTCATCTCCTTCATCACTCCCATCATCGCATCCCTTCTTATCATGGCCTCTGGCCAGTTTCCCTTGATACTGAGGGGCCTTGCCGGGGCGACCTCCTCCGCCACCTCGGCCCTGCCCGCCAGCACCATCTTGGTCTCTCTCTTTGTCACGCTTCTCGTACTCAGCTTTCTGCTTCTTGACGAGCTGCTCAACTTGATGACACTCTTGAAGATTGTGTCCCTTAGTCCGATGGATCTTGCAGTACAGCCCGTCAGCCTTCCCAGCCTTCTTGGTAGCCGTGGCCTCCCGGCAGTCAGTGCACACGGCAACTTCCTTGCTGGGAGCCTCGGTCTTGGCCTTCTTGCCGGTACTAGGAGTGCTCGCTCCTTCAACAACCATCACTACTTTATCCTTGCGTTTCTTGTTCTTCTTCTTCTGATTGGTGGCGTCATCGTCGTCCTCTGAGTCAACGTTGATGGCATCCTCTTCACCGGTGAGTCGCCTCCCCTCCTCTGTTCGGGCACACTTATCCGCCAGAGTGTATAGCTCATTCACAGTCTTGGGCAACCGAACGTTCATTTTGGAACGTATCCTGCGATTGCGCACGTTGGACTGGAACGCAGCTATCATAGCTGCTGGATGGATGTCTGGAATGTTCCTGTGCACCCGGCTGAACCTCTGCTTATACTTCCGCAAACTCTCTTCTTCCTTCTGTGGGAGGAGCTGTAAGTCGCTGGGCCGCCCTGGTTCTTGATGGCCGCCCGTGAAGGCGCTAATAAACTCATGGCACAGATCAGCCCAGGTCGAGATGGAGTTCTCTGGTAAGTGCATCAGCCACGACCTCACGTTTGGCTTGAGTGCCAAAGGGAAGTAGTTGGCGAACACCCTCTCGTCCCTTCCTCCGGCAGCTTGAACAGCGATGGTGTAGATGCTCAAGAACTCTGCTGGGTTCAATCTTCCGTCGTACTTTTCTGGTATCTCTGGCTTGAACGTATGGGCAGATGGCCAATGGACTTGCCGTAGCTCACGAGTGAAGGCGGGGCACCCAACCTCAAAAGGCAGGTACCCGCCCCCACCGGGCATGGGTTCGTTGACGTCGGGGCCATTGCGCCTATCAGACTGGCGACGGGTGTCGCGGCGTCGCTCGATGGTGACGCGCGCGTCTTCCCTCCGCCCGTCTTCCCGGACCCGTCGCTTGTCTTGACGCGCCTGATGATCAGACGAAGCCATTGATACATAGTCGGGTTCTTGGTCGCATGGCCCTGGCTGCGGCCCCTACGCTGGCTGTCATGGTTGGAGACTGCACCATCGGAATGGCTCCCTCGATGCGGTCAGCGGCTTGGGCCGTTGCCGCCATTGGTGGAGGCCGTGGCGGGCCTGCCTGCTGTGATCCTCCTGCCTCAGCGAAACCAATCAAGCTCTGGATAGTGGCCCTCCATTCATCCATTTGATTGGCCACTGGCGGAAATCTCAACAAGAACTGGCCCGCGCCATGGCCTCTGAAGTGGTGCTTGGCATGGACGACGACGCAGATTGCGACGTCGCCTAACTTTTGATGGTGCCTGTAGTGGCGGCGCCATGTTCTCGTCGCCGCGAGCCAGTCGCCAGGGTGGCATGATGACGAGGCGGATGCGCTTGGGGTCGACGACCCCATTCGGCGCATCATCTTAGCTAGCTTGTCCTGGGGGTGGCGCAGGCCCCGTAGCCGCACCCGTGGTGGGGGCAGCTAGGTGATTACGATCCGCTTCAGGGCGAGCGCCACCGTTGCGGCTGTGTCCCTCGGCGAGGTGGGGAGGCGGAGATGGAGCATTCTCCCCACCCGCACCTTGCGGAGCATGGCCACCGGGTTGTTGTTGGTGTTGCTCTCCTCCGGTGCCTTCTGCTCCTGCTTCGGCCGCGTGAGGAACGGTGGTGGCGCCGCCTGCGCCGGTCATGTTCCCCGCGGCGTCGGCGTTCCCATGTTCCCCCGCAGCCCCCACGGCATTATTGACCGCATGCGAGGGGGCCTTCGAGGTGGACGGGTGAGCTGAAGCACCGGATTTCTTCTTGGGCGCCATGGATGATGAAGCCGTTGATGAAGAAAACGATGATGAAGATGACGCACTGCTTACACTCTCGGGTTCGTGCAAACGCTTCCCCCTACCTGGCGCACCAAAGATGTCGTGGTATCACACAGCCACCTATGGGGCCATCAGCCCCTTGTGGTTCGACAAGGGGGAAGAGCGCATTGCACAAAGAGGGAAAGCACAGAGCAACACGGCAACGATGACACGGGCAGTTTTACCCAGGTTCGGGCCCCCGCGAGGCATAAAACCCTACTCCTGCTTTGGTGGATTGATGGAAGGATCGTGATGGAGACGCAGCGCTCTAGCCCTGCAAGGTCGCCTCGGGGCGGGAGCAGCTACGCGCATACGAGCGTACAAGGGTCTAAATCCTTTGTAAGGTAGCCACGACCCTCCTTTTATAGGTCAAGGGGTTACCACAATGGCAAAACAGTCATTTATCCAACGATTAGATAGCCACAGTGCTATCATACCTAACTCAATGGACAGGTCAGGGCACATTAAATGCACCGCTTAGTGTCACATCGTGGCGTAGCCCGGCAAGCCTTGCCGTGCCATTCAGCCACCTTTTCGCCTATCCGTGCGACACGTCGCCTGGACGGGTGTCATTTAGGGATGATCTTCCTCAGAAATGGCCTGCCACGTACCAAATAACAGCCACTTAGTCACTTGGGGACTCGATACCGCACCGATGGGTGACTTGCGTTGCTGTGAGGTGGAGCGGCGGAGCTTTGGCGGGGTAATCCGCCCTTGGCGTCCCCGGCAAGCCTGCCGGGGGAGTCTTGAGGCTTGTCTTGGGGTAACCTCGACCCCGCCAGGCTCGCCTGCCCGGCAAGGGAGGTTTTTCCTTAGTGATATCTTGCTTGTTTGGTTGGTCTTGGTCTTCTTGATCCGCCATTTGATTTCTCAAAGAGCCATCTCTTCTGCTTGGTCTTGTCTTGAATGTGTTAACCTTGCTCTTGAGCCTGTGTACAGTTTGGGCAACACACCTGGGCGTTTGTTGCACTGACACCTAGAAAAGTGCGAAGTTGCAGTCCCCCCCCCCACACACAAACACTTTCAGTCGGTGGGCCGGAGAGGGGCATCTCACCAAGATGGATCGTAAAACAGACCAAGAATAATCCACCTTGGTCGTACAACCTCTCTCTTGTTGTTGGTCAAAGTGATGGCCGTCCATGCGACCCTGGAGATGGGCTAACTCGCCAATAATCACGCAAGTAGCTAGTCCCCGAAGACAACCACTGCCTACGTGTGGCCCAAACATATGTATGGAGAGGTGTGTTTCAATACACAATGGAACAACTTTGATGTTGCATCGTGCTTTCGAACCAGAAATCCCCACACTGAGCGAGGGTTAGTTGACGATGCATATGTATGTCACACCACACTTCAAGCCGATGACGGGGATTCATGCATGCATGCGTGCATAGTATGCTCTCAAACTTAATTAGGTCTGAATCTCACCATGACCAATACTACGATAACACGAACCAAAGGAAGGATCTGCCATGGTAACCTATCTTGTTGTCGGTCAAGGTGATCATGAATGTCCACGCGGGCCCATGAATATATAGGCTTGTCGCCGATAACCACTCGAGGGAGTGTACCATTCGAAGACAACCACTACATGCATATGTATGGAGGTGATGCGTGCATGCATGTTTGAATACCATTTCACAACATTGATGTGGCGCGTGCGTCAAAAATCGTACAGTCCCCACACAGAGCGAGATCGGTTCATGACGTGTCATGGTACTAACCACTTTGACTCGATGGGTGGGATTCATGCGTACACATGCATGTGTGTGCACAAACTGTATCATGTCATCCCAGAGCATGACCTATATATATACCGTATTACAAACAAAAAATAATCCCCTCCTAAGTCAAATTAACCTCTCTCATTGTCAGGCAAAGTAGTGATGGACCAAGCGGGCCCACAGATGGAAAGCATCGATATCACTGATAACCGCTTAAGTGGGTGCGAGAGGACAACCACCATCGCTTTGCATGTGGGCCAAAACATATGTTGAATACCCAAAATTAACAACTTTGATGTGGCACATGCCTCGAAAACCATAAAGTCCCCACACAGAGCGAGGTTCATGAAGCGTACTACATATGATGGTCCCCTTCCCCCTCTTCGACACATACTATATGCATCTACCGTAATACAACCCAAAAAGAATCCTCCTTGATGGTGAAATTAATTAACCTCTCCCGATGTAGGTCAAAGTGATGCATGCATCGACGATGGCCTCGCGGGCCCACAGATGGAAGCGTCACACGTGAGTGTCCTAGGATAACCACCTTCTGCATGCATGTGGCCCAAAGAGGTGTCTATGATGTTTGAATAGCCAATTTCACAACTTTGATGTGGCACATGCCTCGGAAACCGAAAAGTCCCAACACTGAGTGAGGTGTACTTGTTCACGGACGCGTACGTATAGTATATATGCTAGTCCCCTCCCACCTTTTCGACGCGTACTATATACTCCCACCATAACACAAACAAAAAAGATTCTACCTTGCTGGTCAAATTAACCTCTCTGCCGGCTATTGGTCAAAGTGATGGATGACGACCTCGCTGGCCCATAGAAAGTGTTACACGCGAGTGAGTGTTGTGTAGGACAATGATCGACTGCATGTGGCCAAAACATGTATGTATGAAAGGGTTGTGTAATTTTTTAAATAACAAATTCACGACTCTGATGTGGCACCTGCCTCACAAAATGGCCAACCCACACGGTGGCTCACGACTCGTAGTGTACTGCCAGCCACCCCCCACCCCCAGACGCACACACATACACACACCGCGAATCCACCGCAACTACGATGCATGTTAAATTATCCCGCGGTGAACATATGTTACCAAAGGAGGGACATTTTAGTTTTGAAAAAAAACAGAGATCATTAAGACGTTTTAGTACATTGATTAATTTTCTAGGGGTATAATGTGCAAAAATCAAATTTGAGCTACATGCACACGTGACAGTGCACCTAAATGGATTGCAAAAACACATGTGTCTCACCGGGTGCATGTTTACTCCCTGTGCAAGAAATTTCAAACATTGAGAATCTTGATTTTTAAATTCTAGTACATCCAAAACTTATTTGAAATTCATGAAACTTATCGTGTTGTCATATGGACACCAATACAAAGTGGCATTGTACTTTTTTTGTCAAATTTGAGACCAGTTTTGATGTAATCTTTATCTTCTTACAAACGGAAGATTATTAATAATTGGGAACCAATATCGCAAACGGATTATTTATTCGAACCGTGAGCGTTAGACCAACAATGGATGCGTGCCATGCTTCGGTTAAGCAATAAAGCGGCAGCATTACTCATCCAAATAGAAAAACAATATAGGTGTCGCCACGCGACCCGTGTGCCGTGCGAGCAGGTGTGAGTTGACGGGACGCATGCGAGCAGTCCGCCGCGCAGGCAGACTGGGAGGCGTGCGTGCAGGTGTGTGAATTGATGGGAGGCGTGCTCGCTGCATAGTGTCACAGGGAGGCGTGCGAGTAGCTGTGTGAAACGAAGGTAGGCATGCTAGCAGTCTGGTGCGTAGGCTCACTGGGAGGCAAGCCAGCGGTTTGACCGACGCCCGCCTCTCTCCCACTACTCCATATTAATGGCGCGCCCGAGCGGCCGCACCCCCCATCCTCGCCACACACACAATCCTCTCTCTCCGCTTGCATCCTCGACGCCACTCTTAGTCCTCAAAGCCGTCAGTGTATGAGGATGCCGCCGAAGCGCCCCATCAGAGGGAGTGGCGACGTCGGGTCTGCTGAAGCACTGGAGCACGGCGTGGAGATGGAGACAGAGGTTGCCGTCACTGCCGGCGAGGTATCGCTGCACCCTGACATCGTCGACGGCGTCGTGCTTCCACAGCCGGAGCCGAAGGTCCACACCAACTCCGGTGATGACTCGGGCGACGACCCTGGCGACGACTTCGACGACCACTCCGGCGACGACTCCGACGACGACGGACAACCGGTTAGTCATCTATACCCATTTATGTGTCAAATAGATCCTAGAGTTTCTCTGGTTACTCCTGCCTCCCCTTTTTTGGAATAGAAATCCTATGGTTATGTTCTCCCAATCCATGAAATCTGAGTAAGTTCCGTTAGATCCGTGTAGTGTATTGATTGTTTGAATGGTACAAGTGATAAGTGATAAGTTGTTTCATCTGTGCAAATGATTTCTGCTAGTAATCCGACTAGGGTTAGTGTTTGTGCTAATAATTCCTAGCCAGGACTTGACAATTGATTTTGAATGACCTACATATATTTTTGTGCCATTATTTTCTTCAAGATTGGTCTGTACATAGACGATTGTGCTTAAAAATTGAACCATAATCTCTGGATAGGTATAAAAAAATAGCCATAAATTCTTAATCCTACTTCACAGCATGTAAACATTGATTTGATGCCAAATTTTGGCAACTGCCAAATGTTCGCTAGAGATTAGTTTGTAAACATTAATTTGACGCCACATTTTTTTACTATTTGTATAGGTGCTGTCTGACGATGTGGACAACGAGGATGAAGATGGCCAGAGGAGATACAAGAGTCAAATCCTGAGGGAGCTTTATGCGGGAATGCATAACAGGCGTATTAGGACCTAGGACGGTGGCTATCGATGCCCATTTTGCAACCAAAAGCTTCATGACGCGTATCAAAGTGTTCTGGCACATGCAAGAGGACGAGCCGTTGGCTCCTTCAAGCAGAAGTATTCTCGCAGGGTGGCGCACGCCACGTACGCCGAGTACCTGGAGAAGCTTCAGGATCGTGCCGGCAGATGAGATAAAATGTGGGATCAAACTATGTATACTTGAGTATGCTTAATGACGGTTGAACTGTGTACTTATGGTTGAACTATGCTTGTGTACGCTTATTATCTATGTCTGAGTATGTTTAATCTATGTTTACTTATGTCTAAATGTGGGATATGGATGCAATCAGTTCGGTTGATGGAATCTACCTCCGTCCTGGTTTATTGGTCCCCTTTGTAATTTGTGTTAAATTTTGACCAAAGATTTAACTGACAAAATGTTAGTGCAGGTCAGCAAAAATTATATCGTTGGATGCGTATTTGAACGTAGTGTTCAATGATATAATTTTTGGTGACATGCATAAACATTTGTTAGTAAAATCTTTGGTCAAAATTTGGTACAAATTACAAAGGGGACAAATAAACCAGGACGGAGGTAGTACGTCAATCACACACGGTTCCCAAAATTGGAACCGTGTGCAATGACTTTCATTTTCCCTATTACGTCAATCACACACGGTTGGCTCTAGCAAACCGTTGCCTCTGAAACTCTTTGTGGGACAGAAAACCCTCACCACCCAATTCAAAAAAGAAAAAAAGAAAACCATCACCATCCCCACGTCACAAAAACCCTCACCCCACCCACCACCCCCTCCGGTCTCCATTCACACCTGCACAAGCTCCTCCACGTCTATGCATGGCACCGCCTATCGCCGCGGCAACCACTTAGCTCGACGCCTGCCGCTGCCAGGCTGCTGGCAAACCCCACCGCATTTCGCCACTTCCGCTTGCCGCCGCCTATCGCCATCGACTTTCTCGACGCTGCTCGCGGTCGACCCAGCTCCGCCCGGTTGGGGAATCTGCCGTATTGAGGGTTTTTTCTCATGGACAGCAAGGTAATTAATTTAATGAGATATTATCTCATCTCTTATCCCAGTTCATCTGCCTCCTTTAATCACCCGGCCGAATTCACCGTGAATTCATTTTTATTCGAGCTAATTTGAGGGTTTTCTTTCATTCATAGAGTGTGCAGTGCGCGGACAAATCAGGACATTGCGGCCTCCGCCAGACATCCATGGAGTTCCATCTCATCGTACCAGATGACTTGAGAATGCATGCGGTATGTTCAATCTCACCCTAAATCGGTTGGCATGGCCTACTTTCCTGAACATATACTCATATACTAAATATTGCTACATTTGGATAAAAGGTGCCACAGGCACCATATACGTCAAAGGGGATTTTTCGTCCTCTTCTTTCTATATTAGGCAAATTAATGATGTATTGTTCTTTCGATTACTCTCATATTTCCATGACATCATGTTTACCCTATCTGTTTAATTATAGATTTTTGTCCTTTGATTTCAAATGTTGTACAGTTCTTTCAATTTGGGCCCATATTTGCATGCTACCATATTTTCTTTAACAATCCTACCATTTTCTGCAGCGCGTCCCTTGCTATGCAACATAATCTGTAGTACACAATCTTTCCCTTTACATAAATCAAGACTGCAGGAATGTCATACTGAACACAAACCATGGATTTACAATCGTTGCTACTGTAAGACTTGATGAACATGGTGAGTCCTATTTTGGCACTGGCCTTTGGAAAGAAATTTCTAAGTTTTATGTACTGAAAGCTGGCACTAAAATTGCACTGCACATAAAAGAGCCTGGTCATGAGATATATGCTAACTTCCCCGACGATATCATCCGTCCAGACTTTGTTCGAAGTAAGTGTTCTTTTCAAGTATCTGCATGTTGACTTACCCAGCAATATCAAATGAATTGTGTAGTATTTAAGCAACCAATTGTTATTCCATTTTCTTACTCTATTTGTCGGGGGTACACAAACAGGGGTGTATGTTTCCCCTGACTTGTGCACGGACGGCAGGCCTCCACCACAACAGCACCAAGCATCCAAGACGAGGCCAAGCTGAAGATATAGCTCTTTGAGAAGTCAAAGGGCAGATCAAGAAGACCAAGACAAACCAAGGAAGCAAGATCTAACCAAGGGGAAACCTCCCTTGCCCGGCAGGCGAGCCTGGTTAGGTCGAGGCCGTCCCAGAGACAAGTCTCAAGACTCCCCCGGCAGGCTTGCCGGGGACGTCGACGGCGGATTACCCCGCCAAGGCACCACCGCTCCACCTCACAGCAACGCAAGTCACCTATCGGTGTGGTGTCGAGCCCCCAAGTGATTAAGTGGCCGTATTTGGTACGTGGCAGGCCATTTCTGAGGAAGAACACCCCTAAATGACACCCGTCCAGGAGACGTGTCACGCAGGCAGGCGAAGAGGTGGCTGAATGGCACCACAAGGCTTGCCGGGCTACACCCAAGATGTGACACTAAGCGATGCATTTAATGTGCCTTGTCCTGTCTGCAGAGTTAGGTATGATAGCACTGTTTGCTATCCAATTGGTACATAATGACTGATTTGCCATTGTGGTGACCCCTTGACCTATAAAAGGAGGGCCGGGGCAACCTTAGAAAGGACTCGTACCCCTATACGCTCATACGCGTGTAGCTGCTCTCATCCCAAGGCGGCCTTGCCGGGCTAGAGCGCTGCATCTCCACCCCGGTTCATTCATCAATCCACCAAAGCAGGAGTAGGGTTTTACGCCTCGCGGCGGCCCGAACCTGGGTAAAAACTGCCTGTGTCATCACCGCCGCGCCATCCTACGGCCTCCGCTCTGTGTGCAGTGCGCCCATCCCCCTTGCCGAACCACAAAGGAGCCGATCGCCCCATAGGTGGCCGTGTTGAACCACGACATCTTTGGCGCACCAGGTAGGGGGTTGTGCCTGTGCGAACCCGAGGTCATAAGCGGCGCGTCCATCTTCAACGTCGTCTTCTTCATTGACGACATCCTTTGGCGCGGCGGCGCCAAAGAGAAAGTCCGACACAACAGTTCGGAAAGGAAGCGACATTGCTCCTTCGCCCGTCCTGTCCAGCTTCCGTTATCCACCTCCCCCGCAGCTGCAGCTACGACGGAAGCGAGGGATGGCGACGGCATGGCGGCTCCCAACAGCCCGGGCGGCGTGGTCGCCACACGAGCCCAGTATGGGAGAGGAGCGAGGTGATGAGGTACATGGTTTCTCCCCCTGCCACTTTCACCTGGAGACGATTGAGCCACACCGGGTTTTTAGCGTCGACAACGTCGATGAGCCCACGCGAAACTCGGTTCAGCATTTACCCTACTAAGGGAAAATCCTGAGTGGAGCGCCGGTGCGAATCCATTGCTCGACGCCCCGGTAAGCATGCTCCGGCAAGGCCGTCCACATCAACGTGACTTTTGCGCCAGCGCCATAAGATCGTCAAAAGGTGTAAAGAGGAAAGGAGAGAAACCGACCTCACCTTGCGTCTTGCTTCGCCACCCACGAGAGATTTGTGGTCCCCTCCGGCCCTTGCCGGGGATCTGTAAGTAACAAATGAAGCGCCATTTCCCCAAGGCACGTGGGCGTGAGGAACGACCACGGTCAGAGAAGGAGATGAGCGTAAAAAAAAGCTAAGTTAACACGTCCTTTGACTTTCTCTCCGGAGTTTACATTTGCTTATCCCTCGGACAATCAATGGTTTTTTTCGTATGGTGAAGCCTTTCGTGTGATGGCACCTTAACGGATTTGCCTGCGCCCCCACTCTGTTCCGAGCCTGCTCACGGAGCGGGTGGCTGCCTCAAGGGCTCCTGAAGGAAAAACCTGCCGGGACATACCTTCGCCAGCTGAATGCTAAGGACTCGCTCCTCACAACAATCGCGGCAGTATACTACCGGTGGGCGGCCAAAGCACATACAAAGAAACTGGCTATATGAACATCCATGGATTAAACACGAGAGGGATACCACGCGTCCAGAATTAATTAATACACTAGTTTAGCGCAAAGCAAAAGTAGTACTGGATCTAAACACGAGACATGCATGATGTTTTGTTATAGGGCGGTACACCAATGTGAATAGTTCGGAGCCATGCTTGGCGATCTTATTGAGCCCTGGGGACGTCGAGGACCTTGTCGGCGAATGGGGCGGCCTTCACCTCGGCCGCATACACACCAGCGCCTGCCGGGAGGCTCCTGGAGCCATCGACAAGATTGAGTTCAGGGTGGCGGTAGGCCAGGTTGCTCAAGACCATGAGGAGGGCGTTGCGGGCAAGCTTTCAGGACTCGTTTGCGAAGAAAGCGTCTCTTCCTTCTTCATCAGTCTTCAACCCTTCAATCAACTCATTGAAGAAGAGCCCTAACTTGACGCTCGGGACCTCATGCCGGCCAACCGAGAATACTGGCCCCTCCATGCCCATCGTTGCAACCTGGGCAGAGAGGCACTCAGCGATGTCGACCAGGCTCTTGATCCAAAGGTCAACCTTCTCGGATTGGTTCGCCAGCTTGTCCTCCGCATCCTTCTGCAGGAGTCTCGTGTTGTCCAGATCCTTTGTTAGCTGCTTTTCGTGGACCACCCTAGACTTGATCGAGCTCTCCAGGGTGCCTACCCTAGCCTTCATGTCTTCAATAGTGCCATTGACAGTCTCAAGGTCTTGGCTCTTGGAGGAAAGCTGCGATTGCACCTCATTCAGAAGGATCTCTGCTTTCTGCGCCTCCTCCTTGAGGGTCACGACTTCCTTGGCGCTCCTGACAAGCTCTTCTTTCAGTTTGTCCACCTATTGGTCAAGATCAGCCTTGGCAATAGATGCAGCGGCAAGGTCATCAGCAATCTTCTTTAGCTGGGCGGCAGAGTCAGCAGTGAGAGCATCCAGGGCTGCCTTGTGCTTGTCCTCCTGCTCCTTAGTATGCTGTTGGATGAGGGCTTCCAGTTCATCATCTTTGGCACGGAGGGTGGCCTCAAGGTTCTCCTCCCGAGAAGAGATGCTCTGCTCCTTGGCGTCCAGAAGCGCTATGCATTCTGCCAGTTGAGCTTGTCGGGCGGCGACGTCCTCTTTCACCATGGAGATAGTCTCCTGTTGCCGCAAGAGGACTTGGAACTGCCTACTGTGCCACTCGCGCAGCTCATTACTATTGTCCCTCAGTTTCTGGCCCACGCTGTTGGCGGAACTGCGTTGCTCCTTGAGTACCTGCCATTTTTTGCCATACTGGTTCTGCATTTCCTTGATACACGTTGCCACAGACTCCAAGAAGGACAGGTCCATGGCTGCGTCAGCTGGGTCGTCGGCTCCTCCAACCTGCTGAGACAATGGCGCCACGATGCGCTGGATCTCCTCATTGAGCTCTGTGCTCACCGTTGCCTAGGAACCAGGGGCTCCGAGGCCGGGCTTGGCAAGCACCAACGCCAATTGGCTCGAAGATGACTGCGGGGTCCCAGCCGAAGTACCAAACGAGGGGAGGGGGCTCATGGTTAGAAGAGGAGTTTTCTCTTCAACCACCACCCCCGATCTTAGTGCTCTGCCAGGGGCTTTCTCTGCCTCCTCTGGGGGCTCCTGGATATCCCCAGCAGTGTGTTCTTCCGCAGCAGAAATCCTAGTGGCCTCGTCAGCAGCCTCTTTTCCAATGTTGGCCGCTTCTTCCAGCAAGTAAGGCTCTTCGGCCGATGGAACTGCGGACAGGAACAATGAGCAGTGATAAGGGTGCAAAGAACTTGGGGGTTCAGAAGTTTGAAGCAAAATGCCGAATGCAACGGAAGATAGAAGGGCAAGCGAATTATCGGGAGTTGTTTGCCATGGAAGGGTTTCGATCTCCCCGGCAGTATCAGTTGTCGGGACGCGGCCACCGCCCTCTTCCCCGGTAACCGTGGCGTCAGCATGGGCTGACCCCTCCATGGAGGCCCTTGCCGGGGACCCCTCGGCTTGGGTTTTGAGGAGGGTACGCCCCACTTGAAGGACCCCGCCCAAGGGGATCTGCCCTCCTTCCTTGGCGGGAGATGGGATGTGGTCCTCCATGCCACCCTTGGCGGGGAGACCTACTCCGTGCTCTCATGACAGGTGCTGAGCTGGGGGCTTGGTGCTGGGTCGTTCGCGCTACTCCCCTCCAAGCCCGTACCCTCCGAAGGCCCCCGTGGCTCCGCCTGCTTGAGCCGTTTGGACCGATGGATAAGGGTCTCCCCTCCTCTTCTTCCCTGCCGAAGGTGACAGATGAGATGGAATCAGCAATTCAACAAATACGCAAGACACAACTAAGGGAGGAAAAGCATCTACCTTACTCTGAATCCATGAGCATGGAGCTCAGCGCGAACCCATGGGCGTCGGAGCTACTCTACTCCTCTTCAGGGTCAGGGCAGCGGCGCTTCCTGGCAACTGCAGACTTTGCTGGGGCGCGGGGGGCTCAAATGCGGACGAGCTGCTCGAAGAGCTCGAGTATTGCTGGGAGCTGGAGTCGCCTTCCATGTCAACCCATGGTTTGGCGGAGGGGGGCTTGGCCCCGGAGAGGCGGGAAGAATGGCGACGCGCCACGCCGGCCCCATCGCCTTTGGAGGCGGTCTTCTTCACCTTCTTGACGGGTCCTGGGGCTGGAGCTGCTACTCCCCGGCTGGGCCGCCTGCGAAGGCGGGGTTCCAGGTCCGGTTCTGGGGCCTGGGGACCCGCGGCAGGCCACTCGTCCGGGGGCTGTTCCACCTCCTCGGCATTGTCCTCTTGCTGGGCTCCCGCTTCCGCTGCGTATAGGGCCTCGATCCCGACAAGCTCATCCCCGGCAGGCTCACTCTCAACGGCCTCTTCCGTGGCTCGCCCCTCGCTCCTACTGTTGGAAGACCCCTCGCCTTCAGCTCCCTCCTTCTCTTCCTCCTCTCTTCCTTTGGGTCTTGCTTTGCCGGCAGCCCGGATAGCCTTGTCCTCCTTGATCCGCTTCTTGATGAATGTTTCCTCTACCTTGGAGGTGCGCTTGAACATATTGGTCTCCACCCTGTTAGCCCTTTCCACCAAATTGGAAGCCCATGCGAGTTCATCATCGAGCTCGGGTAGTTGCCAATCACCCGCAACCCCATGAGCATTGCAATCGGGCATCCACTTCAAGATTTGGTCCAGGGCGGAGTTAATATTCAGCGGGATGACCTTTGCCGGCAGCTTAAATGGCCCGAGGCTTCCGAATAGTTGTTCACAAAACCAAGCATGGCCATAGACTGATAAGTTGTTGGTTAGGCCTGGGTATAGACGCATCCTGTCCCCCGCCTCTCCGTACTGCCAGGCAAACCTGTCCCTCTTCTGCAGCGGTGCAATACGGCATCGGAGAAAATCAGCTCCCACCTGCTCAATGGTTAGCCCGGCAGCCTTCAGGCGGGCAATCCTATTCAGCACTGGGCAGAGCCTATCGTCAGTGAGGCGAAATTCCCTCTAGTCATTGCCGCGCATGATGCACTCCGTTCGCGCCTGGCAATACTCTGGGGCTTCACCATCCTGGATCTAGCACCAGTCCGCCCTCCACTCCTCCGATCTGCCGCGCTTCTGACCAGGAAGATAATCTCATGTTTCCCTCGATACCCGTGGGATCAAGCTTATGTTTCCGGAACGGTGGGTTTTGTTCTCCACTCGCGGAACAAAGAAGTGCCAGAACAGATCCACATTGGGGGTCACCCCAACAAAGTTCTCGCACAAATGGGAAAAAATCACCATGCACGCCATTGCATTTGGCGTGAAATCCAAGAGGTGGAACCCATACACCATCATCATTGCCTCAAAGAAATCTGAGAAGGGGGGACAGAGGCCACAGAAGAAATACGCGCAGAAAAATCGGTATGCATTCGGCGGATCCTTCTTTCCCTCCGGCAAGACCTTGGGTGCGCCATGCCCCTTGGGAACCTCCGCCCCCCCCCCCCCCCACACATATATCCATACCTTGCAACCAAGGCATCGCCGTCCAAGCTGGACGGGAAGAAGACCACATCTCCCCGTCGCTTTCTATCCAGCTCCGCCGTCGTCTTCTTATTCCCCTCCGCAGCCGTCTCCTTCACGGCGGCCGTCTGCTTCCCCCTGGCGGCGGTGGTTTTCTTTCCCATCTTCAGGAGCTCTGGATGGGATGGAAGTATTGGTGGGGCATCGGAGGCGAATGTGGGAGTGGGAGCAGTCGCTTGGCTTGAGGAAGAAGATGATGGATGGAGAGGATGGGTGCGAATGAGCCGCGCCCCTTCACGTTTTTCCTCTTTATGGGGAACGAACGTGGGAGAACGACTCTTACCATTTTACAATTAACTACCATGACCCCACGACCTGCGGTAATTATGCGGAGTGGACGTTGGTCAGTTGGCCATCATGACGACCGCTACACGCGCATCATTCCCTCGACATGTGTCCGTGCACTGTTTGGGGCCTAACCCAATGTGCCCGGCGACACGTATGGCTCAGGCCCCGGGGCTTCTGTCAGGATACACAAACAGGGGTGTATGTTTCCCCTGACTTGTGCACGGATGGCAGGCCTCCACCATAACAGCACCAAGCATCCAAGACGAGGCCAAGCTGAAGATATAGCTCTTTGAGAAGTCAAAGGGCGGATCAAGAAGACCAAGACAAACCAAGGAAGCAAGATCTCACCAAGGGGAAACCTCCCTTGCCCGGCAGGCAAGCCTGGTTAGGTCGAGGCCGTCCCAGAGACAAGTCTCAAGACTCCCCCGGCAGGCTTGCCGGGGACGTCGACGGCGGATTACCCCGCCAAGGCTCCACCGCTCCATCTCACAGCAACGCAAGTCACCTATCAGTGTGGTGTCGAGCCCCCAAGTGATTAAGTGGCCGTATTTGGTACGTGGCAGGCCATTTCTAAGGAATAACACCCCTAAATGACACCCGTCCAGGAGACGTGTCACGCAGGCAGGCGAAGACGTGGCTGAATAGCACGACAAGGCTTGCCGAGCTACACCCAAGATGTGACACTAAGCGGTGCATTTAATGTGCCTTGTCCTGTCTGCAGAGTTAGGTATGATAGCACTGTTTGCTATCCAATCGGTACGTAATGACTGATTTGCCATTGTGGTGACCCCTTGACCTATAAAAGGAGGGCCGGGGCAACCTTAGAAAGGATTCGGACCCCTGTACGCTCATACGCGCGTAGCTGCTCTCGTCCCAAGGAGGCCTTGCCGGGCTAGAGCGTTGCATCTCCACCCTGGTCCATTCATCAATCCACCAAAGCAGGACTAGGGTTTTACGCCTCGCGGTGGCCCGAACCTGGGTGAAAATTGCCTGTGTCATCACTGTGTCGTGGGAAAACATGACCACCTATGGGGCCATCGGCCCCTTGTGGTTCGGCAGGGGGGAAGGACGCATTGCACAAAGAGCGGAGGGCGCTGGGCAGCGCGGTAGCGATCACACGGGCAGTTTTTACCCAGGTTCGGGCCGCTGTGAGGCGTAAAACCCTACTCCTACTTTGGTTGATTCATGACAGGACCATGGTGGAGACGTAGTGCTCTAGCCCGGCAAGGTCACCTCGGGGCGAGAGCAGCTACGCGCATATGAGTGTACAGGGGTCCGAATCCTTTCTAAGGTTGCCATGACCCTCCTTTTATAGATCAAGGGGTCACCACAGTGGCAAATCAGTCATTGTGTACTGATTAGGTAGCAAACAGTGCCATCAAACCTAACTCTGCAGACTGGGCAGAGCGCATTAAATGCGCCACTTAGTGTCACATCGTAGTCTAGCCCGGCAAGCCTTGTCGTGCTATTTTGCCACCTTCTCGCCTGCCTGCGTGACACATCGCTGGACGAGTGTCGTTTGGAGGTTATTTCCTCTGGAAGTGGCCGCCACGTGCCAAATAGCGGCCACTTAGCATCTTGAGGGCCCGACACCGCACCAATCGGTGACTTGCGTTGCTGTGAGGTGGAGCGGTGGAGCCTTGGCGGGGTAATCCGCCCTCGGTGCCCCCGGCAAGCCTGCCGGGGCAATCTAGAGACTTGTCTTCAGGGCAACCTCGTCCCCACCAGGCTCGCCTGCCCGGCAAGGGAGGTTTTTCCATTGTGGTGTTTTACTCCTTGGGTTGGTCTTGGTCTTCTTGATCCGCCCTTTGATTCCTCAAAGAGTTGATCTCTTCTACTTGGCCTTGTCCTGGATGCTGCAATCTTGTTCTTGAGCTTGTGTACAGTCTGGGCAACATACCTGGGGTTTGTTGCACCGACAGGAGCCCCCGGGCCTGGCCTGAACGGGCTGCCGAGCGTCATCGGGGTAGGCCCTATCCAGTACACAAGCGGGGAGGCCGTAGTAGCTCACCCCTTGAGATCTTCTTTGCTTCATCATTAATCTGAGCTTGAGATAGTTTCTGGTTTTCCCGTGCGACGTGCAAGACGTCGTGGGGAGATTATGAGCCACGATCCCTGGGCTACCCATGTCCCGTGTTCATGGGGTGGTAACTGCCATTCCATTAACTTTCCCATTTGCAGCGTTTCCGCCACGTGCACCGCATGCGTTGTGCGGGGTTGTTTGGCGGATGCAAAGGGCATGGAAATGCGTGCCATGTCAAAAACCCAGTCGCCAGGGATTGGCGCTGAGGGTCGGCCTTGATTCCACGAGCCGTTGGTGGCGCGGGGAAGCCGGATTGGAGGAGTAGGGCGGCTGCCTTTGGGGGGGGGGAGGAGCTAGCCCCCTGCCCTGTTCGCCTATAAAAATGGGGTGTAGGGCACGGTGCTTCTCCACACATCTCACTCCTTCCTTTCCCTTTAGCAGTTCCTTCCCACTATGGTGAGGGGCAGGGGTCGTGACGGCTCTCCGATGGTGGCAAAGAGGTCTTCTCGACAGCGCCTCCCTCCTCCTATAGGGAACGCAGGGGCGGAGCCCGCCATGAGACGAGGTGGGAGGGGGCGAGGTCGCGGCCGTCGTGGTACCCGGGGTTGAGGAGGATGGGGTGGTGCTCTGGTTGCACCTCCGCCGGCTGCTCATCCCCCAATGGAAGGCCATGTCGGAGATCAACCGCTGGAGTTCATTATCAGGTTGTATAAGCCCCCGCGCGGCTGCCTCCGCCTCCCCACTCCATTTGCGAGGGTGATGGAGCTTGAACAACCGCGCGCGCTAAAACTGCACATGAGGGGTTGCTGTAATGGCAGCATGCGGGTGGATGTGGATTACCCCACCCCTCATGTCATGCTCTTCCGACGCGGCTGGAAGACTTTTGCCCACGCTCACAGCTTGTCGGATGGGCACGTCCTTCATTTTAAATTAATGGATGCCGAACTGCTCTCCGTCAAGGTCTTCGGATGCTCGGGAGCTCGCTTAGGGTGCTGCGCGGAGAGCTCGACTTACGACGAAAGCTCCTCCTCGAGCGATAGCGATGAGGAGGACAGTGATAGCGATGATGACGGTGTCGACGGGGAGGGCGACAGCTTCGGCTCCGGCTGAATGCCAGCCGTATCATCACCATCAGGCGTCGGCACCATCATCTGCACATGCATCTCATTCCCGGCAAGGCGATTTGCCGAGGAGTTGCATGCAGGGGTGGGGATGGTGCCCCGGGCTCCTCCAGCAGTCTCCCTGCTGGACCCCGGCAGGCTTCCTCGCGGGCTGCAGCTTCGTTCGCCCTGTCGTGTCCTGCTGGCCTTGGAGGCGGTGGTCAGGGGGAACCTTCCACCACCCTCTTCACCATCACCTTCGTCCATGCATTCCCGACCTTGTTGGGCTCCCAGTCATGGGGCCCGACGGGGTCAGGTTGGGCTTCTGCCCAGGCACCCCTTTTGCCTTCTTCGCCTCCTGCCATAGTGCCTAAGAGGGGAAGGACAAGAAAGGGATTACGGGGCACTTATCTTTTTTCAGTTTAAAATATGTAGGCATCGGCCAAACTTTAGTCTAAATAATGTAAACTTCTTTATCCATGTTTGTGTTCTGTAAAATCTGTACTTGCTTGTCAGCATATTAATGAAAAAGACAAGCTTTGCCGGGCACTTGTGCATGTACTATCTCCATGCAGAGGTGAAATGCCTCTATACATTTAAGTAAACAAGTTTCTCCGGCAAGCTATCCTGCCGGTACCCTTAGTTTGTTGCCGCGGGGCTAGGCCTGCCGGGTACAACCATAAAAAAGGGACCAATCCCCCGCCGAGCCCCTTCCGTCAAAGGCCACTACGACCACCCTGACTGAAGCAGCGTTCAAGTCAATGGGTAGGAGCACCTATGTTTCGAAGGTGGCGGGGTTTTCATATGCACAAGTCTGCTAATTACACAACAAATATGGATAAGAAGGAACTTATCTATTTAGCTTGCCGGGGATCGTCACGTGGGCTCGTCTTCATTCCTTTTCTTCGGGACCAAGTCCACGGCAAGAATCCTGCAACTTAATGTAGATGAAAACAATGCCACATGCGCCCTCTTCTATATGATCATGCTATGCCCATGATATGCTTATGCATGCACGCAAGTTTCGGGGGCCCCCCAGTGCTTCGTTTATTTCTCTGTTGCTCAGGGTCTGCGCCTGGCTTTGTACAAGGGTTACATGCAACTTTGGCAAAGCTTCTACAAAAGGGTGGCTGCAGGGCAGGGCCCGACAGCCACGCCTTACGGGTAGAACTTAAGGAGATGCTCAATATTCCATGAGTTTTGCACTTGAATGCCATCTCCGGTCTCCAGACGGACTGCGCCAGGTCTGGAGACTCGTACTACCCGGTAAGGGCCTTCCCACTTCGGCGTCAACTTATTTGCACCCTTGGCGGACTGAACGCGCCTAAGGACAAGGTCGCCTTCCTCAAAACTCTGGGCATGAACACCGTGGCTATGATAGCAACACAGGGCTTGCTGGTAGCATGTAGCACGCGTAGCAGCCCAGAGACGGTTCTCCTCAAGTAGCATAGCGTCGTCACGCCGGTGCTGTTCCTGCGCTACTTCATCGTAGGCAGGCACTCGAGGAGACCCGTATATGAGTTCCGTGGGGATAACTGCTTCTGCCCCATAGACTAGGGAGAAGGGAGTCTGCCCGGTAGCTTGATTTGGTGTCATGCGGAGGGACCAAAGAACCACCGGTAGCTCGTCGATCCATCGTCTGCCGCACTTCTGCAGTCTATCAAAAGTTCTTGTCTTGAGACCTCACAGCACTTCAGCGTTCGCCCTCTTAGCTTATACATTGCTTCTGGGATGGGCCACAGAGGCAAATGAAATCTTGCTTCCGAGGGCATGAACATATTGCATGAAGGCGCGGCTTGTGAATTGGGTGCCATTGTCGGTGATGATTCGGGCAGGTACCCCGAAGCGGCACACCAATCCTTTCAAGAACTTGATAGCTGACTGCGCGGTCACCTTTCTCACGGGCTCCACCTCCGGCCACTTTGTAAACTTGTCGATTGCGACGAACAAGAATTCAAAGCCCCCGGTAGCACGGGGGAAGGGACCCAGGATGTCGAGCCCCCAGACCGAAAATGGCCATGACAAAGGGATTGTTTGGAGAGCTTGAGCATGCTGATGGATATTCTTGGAGTGGAACTGGCAGGCTTCACACTTGGTGACTAGCTCAATTGCATCTTGGAGGGCAGTGGGCTAGTAGAAACCTTGCCGGAAAGCTTTCCCAACCAAGGCCCTTCATCCGATGTGGGAGCCACACATACCCTTGTGTATTTCTGCCAGCAGTTCCTTTCCTTCTTCCTGGCAAATGCACTTCAATTTCACACTGTTGGGCCTTCTTTTGTATAGTGTGTCGTCAACGAACTGATACATACTGGCCCTCCGGGCTACTCTTTCAGCTTCTTCTTGTTCTTCGGGAAGTTCTCCTGTTTATGGGAAATGAATGATGTGCCATGCCCAAGTTGGAGCCCGGGGCTCGGCAACAAGGACTAGCGGCACCTCCTCGTCGTCAGGAGCGCATGCCTCGGCCGCAAAGACTGGTAATTCAGCGGGAGGGTGCAGCTCACTGATCGAAGGGGAGTTGTTCCCGCCAAGCCTTCTGCCGGAGGCTTCGGGAAGCTCTGCCGGGAGAGGCTTGCCGGAGTTCAATTTCCTCCTTTTGCTGGCCATTGTTGCCGGGGATACGGAGAGTTGAGTCAGATGGAGAACAAAAGTCCCTTGTTCCACAGGGAGTTTTTGCGCCGCGCACTTTGACAGATGATCATCAATGCTGTTTTCCGCACATGGTACGTGCACTGTTTTCAGTCCGTCAAAGCGCTCCTCCAACTTTCTCACTTCCTCGACGTATTCCTCCATCAATGGGCTTTGGTAGTCCTTGTTGATTTGTCTCACCACTAGTTGTGAGTCTCCACGGATGATCACCTTATTGATTCCCAACTCTGTCGCAATCTTAAGCCTGGCAAGGAGCCCTTCATACTCTGAAGTATTGTTGGTAGCCTCCTCCCGGGGGAAATGCATTTGAACACCGTACTTAAGGTGCTCCCCAGTGGGAGCAACGAGAAGCACGCCAGCTCCTGCACCCTGTAGGGAGAAGGCACCATCAAAATACATAATCCATTCTTGGGGCGCTTACTCGCCGGGGATAACTGTTTTCAGTACTTCCTCATTAGGGGTTGGCGTCCACTCCGCAATGAACTCTGCCAGTGCTCTGCTCTGAATAGTTGACGTGCTTTCAAACCTCAAACCAAAGCTGGATAACTCCAAAGCCCATTCCATGATCCTGCCAGTAGCCTCGGGATTTCGGAGTATGCGTTGCAAGGGGAAGCGGGTGACAACCGTGATCTCGTGGGCTTGGAAGTAGTGACGCAGTTTCCTCGAGGCCATGATGAGGCCAAAAATCAACTTTTGCACACCAAAGTACCTCAACCTAGCCCCCTGCAGTAGGGAGCTGACGAAGTACACTGGGCGCTGCACCACTTTCTTCCTTGCCGTGATCTTGGCACTGTCTCCGCTGCCTTGCTCTTCTTTGTCTTGAACTACATCTGATCTTGCCGGGAATGGTTCACTTTCCTCTCTAGAGGGGACGGTGGCGGAGGTTGCTGCTTCATCTACCTCCCGCTATGCCACCAGTGCTGCGCTAACCACTTGATTGGTCGCTGCTAAGTATAGCAACAACGGCTCTTGTGGTTTAGGAGCGACTAAGGTGGGAACATAGGAAAGGTAGGTCTTCAAATCTTGTAGCGCAGTGTCTGCCTCCGGGGTCCACACCACGGGCCCTGCCTTTTTCAAGATTTTGAAAAACGGCAAGGCGCGTTCAGCGGACTTGGAAATGAACCTGCTCAGCGCGGCAACACATCCAGTCAAACGCCTCACGTCCTTGACTATCTTTGGTGCTTGAATCAGCTCGATAGCCTTGATCTTGTCGGGGTTGGCCTCTGTCCCCCGGTAGGACACAAAAAAGCCAAGTAGCTTGCTGGAAGGAACGCCAAACACACACTTCTTCGGGTTCAGCTTCAAATTGAGTCTGTGCATATTTGCAAAGGTCTCTTCCAAACCCTGAATGAGTGTCGTTCTGTCCTTGGTTTTGACCACAATATCATCCATGTAGGCTTCAACATTTCTGTGCAACTAGGACTCAAAGCCAATCTGTACTGCTCTTGCAAAAGTGGATCCACCGCTCTTCAACCCGAAGGGCATCCGTACAAAACAGTACGTGCCACATGGAGTTATGAACGCGGTTTTTTCTTCATCCTCCTTGGACATGAAGATCTGATCGTATCCAGAGTAGGCATCTAGGAAGGAGAGCAAGTCGCATCCGGAGGTGGAATCCACAATCTGGTCGATGCGCGGCAAGGGGAATGGGTCCTTCGGGCATGCTTTGTTAAGATCAGTGAAATCTATGCAAAGCCTCCATTTCCCATTTGCCTTGCGTACCACCACTAGGTTTGCTAACCATGTTGGATGCAATACTCCTCTGACCAATCCAGCTGCCTCAAGTTTCTTGATCTCCTCGGCAATAAACTGCTGCCGCTCCAAAGCTTGCTTCCGGACCTTCTGCTTGACAGGCCGGGCATGTGGGCAGACAGCAAGGTGGTGCTCGATTACCTCCCTGGGAACACCGGGGATGTCAGATGGTTGCTAAGCAAACACATCGACATTCGCCCACAGGAAGGCAACGAGCGCGCTTTCCTATTTGTTATCGAGGGTGGCACTGATGGTAAATGTACCACCAGCGCCAGCCAGCCCTACCGGGACCTTTTTCACAGACGGTGCGGGAGCCTTGGATCTCTTGCAATTGGAACTCTCCGGCAAGTCATCAACAGGTGCAACGCACTCCGGAGAGGCACGCTTCCCGGATTCCTCGCTGGCATCCTTGCTTCCTTTCTTCTTTTTCTTGCTTTCCTT
The DNA here is from genome assembly GCA_011799875.1 of Thinopyrum elongatum. Classification (NCBI taxonomy): domain Eukaryota; kingdom Viridiplantae; phylum Streptophyta; class Magnoliopsida; order Poales; family Poaceae; genus Thinopyrum; species Thinopyrum elongatum. The sequence continues at coordinate 344,354,240 of CM022297.1, read as the reverse complement.
GGCGGGAGCAGCGGCTTCCGCAGCTTCTGCAGCAACTGCCTCCCGATACATCTTGTCCACGCATATGATTGCGTCTTTCTTGTCTGATGGGATAGAAATAACACCCATTGGTCCTGGCAACTTCAAAGTTTTGTAGGTATAGTGGGATGCCGCCATGAATTTGGCCAGGGCAGGACGACCAAGGATTCCGTTGTACGGCAGGGGGAGGTCAACCACATCAAAACAGGAGAGGATGAGGCTGGGAGGAAAAAGCAACAAAGACACAACAAAAAAACCACTAACCCCCCCCCCACCCCCCCCCCCCCCACACGAAGGTTACCCGGCAATGTGATCTTCCCCTTAGGATGACTCCTGCCGGGGTTGATCCCTTGCAACGTACCAGTAACCTTGAGCTCTTCATCTGCTATCTGGAGTTTGCTGATGACCTTTGGAGAAATAAGATTCAACCCGGCCCCGCCGTCAACCAACATCTTTGTGACCTTGAGGTTGCGGATTGTTGGTGAAACCAACAATGGCAAACACCCCACCGCGGTAGTGCGGTCAGGGTGATCCTCCTCATCAAAGATGATGGGCGTTGTCGGCGTTCTTGGAACCGGAGTACCCAGACTTGCCTGCCTATGGCCCACATCGTGGCTTCATCAGCGGCCTGGTACGGCCCTTCTCCAACATCAACAACACAAGACACTCGCGAGGGGCCAAGCCTCGCGAGGCGGACGACGCCAAGACCTCCGGAGGGAGCGGCTTCCCCAGGCCGGCTCCTGAGGAGCGGAGATTTCCATGCAAGCCCCACCTCGTGAGGTTCAGATGACGCAAGCCATAACGACCAAGGCCAGGCGGGCACCAGCAGGCGCAGTACAGCAGGTTTCCTCTTCGGTGCTAAGGAAGCAAGCACAGACGCAGAGTCCCAAAGAATCAGCCAAAGGTTTCCATTCCCGTGCTACAAGACCAGGGCGGCAGGACGGAGGTCATCGCCGAGCCCACCACGACGTCATGATCAGAAGCTTTGCAGGTGAAGACCACCTTTCGTCAGGATAAGATGTACTACTTGTCTCCCTTCAAACTTGGCCGTTGTGGGATCCCTTCCCGCCTTCATTTTGGGGGAAGAGGACCGAGGCCACTATAAATATAGCTAGGCCACCACCATAGAAGGGGGGACAGGATCATCCTCACCAGCTCACACCAGCATAAGAACACTCCTCCTGAGGTTGTTCTCCCTCTGTACTAGTTCATCCTCAGCCCACCTCGAGGCCAATCCACTACAAAGCAGGAGTAGGGTTTTACACCGCAAGGTGGCCTGAACCTGGGTAAACTTTTGAGTCCCTTTCCTTTCCTGTTCATCGAGCTAGGCAGTGAGATCGACGAGTCGGCAGGCTGGGAAGATTGAGTTCTTCGCATGCACCCCAGAGTTCGAACCTTTCTTGGGTCTGCGGAGCCCTGAATCCGACATTTGGCGCTCCAGGTAAGGGTGCGTCGGAGCCTCTCTTCCGCCGGCCGATTCGCCGTCGTTCCACCATTCCCATGGCCGACGCTCCTCAAGTTCGTGCTGAGCGCCGGGCCGCTCTCGCCGCCCACGTCGCGCAGACGGCACCGGCGAGCGCTAACGACCTCTCCATCGCGCGCCCCGCGGTGCCGGCACCTCACGCCATCGCGGCCATCCTCGGCGGGTCGCAGGCGCCAGCTTCCGATCGCCATGTCAAGCAGTTCTTCCGCCAAGTGGGTGCCGCTCGCGCGCAGTGGGGAGCTCCTCCCGGCTAGGCGGCGCCTAAGGCCGACCTCATCTTTGACTCAGGGGACCACCCCAAGACCACGGTCGGCGCCGACGCGCTCCCTATGCTCTGCACCCCCACCATCTGCAATGTAGCAGTCACCAGGACCCTCATCGACGGTGGCGCTGGCCTCAACGTCCTCTCCGTGGAGGCGTTCGGCCTGCTTCACGTGCCCTACGACTAGCTCTTCCCCACCAAGCCTTTCTCTGGGGTCGATGATGGCTCCACCTGCCCCCTAGGGCAGATCCGCCTCCCCGTCACCTTCGGCACGCGCGACAACTACCGCACCAAGCTCATCGACTTCGACATCGCCCGCATCAGCCTCCCGTATAACGCCATTCTCGGGTACCCGGCCCTGGCTAAGTTCATGGCGGTAACCCATCCTGGCTACAACCTCATGGAGATGCCGGGAAGCAGCGGCGTCCTCACCGTGGCGGGGGACACCAAGGACGCGCTCTCGGCCCTCAAGCTCGCCTACAAGGCCGCGGCGGCCGCGCGGCCGGTTGTGGATAAGGCTCCGGAGGGCCCGGGGGCTGTGCCAACAAAGAAGAAGCAATTGTTCTCTCAAGACAAGGCTAAAACGAAGCAGGTGCCGGTCGATGAAGACGGAGGGGCCGGCCCTACCTTCACCATAAGCGCCAACCTCCCTCTAGACCAGGAGGAGGCACTGGTCAGCTTCCTCCGCGCGAACAAGGGTGTTTTTGCATGGAAAGCTGTGGACCTAGTCGGGGTTCCGCGTGGGGTAATCGAGCACCACCTGATGGTGTGCCCCAACGCACGCCCAGTGAAGCTGAAGGCACGACGGCAAGCCCCGGAGAAGCAATCGTTCATCGTCCAGGAAACCCACAAGCTGCAGGAAGCCGGTGTCATTCGGGAAGTGCGGCACCCAGATTGGCTCACGAACCCAGTTATCGTCCCCAAGAAGGGTGGGAAGGAGCGGATGTGCGTCGATTTCACCAACCTCAACAAGGCCTGTCCTCAAGACCCTTTCCCTCTCCCGCGCATTGACCAGATTGTCGACTCCACCGCCGAGTGTGATTTACTGTGCTTCCTGGACGCCTTCTCGGGCTATCACCAAATCAAGATGGCGGTGCAGGATGTTGAGAAGACGGCTTTTCTGACCCCGTGCGGGGTGTACTGCTACACCTGCATGCCGTTCGGGCTGCGTAATGCAGGAGCAACCTTCCAACGGTTGATGCACATCGCCCTGGGGCAACAGCTCGGGAGGAACGCTGAGGCATACGTCGACGACATAGTGGTGAAATCTCGGGAGGCGAGAACCCTTATCAAAGATCTAGAAGAGACATTCGCCAGCCTGCGCCATGTAAACCTGCAGCTCAACCCAGAAAAATGCGTGTTTGGCGTCCCGTTCGGCAAGCTGCTGGGTTTCCCGGTGTCGCACCGAGGGATCAAGGCCAACCCAGAGAAGGTCAAGGCTATAGAGAGGATGAGTCCGCCCCAAACCCTCAAGGAGATGCAGAAGCTGGCGGGCTGCGTGACCTCGCTCGGGCGCTTCATCTCCAAGTTAGGAGAACGCGCCCTCCCCTTCTTCAAGCTGATGAAAAAGAAGGGCCCGTTCGAGTGGACTCCGGAGGCTGATGCGGCCTTTCAAGACCTCAAGAGGTACCTCACCAGCCCACCAGTGATGGTGGCGCCGCGCCCCCTTGAACCCTTGGTGCTCTACCTGGCTGCCACCCCTCACTCTGCTAGCGCAGCGCTGGTGGCGGTCCGGGAGGAGCGCCCCATCAAGGGCTCGTGGAGCAGCACCTCGCGCCCGGCCAATGCGCCGCGGCCTCAGGATGGCGCTCCTGAGGCCTCGGCCACCCCGCTGGTCAGCCGAGCCCCTGAGGATGGCGCTCCGGAGGCCACGGCTGCTTTGACCAACGACCAAGCTTCTGAGGTCCCTCAGCCTCAGAAGGTGCAAGACCCCGCCAATGCCTCCGCCCTCATCGAGCACCCAGTATACTTCGTCAGCACGGTGCTGCGCGATGCTCGGGCAAGTTACCCCATGCCGCAGAAGCTTTTGCTCGCACTCCTCGTCGCCTCCCAAAAACTACGTCACTACTTCCAAGGTCACCCCATCAAGGTTGTCTCAGCTTACCCCTTGGAGAGGGTGCTCCAGAGCCCGAACGCCGCAGGAAGGGTCACCGAGTGGAACATCGAACTGCAGGCATTCCAGTTAGAGTTCAGCACCACCAGGATCATCAAAGGTGCGGCACTCGCTGACTTTGTGGCAGAATGGATTGACGCCCCTGGCTGGGAAGTGGGTGAGGACTGTTCTCTCGCACCCGAAAGCGAAGCGCTGGATGGTTGGGCCATGTACTTCGACGGAGCGTTCGCGCGTCAGGGCGCGGGGGCTGGAGCCGTGCTCATCTCGCCCACACAAGACAAGCTCTACTACGCCGTGCAGCTCTGCTTCCAGCACAGCGAGAAGGTCTCCAACAACATCGCGGAATACGAGGGCCTAATCGCTAGCCTCAAGGCTGCGGCGGCCCTAGGAATAAGGCGCCTCGCCATCAGGGGCGACTCCCAGCTCCTCGTCAACTTCTCCAACAAGGCGTACAAGCCAAAGGACGAGCACATGGAGGCATACCTCGAGGAGGTATGCAAAATTGAGAAACGATTCTTGGACTTGGAATTGCAGCACGTACCACGTGGCACAAACAAGGAGGTGGACGACATCGCCAAGAGGGCATCCCGACGTCTACCTCAGGAGCCCGGCGTCTTCGAGGATTGGCTTTTCAAGCCGTCGGCGGCTCCACCCGCTGCAGCACCAGCACCACTTCAGGAGGAGCTTCCCCAGGCGCCCCTCTTAGGCGCCCCAGCTTGCGGCCCGACCTCGGGAGCCCGCCTGCTCCTCGCGCTCGAGCCTCAGGAGGGGTGCTGGACCGAGGAGTTCAAGACATACCTGCTCCAAGGCACCTTGCCAAAGAAGGAGGAAGACGCAGAGTGAGTCGCCCGCCAGGCCACTGCGTACTGCATTCAGGACGGTGAGCTTTACTGGAAGCGACCGAACGATGTTTCTCTACGATGCATCTCCAAGGAGCAGGGATGCGAGCTGCTGGCCGACATACATGGCGGAGACTGCGGGCATCACTCCTCATCACGCACCCTCGTCGGCAAGGCGTTCTGCAGCGGATTCTACTGGCCCACGGTGCTCAATGATGCCACAGAGCTAGTAAGATCTTGTGAGGCCTGTCAGCTTCATGCCAAGCAGATTCACCAGCCTGCCCAGGGACTCAAAACCATCCCGCTCTCATGGCCGTTCGCGGTCTGGGGGCTGGACATCCTGGGTCCATTCCCTCGAGCGCCCGGGGAATACCGCTACCTCTACGTCGCCATCGACAAGTTCACCAAGTGGGCGGAGGTGGAGGCCGTCCGCGCCATCCCGGTCGGCTCGGCTGTCAAGTTCATCAAGGGCCTCATGAGCCGCTTTGGGGTCCCTAACTGCATCATCACCGACAACGGCTCACAGTTCACTAGCAACCTTCTCAAAACATATTATGCTAACCTTGGAACGCAGATATGCTACGCTTCGGTGGCACGCCCTCGGAGCAACGGCCAGGCCGAGCACGCCAACGCAGAAGTCCTGAGAGGCCTCAAGGCGAGGACCTTAAAGAAGAAGCTCGAGGCCTGTGGCAGGGGCTGGCTCGACGAGCTCCAGTCCATGCTGTGGTCCATCCGCACCACCGCGACCAAGCCGATGGGCGAGACCCTGTTCTTCCTCGTCTACGAAGCCGAGGCGGTCCTCCCTCATGAGGTCAGGCATCGCTCCGCGCGGGTCTTGGCGTTTGACGAGGCACGCCAGGACGCCTCGCGGGGGATGGACCACGTGCTGGGGGAGGAACGCCGCCGCCAGGCCTCGCTCCGGGCAGCGAGGTACCAGCAGGCGCTGCGGCGGTACCACTGCGGCAGCGTCTGCTCCAGGATGCTCGAGGTGGGTGATCTCATCCTGAGGTGGGTGCTCTCCAGGGAAGGGCTGCATAAGCTCTCGCCCATGTGGGAGGGCCCGTTCAGGATCGCCCGTGTCTCCAGGCCTGGCGCCGCGCGCCTAGAGATGCAGGATGGGATCCCCATCCAGAACGCCTGGAACATCCATCACCTCTGGAAGTTCTACCCATGAAGCAAGGCCCCGGCCTGTGAAGGTCTCCGCTCGTGACACTTTCACGTAATAATGAGTTGGGGCTGTACACGCCCCGGAGTCTCCTGAGTGCCGCCCCTGGGCCTGACGGGGGCTCCCACCCACGTCCTAGTGGAGGCCCCATGCTCCGCGCTGGTGGGAAGAAAAGAAGACTAGTCTAGGTGCCGGATGCGGCCTTTCTTTTGCTTGCTTTTTGTACCTGGTTTTTGACTTCTTGAGCGAAATTTGGAGCTTTCGCGTCTTTCGTTTGCAAAAGTTGGAAAGTTTCTCTCTTCTTCTCTCTTCACAGTGCTCGCCTCTCCAACCTTGTCCCAGGAAGAGCGGCAGTTGCCCGTCGCTCCTCCTCGCGCGCCCCACGCGCGGGGGCTAGGTACAGTGTGTGTGCGCCCGGGCTCGCCCGCGACCACACCTCGCCAAAACCTTGCTGCCCCAGCTTCGGCGCCTTAATCCTCGCGTGACGCCCTCGAACGAGCTCATGGGCATGCGCACCATCTTAAGTCCATGCCTCCAGGCATCGCGATGCGGTGTGCTGGCTACAACCAACCCGTGCTCAGGGGTTTGCGCGAGGTAGGACGAGATGCTTCATGAGGTTTTCTAACCCTGCAGCTACACGACGCCTCCCGAGGCTCGGCGACTCCCGAGGACTCAATGACCCCCGAGTTTTCAAGAAGGAAGCCCTTGGAAGATGCCCCTGGAAGGGCATGCCCTTGCGACATGGAAGCCTACCGCGAGCACATCAAGCTAAGTTACCCTGAACGCACTTAGTAGAAACATGGACATCACAACATGATATGAAAACAACGAGCATAGCATAATGGCGCAAGTGCCAGGGTTCATTACACGCCCCAACAGGGCCCTCTACTTCTTTCAATGCAGGAGGAAAAAATAAACAAAAGCAAGCTGTGCGACTACGGCGACTCCTGAGGCTCGGCCCCGGCGACACCCAAGCTCAGTCGGAGTCTTCCTCCTGTTTCACCGGGGCGCGTCGGCGATGCGGCTCCTCGCCCTCCCCGGTCCGAGCCCGGCGGCTTGGCGGCTCGTCGCAGTCGCCGTCGCTCGTACTCTGCCCGGAAGAGGAGCCCCCGCTACTGGAGCCGGGGCGGCCGTCGCCAAGGGCAAGCTCGCCGCCAGCAACGGTGCCGTCGCCGTCATCTTTGTCATCGCTGTCGCTCTCCGGGCAGCACCCCAGGCGCCGGCCATTTTCCTCGAAGACCCTGACGTAGAGGGTCGCGGCGCCGTCGTACCTGAAGTGGAGGGTGCACCTCCCATGCAGGCCGCGTGCGAGGGCGAACGGCTCCCACCCGCGGTTCAGGAACACGTTGCCGGTGGCGGTGACCTCGACATCCACCCAGGAGGCCTTGCTGCAGCAGCCGTCGGCCTGCAGCCAGAGGCCGCCAGGCCCTCCGGCCGGCAGCGCGCTCGCAAAGGAGCGCAGCAGCTGGAACCAGATGCCCACAGGCCTCTCCGACCACACGATGAACTCCGGGAGCGCGTCGGCTGTGTGGGAGTGCGGTCGTGGTGGCCGGACGACCACCGCGCGCCTCCCCTCATCGCCGAAGCCGCCCCGACCACGGCAGCCCTTGCCGCGGGAAGAAGCTCCACCGCGGCTGCCGGAGGCGGCGCCGGCTGTTGGAGGGGCCACCGCCGGAGTTGTAGCGTGGTTTCAGGGTCTCCCACAGCCCCTCTTGGGCGGCGGCGAGTCGGGCCCCTCCTTAGGGGCCTTCCCTTTCTCCGCCGCAGAAAACCTCCTCCCTGGCGCCATGGTGCTTCGACAAGACGACGAGACGAGAGGGAAGAAGAAGAAGCAAGCAGCGGGAAGACGGAGATGAGCAGGGGGCTCCGCACCTCCTCCCATTTAGCCAAAGGCAGGCCAACCGCCGGCCTCCATGATCTCTGGAAATGATGATCTTTTTGCATGTAGCAGGTTATTGTCAAGTCAGACGGTTGCCGAGGCAGTGTGGGGAAGCGGAGACGCCCATGTCCCATCAAGCGCCATGCGTCGACCGGGTCTGCAGGCGGTTAGGGCCCGCGGCGCTTCGCCCTTGCCCTTTCTCTTCACCTCGAAGCCAAGTCCGAGCGCGCCTTGGGCCTGGGGGCTACTGTCGGCGTTCTGGGAACCGGGGTACCCAGACTTCCCTGCCTGCGGCCCACAGCTTGGCTTCCTCAGCGACCTGGTACGGCCCTTCTCCAGCATCAACAACACAAGAGCCTCGCGAGGGGCCAAGCCTCGCGAGGCGGGCGACGCCAAGACCTCCGGAGGGAGCGGCTTCCCCAGGCCGGCTCCTGAGGAGCGGAGATTTCCATGCAAGCCCCACCTCATGAGGTTCAGATGACGCAAGCCATGACGACCAAGGCCAGGCGGGCGCCAGCAGGCGCAGTACAACAGGTTTCCTCTTCGGTGCTAAGGAAGCAATCACAGACGCAGAGTCCCAAGGAATCAGCCAAAGGTTTCCATTCCCGTGCTACAAGACCAGGACAGTAGGACGGAGGTCATCGCCGAGCCCACCAGGATGTCGTGACCAGAAGCTTTGCAGACAAAGACCACCTTTCGTCAGGATAAGATGTACTACTTGTCTCCCTTCAAACTTGGCCGTTGTGGGATCCCTTCCCGCCTTCATTTTGGGGGAAGAGGACCGAGGCCAATATAAAGATAGCTAGGCCACCACCATAGAAGGGGGGACCGGATCATCCTCACCAGCTCACACCAGCACAAGAACACTCCTCCTGAGGTTGTTCTTCCTCTGTACTATTTCATCCTCAGCCCACCTCGAGGCCAATCCACCACAAAGCAGGAGTAGGGTTTTACACCGCAAGGTGGCCCGAACCTGGGTAAACTGCTGAGTCCCTTTCCTTTCCTGTTCATCGAGCTAGGCAGTGAGATCGATGAGTCGGCAGGCTGGGGAGATTGAGTTCTTCGCACGCACCCTAGAGTTCGAACTTTTCTTGGGTCTACCGAGCCCTGAATCCGACAGGCATGCGGGACCACTTGAGCAGCTTCCGAGAATCTGCCGTTTGCTCTACGGCATTGACCTCTCATGCCCACCTTTTAAGCCGGCGGTGAGAGGAGTGCCGGGATGCACCCCCGTCAATGCATAGGGTGTCAGTGGCTTTCTGGAATTCCTGCTCGTTGGTTTCCTCTTCATCTCCTTCATCACTTCCGTCCTCGCAATCCTTCTTCTCATAGCCCTTGGCGGGTTTCCCTTGATACTGAGGAGCCTTGCCGGGGCGACCTGTTCTGCCACCTCGGCCCTTCCCACCATCGCCATCTTGGTTTTTCTCCTTACCACGCTTCTCGTACTCAGCCCTTTGTTTCTTGATGAGCTGCTCAACCTGATGACACTCCTGTAGATCATGGCCCTTGGTCCGATGGATCTTGCAGTACGGCCCATCCCTTGCCAGGGCGACCTGTTCTGCCACCTCGGCCCTTCCCACCATTGCCATCTTTGTTTTTCTCCTTACCACGCTTCTCGTACTCAGCCCTCTGTTTCTTGATGAGCTGCTCAACCTGATGACACTCCTGTAGATTATGGCCCTTGGTCTGATGGATCTTGCAGTACGACCCATCCCTCTTTCCAGCTTTCTCGGCAGCCACGGCTTCCCGGCAATCAGTGCATGCGGCAGCTTCCTTGCCGGGGACCTCGGTCTTGGCCTTCTTGCCGGTACCAGGTGCACTCGACCCTTCAACAGTCATCACCACTTTATCATGGCGCTTCTTGTTGTGCTTATTGCTCTTCTTCTTCCGGCTGGTGGCGTCGTCATCATCTTCTGAGTCGATGTCGATGCCATCTTCTTCACCTGGGAGTCATCTCCCCTCTTCTACTCGGGCACACTTATCCACCAGAGTGTATTGCTCATTCATAGTCTTGGCCAAACGAACATTCATTTAAGAATGTATCCGGCGGTTGCGCACTTTGGACTGGAACGCGGCTATCACAGCTGCCGGGTGTATGTCTCGGATGTTCCTGTGCACCCGGCCTCTGCATGTACTTCCGCAGGCTCTCTCCTTCCTTTTGCGGAAGCAACTGTAAATCGCTGGGCTGTCCTGGTTCTTGATGGCCGCCCGTGAAGGCGCCAACAAACTCATGGCACAGTTCAGCCCAGGTCGAAATGGAATTCTCTGGCAATTTGAACAGCGATGGTGTAGATGCTCAAGAACTCTACCGGGTTCAGTCTCCCATCGTACTTCTCTGGTATTTCCTGCTTGAACGTGCAGGCAGATGGCCAACGGACTTGCCGCAGCTCACGAGTGAAGGCGGGGCACCCGACACCGAAAGGTAGGCACCCACCCTCATCGGGCGTAGGCTCGTCGACGTCGGGGCCGTAGTGCCTATCAGACCGGCGTTGGGTTTTGCGGCGTCGTTCGATGGTGACGGGCGCGTCTTCCCCCCGCCTGTCTTCCAGGACTCGCCGCTGTTCTCATCGTGCTCGAGGATCGGACGAGGCCATCGATACGTCATCGGGTTCTTGGTTGCGTTGCTCTGGCCGTGCCCCTGTGCTGGCTGCCGCTGAGGGGATTGCACCGTGGGGGTGGCCCCCTCGGTACGGCCAGCAGCTCGGGCCGTTGCTGCCGCCTGTGGAGGCTGTGATGGGCCTGCTCGCCGCGATCCTCCCATCTCGGCGAAACCAATCAAACTCTGAATGGTGGCTCTCCACTCATCCATCTAATCAGCCGCCGGTGGAAACCTCAACAGGAGTTGGGCCCGCGCCATGGCCTCCGAAGCAGTGCCCGACATGGATGACGACGTAGATTGTAGTGTCGCCTGGCTTCTGACGGTGCCAGTAGTAGCAGCGCCGTGCTCCTATCGCCGTGAGCTAGTCGCCAGGGCGGCATGGAGGCGAGGTGGATGTGCTTGGGGATCGGCGGCTCCGTTAGGCGCATCAGCTTGGCCAGCCTGTCCTGGGGGTGACGCATGCCCTGTGGCCACACCCGCAGCGGGGGCGGTCGGAGGATTGCGGTTCGCCCCAAGGCGAGCATCACCGTTGTGGCCGCGTCCTTCGGCGTGGTGGAGAGGCACGGATGGAATGATCTCTCCTCCCGCTCCTTGCGGAACATGGCCGTCGGGATGTTGTTGGCGCTGTCCTTCTCCAGTGCCTCCTGCTCCTGTTTCAGCCACGGGGGAGGTGGTGACGACGCCGCATGCACCGGTCACATCCCCCGCAGCGTCCACATCCCCGTGCGCCCCCGTAGCCCCCACGGCGTTGGCAGCCGCGCATGGAGGGGCCTTCGAGGTGGACGAGTGAGCTGCGGCACCGGTTTTCTTCTTGGGCGCCATGGATGATGAAGCCGTCGATGAAGAAAATGATGATGAAGATGACGCGCTGCGTACGCTCTCGGATTCGCGCCAGCGCCTCCCCCTACCTGGCGCGCCAAAGATGTCATGGGAAAACACGGCCACCTATGGGGCCATCGGCCCCTTGTGGTTTGACAGGGGGGAAGGACGCATTGCACAAAGAGCAGAGGGCGCGGGGCAGCGCGGTAGCGATCACACGGGCAGTTTTTACCCAGGTTCGGGTCGCCGTGAGGCGTAAAACCCTACTCCTTCTTTCTTGGATTGATGAGAGGACCGTGGTGGAGATGCAACGCTCTAGCCCGACAAGGTCGCCTCGGGGCGAGAGCAGCTACGCGCGTATGAGTGTACATGGGTCCGAATCCTTTCTAAGGTTGCCATGGCCCTCCTTTTATAGATCAAGGGGTCACCACAGTGGCAAATCAGTCATTGTGTACTGAATAGGTAGCAAACAGTGCCATCATACCTAACTCTGCAGACTGGGTAGAGCGCATTAAATGCACCGCTTAGTGTCACATCGTAGTCTAGCCCGGCAAGCCTTATCATGCTGTTTTGCCACCTTCTCACCTGCCTGCGTGACACATCGCTGGACGAGTGTCGTTTGGAGGTGATTTCCTCTGGAAGTGGCCGCCACGTGCCAAATAGCGGCCACTTAGCATCTTGAGGGACCGACACCGCACCGATTGGTGACTTGCATTGCTGTGAGGTGGAGCAGTGGAGCCTTGGCGGGGTAATCCGCCCTCGACGCCCCCGGCAAGCCTACTGGGGCAATCTAGAGACTTGTCTTCGGGGAAACCTCGTCCCCGCCAGGCTCGCCTGCCCGGCACGGGAGGTTTTTCCATTGTGGTGTTTTACTCCTTGGGTTGGTCTTGGTCTTCTTGACCCGCCCTTTGATTCCTCAAAGAGCTGATCTCTTCTGCTTGGCCTTGTCTTGGATGCTGCAATCTCATTCTTGAGCCTGTGTACAGTCTGGGCAACATACCTGGGGTTTGTTGCACCGACACACCACCGCACCATCCTACGGCCTCCGCTCTTTGTGCAGTGCGCCCTTCCCCCTTGCCGAACCACAAAGGGGCCGATGGCCCCATAGGTTACCGTGTTGAACCATGACATTATTCCTATCTACTAACTTCTAGTTACCAATGCACTTTTCTATTGCCCTGTTTTAATTAAATATTCCCTGTACTCCCACTTCTATCAGAAAGCGCCACTGACAAGGAGACTCCGAAGGTGGAGAACGGGGCTGCCAACAAGCGGAGGCGGGTCGAGCAAGAACCGCAAGCGACTCCAGCAGGCCTAGACTTCATCAGCAGCCTCCCCGATGATATGTTGACAGTCATCATCTCTCTCCTCCCAATCAAATATGGGGCGCGGACAACCGTCCTTTCCCGGTGGTGGTGCCCCCTATGGAACTCCACCCCTCTTGACCTCATCGACACCCACGAGCTCTGCCATGGCTATCGCAAAAGCTTGGATGCGTTCTCCAAGATCCTCGGCAGTCATCCTGGCCTAACCAGAGGCCTTAGCATGGGCAAGTTCCGTTCCAACGACAAGGACCGAGCCAAGCTTGACGACTGGTTCCGATCCCCCGCCCTAGATCAGCTCGAGGAGCTCACTTGTGATGATGGGCATATGCGCTCGATGCCAACGTCTGCGCTCCGCCTCGCGCCCACGCTGCGTGTCGCCAAGTTCAGGAACTGCCATTCCCCCCCCCCTTAATGACGCACCCGCTCTTATTCTACCACGACTGAAGCACCTCGAGCTCGTCACTGTATGCCTTCCAAACGGTGACATGGAGCGCCTGCTCCGTGGCTGTACTGCACTCAAGTACCTTCGTCTTCAGGCGATCAATGGGTTGAATAGCTTCCACATCACCTCCATGACTCTCCGGACTATTTATGTGTGTTGTTGGTGCTGCAAGAAGACATCACAAGATGTGTACCACGGTATGGTCATTGAGGACACACCTTCACTTAAGAGATTACTTGTAGTTGATCAAGAAGGTCCAACGAGAATCAATGTCATTTCTGCGCCGAAATTGATAGTGGTGGGCTACTCGTCTGACAAATACTCCGAACTTGTTATTGGATCCACACCCGTTTAGGTACAACAGCCGCCTTCTACCCCTCCTTCTAGAAATTAACATTATTTCTAATTTTGAAGATGTATGTTCATCTGTCATCCAGAAAATGATTCCGACAAGCTTGACCCCAAAAATGCGCACAGTGAAGGTCTTGGCACTAGAATCTATCGGCCCCAACTTGGAGCAAGTTGTCAGTTTCCTGAGATGCTTTCCATGCCTGGAGAAGCTATATATCGAGGTGATGTTCCTTTCCTGTTAAATGTTAACCATAAGGGAGTTCAATTTGTGACACCTTTTTCCAAGTTTACAATGACAATGTACTACGATTTCTGAAGGATTTCTTGGAGGATTTCAGTACATACATGTTTCCCCCCCATATTGTTTGCTTGATCCATATGGTTACAATCCATAAGCATTTCTCCTTTAGATTCATCTGTACTAGTTTTCTTAGGGAACTTTTCATCCACTCCAACCTCTTGTGAAGAAGGCTACATTTTTCTAGATTGTAATCAAATGCCCATGTTAATCATGTCAGATCGAAGATGGCATGTTAGTGCATTTTACAAATCCTGCAAACCAAATAGGCCTGTAGTAGTGTTCAAAACTGCATGTAGGCACTAACACATTTTATTCTTTTGCAGATAAGATTAGGCCCAGTGGTGGATAATGTGATACAATATAACAATCACATCGAATGCCGAGATCTGCATCCCTCAGAAATTACTTTGAACTCCTACCGAGGGACCTTACCGGAGATTATATTCGCTAGGTTCTTTGTTGTCAGAGCAAGGGTGCTGAAGGTAATGAGGTTTGCCCTACATTTATTTCGCAAAAATGAATGGTTTGTTGATCAGCGCCGGCGACTGTGGCAAAATGGAATAGGCTCCGAAAAATGCTGAATTTCATTTTGGAACTTCAGATGATAGAGTAATTGGAAGTCATCGTGTCAACCCCATACATGACTTCTCAGTGGCTGGCCCCTTTGCAAAAATTATGAGGTTTCGAAACTGGACTTACAAGTGGTAATATTAGTTTGAACCTCTCTGATATCCATGTTCAGCGGATCAGCGCGAGCGTTTGCAGCTGATGAGCTGAATTTCATTTCTAATATCAGTTTGAACCTTGTAATCTTCGAATTTGAGCCATATAACTCTGGAATTTGAACCTTGTAATATTTTGAGCTTTTGTGGTACAATCGTTGAAATGGCATCGTATGAGACTCGTATATTGGTAGCACTATTTTGACCTTAATATGCAATGGACTTAGATTTTATTAACCATTCTCGAATCTGTTTACCTTGTCGATCTCATAGCACATAATCCGTATAGCTAACTCGACTGCGATCTTCGATATTATTACACACAATTGGTCTCTTCAACCGTGTGCCTTGTAGAGCACAGAATTAATTATCGCACTCGAGTGTCCATCATCACCCACGGGTAAACTTATGGCCGAAGTCATTCCACACACTTCGTTTTTACAAAGCTTTTTGCCAATAAACGCCCATGATTTGTCCCTCTTCTAGCCGACGCGTGGCCAAACTAGCCGGGCGGGAAGCTTGCACGGTAAACTGCGTGGTAGCGCGGGAACAGGCTCACGGATGATACATTTGGCACCTCTTCGAGCCCACGCGTGGTCAAACGAAATGCGTGTGATGTGGTGTTGTTAAGCGTGCACTGGAATCCTCCGCTATGAACGCGGTGACAAGACGTGACGATTACAGGCCGGTCGGCCCTCATTTATTATAGCGGCCATTTAACCCTTGTATCTCTTCAACCTTTCGATCGCGCCCCACCATTGCAAGAAGCACACCCACCACGACAAATTCTTAGAGGGTATCCTGCGCGGCTCCAATGGCGCTCCGAGCGGCTGCCGACGACGAGCAGCAGTTCACCATGCATGACGTGGTGGACACCCACAGAAGATTCACGGAGCTCTCGATGGTGTACACCAACAACTCGGTCTGGCCACATCATGGAGCTGTTGCTTGCTGAGGAGATGTACAAGGTGGTCGGGTTCGACCTCGAGTACACCCGCGCTCATGCCGGGTCTCGTCCCAAGGTCGTCATCGCCCAGATGTGCGTACGTGATCACGTCCTCGTCTACCACTACTGCCTGGCCACAATGCCTTGCGAGCGTTTTGCCAGGTTTGTCAACAGCCCCCAGTACATGTTCGCTACGGTGGACATCACCAACGATGTAAAGGTGCACAAGAATTCGGGCATCGCCTGCTAGAATCTTGTCGACATCCAGGGCCAATATAAGATCTGGGGCAGCAACGAGCATGAGAAGGACTCACTGGTTCACCTCGCCGAGGCCATCATCGATCCCTACTACAGAGACATGAAGGATTATATACTGCAACAAGGACAAGCGTGCCTGGCACTCGGCCTGGATGGAGAAACTCGACAAAGCTCATGTCGTGTACGCGGCCAAGGAGGCGTACATGAGCTACGAGATGTACAGGCGGATCGTTGACATGAGGAAGTGCCTCCTTCCCCAAAACGGCCAGGGATCCAGCTGGAAGCAGAGCAATGGCAAGCGTCGTCGCAACAAGAAGTAGATGATTAGATGCACGTTTCTCCTAATTTAGTATGCATGTAATTGCTTACTTTGGTGTGTGGAAATGTTATGTGTGTAGTCACTTGTGTAATTGTATGCTTAATTTGGTTTTGCAATGCTGTCTTTTTAAGTATATATATTGATGCTCTGTAGACAGAGCGTAGATGTTGTGCGGACAGAGCAAATCACATCGCACATGGACTAAACAATGGAACCCGTCGGTGATGATTTCATCAATCACTGACAATTGTATACCAGCAATCGTTTGGTCACAACACACACTGCTTGTTAACAGGAATCGTCTGAGTTGTTATCGGTCTTCCTACACCATTCCGATTAAATACTTATTTGCCACGTATCACACACATCTTATTAAGTTGAACCGTTTCTGTTGTGTTCCCTAATCGAAAACAGTTCGTCCGAGTGAACCGTATGCCGTATATCACACACACCTTGATATGGCTAACCGTTTCTGTTGCACTCCCTAATAGCAAACAGTTCATCTAAGCAAACTGTATGCCATATATCGCACACACACCTTGATATGGCTGCCCATTTCTGTTGTTCTATCTCATCACAAACAGTTCAGATGGATCACCCGTGTGCCCTGCATCGCACACGCAACTAAAATCTGAACCGTGTTCGATGTCACCGCCATCGCAAACGTTTTTCATCTTTTTTGACGGTTTTTACATCACCGTTTGCGATTAATGCATCGCACACAGTTTCGTCAAAGGGTCTCTGATCATAGTGCCGCGTTAGCAGCATCCTGTAGTAGTGCTAGACCAATGTACTATGATTTGAATTCAACATAAAATTGAATTCAATAAATTGATACAAATATTTGAATTGGAGATCCTATGGTACATGTAGTTCATATTTAAAGATGATTACTACTATATGCATGTTTTCTGTTATCAAGATAATATTTAAGTGATGGTATAACTTGACAACAATCATATTCAAATAAAAAAAATTGATTCAAATTTAGTCCATATGGCAGACGACAATATATATATATATATATAGCTGGCCTATTCTGCTAATATTAGCAGAATAGTTATTCTGATAACACTTCCGCACTGCATGCTCAACGCGAGGGCACTGCACTTTCTGTAGCAAGGGTACTGCAATACAGAAACTAGTGAACTTCGTGTCGGAAAAAACTGCACGCAGTGTTTTTCCTGTACCTTTTTCGCTCTAGTTTTTTAACCGTTTATCGGAATGAGGCGTGTAATATACCGTTGAAAAACTATGGATTAGGCGCAACTTCGCCATGTTGAACACTTTTGGAGATTCTTCACGGTTTAAGAGCAGTTTCGAAAACGGTGCGACGCACGACGAGTGACAGCGAACGTTTTTTCGCGTTTTTTTCTAAACTGGTAATTGGAATGAAGCACATGATACACCGTTGAAAAGATATCGTCGAGGCGCATCTTTTTCATATATATTATTTTCTCTAATTCGTTACGGTTTAAGAGCAGTTTCAAATTTACTAAATCACGAAATTGTGTTTTTTAAATTTTTTTTAAAAAAATCGGTACTGTTTTCGCTCCAGTTTTTCAACCGTTTGTCGAAACGAGGCGTGCGATATGCCGTTGGAAAGCTACGGACGTGGCGCAACTTTCATATGTCTAAATGTTTTTGAGATTCCTTACGGTTTTAAGTTAATTTTAGAAATCGTGCGGCGGACGACGACTGGCAGCAGCGGTTTTTTCATGAAATTTTTACAAATCGCTGGTCGAAATGATCCAAACGACACGCCGTTGGAAAGATGTCGTCGAGACGCAACTTTTTCATGTAGAACGCTCTCTCTAATTCCTTACGATTTATGCGCGGTTTTATAAATACCGAAACGCGGACACTGTTTTTCGCGACACCCAAATCGACATGTGTACTGCATCAAACACAAAACCGCACTACTTCAGACTGAAAACCACACTGCATCGAACAGTTAAGTGAACTTCACTATTTGTTTTGTCGGACGTAATTTTTTCTCAGACGAAGAAGTGAAGTGCGCTTCACATCAGGCATAAGTGAACCACATCAAGCGAAAAACGGACCGAGACACAAGTCTAAGTGTACCGTATGATTTTTCTTTGTCTTTTTCTAACTTGTTTCACAGGGTTAAGTGGACCATATTTGTCTTTTTCTAACTTGTTTCACAGGGTTAAGTGGACCATATTTGTCAATGTTAGCGTGCTGCATCATGCGGGAAAACGCACTGCAATGTCATCACAGAGGATTTGCACGCGATTCGTTTTGTTATTGTTTAAAACGAAAAGATATGCATAGTACAGTGGAGCGAACCTCTAAAAATAAAAAAAAAGTGCATAGTATAGTGAAGCGAACCTCTCCACACAATAAAACTGAACCTCTCTGTGGACAAAAGTGAACCTCTCGACACATTTTTTTTTTTGCATGCCCAATGTATTTTGAGGGGGAACTGAAACTTGGATACAACAGCAGTGCACTTCATTTTCATGCTATTTTGCATTGTACAGGAACATAGCCCCCGACCGGCTACCACGCAAAACACACACACACACACACACACACAAAACCATCATGAGCACACTGTACTGCAGTGGGGATGGCATCGACAGCAACCAAAACGAACTGCGTTGCAGGAACCTATCTGCGTTTCGCCGGTGGACTGCAGACCCAGGGGAAAGCAACAAAATTATGCCTGAACTTGCACCGCAGCTTCTACTGTAGGGGAATTAGAGAACCACCACGCGCATAATCGCCGTTGTCACGCCACAACCTGGTTCCCAGCGCGACAGAGCCCGTCCTGGCCTCAGATAGAGCAGCAGAAGAAGGCACAGCATGGCCAGCGCCATGGATCTCACGGCGAACTGCTAAACAAAACTTAGCGAGCTTAAAAAAAATCAAAATGAACTGCAACAGACTGTTGCAGGCACTGCTCCACGACGGATGAGGTCGAACAGAGAGAGGGACTCATCTGGGACCGTCGGGGGCTCTTCTCGTGCACTGCGGGGGAGGAGGAGAACTAGAGAGGGCGTCAGGGGCAGAGGGTGGCCGCGCCGTCGGGGGCAGATGCCCTATAGCTCGTCACGGGAGGAGCCGAGCACTGCAACGCCCGTGCAACCGCACCACGGGCCCGGCGCAAGCGAACTGCGCGCTGAGGTGGTAGGCGGCGGCGTCCTCCCAGTGGAGTAGTCGAGCAGGCTAAAGTACGGGGCCTGGCGCGGCGCTGTCGGCAGTGCTTCTGGGATAGAGGAGGGGAGGTGGAAGAGGAATGGGTGCAGAGGAGGGGAAGGCAGCTGCAGCTGCCGGAGGAGTTGAGGTGGAGGAAGGGTACAGAGGAGAGGGCTGACCTCGTCGCCGGCCAGAAGAAGGAGGCGGCGACGGATCTTGGCAGCATGGGGTCGCCGGTTCCTAGCAGATCGGCGGGGGTTGGAGGAGCTGCCCGCCTGACGATGGAGGAGCTGCACAGCCCGCCGACAACGCCTCGCATCTGCGGGTGGGGTGAGCGGCGCGGGAACGACGAAGGAGGGTGGTGGAGGGCCTGGATCCGGTGGTGAACGGCATGGTGCTGCCAGATCCGAGCTCGATGTGGAGCAGGTCGCCGGCGTGGTGGTGGCAGCGGGGCGTCGCGGGGAGGCCGCCGCCCCTGACTCCGGCGGTGGGGCGTCGCGTGGGGGGAGGGAGGTGGCCGGGAGAGGGTTGTCTCGCCGGCGAGTGGAGGAAGGTCACGGGTGGGGCGGGGGCGCAGGAGATCGGCGCGGTTGCGGGGGTGGGGGAAGAAGGTGGTGCGATGGTGGTGGGTGGGTACGAGGAGATGCGGGAGGAGTGGTGGTGGGTGGGTTGACCTGTTTATTTTTTATTTCGCGTCGGTCGGTGGGTTGGGGGTGTTCTGATATCAGTGTGCGCGAACAATATATACGCGGTGCTATTTAATGCTGATCAGTGTCTGCGGTTAATATTCAGCTTACTATTTGGCACTATGCAAATAATTGGTGCGTTACTATTTGGAATAGTATTTCATTATTTGCAGCAATATTCAATTCTTTGCCACTATTTCAATGATATGCACGTGTCCTTCTAAAATATGGATAAGAACTAGAGAGAGTGCCCGACAGACTTCAATCTTCAGGAATCTTCGCCTTTCTTCACGTGGGCGTTGTCTCCCGGTGAATGATTGGCTTGCCTCCAGTGTCTTCTAACATATGAGCAATGCACAGAGATTGCTCACACCGTTGGCTTGATCTTGAACTCCGCCTTCTTCTCCGATGCAAATATTCTGGTATCCGATGCATGCCAATTTTTTTTATATGGGTGGGTCTTCCCCGCCAATATGATTGATATACCGTATCAATATTATTCAGGCTGCATCAATTATATTCGGGGAGGTCCTCCGTGCCCGAAAAATTGATAGCAATATCAATTCAAGTATATGGCCCATTGATTAATACCAATATTCACGTATCATTAATTGCTACATGACTCTTTCTTGTGGTGGGAATTGATTTGTTTTTTGTTGTTGTTGAGGGAAGTGCGAATTGATTTGGTACTGTACATGTGAATCTTGTTCTCCCGATTTTTTTTTACATTTTTCTTGTAGTTTTTCAATGGCATTTATAGCAATATAGTAAAAGGGGACATGACTCTCTTGTGTCTTGTATGAATTGTCTTTTTTTGTATATGTTAAGTTTGTTCTGCCGAACATGGAACCCGCGCCTTGTTATCCTGAAATTTTCAAGCTCGAGTATCTTTTGTCTCTTCTGCTGCGAAACTCCCGCCTCTCCAACCCGCGACGCGCCTTGTTATCCCGAAATTTCGACGCGTGCGAAAACTCCCTCCTAGTCCAAAATCGGTTCCGCAGCCCAGACACGCGAAATCCCCCTTCTACCCCTTAGCCGGAAATGCCGCCTCGACGTCGCGTGGTCAAAACCGGTGGGGGTACGTTCGTAACTTACCCCACATTTCAGACAAGCGCGTCACTAAGCCATGGCTCCCCCCTACCTTCCCCTTCGAACCCCCCCATTCGTAAATCGAGGCCGCCAAAACCCGTGAAACCCCACACTTCTCCATCGGCCTCCTGACCGCCGCCCAGCCGGAGCCTCTTCCTCGACGACGTCGTCCACAGCAACAGCTCGACGTCCCTCATCCACCGCACCGGATGAGGATCCGTCGTCGATCTTGTCGTCCCGCCGGATTGTCACGACCCGGATTTGACAAAATCCAAGTCTCTGTGCTTACTGTGCTATCCCTGGATTGTAGCTAGCACACACAATAACAAGAATGAATATCAGTAAAACATACATCATTTTACTACAACGGTAGATCCAGAATTAAGAAAATACATACCATTGGCACAGCTCAATGCTGGCACATAATACAGCGGAATAATATGTAGTCGCTAAGTTAGGGCTCCATCAATGCCACTGGGCTCGTTGAGTGTAGGCCATAACCCTATCGTCTCTTAATCTGTCAAGATCTGCACATGACAGGTGCAGATGAGTACGTGGAATGTACTCGCAAGTTGCCAAGGAAGTTTAACAAAATATATATGCAGGGTAAGTATTGGTGGAGCTTTCCTTTGCATAAAGCCAATTTTCTCCTATACTAATTTTTTTTAAACTTTCTTTGAATTTTTTTTATTATAAGGATAGGAGTGAGACATTTGGATATACGCACCAAAGCTCATTCTCTAAAATTAGTTTAAAACATACATAGAGTTGAAGTGAAACACATTCACTGTGCTCATTCCTCAACTTTAACCCTTAAAACAGACTTTTAGAAAAGAAAGGGGAGATTCTTCTTCAGTCCAAGTCTTCAGTTGCTCAAATTTGCTCGTAACCGGGGGCACGACTAATCGATTAGGTTTGACCCTCTGCAGAGGTTGTACACGTTCCCCGCACAACACAATCAACCCTGTTTATCATTACACACTTGGGTGCATGACTAGGAGGAGATTGTGACGAAGCCTTTCCGTAACAACCCCCTATACCGACCAAGCCGCCCGAAACTTTGGCACGAAGGCCTCTCTCCGATGGCGGTCCTAGGGTAGGGTTTCCCGTTAGTACTAAGCTAAGCCAGAGCCCATAGTAGCATGCGGCTGTACTGGAAGCTACATCAAACCGTACTTGGAAGATCTCAGTCCCCAGGACGGCGGTCCCCACCAAAAAACTGTGTGCAAGACCCCAGTCGGGCGCATTCACTGCAAGACCCCGATGGGCGCTATCACTTGTAGACGCTCCCGTCATACCATCCCGCCCAGGGAGTAGAAGTAAAATAATATATAATTTTGTTTGAAAAGATTTTCTCAAAACTTTGCTCCAAGGAGAGCAAGTTTAAGGTTTAAAACAAGTTTGGTTTTTATCCCACCCATTTTGTGCAAGCGTGGCCAAGCATGGTGGTGAGTCTTGAACCTATGGCTCTAGCTATAAAAAATACTTTGCAAAACTTTTACAAAACATGCATAGTATTAAAATTTAAAGAGATATGCATAGTATGAAAATATAGGTCGAAGCATGATCAATTTGCAACTTGCCTGAATTCCGGAAGATGAAATATTCTACTCTTGGTCGTCTCTCCTTCTCGTTACGATATATCTAACGATATAAGAAAGTAATTTAACACACAACAACATCCAACTAAAGATCCAAATAGAAGATTCAAATTAACAGTACAAATATATTCTTAGGATAATTATCATGACATGGCTATGGATTGAGATAGGATCTAGTTTGGTCTTGAAGGAGACTTGACATAGTCATATCGTAGGTTGGAACAATTGGTACAAACTAGACATCATGGTTCAATAGAATCAAGTTTGGATGCTGAAAGAATTATGACGTAAGTCATACTTCAGGGCTATGTTCCAGATTGAAATGTTTAGAAGTGTCTCATGATGATCTACACATAGGCTTCAAGTAATTGGATCTGTTCATATGAATGGCATGGGCACATTTCAAATAAACTAATTCCAAATTTTAGGATGACAACAAATGATCAGAGATGTTTTCCACGGATCAATCGAATGGTGTTAACAATGAAACAAATTCTTGTTTAATGGGTTTATTAATCGATGATCAAAGAAGGTCAGAATTAGGGTATTGGACTAAAACAGTAACTAAAACTTGCTAAAAAAATACTATGAGTTCTAGCAAATTGGTATGGTTCCAAAGGACAATTTATATATATATATAATGTTTTCATATGATTTACGAAATAAAATATATATTGAAAATACTCAATTTACCATTTAAATCAAAACTAAATTTTAAATTTTCTCAAAAGTGAAATTTTATAATTTTATAAAAAAACTACAGGTTCCAACGAATCCGGGGATATCTTATTTATTAAATTCGGACATATGGTTTAGGAGATACGAATTTTTGAAGTTGGTAAATTTTCTGAAAATGAGTTACAGGATTACAATTAAGCGGCCATGTGTCACGTTCCTATTGGGTGATACCCCGTCATCTAAGGAGATGTTTTGAAAGAATGGCTCGCTGCTCACCGTGACCGTGAGGGTTCACCGGGGACTTTGCCGATGATGGTGTGCGGCTCGGACGTAGTTGCTCCGACAAAGTGTGCGGCGTTCGGAACGGAGAGACGGGTCCACTGGACACGAAGGAGATGTCGTGCCCGTTCTTTGCAGGTGATGAATGGTTGCCGGAGGTGCTCGAGGCGGCGGCGAGCTTCGGTCGCTGCTATTCTCTTGCTCTGGGCTCTCCTAGAGAAATAGTGGTCACTATTCGGTGTACACAGATGAGTCTCGTCCAGGGAAGAAGATTTTTGCATGAGGGGCTCACCGGAGGCATCGCTAGCTTCGTCGGAAGCAGTGGCAGAGGGTGTTAGAAGGGAGAGAGCGGGTTTGGTGGAATTGTTCGTTGTATTTCTTGAGCCTCGTGGGCATATATATAGGAGTACATGATCATCTTGGAGTACAAGGCAAGGTAGAATAATATCCTACGCTATCCTAGCTTTCCTAATAATCACGATACTCAACATCCCCCCGCAGTCACAACGGTAGCGACACAGACGGTGAGACTGGAGAAGAATCCGAAGGCAACCCGACGGACACCCCCCCACAGTCGTAACGGTCGACGCATCGCGCAAGTTGTGGCTGCAGTGGAAACCAAGAAGGTTGCTCAAGCAAGGCGGCAGCCCTTTGTGCCGTTTGTCGATGTAACCAAGAGCGTAGGTGGTGTAGCCGTAGTCAAGGTAGCCATTTGAGGGACGTCGTGGTCGATGTCGAGTCGGGATGGCCGGTGTCGAGGTAGTCGCCGTGGACCGGGAAGAAGAGCGGTGGCGGCGGCCTGAGGAGGCGGCGGCGACTAGGTCAGAAGCACGGCGACGGTGCTCGAAGTAGGCGAGGAAGAACCTGACAGCGTGACGAAGACCGGCGTGGACGGTGATGTTCCAGCACCAAGAGAGGCGGCGTGGCGCATATCACGTGGAAGTCGACGCGCGGGGACGACGGTGGACCGTGGGCCGCAGTGCTACGACCCGAAGGGGTGACGCAACGACGGCGGGCAGGTCGGGGCGACGGCGGGGAAGACCTCAGGGCAGTTGCAGGGATCGCGTGCCATGCTCGCTACGGCCCGACGGGGCGACGCAGCGGTAGCGCGAGGGTCGGTGCAGCCTCGGGGACGGCCTGGAGCGGACGACCTCGGTGCGGCGGTTGACCGCGGGCCGCGGCACTACGGCCCGAAGGGGCTTCGCAGCGGTAGCACGCGAGATGTTGCAACCACGGGGACGGCCTCAGGGTGGCGGCGGAGACCACGTGCCGCAGCGCTATGGCCCGAGGGGGCGACGCAGCGGCGGTGCGGACCGGTGCAGCCACGGGAAGAACCACGGGGCGGCGGCGCGGCGGCCCGACGGGGCGAAGCTGCGGTAGCCCGTTGCTCCATCGGTGGAGGGGCGTGCTGAACTCGGGGACAGGGCGGTGACGGCCGGCGTAGATCGACGAGCGGGCCGACGCGCGGATGACGGCCGTGAGGGGCCGCCTGTCGCGCGAGGCCGCCGGGTCGGGGCGATGGGCGGGCAGACGCGCGGACGACAGCCGTTAGGGGCCGCCTATCGCGCGAGGCCGCCGGGTCGGGAAAAGGCCGATCGCGCCAGTGTCGGAGTAGAGGCGCGTGGGTGTCGACGGCGGCGGCGGGCTACGAATCCGATCAAGCATAGATCGGAAAACCAAAAAGAAAACACTGATCAAAACGACCGGCGAGAGAGCGAAAAACCCCGGAGCAAGGGATCGGGAAAAAGACTCTCTAGGGCACCCGGTCAACACGACCGCCGGACGAACCCTAGGTACGGGCGGCGTGGCCCCCGGCGGCGGTCATGGAGGCCGCCCGCCCCGGGGGCGCGCGTGGAGCGGAAGCGGCAGCGGCTAGGGTTTAGAACCCGGAAACTGATACCATGTTAGAAGGGAGAGAGAGAGTTTGGTGGAATTGTTCGATATATTGCTTGAGCCTCGTGGGCATATATATATATATATATATAAGAGTACATGATCATCTTGGAGTACAAGGCAAGGTAGAATAATATCCTACGCTATCCTAGCTTTCCTAATAATCACGATACTCAACAGAGGGCAAACTCTGGCGAGAGATTCCGTGGGAGGGAGATGGAGAGGGGTTTCTGGAGAGGATGTGGGAGGCTTAGAGGCGCTCCTCGGGGTTCCTTTTGTAGAGGAAGGGGAAACCAGGGGATAGAGATCGGGCAACGAACGTCAAAGGTTGGCGTTTTAATTCCTCAGTTTCTTGTGGAGAATTCAAGATATGGAACGGACGATTAACTAGCTGAATGGGTTCATGATTATGAGGGTATTATTTCTTGTGTTGATGACACAATGAAACGGCGAGGGAATTGATGAGGAATTGGGAGGAACAGTGGCAGCCATGAACACTGAACATGTACGTGCATGTGTGCTGGAGGTAGGAGATGATGCCTCGTTCGTTGGGCCGTGTCGCTGATGCTCAGCAGGGATGGTCCTTCGTTGGTCCGTGGCTGCGTGGTTTTTTTATATCTAGAAAAAGACAACATTAAAAATGTTGATAAATACCAGAAGAATATTTGTACTCCGGTAGAAATAGTTCTATCAGAAAATAAGTTTTTATTGTGCACGCATTTGTATTATAAACTCTATGGACTTATTTATATTACTCAAAAAGTCAATTTAGAGTTTTGCAAACTCACAAAATGATAATTGTGCCGTATTAAATATTTCCAAATATATATTTGGAGAAGTCACATTATCTCCTCTCATTAAATTTTATTTGAATAATTTGGAAATATTTAAATTACATTAAAACACCATATACGATCAAATCTCACTAAAACTCATAAATTCAAAGAACTTCAAATGAAATATTCATCCACCACAATTGAGAAAGTCATTTTACTCTCACTCATATATTTGAACGTGGTTTCAAAATATTCTGAAAGAATTGAATGTCCTTTGTAATTCTTGAATAAACTTTCCCAACCATAGTTTTTTTTTTGGACAAAAATTGTTATCCAATTTTTTTTAACATGGTTTGAAAAAGTTTAAACAAGGACTCAAAAGTTGTAACTTCCCGTGAAAATTGAAGCAATTCACACAATATTACTTATTTATTAACATTCCAAAATTTGAAAAATTTTGGGATGTTACACGGATCAGCCGCCCCGTCCTCCACCTGCAAGGAGCTGCCCCGACGTTTGCCTCATCTATCGCGCCACCTCGATCCCCATAGCGCCGTCTTGACCTGCCCCACCGGAACCGCAGCACCCTCACCAATTCCTCCGATGAAGCCGAGGCCTACTCGGCGCCACCAAGGAGGTTCTGCACTCACCGCTGCATTTTATCTTTTATTTGATCTCACGGGGCTGCCGGTGCTCGATACCGGCAGCCATGGCGGGTCTCCATCGATGGCGCCGTCGCCGGCCACTTCCTCCTAGGCGTCTCTCCCCCATGTCGTTGCTTCCTCGGCGGCGACTTCCACACCAGCACTAGCTGCTGCTGCTCCGGCTCTCGCTCGCACTGCGGCTCTGCTCTTGCTGTCGGTCGCGCCGTTGCACTGCTCTTGCTTTCATTCGCGCTGCTGCTCTGCTCTGCTCTTGCTGTCGGTTGCGCTGCTGCTCCGCTCTTACTCTCGTTCGTGCTGCTGCTCTGCTCTTGCTCTCATTCATGCTGCTGCTCTGCTTTGCTATTGCTCTCGCTCGCGCTGCTGCTGCTATTGCACGACCTGCGGTAGTTACAGGAGTTGCTGCTTTAGCACTCGCTCGTGGTGCTGCTGCACGAGCTGCTCTTTGCTAGTGCGTTCAATCAGTGCTCGGACGCCCTAAACTTCTATTGCAGTGCTCTGCTACTAGTTCAATCAGTTTCATCAGTAAAATTCAGTTTCGACAGCAAAATTCAGTTTCGACTGTAAAGTTTAGTTTCTTCAGTTAAGTTCAGAGTCAACAGCATTTCCAGCATCTGTCGGAGCGGCCACGACGCGGCATATGCATTTTACATCTAGCACTTTTTGGTGATGTATTTTACATCATCTATTGAACATGCTATTAGACTCCCACTTCAAATTGACATTGTCTGTCTTGTCCTGCTTCAGCCTCGCTGTCGTACACCTCACCGGAACTGCTCCAACGACGGAACCGTCCATCACAGTGGAGCAGTACCCTCGGCACCATCTCCAGAGGCCTCAGATCTTCTTCCCCGCCCCCGAAAATCACAGCAGTATCACCATCTTCCACGTCCAACCCAATGATGCTGAGGTCGACAAGGCTATGCCAAAGTGGTTGTACACTCGTCACATCACTTTGTTACTCTACATTCATGTCGATCCCTCAGAGATCCCTTGGTTCAAAGTAGTTGCAAATCTAGAAAGAAATGAATCGTGGTAACAAAGTTAATAGGGAGAAAACTAAATGCTCTTTTGAACAACAATTTGAATCGGTTTAGCAAGATAGCCATTATATGATATTCATGTGGACCAAATCTAAGCTCACAAAATATTTCGAGGGCAGGCTTCAGCCTGTTGAAGACTGCCTACTAGAATCGCCACTGCTTCAAAGAAAAAGTGAAGGAAAACATAGGAATTGGAAACTTTACTATGGCACTACTATTCATGCATTTGGTTAGCAGGAATGGAGCAAAGCAAAACTGGAGGATTTTTTTTCCTTTGGTGTCTTTTTGAAAGAAAAAAACATAGGAATTTTAATATCCACTTGGATGTCCTTTTCAAATTAATATGCATGCAGAACATGACTAAGTGCATTACTGGTATAATAAGATTCTTATTTTACATTTTCATGTGGTTTGACTTTAATTTGACCATGTTTCTCCATTCCTCTGTTCTTCCAATTCATGTGAACCAAACACCCAGGTTGACAGAAATCCTATGTTTGCAAATGCTCTGTTTTGCACGTGCATTCCTATCGTATTCCTGTGTTTTTCCTGTCCCTGTGTTTTTAGAATCCTCCAATTCTAAGGAGCCCTTACAGATTTACTTCATTTTCAGATAGGTGTCAAAGAAAACTCTGTGTGTTTTGTCCCGCTCCTGCCGTGCCGTCATCCACCCCACCTGAGGTGCACCATCGACGGAAGAATTCACGGCAGTAGAGATTCCCCCTGCAGACCTTCTTTCGCTGCCACAGATCATCTTCCCCGTTGCCGCCAGCCATGCCATCTGCATTACCATCATCGACTGAGCAGATGAACCTGAGGACTACAAAGTTCTGGAAGAGAGGTCACACTCTTTTGTGTCTGCTTATGTTATACATCGGTTATTATTACCTGCTATTTTATTGTCCTGTTCACCTCTTACACTCTGAGTCAGGTCCAAACTAATGTTCCAACTTGAGTTTTAAAATGCCTGTGGGGCACATATGAAGCCAGCAACAAATAGTATCTGTTTACTATCTGGTTCATCTGGGGTCTTCTATGTGGTTCATGTTGGGTGGGCAACAAACAATAGATGATCCATCGTCTATCTTTTTAAACTGAAGCTATCATCTGCCTGCTATCATTAGTTTTGGATCTATCCACTCGTTTGCTACCATCAGTCTTGATTTCTGCATGCACCCCTTAGGCCTTACATAATCTAACTATGTTTTCTTATTATGTATGTCAGTTATTGTACACAATCGTACTGAACATGTAGAGAAAAAGAGAAGACCATTGCGTGGGAATATAATGTCATGCAGACGCCGCTCCATGGTGGGCGAAGTGTGGGCCCCCCTCCCCCCATTCCAGATTGTATTCCAGAGGAAGATAACTGTTCAGAGGGGGATTCAGAGGGAGCCGACCACTCCTATTTACCCCCTGAGGTGTTTGCTCTAACTTGGCATGCTGATGTTGGTCATATCATGCATATGGCGCCTCGCATTGCTTACTTGATACATCTTATATGTCATCAGCTTAGTTTAGATTTTCTTTGTGTGAATGCCACCTGTTTGGTTTCTATATCATACTCCCTCTGTTCCTAAATATTTATCTTTTTAGAGATTTCAACAAGTGACTACATACAGAGAAAAATGGGTGAATCTACACTCTAAAATATGTCTATATACATCCGTATGTGGTAGTCCATTTGAAATCTCTATAAAGACAAATATATAGGAACAGAGGGAGTATATGTGAATTATGCAATGTCATCTTCTTTAGCCAGGCATCATATATGTGAATCATGCAATGCCATCCTGTTTAGCCAGTCACGTATATGTGATACGTCCATTTTGCATCATGTTTTCCTACTATTATTTATGATATTTTTATGCATAATAATGCTTTATGGAGTAATTCTAATGTCTTTTCTCTCATAATATGCAAGGTTCACACAAAGAGGGAGAATACCGGCAGTTGGAATTCTGGACCTGAAAAAGCTACGTCAGGCCACCTATTCTCACAACTCCAAATGAGCTGAAACTTCACAGAGAATTTTTATGGAATATTTAAGAATTATTGGAGCAAATAACTACCAGAGGGGGCCCACCAGGTGGGCACAACCACCTGGGCGCGCCAGGGCCCCCAGGCGCGCCCTGGTGGGTTGTGCCCTCCTCGGCCTACCTCCGGTGCCCCTCTTCTGGTATATAACTCATTTTGACCTAGAAAAAATAAGGAGAGGACTTTCGGGACGAAGCGCCGCCGTCTCGAGGCGGAACTTGGGCAGGAGCACTTTTGCCCTCTGGCGGAGCGATTCCGCCGGGGGAACTTCCCTCCCGGAGGGGGAAATCATCGTCATCATCATCACCAACAACTCTCCCATCTTGGGGAGGGCAATCTCCATCAACATCTTCAATAGCACCATCTCCTCTCAAACCATAGTTCATCTCTTGTGTTCAATCTTTGTACAGGAACCCTAGATTGGTGCTTGTGGGTGACTAGTAGTGTTGATTACATCTTGTAGTTGATTACTATATGGTTTATTTGGTGGAAGATTATATGTTCAGATCCATTATGCTATTTAATACCCCTCTGATCTTGAGCATGATTATAATTTGTGAGTAGTTGCTTTTGTTCTTGAGGTCACGGGAGAAATCTTGTTGCAAGTAATCATGTGAATTTGATATGTGTTCGATATTTTGATGGTATGTATGTTGTGATTCCCTTAGTGGTGTCATGTGAATGTCGACTACATGGCACTTCACCTTATTACGGCCTAAGGGAATGCATTGTGGAGTAGTTATTACATGATGGGTTGCGAGAGTGACAGAAGCTTAAACCCTAGTTTATGCGCTACTTCGTAAGGGAATGATTTGGATCCAAAAAGTTTAATGCTATGGTTAGATTTTATCTTAATACTTTTCTCGTAATTGCGGATGCTTGCGAGGGGGTTAATCATAAGTAGGAGGTTTGTTTAAGTAAGAACAACACCTAAGCACTGGTCCACCCACATATCAAATTATCAAAGTAGCGAACACGAATCAAACCAACATGATGAAAGTGACTAGATGAAATCCTCGTGTACCCTCAAGAACGCTTCGCTTATCATAAGAGATCGTTTTGGCCTGTCCTTTGCCACAAAAGGATTGGGCTACCTTGCTGCATATTATTTTTCGTTACCATTACTTGCTCGTTACAAATTATCTTGCTATCAAATTACTCGTTACGTATAATTTCAGTGCTTGCAGAGAATACCTTGCTAAAAACCACTTGTCATTTCCTTCTACTCCTCGTTGGGTTCGACACTCTTACTTATCAAAAGGACTACGATTGATCCCCTATACTTGTGGGTCATCAAGGCTCTTTTCTGGCGTTGTTGCCGGGGAGTGAAGTGCTCTTGGTAAGTGGAAATCGGTAAGGAAAAATTATTACTACGTGCTGAAATTTATTGTCACTTGTTACTATGGAGAACAATCCTTTGAGGGGTTTGTTCGGGGTATCTTCACCTCAACCGGAACCACAATTAGTTGCCCCTCAACCTACTGCACCTACTAAAAATATTGGTTATGAAATTCCTTCGGGTATGATAGAACAACTGCTAGCTAATCCTTATGCAGGAGATGGAACCGAACATCCTGATATGCACTTGATATATGTGGATGAAATTTGTGGATTACTTAAGCTTGCAGGTTTACCCAGACATAAAGCTAAGAAGAAGGTTTTCCCTTTATCATTGAAGGGAAAATCATTGGCATGGTATAGGCTATGCGATGATATTGGATCTTGGAATTGGAATCGATTGAAATTGGAATTTCACCAAAAAATTATCCTATGCATCTAGTTCATCGTGATCGGAATTATATATACAATTTTTGGCCTCATGAAGGAGAAATTATCGCTCTAGCTTGGGGGAGGCTTAAGTCAATGTTATATTCATGCCCCAATCATGAGCTCTCAAGAGAAATTATCATTCAGAATTTTTATGCTCGGCTTTCTCGTGATGATCAATCCATGCTCGATACATCTTGTACTGGTTCCTTTATGAAGAAGACTATTGAACTCAGGTGGGATCTTTTAGAAAGAATTAAACGCAACTCTGAAGATTGGGAACTCGACGAAGGTAAAGAGTCAGGTATTAAGCTTAGGTTTGATTGTGTTAAATCTTTTATGAATACCGATGCTTTTCAAAAGTTTAGCACTAAATATGGACTTGACTCTGAGATAGTAGCCCCTTTTTGTGAATCATTTGCTACTCATGTTGATCTCCCTAAGGAGAAGTGGTTTAAATATCACCCACCTATTAAAGAAGGAATTAAAGAACCGGTAATAGCTAAAGATGAAACTATTATTTATAATGTTGATCCAGTTGTTCCTACTGCTTATATTGAAAACCCACCTTTCCCTGTTAGGATAAAGGAACATGCTAAGGTTTCAACCGTGGTCAATAAAAGTAATATTAGAGCACATAAACCTACTGAACAAATCAAGGAAGAACCTAGCATTGCTATGGTTAAAGATCTCTTGGTAGAAAACATAGATGGGCATGTTATTTACTTATGTAATGAAGCTGCTAGAATTGCTAAACCCGATGCGAAAGATAAACATGGACCTGTTGTTGGCATGCCTGTTGTCTCAGTCAAAATAGGAGATCACTGTTATCATGGTTTACGTGACTTAGGTGCTAGAGTGAGTGCTATTCCTTTTACCTTATATCAAGAAATTATGAATGATATAGCACCCACTGAAATAGAAGACATAGATGTTACTATTAAACTTGCTAATAGAGACACCATCACACCAATTGGGATTGTTAGAGATGTTGAAGTCTTGTGTGGGAAAATAAAATATCCTACTGATTTTCTAGTTCTTGGTTCCCCGCAAGATGACTTTTGTCCCATTATCTTTGGTAGACCTTTCTTGAACACCGTTAATGCTAAAATAGACTATGAGAAACAAACCGTCGGTGTTAGTTTTGGTGATGAGTCTCATGATTTTAATTTTTCTAAGTTCAATAGAAAACATCATAAGAAAGAATTGCCTAGTAAGGATGAAATAATTGGTCTTGCTTCTATTACCGTGCCTCCTACTGATCCACTAGAACAATATTTGCTATACCATGAAAATGATATGCATATGCATGAAAGAAATGAGATAGATAAAAATTTCTTTGAACAACGACCTCTGCTTAAACACAATTTGCCTATTGAAACTCTAGGAGGTCCTCCTCCACCTAAAGGTGAACCTATGTTTGAATTAAAACAATTGCCAGACACTTTGAAATATGCTTATCTTGATGAGAAAAAGATATATCATGTTATTATTAGTGCTAACCTTTCAGAACATGAAGAACAAAGATTATTGAAAATTCTGAAGAAGCACCAAGCTGCTATTGGATATACTCTTGATGATCTTAAGGGCATTAGTCCTACTCTCCGTCAGCATAAGATTAATATGGAACCTGATGCTAAACTCGTTGTTGATCACCAATGACATTTAAATCCTAAAATGAAAGAAGTGGTAAGAACTGAAATACTGAAGCTTCTGGAAGCAGGTATAATCTATCCCATAACTGACAGTAGATGGGTAAGTCATGTTCATTGTGTCCCTAAGAAGGGAGGTATTACTGTTGTTCCTAATGATAAAAATGAACTTATTCCACAAAGAATTGTCACTGGCTATAGAATGGTAATTGATTTTAGAAAATTAAAAAAAGCAACTAGAAAAGATCATTACCCTCTACCTTTCATTGATCAAATGCTAGAAAGATTATCTAAGCACACACACTTTTGTTTTCTCGATATGGATATTCTGGTTTTTCCCAAATACCCGTTTCACAACCTGATCAAGAGAAAACCACCTTTACTTGTCCTTTTGGAACTTATGCTTATAGACGTATGCCTTTTGGTTTATGCAATGCACCTGCTACCTTTCAAAGATGTATGACTGCTATATTATCTGATTATTGTGAAAAGATTGTTGAGGTTTTCATGGATGATTTTTCCGTTTAAGGAACATCTTTTGATGATTGCTTAAGCAACCTTGATCGAGTTTTGCAGAGATGCGAGCAAACTAACCTTGTCTTGAATTGGGAGAAGTGCCACTTTATGGTCAATGAAGGTATTGTCTTGGAAAAAAAATTGAACGAGGTATTGAGGTGGATAAAGCCAAAGTTGATGCAATTGAGAAAATGCCATGTACCAGAGATATTAAAGGTATCCGTAGTTTTCTCGGTCATGCTGGTTTCTTTAGGAGATTTATTAAAGACTTCTCTAAAATTTCTAGGCCTCTTACAAATCTTTTACAAAAGGATGTTCCATTTGTTTTTGATGATGATTGTGTAGAAGCCTTCGAAACACTTAAGAAAGCCTTAATTTCTGCACCTATTGTTCAACCACCTGATTGGAACTTGCCTTTTGAAATTATGTGTGATGCTAGTGATTATGTTGTTGGTGCTGTTTTAGGACAAAGAGTTGATAAGAAATTAAATGTTATTCATTATGCTAGTAAAACTCTAGACAGTGCCCAAAGAAATTATGCTACTACTGAAAAAGAATTTTTAGCAGTGGTGTTTGCTTGTGATAAATTCAGATCTGACATTGTTGATTCTAAAGTGATTGTTCACACTGATCATGCTGCTATTAAATATCTTATGGAAAAGAAAGATGCTAAACCTAGACTCATGAGGTGGGTTCTCTTGCTACAAGAATTTGACTTACATATCACTGATAGAAAAGGAGCTGAGAACCCCATAGCTAATAACTTGTCTAGGTTAGAAAATATTCTTGATGACCCACAACCTATTAATGATAGTTTTCCTGATGAGCAATTAGCTACAATAAATGTTTATCATAACACTCCTAGGTATGCTGACTATGCTAATTATATTGTTGCTAAATATATACCACCTAGCTTCACTTACCAACAAAAGAAAAAATTCTTTTATGATTTAATACATTACTTTTGAGATGACCCACATCTTTATAAAGAAGGAGTAGATGGTATTATTAGACGTTGTGTACCTGAGCATGAATAGGGACAAATCCTACGAAAATGTCACTCCGAAGCTTACGGAGGGCATCATGCGGGAGACAGAACTGCTCACAAGGTATTGCAATCTGGCTTTTATTGGCCTACTCTCTTCAAGGATGCCCGTAAGTTTGTTTTATCTTGTGATGAATGTCAAAGAATTGGTAATATTGGTAAGTGTCAGGAAATGCCTATGAATTATTCTCTTGCTGTTGAACCATTTGATGTTTGGGGCTTCGATTACATGGGACCTTTTCCTTCCTCTAATGGGTATACACATATATTGGTTGTTGTTGATTATGTTACTAAGTGGGTAGAAGCTATTCCAACTAGTAGTGCTGATCACAACACCTCTATTAAAATGCTTAAGGAAGTTATTTTCCAAAGGTTTGGAGTCCTTAGATATTTAATGACTGATGGTGGTTCACATTTTATTCATGGTGCTTTCCGTAAAATGCTTGCTAAGTCTAATGTTAACCATAGAATTGCATCCCCCTATCATCCTCAGTCTAGTGGTCAAGTTGAACTTAGCAATAGAGAAATAAAATTAATTTTACAAAAAACTGTCAATAGGTCCCGAAAGAATTAGTCTAAGAAATTAGACGATGCACTTTGGGCTTACCGAACAGCATATAAAAATCCCATGGGTATGTCTCCTTATAAAATGGTTTATGGAAAAGCTTGTCATTTGCTTCTTGAGTTAGAACATAAAGCATATTGGGCAATTAAAGAACTCAACTATGATTTCAAACTTGCCGGTGAAAAGAGGCTATTTGACATTAGCTTACTAGATGAATGGAGAACCCAAGCTTATGAAAATGCCAAATTATTTAAAGAAAAAGTTAAAAGATGGCATGATAAAAGAATCCAAAAGCGTGAGTTCAAAGTTGGAGAATATGTTCTTTTGTACAACTCTTGTTTCAGATTCTTTGCAGGAAAACTTCTCTCCAAATGGGAAGGACCTTATGTTATCAAGGAGGTTTATCAATCTGGAGCTATCAAAATAAATAATGCCAAAGGTACTAACCCGAAGGTTGTCAATGGGCAAAGAATAAAACATTATATCTCAGGTACTCCCATTAATGTTGAAAGCAATATTATCCAAACTATGACACCGAAAGAACACATAAAAGAAACCTTCCGGAACACTCCAGAATCATGAAAAAAAGAGGAGGTACGTGATACGGTAAATAAACGGACTCCGAAAAATCCGCAAAAATATTCTCAGTCAGTTTTGGAATATATTAAAAATTAGGAAAATAAGAAACAACCAGGAAGGCAACCCTGGTGGGCACAAGACACCAGGGCGCGCCTGGCAAGCCAGGCGCACCCAGGTGGGTTGTGCCCACCTCGGGTACCTTCCGGACTCCAATTTTCTCCCGTTTGCTTGTTTCCCAAGATAAAAAATCTTTATATACCCCCCAAACCTATTGACCATCGTATCGCGGAGAAATCTTCTGTCTTCTTTTCTTGCTATTTTCTGACAGATCTAGATTACCATGGCCGTTTCAAGCTCCTCCAAGGACAAGTTCTTCGAGAACGTCATCAACCCATATTTGCGGGAGGTGATGCAGCACCCTCAAGCCATTGAGATGTGTGAGGGGGTGCTCCAAATCCGCGATGTTCAGGGTCCCAAAGGGACGGGAACCGTGGATGCCAGGCTCGAAGCTATGCTGCAGGAAGTCTTCAAGTGCAAGGGAATGGTGGAGCGTGGACTCAATGCTAATCACCTCATGATCGCGGACTACGCCTGTGATCTCAAGGTGGATGGAAAATCCATGAAGGACATCGTCTTCACCTTCAACGAGTAAATCAACTTTCTGCAAAGCCAAATCTATGATCTCCAAAACCAAGTCTTTGAATATGAGGCAAGGTTTAAAGGTATGAGCTTGGCTGCCAGTTGCAGGACCCGCGAGACTCACTTCTCCTCTTATGATGGTGAGCCTTTGCCATGGAAACCTGAAGATAAGATCGCCACTACCTCATCACCACCACCACCTTCTTCATCACCGAAGGAGACTTGAGTATCGGGTATGGGCACTCCCCTTGGCTTGTGCCAAGCTTGGGGGAGGTGCCTCGGTATCGTATCACCATCACTATCTTTTACCTTTATTTATCTTAGTTCGATCCTTAGTTATCTTTCGATTTAGTTGACTAAAAGTTTAGTTCGATCCTTTCTTTTCAAGTGCTTGCTTAGTGATCTATCCTTGTAATCGTGTGCGAGATATATAATAAAGTTTAGTTTGAGTTTTGTTTTCTTTACTTTCATGTTCAATAAAAAGAAAGAAAATAAATGAAAAGATCATATGCTAATCTTATGGTACGTGACGACATCACATAAGGAAGAGTATAAGTAGAAAAATTTATTGGAGATTTACAAACATATCATTGGTCAATGATGCAATTCATGAAAGAATTAATAAGGGAAGAGAAGATTCACATGCAAATACACTATCTTGGACATCTTTTATGATTGTGAGCCCCCATTAAAATATTATATGTCAAAATTGTTGACGTTGGACAAGGAAGACAACGTAATGATTTATGTTTGTTCATATTCACATAGAAGTTATATTGTCATAGATCCTTTAACATGTGGTGCTTGCCCCCCATCTTTGCTAGCCAAAAATTCCGCACTAAGTAGAGATACTACTTGTGCATCCAAAACCCTCAACCCAAATCTTGTTTTGAGAGTCCACTATACCTACCTATGGATTGAGTAAGATCCTTCAACTAAGTTCTCATCGGTGCAATAAGGCAACAAAAATTGCTTCTAAATGTGTTAGATCATTTATTATAAGAGAAAATTGAGCGTTGTATGAACTTGTGATGGCAAAATAATAAAGGCGAGAGACTGCATAATAAAGGTTGCTATCATAAGGGGCAATATAACGTGACATTCTTTTGCACTAAGAGATTGAGCATATAACCAAAAAGCGCATGGCAACCTCTGCTTCCCTCTACGAAGGGCCTATCTTTTACTTTTATGAATTTACTTTTATGCAAGAGTCAAAGTATCCCTCTATTCCTTTTTATTTTTCTCTTTTGGCAAGCACCATGTGGTGAGGAAAGATCTAGGCATATATATCCAGTTGGATATGGGTGGGCATGAGTTATTATTGTTGACATCACCCTTGAGGTGAATACGTTGGGAGGCGAAACTATAGGCCCCTATCTTTCTATGTGTCCGGTTGAAACTTTTTGCTCATGTGTATGCAGTGAGTGTTAGCAATCATAGAAGAATATATGATGGTTGAGTATGTGGACTTGCCAAAAGGCTCTGATACGTGACCCTTCCTGAAAAGATGATGAATTGTAGTTGTAAAGTTGACTGAGAACATAGTTTGTTGGTTTTCAATAGAGTTTATGCTTTATACTTCGATGTTGTGATGGATTGTTACTTGTTCGTGAGAAGTTTATGATAAAAGTTATGTGATAAAAGTTTTATAATAAAGTTTGTTGCTGTTATAATAATATACATGATGCTTCTATGTCCGTATTTTGTTTTATCGACACCTCTCTCTCTAAGCATGTGGACATGTTTTTCGATTTCTGTTTTCGCTTAAGGACAAGCGAGGTCTAAGCTTGGGGGAGTTGATACGTCCATTTTGCATCATGTTTTCCTACTGTTATTTATGATATTTTTATGCATAATAATGCTTTATGGAGTAATTCTAATGCCTTTTCTCTCATAATATGCAAGGTTCACACAAAGAGGGAGAATACCGGCAGCTAGAATTCTGTACCTGAAAAAGCTACGCCAGGCCACCTATTCTGCACAACTCCAAATGAGCTGAAACTTCACGGAGAACTTTTATGGAATATTTAAGAATTATTGGAGCAAATAACTACCAGTGGGGGCCCACCAGGTGGGCACAACCCACCTGGGCGCGCCCTGGTGGGTTGTGCCCTCCTCGGCCCACCTCTGGTGCCCCTCTTCTGGTATATAAGTCATTTTGACCTAGAAAAAATAAGGAGAGGACTTTCGGGACGAAGCACCGCTGTCTCGAGACGGAACTTGGGCATGAGCACTTTTTCCCTCCGGCGAAGCGATTCCGCCGGGGGAACTTCCCTCCGGGGGGGGGGGGGGAATCATCGTCATCATCATCACCAACAACTCTCCCATCTTGGGGAGGGCAATCTCCATCAACATCTTCAACATCACCATCTCCTCTCAAACCCTAGTTCATATCTTGTGTTCAATCTTTGTACCGGAACCTTAGATTGGTGCTTGTGGGTGACTAGTAGTGTTGATTACATCTTGTAGTTGATTACTATATGGTTTATTTGGTGGAAGATTATATGTTCAGATCCATTATGCTATTTAATACCCCTCTGATCTTGAGCATGATTACCATTTGTGAGTAGTTACTTTTGTTCTCGAGGTCACGGGAGAAATCTTGTTGCAAGTAATCATGTGAATTTGATATGTGTTCGATATTTTGATGGTATGTATGTTGTGATTCCCTTAGTGGTGTCATGTGAACATCGACTACATGGCACTTCACCTTATTAGGGCCTAAGGGAATGCATTGTGGAGTAGTTATTAGATGATGGGTTGCGAGAGTGACAGAAGCTTAAACCCTAGTTTATGCGCTACTTTGTAAGGGACTGGTTTGGATCCAAAAAGTTTAATGCTATGGTTAGATTTTATCTTAATACTTTTCTCGTAGTTGTGGATGCTTGCGAGGGGGTTAATCATAACTAGGAGGTTTGTTCAAGTAAGAACAACACCTAAGCACCGGTCCACCCACATATCAACTTATCAAAGTAGCGAACACGAATCAAACCAACATGATGAAAGTGACTAGATGAAATCCTCGTGTACCCTCAAGAACGCTTCGCTTATCATAGGAGATCGTTTTGGCCTGTCCTTTGCCACAAAAGGATTGGGCTACCTTGCTACATATTATTTGTCATTACCGTTACTTGCTCGTTACAAATTATCTTGCTATCGAATTACTCGTTACTTATAATTTTAGTGCTTGCAGAAAATACCTTGCTGAAAACCACTTGTCATTTCCTTCTACTCCTTGTTGGGTTTGATTCTCTTACTTATCGAAAGGACTACGATTGATCCCCTATACTTGTGGGTCATCAATATGTGAATTGTATCGTGCCATACTTTTTTTTTCATAATGTATTCCATTTGTCAACAATGTTTGTACATTCATCTACTCTTCCTGTGCATCAGCCATTTGAGTTGGTGATGGGAAAATCTGGAGTGAAAACAAGGTCTTCTGAGTAGTCAGTGCTACTTGTCGATGCAGATTTCTTGCTGGTTACAAATAGCTCCTCAGAGGAGGATTCAGAAACAGATGACCAGTTGTATTCCCTCCCCCCCTCCGAGGTGTATGCTCTAACTTGGCAGGGTTATATTGCTCATATCATGCATACGGTGTCTTGCATTGCCATGCCATCTGCTTAGATTAGACATGCTTTGTGTGAATGCCTCCTACTTGCTTTCTATACCAGATATGTGAATTATGCAATGCCATGTTTTTTAGCCAGTTGTCATATATGTGAATTATGCACCTCCATCCTGTGTAGCCAGGCATCATATATGTGAATTATCTCATGCCATACTTTTTTTCATTACGTATTCCATTTGTCGACAATCTGTGTATATTGAACTACTCTTCATGTGTATCAGCCATTTGAGCCGGTTATGAAAAAAATCTGAAGTGTAAACAAGGTCTTCAGAGCAGGCAATGGTACCTGTTGAAGCATATATCTTGATGGTTACAGATAGCTCC
Source organism: Thinopyrum elongatum (assembly GCA_011799875.1). Taxonomy (NCBI): domain Eukaryota; kingdom Viridiplantae; phylum Streptophyta; class Magnoliopsida; order Poales; family Poaceae; genus Thinopyrum; species Thinopyrum elongatum. The sequence goes on along the minus strand of CM022297.1, from coordinate 344,313,772 downwards.
TCAGAGGAGGATTCAGAGACAGATGACCAGTCCTATATCCCACCTGAGGTGTATGCTCTAACTTGCAATGTTTATATTTCTCATATCATGCATATGGTGTCTTGCATTGCTTAGTTTAGACATCATAGACACAATATTCAATGCCATCTGCTTAGTTTAGAGATCATACATGCGAGTGCTAGCTGCTTAGTATATGAATCAATTATGTGAATTATATCATGCCATCCTGTATACTTGGACAACATGTATGTGAATTATTTCATCCCTACCTATTTTAGAAAGACATCATATAGTTTTGTCATGTCATCCTATTTAGATACTCATCATATGTTGAATTATGCCATTATATCCTATTAAGTTATCCATCATATATCTGAAACTGTGTCATGCTATCCTATTTAGTTAGCCATCATATATGTGAAATTGTGTCATGCTGTCCTGTTTGGTTAGACAACATATATGTGAATTACCACATCTGTATATCATACAATGTCTGTACATTCAATTTCTTTTCTTTTTTATTAGCCATTTGAATTGGAGGGGGTGATGGCAGTATCTAAGGGAGTAAAACCCCGTTCTTCACAAAAGACGGTGCTACCCGTCGATGCAGATAGAAGCATGGTTGTACTGGCCCACGAACTAGCCCCACCACACATAATCGAGACTCTTCCAGATTGTACACTTACACCGTTGGACAGAGAACTAGCTACACCCATCTAACCCCAACCCCAGCAGATAGTAACCCACTTCTAGTTGACACAGCACCATGTCCACCACAGAGTACACCCACACGAGCAGTTTGTAAAGCAACTGCAGTGCCCAAAGCACGAAGACCACCACAGCGAACCCAAACTCCACGTTTAAAGCAGAAGAGCAACTGTTCTCAGGTCAGATTCCGTAGCTATGGTCCATACTCCTTTGCTCTTGCATCACTGTATTTACTCATACCAACTAATTTTGAATTTGAAGGATCCAATTGAAACTCCAATGGTGCAACAGGTATGTTTTAAACCTATTTCTTTAACTGGATTGCTGTTCTAACTTCTTGCTCTATGTTGATTTCAGTTTCAGTTATATAAACAGTTATGTTCTCATGTCTTGCACATTACAAGTGTTGCCAGTGCTGTGTAGTTTCCCACACTTATATTCTGTCTATGCTACTGTGTCTTAAAAAGATATGATTTGAACTGTGTCTCTATCTTGATTTGGCAACATAAACTAGAATGATATAGACAATACAGTGACCACAGTACATAGATATATGTTTGTTTCATGCTGTTATCCTGTCCACCTTACTACTGTACCGGTTTATCAAAATGAGTTTCATATACTACATGCTAAACCTGTGATGTGTCTGCTTGTTTCTCTTGTAGAATGCGAACAGAATATTGGAGAAGAGCACCCTATTATGCAATGGTAGAGAAAGTAATGCAGATAAGGTTCAAGATAGTGAGACAACCATGTTGGTCTCCAAGAAACAGGATAAAAACTATCGTGTAGACAGTGAGACAACCCCAAAGTCCTGCGTTGATGTAGTGTTCGAGTTACTGGCCACTACCGTTGGCAGAAGCTGTTCGAACTCGCTGCCTGAATCACTTCGGCTTCTTCAGTCTCAACTACAAGCTGAAAGGCATCAGTCAGCTGTGCTGCGCCAAGAAGCTGAAGGACTGAGGAAGTCCCTACAGAATTCAGATGCATATTTCTGGTGCAACAGCAAGCGCTGGACGATTTTAGCGCCAAACAAGAGAAAACTAATAAGCTTGCTAAGGTTCTTGCCAGCATGGTGGGTATCCAGGATATCGTTTCTTGAGCTCTTCTGAAGTGGTTTTAGTTCTAGACTTGTTTTGCTGTCATGTTTATTTTCACTGGTGGCCAATTTATACGCCAAGTGTATGTAATATGCTGCTTTGTTCACTATATTTGCATTGGTGGCGAACTTTGATGCCCAGTGGATGTAATATTTGTAATAGCCGTAATAGCCTAGCATAAGTTGCTTGCTTATTTATTTCCTTATTGTCTTGTTTATTTTTTTGCTTGTAGTCACTGCAGTTCTTTTTCTGCGGTAACCTTTTTATTTAGAACTAGGCCACAATAACCATGGGCAACATATGCCTGCTGTAGTGGGCCTCCTAAGGTCCGTATGATCCATGGGCCTTCTACGGGCCGTATCTTCAATGCGGCCTCTACGGGCCGTATGATCGATTGGCCAAACATGGGCCATACTTTTGTGGACAATTAACGGACCGCAATATGGGCGGTAAACAGGCTATAATGGGAATCTGTTTATGGGCCGACCATAGCGGGCCGTTAATAGGCCCATGTGTACAACGGGCTTAATTCTATCGGCAGGCATAACGGGTCGTTAATGGGCCATATTTGATGACGCTATGAAAATGGCCCAACGGATTAAAGGGCCACAGACGGGCCGACTTTAACCACGGGCTGAATATGGCCCACAAGCGGAACAGGCTAGTAACGGACCGTAAGTAATCGAATGCCGAAAATGAGCCCAATAATAAATGGGCCCTTAGAAGGCCGAAAGATAACACGGGCTAAAACGGCCCAATGGAATAATGGGCTATTAATGGTATAAAGCGATACACTGTTCATTATGGGCCAGTTTCACCACGGGCCATTTATGGGCCAAGATTTACAAAGCGCCTCATATGGGCCATACATGGGCCGAAAGTTACAATGGGCTGAAATCATATTGGACGACCCATATGGTGCTACTGGGCCTAATTCGGATAGGCTATAACGGGTCGTGAGTTAGTGGGCTGTAAATGGGCTATATGCGAGCAGGTCGTTAACAGGCCTTCCATGGGCCGGGCCGCTACCTTTTTGACTAAGTCAAACGGGCCGGCCTTTTGACCTGAATGGGCCACTGTTGGGCCGAGCCACGTGTCGACGTATCATAGGCGCGTCCCGTCCATTCGCTAGATGAAATCTGTCCTAGCACTGAGCCGACACGTGGATACTCCGGCGAATGAGAATTTTACACGTGGAAAATCCCCATTGGTCGGGGCTGTTAAGGGGTTATCGGATCCAAACCAGAACCCGATAGCTTAACGGCGACTCGTTACGATGAATGCCACGTGTCGGTTACCTTGACGAAAACACTTCCATGACGCGCGATTTATCATCATGGAAGTTGACACTTCAGTGATGATAATTTTTGTATTGTCATGGAACACATCTACGATAGCACAGGTATTGACAATCTTGATTCTGTCATTAAATCGTCATTGATGTACATGCATGATAGAAAACGTGACATACTGTGACAAACACATATCATCACAGAAGTGGTTTTTTTTGTAGTGCAACTATAGGATGGTACTAACTCTTTTACCTTGTTTTTACCCCTTGTGCCATTTCAAAATTTATAATAGCGATTTATGCATATCTTTGTTTTCAGTACTTTCCAAAGCAGTTCACCGATGATTACCTCTCAAACCACCTGCATTGTCAAGAGGCGACGAAGGTATTCATCCAACACCCATGGTACAATATTGAAGTCTTCCTGAAGAGGACGAAGGTTGGGTGTGCAATTATCCATAGCCACTGGCCTAAAGTTGCAAGGACATTCAACATCACTGAAGGCTCAATATTCGCCTTCCGCTTCTGCAGTTTCCCAGATGAGATTCATCTGTCTATTTACTGTGCATGATGCTACTTTCCAAAGGTTTTCGATGTTGCATGTGAAACTTGGTGTTGTTGTGTAATGGCGTAGCTAGCTATATCCCTCTTTGATGTAACTGAGTGCTGAAGCTACCTGATGTAGTTCGATTATGAAATCCTGGTTGCCGTTATATGGATACGAAATATCTGGTGTGTTTTGTAAGAAATATCAATTTGATTGCTACGTGGATTATCAATAATAGGCCAATTACCCCGCTTATTGGGGTTTTCTATTGCAGACGGTTACTCTGACAACACCGTGGGCGATGAACTCAAACAACCCACACGGTTTCTAGAAAGTAGGCGTGTTGGATCAATTAACAATCACACACGGCTTCCGATAGAGAACTGTTTGCGTTTGGCCACCTTGAACAAACGTTTCCACATAAAAAACTGTGTGTGATATACATATGAACGGAAATGTTTTTCTGGTATTCACTGTGTGGGATGTACATACGAACGGAAATGATTGGGCCTGTATAATTTTCTTCGATGCCTCGCCCGATCGCACACGAGCTCATTTTGCCCCGCGTCTGTGACTGGAGGGCCTATCCCCGACGGTTTCTGGGTCGTGTGGGAAGGACCCCCCCTATCGCACACACTCACTAGGCGACGGTTTAAAACTCCGTCATGGAAAGGGGGTAAAAACCATTTGTATAGCACGTCTCTGCACCAGTGAATGCCCAAAATGCAAAGCATCAATATGGAAAGATGGCGATGCTGTGAAGAGGATTCCTGATAATGTTCTGAGACATTTTCCAATTGTACCAAGATTGCAGAGGTTGTTTCATGATGCTGAAACAAGAGAGGATGTACTATGGCATTCTAGGAACCAAGAGTACCGAGATCAGAATGTAATGAGCCATCCATCTCATGGTAGTGACTGGATAAGCTTCAATCAGAAACACAAAAAGTTTGCTGCTGAGCCGAGAAACATTAGACTTGGCTTAGCTACAGATGGAATCAACCCATTTGGCCACCAGAGCGCCACATATAGCATGTGGCCAGTGCTTGTTATCCCTTACAACATGCCACCAAATTTCTGCACCAAAGAATCAAACTATATGATGCCCTTGCTCATCCCAGGTCCAAAAAGTCCTGGAAAGGATTTTGATTTATTCATGGAGCCTCTTGTGGAGGAATTTCAATAGCTATGGAGGGGTGTTCTCACTCGAGACCTATATAGCAGCCCACCAGCTGATTTCTTTCTGCATGCTGTTATAATTTGGTGCATCCATGATTACCCGACTTTGGGCACTATGTCAGGGTGAACGACACATGGTTACAATGCATGTGTTTGCTGTGACAAGAATTCGCTGTCATATGCAATACTTAGCAAGATTTGTTACATAGGAAACTGCCGTTTCCTTGCGAAGGACAAGCCATGTCATAGAAAATACCGAAGACATGTGTTCAATGCAAAGCATGAAAACCATGATGCGCCAAAGAGGCTTACCGGCGATGAGTTGCAAGAGGAATTAGAGAAGGTCAGGCATATTACACCAGGAAACCATCCTGATAATGGTAGCGGGAAAAGGAAGTGTGGCAGGGCAGAAGAGAGATTAGTATTTACCCGCAGGTCCACTTTGTGGGACTTGGAGTATTGGAAATATTTTGCTCTGCGGCATAATCTTGATGTGATGCACATCGAGAAAAATATATGGGACAGCATTATCAGCACACTTCTTAATATTGAAGGCAAGATGAAAGATACCTTAAAATCTAGGATTGATTTGACACACCTAGGTATCAGATCCGATTTGCAGGTGAAAGATGATGGTGCATCACGGGATATGGCACCAACTGTGTACGTCTTGGACAATGTAAAAAGAAAAGAATTCTGCAAGGTCCTGTCACGTGTGAGATTCCCACATGTATTTGCTTCCAACCCTAAAAGGAGAGTTAGTGCAGATGGAAACAAGGTACAAGTGTTGAAAACTCATGACTGCCACATCCTACTTCAAAGGGTTTTACCTGTTATCCTTAGAGGATTGGGCCGCCCTGACTTATACAGAGCAGTTGCAGAGTTGGGAAAATTCTTCAGGGAACTCTGTAGTAGAAATATTAGGATAGATGCTTTGGAGCATCTTAGAGACAAGATACCAACTATCCTATGCGACCTTGAGAAGATATATCCTCCAGCCTTCTTCGATGTGATGGTGCATTTGGCTGTTCAGCTACCTAATGAGGCACTACTTAGAGGTCCAGTACAGTATGGCTGGATGTACCCTATTGAAAGGAGGCTAGGCACTTTCAAGGCCTATGTTAGGAACAGAGATAGACCTGAGGGTTCCATTGCAGAGGCCTACATTGCTACAGAAGCGTTGACATTCTGCTCAAAATACATTAAAACAGCTGATCAACTTAGCAAAAAGGTGGGTGAAGACAATCCCGAGCTCAATGTTGTCGATTGTTCTATTCGAGTTACAAGGAAGAGTCGACAAGATGACAAACCTAAAGATTTGGACAAAATGGTTTGGTATGTGTTGAATAACTGTCCTGAGATTCTACCTTATATCGAGTAAGTTTTAAGTACTGCAGCTTATACATCGTAATCTACTAAACTTGCAGCACATACTTATATATTTAGATGTTTGATGCGATCACTATGTTGTGCAGCATCTACAAAAAGGAGTTACTGGCGCAAAATCCAAGAAACATTGACAAACTGGTTATGGCAGGATTTGCGAAATGGTTCAAGAGCCGTGTAAGCTTTTGAATTGCATTGTCAGTATTTTTAATATATTGAGTACATAAGATGATCAGCTTGTCTATTTTCTAACCATAGGTTAAGAAAATGCGGGAGGATGAGCAGGCAGTTAATGATGCCCTTTACGCACTAGCAATGAGTCCTGATACTCGGGTAAGATATTATGAATCTTGCGTTGTTGGAGATGTGCGCTACAACACCCTTGCACGCGACGAAGGAAGGAAGACACAAAACAGTGCCATCATGAGCACGAATACATACGACAAAGAGACAACTGAAATGTATACTAACATAACAGACATTGTTCAGTTGCAGTATATCTCTAGTTTCGAGGTTCATCTGTGTGTGGTTCTATTGTGCTGTCGTTGGTATAACCTGTTTTCTAGGATCGCAAAACCCAAAGCTGATGATTATTTCAAATCCATCAATGTCAAGGCGGCGTACCACACCGACGAGCCTTTTATTTTGGCAAATCAAGAAACACAGATATTTTTCTTGGAAGACACATATGCATGTAGTGATGACTGGAGAGTATTGCAAAGGTTTGAGCAGAGGAATTCGTTTCATGAAGTGGCACAACAAGATGATGCTTACACTTCTCCTGATGTAGAAGATTCCACTGATGTTCGTAGTATCTTTGAGAACCATCACATCAATAACACTGGCGAAAAGATTCCCTATCGGGCTATGGATGTAAGAGAGTTGGTGGATAAGAGGCCAACGTTCGAGGACATTGAGGATGAATAAGAAGATGGCACTAGGGGGAATTACGATTCAGACTGATACACATGGCGAACATGTTGATGCTGCTGCTGCGGATGATGATTAAATTACTTTTATCATAATTGCCTGTGAGAAGACGACTTTTTATCTACTATGTGAAATTGTGTTTTCTATGACAACTGAAACCTGATGAAGTTGTTGTCTAGTATTTTGCTGTGAGAACATCACTTATTATGTATGTTGATTTGTGTTTGGTGATTGTATGACGACTAAAACATGATGACATTGTTGTTTAGTTGTACTCATATTTGGCTTTGAAACTTGTATTTGATGACATAGTTTGCTGTTGGACTGCAATTTGCTCTATGTCTTCCAATAGGATAAAGCTCACCTAAGAGGGCCTCTGCTAATTTATTTATTTATTAGCAAAAGGGCCTTTGCTATTTATTTATTCATGAGCAAAAGGGGATACCCCCCGATTTCAGTTAATAGAAATCATTAGATGTTCACAACACTACGCCCAGCCTACTAAACAAGTTTCATTCATTACTAGTTTTAGCAAAGTGCTCATGTCATAGCCACTAAATACATCACGAGTGCTACATACACTGCAAATAAAGAGACAGTCATCCTATGGAGCACAACGATCTTGCCCATTATCTTCACAAGATCTTTCATCTCCTCATTGCTGCCAAGGCCGTTCAGCAGCTGTTGGTTGGCCATGATCAGATGAACTACATCTTTAACCTTCTGCTCTGCATCTTCCTCTTCTGTCGTTCCTTCAGTTACTTGTGCAACACCCCAACCTGCTGGTATTGGGATTCCTCGGCTAACCAACTAATCAACGTAGTTCCATTCCCCCACATCAGCAACTTCCTAGAAATACAAATCACACGAATCTTCCCTTTTCTGCACGAATCAAATTGGAAGATCATCAACCAAACTATTAAAAAAATCAGCAAATGAAAGTAGGCGAACAACAGTTAAACATATTATTACCCCATGATTTGGGCATTTGTAGAAGACTCGGCTAGGGTTGAGGATTGTAGTTGAGATGCGACGGATGACTCTGCGTGATTTGCAGTAGTGGCACTACACCAACGGCAGCGGGTTGCGATGAGCAACCGGCTGCGGTGAGTGTGCCGGCGGGGGTGTGAAGAGACCCATAGGCGATGGTACAGGTGGCGACTTGGCGCATATCTGGTTGTTGCCTGCTGAAGAGCAGGTGGATGAGCCACCAACGGACATGGTTGCTGCGGCTGGAGCTTCTGATGCTAGGCAGAGTAACTAGAGAAGAGGAGAAGCGAATGTTGGATACGTCATAGTGTAGGTTTGGATTCGAACCAGCTACAGGCGCACGTCTCTCTTTTTTCTAAAACTCAGCAACGTCTCTTTACTGGTACACTAGCTTGTTCTGTACGCCTTCTCAAGTCTTCAATTTTTGGGAATGTTATGTGGCGAACGTTCCCTGGGAGGAGGACGGCAAACGAACGCATTTTCCTAGCAGTTTTAGTTCGGATGCAAGATCAAACGGTTGTAGTTTCGGGAATGTTATCTGGCGAATGAGCCCAGTTTTTCTTTTCTTCCTATAAAAAAGTATGCTACATGGTGTCAGCTTAGTCAACAAACGATTGTGCCAACCTTGACCGTTGGATTGACATTCAACGTCTGTCGTGTTTCTTTAGTCTCTTCTTCCTCCAGCCACCAAAGCCAAACTAGGAACGGTGGGACCGCCTGCTCCCGCCTCCCATGGCTGGCTGTGCTGCCGCGAACACACCGCGGCCACGTCGCACCCTAAAACTCTGCGCATCTTCCCCGGCTCCTGTTCATTCCCGTCCGAGGCCTCACCATCGTCCTCCGCCTTGGTCGCTTGCCACGGCGCCGCCCTCCCGTCAGGTGTTGTCAACATGGTCAATAACCGAGAGGAATAAGGAGATGACTGTACATGGTGATGATGACAGTATGGACCCAGCAGGATCATGGTAGTAGGCAAGCAAGTGCCTCCTTTATTACAAGAAAAAACGGTTCCTCCTGATGGTTTCCTGACATCTGGGTCGCACGCCACTGGCAACGTAGTCAATAAGCGAGATAACTGCACAAGGAGCAGCTGACACCCGGGACCCAGCAGCTCGCGCAGTATTTTTTTTTGTTTTGGAGACGGAGCAGGGTATCAATTGGGATGTGCGGGAGCTGTGGCCCGCCTATCCCAGGCTTTTATTTCATACGTTTACCACATGACCAGCCCAGTTTTTTTTCTTTCTGAAAATGGCTAGCCCAGCTATTTTGTTTATTGCAGAATACCCAACGGAGGCCTACTTGCTTTTCTACGCCCTGCTGGGCCGGAAAACTTTCAAGACAAGGAGGGATGCATTCGGCTTGCCCCGAAAATGGGCTATAAGTAATAAGAAATGGGCTATAAAATGAAAAAATACAGCAAACAGTTCTTTCAGATTTTGATATTTTAAACTTCATTGTTTTTGTGCGAGTAAAATTTCATTGGATTTTAAATTAAGGTATGATTAATTTTTAAATTAATTTGAATCTGGCTAGAAATTTCGAGCTGTATGCTATTTGGGACAGATTTGGAGACTGACTTGTGGGTCTACTAGGTTGACATGTACGAAAGGCTTTGTCAACTTAGTCCACAAACGATTCTAGTAGAAGTGACCGTTGGATTTTAATCCAACGGTCGTGTTGCTTCTTCAATATCTGATCTTATTGCTCTAGCCGCCCAAACCAGCGCCGTGGGACCGCCTGCTCCCGCCTCCCGTGGCCAGTTGTGCTGCAACACAGGCCGCACTGCCCCACCCTACTCCATCGCTGGCCAGGCCATTCCTCTACTCACCCACACCTCCTGTTATTTTCCGGCGACGGCAGCGAAACCAGTAAACCCTCGTACTCCCCACCGCGTGGGCAACCACTGCCGAGTCTTCCCCGGCTCCGGGTCATTCCCTTCCTAGGCCTCGCCGTCGTCCACCGCCCTGGTGCTATCGGCACGGCGTGGTCAACATGGTCAACGTATGACAACCATCAGAAGAGGACTGTACGTGGAAAGGCTGACAGATGGGTCCACGGCCGCACGTAAGGAAGTGCCTCCTTATTACATGCAAAATAATGATTCCTCCACTTGACAGCGGGGACCCACCGGAAGGGCCTTTGTATTTCGCAAAAAAAAGTTCCTCCCGCTGACAGCTCGGACCCACCAGCTATATCTTCACATGCAAGGAAGTGCCTCCTTATTACGCACAAAAAAAGTGAATACTCCCCCTGTTAGCTAGGACCCACCATATTTGGAGGCTGACTTGTGGGCCTACTAAGTTGACGGGGACGCAGGATTTGTCAACTTAGTCAATATAAATGATTGTAGCTGCAGTGACCGTACGATGTCCATCCAACGGCCGTCGTGCTTCTTCAACCTCTGGTCTTCTTGCTCCAGCCGCCCAAACCATTACTGGCCGTGCCGCCTGCTCCTGCGTCTCGTGGCCGGTTGTGCTGCCGCGTAGGCCTCACCGCCCCACCCTACTCCCATCGCTGGCCTGGCCATGCCTGTACTCACCCATACCTCCTGTTATTCTCCGGCGCTGGCAGCCTCACACTGCAGCCAACCAGCAAACCCTCGTACTCCCCTCCGTGTGGGAAACAACTGCCGAGTCTTCCCCGGCTCCGGGTCATTCCCTTCCTAGGCCTTGTCGTCGTCCACCGCTTTGGTGCTCTCGGCGCGGCGTGGTCAGCATGGTCAAGGAACGACTTCCATTGGAAGAGGACTGTACGTGGAGAGGCTGACAGCTGGGTCCACGGCCACAGCAAGGAAGTGCCTCATAATTATGCGCAAAATAATGATTCCTCCACCTGACAGCAGGGACCCACCGGAAGGGCCACCGTATTTTGCGAAAAAAAAAGTTTCCACCTAACAGCTGGGACCCACCAGCTACATCTTTGCATGCAAGGAAATATGTCCATATTACAGGAAAAAAATGATTCTTCCCCCTAATAGCTGGGACCCACCTGATATATCTTTGCACGCAAGGAAGTGCCTCCTTATCCTCCCTGACACCTGGGACCCACCAGGTCGAACCGTACGTAGGGTTGTCTGTCTGGTCGCGAACGTGTACGTACTTACTGGTCGATCGGTCTCTCTGCAGCGATGAACCGTGGCCGAGTAAGGAGCAGCACGTGCCGTAGTAGAGGCGCGGACATAGCATGTCATGCAGTCCCGTCTATATTGTGTACACGTACGTACAGCGACGCTGCAAGAAAGTAAATACGGCTACGTACGTACATACGGGCGAGGTCTCTAACGCGTACAGCGATGACGTCCTGTTGATCGGCAGCCAACCGGCTGGGTCGAATCAGAGGAAGCAACATCGTGTTCATCGGGAGGCAACCGACTGGGTCGGAATATGTTGTGTTCATCGGGAGCCAACCGGCTTGGACGGAACAGCCGAAATGAGGTCTGGCGTACCGCAGAATGGAGGAAACGACCTTCTGTTCGATCGCGTATGATCAAAACGGGGTCCTGTTCATCATGAAGGGTCTGGCATACCGCAAAACGGAGGAAATAGACTTCTGTTTGAGTGCCTACGGTTGAAACGGGGTCATGTTATCGGGAGGGGTGTGGCGTACCGCAAAACGGAGGAAACGGACTTGCGTTGGAGCGCCTATGGTCGAAACGGTGTCCTGTTCATCGGGAGGGGTGTGGCGTACCACAAAACGGGTCTCCACTGGCTACTGTTCATCCACCGTCTACTGCGTCGCTCCAGCCTCCACGGGCTACTGTTCATCCTACATCGACTTCCTCCAGCCTCCAGCTGCTACTGTTCATCCACCCGCGGCTTCCTCCTGCCTCCACGGGCTACTGTTCATCAACGGGTTACTCTTCATCCAGCCTCCACCGGCTACTGTTCAACCAGCCCTCCACGGGGTCCTGTTCATCCACCCCCAACCGGCTTGGGTGTGGCGGCCTCCTCGGTGTCCTGTTCATCCAGCGGCAACGGCATACTACCACAGGGTCCTGTTCATCCAACCCCCACTGGGAACTATTCATCCAACCCCCAACAACGGCGATTGTTCATCAAGGGGCGGGTTCGATCGACTTCAGTTAGCAGTAGTAGTGAAGGAATCGCTCGAGTTCAGATAACAGCCAAGGGATCGATCGCTCGGGTTCACTAACGTAGCTAGTGCAATCGCTCGGGTTCAGTAAGCGAATGCATCGCTCGGGTTCAGTTAGAGCCCAATGCCTCGCACACACGCGCGTACGTGTATGAGAGAAACATGCAAACCTCCGTGCATCGCTAGGCCCTGACCATCATACGTATTGGATGCCATTTAACTTGTGCTAAAATCTGCCTAATTGTCAAAAAAATAAAAATTGCACGTTTGCCCTGTTAAGTGTCTATTCACCTCCCCCTCTATACCCCTCTTCTCGATCTTTTAATTGGTATCAGAGCTTTGGTCTCCATTGCTTTGGTTTAATCACCATTGTAGGAAGATGGATGTGTATACTTTGAGGAGTCTTAGATGTAGAGTACCTATTCTCAATAGGGAGTACTACAAATTTTGGAGCGATGAAATGCTTGATATCTTTGTTGAATTTTACATGAGCAAGTACATTCATAGCCCATATGTGCTTCCTATTGATCCCTTGCACCCAACTCCTGAAGAAGAAATTAACATGCTTCGTTATCTTAGAACCGTCAATCTTATCATTATAGGATTTCCTAAAATTGTGCTTGTTGTATGCAAAAAATTTAGTGTGCTTGTACCCTATGGAAAGTTTTGGAAAAGCGATATCCAAATTACTCTCTAAATAATCTTGATGAGATTGTCCACAAGACTGTTGCTTTTCATAAAATGAAGCCTAGTGATCCTAAATTTGATGATTGTATTTTTGAGCTATGTGACCTCATGTATGTTAAAGGAGATGTTAGAACCATTAGCAATTGCTACTTGTGAGCTGTGTTGGGATTTCCCCGAAGAGGAGAGGATGATGCAGTACAGTTGAGATAAGTATTTCCCTCAGTTAAGAACCAAGGTAATCAATCCAGTAGGATAACCACGTGAAACCTCTGTTGGAAATATGCCCTAGAGGCAATAATGTTGTATTATTATATTTCCGTTATTCATAATTAAGAGTTTATATTCCATGCTATAACTGCAATGATCCTGGAATATGTGATTCGGTGGAAAACTCATATGCACGTGTGAAATGATAAACGGTAAACAATAGGTTCCTAGTCTCGCCTCTAAGATTGGCTCAAGTGTTGTTTGTGATCATGCTTTCCGGATCTTAGGATATCGTTAAGTGTAACGATAGTCCTAAAACAACATTGAGGGTATAACGTTAGAAGAACGATCATATCGAATCGACCCAATATTTGACTGTTATACTTTGTGATTATATCGTTTGAAATCATCTGTTATAACACAGAGTGTTAGCATGTGTTTTAGTTCCTCAGACCATGAGAGTGTCTCGGTTACTTCCTACCAGATGGTGGGCTTTGGGGTTGCTCAAACGTCATCTGTAACAAGGTGGCCATAATGACAACTTTCAGGCACACCGGAAAGTTTGACAAGTGACCAGTTAGTTCAAGAGTGGGATTTTTCCTCCGACGATGGAGAGATATTCTTAGGCCCCTCTCGGTGTGATGGCATCCGTCATCGTCTGGCCAGACACTGGTGACTATGTCATGGGGATGCCGGAACACGTCAATGAGAGAGAAGAACAAAACCGGTAACGGGAGCAATGGTATAGTGAGCATGGTGATGACTCAAGAGGATATCGATGCACATCGGGTTTTGTAAAGTATCACGAAGCAAAGGGAACATCACATGATAACCAAAGGTTCACTCGAATATTATTCGTGTAATCTTAGGTACCGATATGGATGTCCATGGTTCCGCTATCGGTCATTTAACGAAGGGGTTTCGTTCATGTCTATGGTTTACCGAACCTACCGGGTCATAAGCTTAAGGTAATCATGATCTGTTGAGTATTAGTAGGACGGGAGTGATGAGAATATATTTGTGTAATTGTTTCATTAATATCCGAAATAGATCCGAGAGGTTCTGAAAGTGTTTCGGGGTCACCGGAAGGGTTTCGGTGAATATCGGGTAATACTGGGTATTACTGATTAATAATATATAGGTGGAAAATGTTTCTAGGGATCTTAGATTATATATATAATGCTCTAAAAATGTTTATAACATTTTATATTTAATTTAAAAATCAATGGGCCTTAAAAGGCCAAGAGGTGGAAGGCAATTTGGGCCACAAGGGCCCAAGTAGGAAGGCGCCCCCCTTTCCTTGTAGGGGGCCGAATTGGACTTGGGGAGGAGTCCTACTCCTCCCCTTATGGCAGCACCCCAAAGGTGACTTTCCCCCCTTGGTGGCTGCCCTCTCCCTCCCGTCTAACCTATATATACTAGAGGATTTCCACCCTATCTGAATACAAGTTTTGGAACCTCCTCTAGTTGATCTAGTGCACGTTCTAGTTGGTCCTAGTTGACTAATTAGAGTGAGCCCTAGCCACCTCTAATCCTCATAATTAGAAGCCCCGTGTGGTTCTAAACTCCTCCCTCTAATTCTCCGGTGATGATTAGCTCTGGATGACAAAGCGCTGCCGGATCGTGAAGACCGTACGCTTGCAACCAAGTAGAGAGGTCGTGCTTTCGGTCTTCTGTTCGAGGGATCATTCGAGGGCGGTTCACGGGATCGTCATCGATGTTCGAGGGACTCCAAGTATGATCTACACTGACTTGTCTATTTCCGTTGCACTCCTGGAGTCGGTAACGATCATTGATCACAGCCCGTTATGCATCTTCATATTGTTCCTGGGTGATCGTAGGCCGAATGTTATTTGTTTTCTACTACGTTTTCCAACAGTGGCATCATGAGCGGTTCTATGAGTAGATGCAGGTTGCGATATAGATTAGATGTGGATGTGAGGGTGATTGTCGGTGTCAAAACCTGCAAACCTAGTGGTAGGGGGTCCCGAGCTGTGGATCTAGGATCGATGGGGAACCAGCGATGACGAACACAGTGTTTACCCAGGTTCGGGCCCTCTCGAAGAGGTAATACCCTACGTCCTGCTTGATTGTATTGGATGTATAATATGGTTTACACAGAAGATCTATCTCGAGATCCGTATGAGCTAAACCCTAAGGCGATGAGGTGATGAATGTAGCTCTAGCCCTAAAGACTAAAACCCTCGGTTTATATAGACACCGGTAGGGTTAGGGTTACTGAAGATAGATTACAATAAGGATTTAAAGAGATCCTACGCCTTCTTGACTTGGAGGGAACACCACGATTTCATAGATCTCCTGTCACTATACGGCTCCACCAGTCCGGCCCATGTACAATGGGCCGTCGCCCCGAGGACCCCTTAGTCCATGACTCCCTCAGTGATGTTCTTGCTATGTTTCCCTCGAGTGTTGCTTCGGTTCATTTCATTGACGGCATGGTGTCACTTTTCACAAGGTTCTGACAATCGCTCGGCTGATCTCGAAATCTAAGCTCAGGCCTAGCTGATCCCGAAATCTCCTCCATTCCTTCGCATATTGATCCACGCCCTCAAACGTATATGATATGGTATTCTGGTGATATCATTGTCGGCACACAGGCGCATTTTTAGGCGGAACAGTGGCCCAAGCATTATCTTGTGCCAGCCTGAGTCATGTTGAGGCCACGCCTGATGTAACGACCCTCCGCCTGGCTAAAAGCACATTTGCTCCCTTGTTTGTTTTGGTAATTCATGTCAACATACATGTTGTTGGACTAATGTTTTCATCAAGCTTATTTCAGGAATGGTTCAACCTAGGCATGTAGATGGATGGAGAAGTGGACCCCACAAGCTACAAAGGACATACATTGGCAAAATCTCTAAGACTTCATTTTTGGTTAAGTGATCCGAGATCACAATGAGTGCATAGGAAAACCAATACTATTAAAAGGGGATGAGGTTTTGATCATGAGTCATTTGCTCAAGTGCTTGAAGATATTGCTCCAAAACCCTTAACCACATTCTCACAATGCAATATGTCCAAAACCCTAAAGCCATTCTCAGTGCCACCGAAATAGACACACCCAGACTAGGGGTGCAGAGCGGCACCCGATCTGCCCCGCTCTACAGTCAAAATCAATCGTCTTTAGTTATAACTTTCCAGCTGGGATTTAGCTTAGTATGAACTAACTTCCTACTTATGCGAGACTATGTGGGATGCCCGCTTGCACCCCTAACCCGGACCCACTGGGATTTACCAGACAGAGCCACAACCTAAACCCGAGAAACTCGGTTCCACTGATAACCCACAAGTATAGGGGACCGCAACAGTTTTCGAGGGTAGAGTATTCAACCCAAATTTATTGATTCGACACAAGGGGAGCCAAAGAATATTTGCAAGTATTAGCAGTTGAGTTATAAATTCAACCACACCTGGAGATTAATTATCTACAGCAAAGCAATCAGTAGCAAAGTAATATGATAGTTTTGATAGTAGTAGCAACAGCAATAGTAACTGTAACAGTGATAGCAGTGATTTTGTAGCAAGTGTAACAGTAACGATAACAGTAGTAACTTAGCAAGAACAATATGAGAGAAATTTGTAGGCATTGGATCGGTGAATTCGGTGGATGATATTCATCATATAATAGTCATAACCTAGGGCGATACGGCACTAGCTCCAGTTCATAAATATAATGTAGGCATGTATTCCGTAAATAGTCATACGTGCTTATGGAAAGAACTTGCATGACAACTTTTGTCCTACCCTCCCGTGGCAGCGGGGTCCATATGGAAACTAAGGGATATTAAGGCCTCCTTTTAATAGAGAACCAGAACAAAGCATTAACACATAGTGAATACATGAACTCCTCAAACTACGGTCATCACCGGGAAGTGTCCCGACTTCTGTCACTCCGGGGTTGCCGGATCATAACACGTAGTAGGTGACTATAACTTGCAAGATCGGATCTAGAACATAGATATAATGGTGATAACATAAACGGTTCAGATCTGAAATCATGGCACTCGGGCCCAAAGTGACAAGCATTAAGCATGGCAAAGTCATAGCAACATCAATCTCAGAACATAATGGATACTAGGGATCAAGCCCTAACAAAACTAACTCGATTACATGATGAATCTCATCCAACTCCTCACTGACCAGCGAGCCTACGAAGGAATTACTCACTCCCGATAGGGAGCATCATGGAATTGGCGACGGAGAAGGGTTGGTGATGACGAAGATCGAAGATGCCCCTCTCCGGAGCCCCAAACGGACTCCAGATCTGGCCTCCCGATGAAGAACAGGAGGTGGCGGTGGCTCCGTCTCGCGAAACACGATAATTCTTTCTCCCTCATTTTTTTCTCTGAAAATGTGATTATATAGTGTCAGGGTTGAGGTCTGCGGGGCCACCAGGTGGGGACAACCCACCTGGGCGCGCCAGGAAGGGGGAGGCGCCCTGGTGGGTTGTGCCCACCCAGGTGCCCCCTCCGGTGGTTCTTGGCTCCAGAAATTCTCTTTTATTATATAAAAAGTCCTCTCAAAGTTTCGTTCCAATCCGAGAGCTTTTATTTTTGCACGAAAAACAACACCATGGTAGTTCTGCTGAAAACAGCGTCAGTCCGGGTTAGTTTCATTCAAATCGTGCAAATTAGAGTCCAAAACAAGAGGAAAAGCGTTAGGAAAAGTAGATACGACGGAGACGTATCATCCACGGAGATGGCATTTGGTCCCACCGAAGTGCATTGGCAAACTTTCTGTACCCCATCATGTTCATTTTGGAATTACCAAGTAAAACAGACCGGAATTACAGAAATGATGCAGGTGCTTAGTTCATCACATATCGGAGCCACCAAGTGTATTTATCCAGTCTCACTGAAATGTCTAACGTTCAAATCTTTTACACTAGTCGGTCTCACTGAGATCTTCTTTCGGTATCATCGAGTAGTGCACAAAGGTGTGTAACAGCTAGATCTTTGGTGATGGCTATATACACTGGTGCAGAGACATGTTATACAAACGGTTTTTACCCCCTTTCCGTGATGGAGTTTTAAACCATCACCTAGTGAGTGTGTGAGATAGGTGGGGTCCTTCCCACACAACCCAGAAACCATCGGGGATAGGCCCTCCGGTTACACACGCAGGGCAAAATGAGCTCGTGTGCGATCGGGCAAGGCATCGAAGACAATTATACATGCCCAATCATTTCCGTTCGCATGTACATCCCACATAGTGAATCCCTGAAAAACGTTTCCATTCGTATGTATATCACACACAATTTTTTATGTGGAAATATTTGTGCAAGGTGGCCTAACGCAAACAGTTCTCTGCCGGAAGTCGTGTCTAATTGTTAATTGATCCAACACGCCTACTTTCTAGAAACCATGTGGGTTGTTTGAGTTCATCGCCCACGGTGTTGTCAGAGTAACCGTCTGCAATAGAAAACCCCAATAAGCAGGGTATTTGGCCTATTATTGATAATCCATGTAGTAATCAAATTGACATTTCTTATAAAACACACTAGATATTTCATATCCGTATAATGGCAACCAGGATTTCATAATCGAATTACATCAAATAGCTTCAGCACTCAGTTACACCAAAGAGAGATATAGCTAGCTATGGCATTACACAACAGCACCAAGTTTCACATGCAACATCGAAAACCTTTGGAAAGTAGCATCATACACGGTAAATAGACAGATGAATCTCATGTGGGAAACTACAGAAGCGGAAGGAGAGTATTGAGCCTTCAGTGATGTTGAATGTCCTTGCAACTTTAGGCCAGTGGCTATGGATAATTGCCCACCCAACCTTCGTCCTCTTCAGGAAGACTTCAATATTGTACCGTGGGTGTTGAATGAATACCTTCCTCGCCTCTTAACCATGCAGGTGGTTTGAGAGGTAATCATGGGTGAACTGCTTTGGAAAGTACTGAAAACAAAGATATGCATAAATCACTGTTATAAATTTTGAAATGGCACAAGGGGTAAAAACAAGGTAAAAGAGTTAGTACCATCCTATAATTGACTGATGTCTTCTTCATTGTGCAAACAAAGATCTTGCTGTTATTCGTCGCACGTTTCTTTATCCTAACAATCTTTCTGAGTTTCTTGACTTGACTGATATTCATGGACATCTCATTTCCCCATATGCAGAATGGGTCGAATAGTGGGTCTAAGCCTCTGACAGCAGGACCTACATGTGCAAGACTAGATTGTAAGAAACCTAAATATTAGAATGATTCCTGCAACTGCATAATAATGTGCTATTAGCGAAAGGACCATGCATGAGCAAACCTCGATGGTAAACCGCAGTGCCTCCCATTGTTTCCCTGCAACACATATAAGGAAGATCTTGATCAGGTTAACTGAGAATTGCCATACTATCAGTAGAATATGCATTGAGTATAGCCAAATTTGATTTATTTCTCACATGCATAACAATACAAAATTGAACCCACAACAAATGAAAATCAAATAGCAGAATTAAACCAAACAATTAACTAGACAGCAGAACAAATGAACCAAAACAGTTAACTGAGCACGACATTGCAGGATAGAACATATACTAGAAGATAAGACAGTTAACGAAACCAAGAATGCTTGAGAACTGTACTATGAAATGTAGCAATTGTTGGACCAAACTGTTAACTGAACATTACATTTCAGAATATCAAATTGCATATTAAAATTACAGAGGACAAATCACTAGAAGGCACATGTGGTGGCCTCGAGAAAACAACACAAACTATATTTTAAAGTAGACAACCGCGTGGCGGTGTCGACGGTAGCCTCGAAGACGAGGTGCTCCTCCAAGATCTGGCGGTCGGCATGCATGGTAGCCATCGAGACCTCGTCCGCGCGTGTGGCCGCGATTTGCTTCTCCGCTGCCAGATGCTACTGAGCTCCACGCTATACTGCGTGCAAAATGGCTATGGGCGGCGCTTAATTGGAGGACGGGGCCAGTGATTTGGGTGGAAGGTGTCGCGCCGTTGGTCAGGGCATGTCGGATGGGGAAGGAGGAGGATGGTGTGGCTGTGGTGTGGATTACCTGACCATATCAATGAGGCCACGCAGCAAGAAGAAGGGTCACCGACGAGGAGGCGGCGCTGCAAGAAGAAGGGTCACCGGCGAGGAGGTGGCGCTGCCACTAATGTCGGATTCAGGGCTCCGCAGACCCAAGAAAGGTTCAAACTCTGGGGTGCATGCGAAGAAATCAATCTCCCTAGTTTGCCAACTCGTTGATCTCATGGCCTAGCTCGATGAACTGGAAAGGAAAGGGACACATCAGTTTACCCAGGTTCGGGCCACCTTGCGGTGTAAAACCCTACTCTTGATTTGGTGGATTGGCCTTGAGGTGGGCTGAGGATGAACTAGTACAGAGGGGGAACAACCTCAGGAGGTGTGTTCTTGTGTTTGTGTGAGCTGGTGGGGGCGATCTGATTGATCCGTCCCCTTCTATGGTGGTGGCCTAGCTATATTTATAGTGGCCTTGGTCCTCTTCCCCCAAAAAGAAGGCGGGAAGGGATCCCACAACGGCCAATTTTGAAGGGAGACGAGTAGTACATCTTATCCTGACGAAAGGTGGTCTTCGCCTGCAAAGCTTCTGGTTGTGACGTCGTGGTGGGCTCGGTGATGACCTCCGTCCTGCCGTCCTGGTCTTGTAGCACGGGAATGGAAACCTTTGGCTGATTCCTCGGGACTCTGCGTCTGCACCTGCTTCCTTAGCACCAAAGAGGAAACCTGTTGTACCGCGCTCGCTGGCGCCCGCCTGGCCTTGATCATCAGAGTTTGCATCATCTGAACCTCATGAGGTGGGGCTTGCATAGAAATCTACGCTCCTCAGGAGCCGGCCTAAGGAGGCCACTCCCTCTGGAGGTCTTGACACCGTCCGCCTCGCGAGGCTTGGCCCCTCGCGAGGGTCTTGTGTTGTTGATGCTGAGGATGGGCTATACCAGGCCGCAGATGGAGCCACGCTGCGGGCCGCGGGCAGGCAAGTCTGGGTACCCCGGTTCCCAGAACACCGACAGTAGCCCCCGGGCCCAAGGCGCGCTCGGACTTGGCTTCGAGGCGAAGCCAAAGGGCAAGGGCGATGCGCCGCGGGCCCTAACCGCCTGCGGACCTGGTCGACGTGTGGCGCTTGATGGGACGTGGGCATCTCTGCTTCCCCATGCTGCCTCGGCAACCGTCCAGGGCTGACAAAAGGGCTGGCGCTTGCCACTAAGCCTTCACTGCCTTCCCTTCGTCTTGCTCTAGATCCCCCTTTTTCCCTGCCAAGAGCGCCTCCAGATCTGTCAAGCTTTCCCCCGAGCTCGCCACCGATGTCGACTGAGAAGGCAAAGTCTGCCGCTCCCTCCACGCGTCCGGCCTCCCTGCTCAAGCCGGCCCTCAGTGTGTCCACCATCACCGAGGAGAAGCACCTCACCGTCGTGCTCCCGCTGACGGCGAGCAATGACAATGAGAGGAGAGAGAAGGTGCTTCGGGTCAGCGCCACCAAGCAGGGCACCTTGGAGAGGACCTTCTACCCCTTCTTTCTACACAACGCCTTTGCTGGGCTCGTCCCCCCTTTCTCTGATTTCTTCTTCGCCGTCCTGGACCATTACCAGATCCGCGCCCTTCATCTCCATCCCAACTCCATCCTCCTCCTGTCGATCTTCGCCTTCTACTGCGAGGCATTTGTGGGGGTGGCGCCCTCCGTTGCGCTGCTCTGCCACTTCTTCTACCTCCGGATGCACAACGCAACCCAGTGCTTCGGGTGCGTCTGCTTCATTGCATCCCATGGAAGCAACGCGCTCTCGAGGGCCGGGAAGAAAGTGGACGACTTCCGGCGCAAGTGGATCTTCATGGACACCAAGCACCTCCATGCTCGGCTGGAGCTGCCGACTGTGATGCCAGCGAAGCTGGACCGGTGGGCTCACGAGAAGCTCACAGACCCCTGTGCGGCGCTGGTCCTGGAGAAGATGGCGGCGGATCTGGAGGCGGAGAGGCTGACGGGAGCCATGCTCGTCAAGGAGTTCCTGATGCAGTGCCTGGCTCCACTCCAGGCGCACTTGCGCCCCTTATGGGGTCTGAAGGGCGCGGAAGACGACCTCCGGCTGCGCCCGGAAGCCTTGACGGACAAGGAGCTGAGCAAGGCCTTGTGCACCTTGCTTGAAAAGGACCCGGGCAGCCTCCCGGAGGTCTTCCTCCCGCCGTATCACCGCGACGACGGGGCGGAGGTGGCCGCCGCCATGCATGTCTTCAACGAGCGGGGGCTTGTGCGGCCCAAGCCCCCGAACTCCCTGGTGCCGGTGTCCTCCGGTGAGAGCTCCGGGAGGAGTAAAAGGAGGACTCGGAGGCTACCATGGAGGAGGTGGGAGAGACCTCTCCTCCACGGCCTCTCCGACGATGACGATGCCGGCGAATATCTGGCCGCGGGTTGCCCACGCCCCGCCGGGGTCGTCACGAGGTCCAGGGGGACCCCTCTGCAAAGGCTGAGGCACGGGACCCCGAAGAAGGGCGAGGCGGCGCTGCTTCCCTAGGGCGACGCCCCCGCCTTGTCGCTCGTCGCCACCATCCCGGAGCCAGCCTCCATGCGCCCAGCCGATCCCGAGGGCGCGGCGAAGCCCGCGCTCAAGAAGCTTGCGGGTGCTGTGCTCCTGGCCAAGAGGAGGGCGTACGTTGCTGACAATGAGTAAGTACTTCACCTTGTTTTTGCTTCCCATCCTTGATGTCGTGCTCACGACCCTCTCCTTCTGGTGGCCAGGCTGACGCTGGTGATAAAGAAGAAGAAGGAGGAGGCCAAGGCCTCCGAGGCCTCGCGACCCGCCGTGGCCGCGGCAACTTCGGCCCAGGCGAGGGAGGCCGCCTCGTGTGCGCCTATGAAGGAGCGGGCCTCTCGAGGCTCGGTGGCCAAGCCTCAGGAGGAGACCGCCTCCATGGCCAAGTCAACTCCGGAGGTGCCAATTTCCAGCGCACCTGCTGGGGGTTTGAGGGCTCCGGAGCCCCTTGTCTCCCTTGTTGCTTTAGCGGCGCCAGTACAGGCGCCAGTGCCACCTCCTCCTCAAGTCCTCATGTTGGCGGACCATGGCTCCTCTGCCCTGCCCAGCGCTTTGGAGGAGGCCTTAACCGCGCTAGACCATCTCCGGACTGATCTTCGGGGTGCCGACCGGTGCGTGGTGACGGGGCGTCTGGGGCTGATCTCGGGGTGGCTCCAGGCTGACTCCTTCGTCAGGGCGGCCTGGGGCCAGGCTAAGGCTGTCATCATGGAGGGCAGGAAGGAGGCCGATGAGGCCACAGCGGCTCGCGATGCAGCGCTGACCGAGGCAGCGTCTGCCAAGGAGCGCTGTCGCATGGTGGAGGACGAGCTGAAGGCCCTCCGCGATGAACAGGCCGCCCGCGCCCGCTAGCTTGAAGAGTAGGAGGAGGACCTCAAGGCCCGGGAAGCTACGCTCGCCGACCGAGACGCCGAGCTGGAGCAAGTGGCCCAGGAGCAGGCTACAGAACGGAGCCGCGTGGCGAAGCTGAAGGGGGAGACGAAGACGGCCCAGGAGTCCCACACTAAGCTCATCTCCGAGGAGAAGGCTCGGCTGGAGGCCAGGGAGAGATCCGTTGCCGCGGCTAAGAAGGCGGCCGCCGTGGGGCGTGACGCCTTCATCTTCCTCGAGCTGAGGTCCCGCAAGGCACTGCGGGTCCTTTACGGGGAAGGGTACGAGGGACCGCTAGGTAGTCCAGAGGAAGGCCCTGCCGGGCTGCTCCCCAAGCTTGCCACGACGCTCGAGGGCATCATCGCCAGAGTGGGCCCCCTGGTGGAGGGGGAAGCTCGCACGCTCTTCACCTCGGCCGCGATGCGCATCTTCAGCTACCTCCACCTTCGGGACCCAAGCTTAGACCTTGGCGCGCTGCTTGAACCTGTGGCCCCTAAGCTCCACGATGCTGCAGCCAAGGCTGTGGGGGAACAGGTGGAGGCCCTGGTGCAGAAGTTCCTCTACGTCAGCCCCACGACCGGAGCCGATGGCGATGGCGGCGGCGACATTGTCGACGACGGGCCCCTGCAGGCGGCTGGCGGTGGCATCCAAGGCTGAAGGAGAGGTCCGAAGGCGGCGCTTCCTCCCGTTTTAACCTTGCAACATTTACCGTGCCTCGTGGAGGCGTGAGAACTTCTGACTTGAGTTTTTAAGGAACAATATGTTTTTTTAATAATTTTGCTAGGATTTCGCGATTTCCTTTCCATTTGCTTTAGTGTTCTTCGTCGGCAGGGCCCAGTTCCGCGCATACCTCAGCCGCTGCTGGGGTGTCCGAATCACAAGGACGAGACCAAGGGGTGAGGGGCTATGTGACTAGTCAGGCCCCTGAGTCGCGATGCTCAGGGGTCCCCCTTGACATACGAACAGCCCTCGGGAAGGAGATGCGAGCGTGGTTTTTAGCGTTCTGCTTCGGGAGGGCCCGGTCCCGCGCATACCTCAGCCGCCGTTGGGGCGTCCGGATCACTAGGACGAGACCAAGGGGTGAGGGGCTATGTGACCAGTGAGGCCCCTGAGTCGTGATGCTCAGGGGTCCCCCTTGATGTACAAACAGCTCTCCATACCTTTCCTCGCCGGGCTTTCGCTTGGGAGGGACGCGAGAAGACCAGGTCCAAGGGACCTGGTGAGGTGGTGTACGCCAGGCGTGACCTAAGCGTAGCCCCCGTGCCCAGCCCCCTCGCGCGACTCTCCCGAGGGAAAAGTGGTGCGGTGAAGCTGAGCAGCGAGCCGGGTGGCTCTCCTGAGGTTACTGCAGCCACTAGGGTGCCCTCAGTTGTTTATTCACCAGCGCGGAGCATGGCGCTTCTGCTCTTTCACGGGCATAGCCGCTCCTCGACCATGTCGTCCGCCAGCGTGGAGCATGGGGCTTCCACTGGTTCGTGGGTGGGAGCTCCCTCTGAGGGGAGACTCCGGGGCGTGTACATCCCCGTCCTGGCACGTGGCTTGCACGGCAGGACTGGAGGAGGTGTATATGGGCACTCGTGAGCCAGCGCGGGACTCACGAGGCCCTACCTCAAGGCGGGTTGTGCCTGAATTTGGTTTGGAACATTTGCAAGGGTCCTGCGAGATGGTTAGGTAGCCTGCGCCGAGTGAATCTCCTGAGGATATCGCATGAGAAGGCCAAACACCAATGACCCCAGGAGGTGATCTGAACAGGGCCGGCCTGCCAGACAGAGCTCAGCCATTGGGTTTGTCGACGCTGCAGGGACGAACCCGTGCATAGACGCCGTGCCCAGTCTTCTCATGCGAAGGTCCTGAAGAAAGACAACCGGCGCGTGGCTCCCGCGGCGGCGAGGCACCGGGTCGTGCGCCCTAACTTATCTGCTCTCGATTAGCTCATGCGAGAACAAGGCACCAAGGACCATGGGAGGTGACGTGCACGGGAGCTGGCCCGCGAGCCAGAGCTCAACCACTTGGATTTAGCAACGCTGCAGGGACGGACCCAAGCACAGACGCCGTGCCAGTCCTTAATCATGAGGCGGTCGTGAGCGGGTTTGCAAGGGCATACGACGTAGGCGGGAGGCCGGATCCGCCCACACTAGGGCAGCGACGAAGGGATCGGAGGACCTCCCGCGCCGACGCTCGACCATAGATAACGGTGTGGCTAGCTGTGGGTCTCCTCCCTCGCCGTTGACGATGGCCTAAATGTTGCACCTCCTCCCCTTCCCCGGCGGAGGGGATGCATGCGGATCTGTAACCAGTAGTGAGGATAGAATGATAGTGTTACCACCGCTATCTTGTTTAGATCTGGAGAGGATGAGAATGTGTGAATAGAGCAACCCTAGCAAGCAAGCACGGAGGCTCCTGCCTATATATATATATGTATGTATGTATAGTGGGGTAGTTTTCTTTTTTCACTCCATCAAAACAATCGTTTAAAATTGTGTATGTGTTAGGTCGCCTTTTTTTTACTTGTTGATTGTTTTTTAAGATAGCTACCCGCTTATTCCAAGCGGTGTACAGGTGTGGATTAACGAGTTGCTCGCCTCGTTAAGTTCGTGCTTGTTAAGGCTCGGCTCGTTAAGCTCGGAAAGATTAACAAGCAAAAAACCCTGCTCGGCTCGGTTCGTTTGAAGCTCGTTAAGCCCGTGAGCGCTTGTTAACAATTTTGTCACATAAGATGAAACATGTGTTGTGTTGTTACTAACGAACTTAACGTGAAACTTGTTAGCTCGTTCGTTAAGCTCGTTAAGAAACTGATGATTGGCTTAGTTCATTAAGAAGCGACCCACGAGCATAACAAGCCGAACTATCGAGGACTCATTAAGCTCGCGAGCTAGGAGCTTTTGGTCCAGCCCTAACGGTGTGCCAGGTCGCACTTTGTATCGTTCACGTCTGGTAATAGACCCTCCATTAAGTGAACAACCACCGGCTCGTAAAATTTGCGAACAAGCCCACGGCTCAAATTATCGGAAACGTGGGCTGCACCAACATGCATTATTATTTATATTTTCTATGTCGAAGTACAATTAATCCTCAAAACAAAATGTCAGAGTACAGTTTTTTTGGAGTACTACTATTGCCAGCTCCTCCTCTGTCGTCCAAACTCTATGACTAGCCGCTCTATTAGAGCATGGCTAATAGAAAAGCTGACTGCGGGCTCTATACTGGTGCCATGACACTTGTAGTCTTCACACAAAAATAAGGCAGGCTGTAGAGGAGCTGCTAAGCTGACTATATTAATCAATATTTACATGCATGGGGAAGGAGGGGAGCGCACCTGATTGGAGGGAGAAGGCAATATTTGCTTTTAAGGACTGCATGCAGCTCTTTTTCTCTCGTGCTGCACGCTATAGCCCGACGATAAGTGAAGTGCCAGCTTCACTCTCTCTCCACCCTTCTCTCTCTTCCAGATGGGATTCTGATGATGTGGAATGGCTTATAGCCAGCTGACTAGGCTCTATTATACTTGCTCTTACATTGTTTCACGGACCTGCGGGACATCAACCATCTGGGCCCGCGTGTCATCAACAAAATCACAGCGAAGTTCTGCAGTCGAGACTCACCAGTCACCCCGGTGTAGCCGTCATGACCCGTCATATCTCAAAACCCACACCTTTACCAGCAGTGGTAAAGTGGCCTCGAAGTTGGACGGGACGAAGCAACCATCATTTCACTGGAGTGCTCGTTGAAGCCCTTTCTCCCCTATCTTGAAGAAAACCTCACTCCAGGCAACTCACTTCTGCCATTTTTCTTCTGTACCAACGAAGGAAAGGTGGGCAAATCAGTGATGCTACTCTATTTTCATTCCAAGAATCTTCTTTTTGTGAAGCACCGACCTATTCTCACTGCCTATTCTTTTCCCATTTTCATTGTGATTGTGGTTTCCTTTCGATTGATTTTCGTTTGTCAGTTTATCAATGGATCCTAGAGCACTAGGCAAAGAGTTGCCGGCGGACAACCCACTCGAGATAGAGATCTCCAGGAAGCGAGCACTGGCCAATGAGTTGGCGACGCTGGCGGGCCAACCCATGGAGACGAAGAACTCCAAGAAACAAGCACTGGCCAAAGAGTGGACGACACTGGCGGACGAACTCCTAAACAAAGAAAGATGGAAGAACATCAAGGGCCCCACCATGCCTACCCCAGAAACTCTAATGGCCACCTATGAGAGGCTCAAGGCCGGGTTTGAGGAGATAGTCTCCATTGAGAAGCAGTATTTCCCTGGCAAGGCGATGGCCCCCTTCGAGGAGATGGCCCCTGGAGGGATGGGATCCCCCGGTGAGCTGCACAAGGTAAAAAAATGGCTTACCATAGTTGTGGTTTTTGATTATTTGCAATGTGCTTGCTAATATGTTAGGGTTGTGCAGGTGCCGGTGGATGTCCTTGATGATTCCGATGTCGCGGTCCATCTTGTGGACATCACCCCAGAGATCGATTCCCATGCCGCTGTCCGTCCTGTGGACATCGCCCCAGAGATCGATTCCCATGCTATTGTCCGTCCTGTGGACATCGCCCTAGAGATAGATTCCCATGCCGCCCTCCGTCTTGTGGACATCGCCCTAGAGATCGATTCCCATGACACTCTCCGTCCTGTGGACATTGCCCCAGAGATCGATGACAAGAAATAGTTGGTCGCGCTAATCTTTCAACGTAGTTTGCATTGTGTTTAATCGCGAGAACAATGCATGTTATCAAACCATCTTAGTGTTGGAAATATGCCCTAGAGGCAATAATAAAGTGGTTATTATTATATTTCCTTATTCATGATAATCATTTATTATCCATGCTATAATTGTGTTGATTGGAAACTCAAATACATGTGTGGATGCATAGACAACAATATGTCACTAGTAAGCCTCTATCGGACTAGCTCATTGATCAAAGATGGCTATGGTTTCTAAGCCATAGACATGAGTTGTCATTTGATAACGGGATCACATCATTAGGAGAATGATGTGATGGACAAGACCAAAACTATAAACGTAGCATATGATCGTATCAAGTTTATTGCTATCGTTTTGTGCATGTCAAGTATTTGTTCCTATGACCATGAGATCATGCAACTCACTAACACCAGAGGAGTACCTTGTGTGTATCAAATGCCGCAACGTAACTGGGTGAATATAAAGATGCTCTACAGGTATCTCCGAGGGTGTCTGTTGAGTTGGCATGGATCAAGACTGGGATTTGTCACTCCGTATGACGAAGAGGTATCTCGGGGCCCACTCGGTAATACAGCATCACAATGAGCTTGCAAGCAGTGTGACTAAAGAGTTAGCCACGGGATCTTGTATTACGGAACAAGTAAAGAGACTTGCCGGTAACGAGATTGAACTAGGTATGGAGATACCGACGATCGAATCTCGGGCAAGTAACATACCGATAGACAAAGGGAACTGCATACGGGATTAGCTGAATCCTTGACATCGTGGTTCAACCGATAAAGATCTTCGTGGAATATGTAGGGATCAATAAGGGCATCCAGGTCCCACTATTGGTTATTGATCGAACAGGAGTCTCGATCATGTCTACATGATTCTCGAACCCGTAGGGTCGCACGCTTAACGTTCGGTAGTGCTAGGGTAGTATTGAGATATTAATAGTGGAAAATCCGAAGGTTGTTCGGAGTCCTGGATGGGATCCGGGACTCGGGACATCATGAGGAGCTCCAGAATAGTCCGGAGGTAAAATTCATATATAGAATGTTGCTATCGGGGTTCCAGAAAAAGTTTGAGTTTTTTTGGTATTGTACCAGGAAGGTTCTAGAAGGTTCTAGAGTGGGGCCCACCTGCATGGGGGACCCACATGGACGTGGGTAGTAGGGAAAGTCCCCACAACCCTGGTCTAGGTGCACCAAGATCCTCCCTTAAAAGGAATAGTATCATATCCCAAGGGGATAAGATCAGGATCCCGAAAAAGGGGGGATAGTGATCGGTGGGGAAGGAAAGGTGGGATTTCCTTCCTCCCCCTTTGGCCAACGACCCTAGGGCCTTGGAGAGCAAGCCACCAGCCCCCTCCATGCCTATATAAAGGTGGGGAGGCTTTGGGGGCAGCCACCCTTCGACTCTTTCCCGTTACCTCTCCCAACTCCTCCCATGTTCCACCGATACGCGCTTGGCGAAGCCCTCCGGAATTCCGCTGCCACCACCACCATGATACCGTCGTGTTGGTCCCGATCTCATCTACCCCCTCTCTCTCGCTTGCTGGATCAAGAAGGAGAGGACGCCGCCGAGCCGCACATTTGCTAAACTCGGAGGTGTCGTCCGTTTAGCACTTGATCGGGAGTTCGTGGACGGATCGTGATTGGATCGCGAAGACGTTCGACTACATCAATCATGTTTCTTAACGCTTCCGCTTAGCGATCTACAAGGGTATGTAGATCCAATCTCTCCTCTCGTAGATGTGCATCTCCTAGATTGATCTTGGTGAGCGTAGGATTTTTTTTCCATGCAACGGTCCCCAACACTTAGGGCTAGTGCACTGTCTTGTGTTGGCGGTACTTGCTACTTTTGTTTGATAGTGAATCATGCGAACCCTCTCCGAGTTATGGAAACATATGTATCCTCACCAACTTTTGATTTAATATCGGGTATGAGTGGTTAGACGTAAGTTTGAATTGTTTATCATATAAGCAGGACTTGTTTGATGAAAAAATGGTTTGATGATTCTTGGTGTCAAACCTCAACTGATTCTGCCCTGTGTTAGTAGGCTAGGTACTCTGTGAGCTATAGTACTTGCAAACACTCACCGAAGAGAAACGTTGGGGCTAATGAGCTCGTGGTACGCTTATAGGTCTGGTTGTCGATCGGCCAATAGCCCAAGCTCCTAAAATTCGATCAGACAATAGTCCACAATTATACATTAATTCACATGAAACTCAAAGAGTTGGTTCATGCATACATTCACATTAATAGCCAGCATTCGGAACAAAATTGGCACGTATTTGTAACATGCGTGAATGTGTAATTTTTTTGCTGGACGCATGAATGTGTAGTGACGTCGTACTTCCGTAGTGGCTACAGAGAGTGTGTACATGTGGTAGAGAGGGGTTATGGGATAGAGAGAGATCTAGAGAGAGAGAAAGGCCCTCCATTTCTTTCTAGTCGTCAACAAAATCATAGCAGTACAGAGACGTACAAATCCTAGAACATTGGCGTTAGGTGGACTAGTTTGGCCTAGTGGGTTTGAGTGATATGACGTGCTACAGTAGCGTCCAGTCTTCGTGTGTGGTAGTAGTATTGGTGGTACAGTAAGTTTTCTTGAAGAAGCGGATTCAACAAAGTCATGATGGTTCCTTCGTCCGAGCAACTTACAGTGGGAAAGGTTGGGCCTGCGATTTGACGGCACATTAGTCATTTATTACTCAGGCGCTACGACCAGGGTGAATGTCCCCTATAGTACTATGTGATGCCACAACAAAAAAAAGACACATCCGTGACATTTTGGCCCGAATGAAAAAAAAATCTGTCATGCTTATGACAATTCTATGACGATAATTGTGACAAAAACACGTATCATCATAGATGTGGTGGGCTCCTACTTCTATGACAAAAAATCATGACAGAAAATGGGCTTTTCGTCCTAAGCGGGTCGGGGACGCACCTGCATGACATTCTTTGGGCCATCCATGACATAAAAAATCTTGGTAGAAGTGAGGGCGAGGAAATTTTCACGGAGTTCCCGGTTACAGTGGGTGGTCGGGGCCGAGCGATCCAGTGTGGTTTGCGCGTTTCTCTTGTATGTAGGCGTGCGTGTGTGTGAGGCATTGTTGGCTCTAACTGAACCCGATCGAGGGAGAGGCGTTCGCTTACTGAACCCGGGCGATCCCCTGCTGCTACGTAGTGAAGCCGATCGATCGATCCCTTCGCTCCAAACTGAACCCGGCCGACTCCTTCGCTGCTAACTGAACCCGATCGATCGCTTCTGCTGCTTACTGAAGCCGATCGAATCCACGTGTGAGACGTAGCTAGCCGGTTGGGTTACCTCTGGATGGATAGTGCCAGTTGCTGCCGCGCGCATGATATGTAGAACGAGTCGAGACATGGTGAGTCGAGCCGGTTGGGTTGAGTGTGGATGAACAGTTCCCGGTGGGGGTTGGATGAACAGGACCCCGGCCGTGTGTAGGCGGTCGCCTCTGGATGAACAGGACCCTGTGGTAGTACGCGGTTGCCATTGGATGAACAGGACCCCGAGAAGGCCGCCACACACCCAGCTGGTTGGGGGTGGATGGACAGGACCCCGTGGAGGCTGGATGAACAGTAGCCATTGGATGAACAGTGTCTGGTGGAGCCTATCGACGGTGGATGAACAGTAGCAGGTGGAGGCTGGAGGAAGTCGACGGTGGATGAACAGTAGCCCGTGGAGTCTCGTTTTGCGTTACGCCACACCCCTACCGATGAAGAAGACCCCGTTTTGATCGTAGGAGGTCAAAGAGAAGTCCGTTTCCTTCGTTTTGCGGTACGCCAGACCCCTCCCGATGAATAGGACCCTGTTTCGACCATAGGAGGTCGAACATAAGTCTGTTTCCTCTGTTTTGCGGTACGCCAGACCCTTCCCAATGAATAGGATCCCGTTTCGACCGTAGGTGGTCGAACAGAATGCCATTTCCTTCGTACTGCGGTACGCCACCCCGTTTCGGCTGTTCCATCCAAGCCGGTTGGCTCCCGTTGAACAGGACGCATTCCGACCCAGCCGGTTGGCTGCCGATGAACAGGACGCCGTTGCTATACGCGTTCGACACCATGCCCATATGTACGTACGTAGCGGTATTTACTTTCTTGCAGCGTGGCTATACGTATGTGTACACTATTTAGATAGGACTGCCTCAACTGCTATGTCACATGTGCCGCTCCTTGCTCGGCCACGGTTCATCCTTGCAGAGAGACCGATCGACTAGTATGTACGTACACGTTCGCGACCAGAGCGACAACACTACGAACGGTTCGACCGAGTGGGTCCCAGCTATCAGGGAGGATAAGGAGGCACTTATTTGCGTGCAAAGATATAGCTGATGGGTCCCAGCTGTCAGGGGAGGAATCAGTTTTTTTGCCCGTAATAAGGACGCACTTCCTTGTGTGCAAAGATGTAGCTGGTGGGTCCCATCTGTCAGGGGGAGAAAACATTATTTTTCAGCGTAAAAAGGATGCAGTTGCATGCATGTATCCATGGGTGTGGTGCGTCCCCACTGTCAGCCTCTGCACGTACAGTCATCTTCCGATGACTCTTGTTTGTTGACCACGTTGACCACACCGGGCCGAGCGCACCAAGGCCGGTGGACGACGGCGAGGCCCAGACTAGAACGACCTAGAGATGGGGAAGATGCGGCAGTGGAGTCGCATACGGAGAGGAGTGGGAAACTTGACTGGTTTGGGTGCGAGGTGGGCCTACACTCAACAGAGAATAACAGGAGGTGCGGAGGAGTGGAGGGATGGCCTGGCTGTAGGTGGGGTAGCGTTTCGCTGTGAGGCGGTCCCGACAGCGCTGGAGAAAAAAGACGAGAGATTGAAGAAGAATGCCGGCCGTTGGATGTAAATCCAACGCCTTGCTTATGCTTCGACCTTTGTATTTTTTTTGCGAAAGTGCTTAGGCTTCGACCTACTGGCCCACATGTTAGCCAGTCCATTTGGTTTTTTTCGTCCATTTGGTGAGCTGGGTAAAACAATGATGTAGCGTCTATGCAGCCCATTTATATATTATGTTAGAATTTAAAGCCCATTTGCATTTTTTTCAAAATCCACGGACTTGCTGGGCTGGGTGAAAATATCATGTTGGGCTAGACGGAGAAATGTTGTAAAAACATAAACACATGATTTCACGTCTATTACTGCATTGGTCAGTAAAATCTTTGCAAGCTTATGTATGCAATCACCAGGAGTTAACTTGTCAAGTTATATATAAACAATTATTATTTTTATTTTGTAAGAACTTTTGATTTACGAAATAAAATATCATTTTAATTTAATGAGTTAATAGGACGTGGGGTTTTATTATTTTTTAGGCTAGACGTGGGACAGTTGAGTTGGTTCTAAGGAAAAGTACTAGGAGAAAACTCAGATTACATCGAAAAAGAAAGTGGGAGATAATTCACATATAGGATTAATAAAAATGAAAAATAAAGGAAGTGGGAAGGTCTATACAATGGTTGGACGAACGACAGGTTTAACGGAACCTTATGTTGTTTCTATTATATATATGTAATAAAATAAGATATAAATATAAATATAAATATATATACTATTATAGAAGGGAAAACATAGGTTTAGTTTTGCATTCTTATAGAAAAATAGAACTGAGTTGTGCGTTGTCTTGAAAAAACAAACATAACTTGGGCTGCTGATGTTATAGACAAGCTAGGCTGGAGGCCCAGAGGCCGCTTGATACCTACTAGACCCCCAAAAAAGTTGAAACTTGCTGGATCAACTGTGTTTGCATGTCCTGGGCTGCGCATGTTAAACAACAAAACCTAGGCCATGGACCTGGTGGGCCCCGACTGTTAGCCTCTCGACGAACAGTCGTCTCCCGATTCCTCTCGTTTTGTTGACCATGTTGGGAACGACAGACGGCGGCGCCGCGGCAAGAGCACCAAGGCGGAGGATGACGTTGAGACCTCGGACCAGAATGAACCGGAGCCGGGGAAGACGTAGGCAGAGGGGAGGACGAGGGTTGACTTGTTCGGGTACACGGTGGGCCGGTGGAGCTGCCGCCGCCGGAGAAAGTGTGGGAGTAGAGGGATGGCCTGGCCCGTGCCATAGGCTAGGATGGGTCGTCGAGGCGTGCGCGGCAGCGCCACCAGCCGCTGTAGGAAGAGGATGAAAGATTAAATAAAATAAAGAAATACAAATGGATAGGTGGTTGGTCCCAGATGTCTGCGTACAAGACCTGCTGAGTCCACCAGAGAAGGCGAATATGTTGGGAGGAAGGAGATTCAAAGCATGGCAGTGAGCAAATAACCACTCAAAAAAAAAGCAAACAGGTTAATGGTTTCTTAGACGAAATATTTCGGACAAAATAGATAATTACGACACATAGGCTAATGCATGAAACACTCAGATGATAGAGGTGCTTAAACAGATAAAGTACATCATCTAGACCTTCCTGGCACGCTTGATCATGACGCTGCGGCTGTCTGTGTACTTGTCGGTTACAGGAAGCAGACATGCCCTCATGTCCAAGATCCACTTGTACATGTCGTTGCATGCGTATGCGTCCTTGGCAGCTTAGGTTATGTAGGCTAGATTCAGAGGTGCCTCCCACGTGTTCAGGTGCTTGGTATCGACGTCTTCTTTCATGTTGGCGTAGCAGGGGTCGATGATGGACGCAGCGAGGTCGACCACAGAGTCCTTCTCCTGCCCGTTCCGATGATCTTGTATTGCTTCTGGATGTCGACAAGCTTGTTGCACCAGATGGTCGAATCATAAAGCACAGTCGCGTTCTTCCTCCTCTCCACCATAGCGAAGGTGCAGTCAGCGGTGCCGATGAAATGGGTGAATGCCCCAGAACCTCTGATGGCCCTACAACAGTGGTAGCGCATAGCTGGGCGATGGCGATCCGCTGGTCTCAGTCAGGAGACGAATGGATGGGCACAAGGTCTAGTCCCGCGACTTTCTGCTTTCGCCTCCTGTAGGTACTGCTTCAACTTGGCGAGGCAGAGCTTCACCGAGTCCGGATCGTTGGTGTACGTCACATTCAACTTGGTGCTGCCATGGGTCTAAACAACGAACTCGACGGTGAACGAGCGGGTAGGCGGCGGCAGTTCATTTTTAAGCTCTTGGGGAACTGCATTCAACAGTAAACTGAGTGTGTACATGCGACAATAGTTACTACCCCTCCCTCGCCTGCTGCATGCCCGGCAGAACATGCTCCCTCGGCGCATTCAAACGCCACCATTAAACCGGCGTGGAAGTCGAGAAACCTATTCCGGCCACATGTCGGTTCACGAGTGGGTCTGTATTGGTACTTTAATAGCAACAGTTAGTGGTCACTTTACTTAAATTTTATTAGCTTTAATTAAAATTTGTTCTTAAAACAAGCAAGGCATTGGCTCGTTCTATCAGTGCCACAGGATCAACATGTACATCAATAAGAATGATTATTCTCAAGACGCACACGATCAGCTCATTTGCTGCACTTCCACATAGACAATACTACCAAGTTTGAATAGCTTGTTAGGGTTGCTGTCCTCTACATCATTATGCCGTGTTTCCCAGCTTGAAAGATTCAAAACCAACCAATAAGATTCAAATAATAAGTACAACAAGGATGCCTGCACATCTCAATGATTCCCAGCTTGCAAGATTCAGAACCAACCCATAGGTTCAAATAATAAGTACAACAAAGATGCCTACACATCTCAATGATTCACATATCAGAGCCAATCGTAATTGTACAACTCAAATGTTTTGAGAATGTGAACAAATAAATAAATATTGATCTATCTTTCATGTAAGCAATTTGATCCAAGAATTTGCTTAAACATTGAAACCAGTCCTTTTTAAGGCCACGTAGGTCAAACATTGCAAGTTGAAATGTTCTGCATCACTTGTGGCACTACCACTTCCAATATATGCATAAGAGGGCCTTCTAGATTTTGAAGTAGTGTGTATAGAGCCTCATCCTTAGTATTTAACAAATACGCATAGCAGAATCTAGTGGAATCATCCATCAACGTCCTGAAATATTTCTTTCCACCTTGCACACACGCATGGCACTTTAGAGCCTTTGGATAAAGTGAATCTCGGGATTAAATTCATCTTGGCTAGTCATGTCATACAACCCAAAAACTTGGCGAATGCTTTTGACCATCACAACATCTATAGTTGAGTATTCCTGTTTGCACAGATAAGAAAGAGCATGATTACTATAATAGTGGCACTAGTTGAAGCAACTTTATTTCCAAAACGAGAAAAGATTGCGATAGAATACCTTTATTTAAAAAATACAACATTAGCACACTATGACAAAGCACAATCATGTTGATAAAGGACAGTACTAACCTGTGTGAGATGACTTTGGGAGATCAAGTTACTCTTCATGTCCCCGTATCTTGCCATGAAGGCGATTCGTTAATATCGATTAACACCTCAGTGTGGCAGTAGAAGGAGGAGCGTCGACTCATTTCAATCTCTTTTTTGTGCAGTTCAACTAAAATTATGGCGCCCGCCAGTTAGAGAGGGGGCCCGCGCCACCTCGATGGTAGGCGTGATGGACTCAACTAGTTCAGTGCAGCTATGCGATTGATGCAGTGCACATGGACTTGATTATGTCGGATAGGCCTTCTGCAAGTTATCTACATTGGAAATGAAATGGTAGCTAAGACAGTAGCTCTATTTTAAATGTATTATTACTTCATTTTATCAGTGGGAGTAACGGTGCCAAAAGATTGCCTCAAATTATTAGTGGCATTAAATTAAGATGCAAAAACAATATCATTATTGCTTTCTCATAGCAGTGCCAAAATAGTAGCACAAGATCACTAGCTGGATGCAGAGTCAAAATCAACCAAAAAGGAACATACCCGGTCATGGGAACCATAACTGAGAGAGGGGGCCTACGCCGCCACGACTCGATTCTCCCGGATAAGCCTAATGCAAGCGGTGAACCTGCAGATCCACTCGGATGATTCAATTCGTGGTGACCTTTTTGTGCAGTTCACCTGTAATGAAGCAAAGTTTGCATCATGCAGCTAGCAAGAAGTACTTGCTCTCATGAGCTGGAAGGTTCTACTTTAGTAGTTGCACTAAAATTGAGCAACATTAAGGTTGGCTGTCCTGCTCATGCAAGGTGTAACTTAATTTGCTTATTCTTTTCTGCAGTTCCACTAAAATAAAGTGCCATTGTGGTGACGGTGATGGCTCATCTTGCAAAGGCTAATAAATGTTGCACGAGATTACCGGCAGAGTTTGATCGAGATGTTGGAAACTCCAAATCACCCTTTGTGCAGTTCCACCAAAATTGAGAGACGTTGCCCACATGACATTTTAGTTGAACTGCACAAGACACTCATTCCAAAAAAAGTGTTTTGTACAGTTCACCACAAGGTCACAATAGCAATGAGGTGAAATGGATATCCCTATCCACACAAAAAGATAGAAAGAAAACAGTTACTGGTCAATAATAAGATACGAAACATACACGAAAACGAAAAGAAGCATCTTCATTATGTTCATGGCAATCACGCAAGGATAGTAGAAATTTTAAAACAACAACATTGCTTCATGTTACCGGAAGTATTACGATCAACAATGACATTCGTCAAATATTGGATTACTTTAATGGCATTGCTTGTTTACCAGATACAGTAGATCAACAGTAGCTAAAGTGTTGGTTTAAGGGCATGGGACAGTGGGGACACTAGGACACTCAGCAGTGTAAAGAAGCAACTTACTTATCATACTAGGAAAAATAGCAGGAGTAGCATTTGTTGTAACACAGTTTAATTGCATCATATTACTGGAGGCATTAGATTAACAATAACATTGGTTAGACATGTCCTTACGGTAACAGTGTGATTGCTTCATTTTACTTGCGCCCTTACATTAACAACAACAAAAAGTTGGTATAAGGACATGCGACAGTGGACGCATCAGCACAGTGTACCTACAAGGAGGCATAAAGTGGTGATGCCGAGTTTGTTCATACTCTGTGAGGGCAGCAAATCTAATCCTGGAGATCTTTTACTATGTGAGGGCAGCAAATCTAATCCTGGACATACTTTGTTGACTAGTCCACCAGCCACCACTTTCTATCCTTTTTTCAACCAATAATAGATATGTTCCTTATCCAGTTTGTACTGCCTTTTCCCTTTATTTCCCTTTTCAACCAAGAAACCAGTTGGGTATCCAGTCTCTACTACTTTCCCCCTATTATTTCCTCTTTGAATCAAGTCCTAGATTCATGCTACAACTTTCCCCCCTTTCTTTGATGTTTGAACCAAGTCCTAGATTTGACTGCATGATGAAGTAGCTTTACCTCTAATAATACTAAAAATTTAGGTGGATTTGGAAGAGCTGATGGAAGTAGAAAAGGATCCACATGCAGCCTCGTGGGGTGCTGGGGCAGTAGAGCAAGGCCGTTTTCGAAGGAACTTATACCTGAGAGTCGTCGGGATGTGGCTAGGAGGGCGGCGGGAGGTTGGATCTGCCCACAATACGGTAGGGGGAAGAAGGGGTCCGAGGACCTCCCGAGCTAGCGCTGTGTCGAAGAGAACGTCATGAGCAGAGGATCGGGACCCGTCGGCAGCTGTGGGTTTCCTCCCTCGCCGCCGATGACCGCGTGAACGATGTACCTAGTCCCCTACACACCCCGGCTGAAGGGATCCAGCCGGATCTGTGACCAGCAGTGAGCAGAGAGATAGTCGCTGTCGATGTCTTGCTTAGATCTGGAGAGGATGAGAGAATGAAGAGAGCAACTCTAGTAAAGCAAGCGCTCAGGCTCCTGCCTATATATAGTGGAGTGATTATCTTTTTCCCCCACAACAAGCGTTTCAATTTGTGTACATGACATTAAAGAAAAGAAACTCTCTATTTAACATGACTAACTGCACATCGCACTTTGTACTGTACTGTACTACTCGTACTTTGGCCTCCTTTGGTTCATAGGGTAGGAAAATCATAGGAATAGAAAAGTCATATGAAATGAGATGACATGCATCTCAAATCCTATGAGTAGGAATAGGAAAGGAGATGTCCTTTGATTCACATCTTAGGATTTTTCCATTGAGTCTAGGCTAATGTTTATTTTCCTATGAAATGTGGAGGATAGGAAGAGTTTTCCTCCATAGGAATAGGATTGTATTCCTACAAACCAAAGCGATCTACAGGAATTTTTCCTATAGAAATCCTATCCTATGGTGTTCCTACAAAATTCCCCCAAACCAAAGGAGCCTTACTAGTAGTATTGTTCACTTCTGCTCCCCGGCCCTCCATTCATTGAGCAACCCCACGGGTGAATAAACATATAGTACTAGTACTATTTATATAGAACGAACAAGCTCGAACTATTTTGGCTTTGAGATATCGATGGCACAGTTTGACCACATTGCATCAATGGACTCAGAACTTTGAAGTAACCTATACGTATAAACACATGC
Source organism: Thinopyrum elongatum (assembly GCA_011799875.1). NCBI lineage: Eukaryota > Viridiplantae > Streptophyta > Magnoliopsida > Poales > Poaceae > Thinopyrum > Thinopyrum elongatum. Next base: position 344,274,121 of record CM022297.1, on the reverse strand, counting down.
ATAGTTTACATTCCAAATCACTAGCTAGAGCTTGAACTGTAGTATTTGTTTACATGTACCACCTTTTTCTTTTAGTTTTCTGCTCCATGGCGCAATTCATCGATACAAAATTATACTAGGAGTATTTAAAAGTTGAGGGCGGGGCTTTTTTCGGGCAGTACGCGTGGTAGTTTTCGCATAGCCGGTTTGACAGAGAGGCGAGGAGGGTGAGGGAGTAGCGGATTCAACTTACTGCTGGAAAGGCAGGGCTGTGTGATTTGATGGCTTGTTACTGCTGGAAAGATGGGGTCTTGTGATATGACTGCTCATTATTACTGCGGCGCTACGACCGGGGTGCTGCCCCCCTTTTGTTCCCCACTCTAATCTTGTGCATGACACGTCGACCCGGGTGCTGGCCCTCCCACATGTCGGCGACGTAAGGAGCAAAGAATCATGCGGTATAAATAGTACTACGTAGTACTAGTATATACTACTACTCACATCGGAGGAGTGCGAAACACGACAGCCCTATGAATCAGCAGGCGATAGGCCATAGAAAACAATGTGGTGATATGGCCATAAAAAACAATGTACTACAGTCCAGTCTCTAGTATGTACAATACTCCTCCTCTTCCTCCTCCTCTCGGTTCATCGCCATCATACTTTCGCCATTCCTGTGTTTTCAGTATCATGTGAATCAAAGAGGCCCTTAGACTGGTTTAGGTCCGGTCATTTTTTATCAATGTGTTACGTCCAAAATTTAATGAACGTGCTCCGGTTTCTATGAAAATAATCCGGTTTTCATGTAGTAATTCATTTATTTATTTATTCTTCTGCGGGGGGTTTGCATGTAATTCGTCAGGTCTGAAATGTAAAGTATGCCGGCATGGTTGCGTATGCTGCGAGTCATGCATGCACTATGACCCAGATGCTCTATGTCCTACATGTCGATGAAAGGAAGCACGTGGAAATAGCCTAGGAGTATATATAGGAGGAAAAATGCGTGAAAAATTATGTACTATGAAGCATAGCTGTGGTTCAAACAGGAGACCTAAAGTGATGATAGGTATAGGTCGCACGCACCCAACTAGTGGTACTAGACGTACAAGTACTCAGTACTCCTATTCTATCAACACGAGTCCCATCTGACAACAGCGTCCGTGCTACAGCTAGCTCTTCTTCCATGTTTCTCTCTTCTAATTCTAAACTCAGCCGATGCGCGGTGGGCAGGGTGGGGATTTGCAGATAGTTGGTTTGCTCAACTGTGGCCCCACCTGACAGTGAAAATGCTAAGGCAACAAGCGTTCCCTAGCATGAGCGTCATGCCCGACAGACCGTGTGGGGGTGCAACGCGAACGTGGCAGTCTTTACCTTTTTAACTTGTAGATAGAAAATGCCAAGCCAATGCGCGCTGAGCGGCGGGCCGGAACGACAGTGTGGGGTGCGACGCGAATGGCACAGGCATGATGTACTTGTTCCACTTTCTTGTTTTGAACTCGTGACATGTAGTAACGCTCAGTTTTGAATACTCCGTATATAAGTTTGGTTGTCGCGCCAATATATATACTCCCTCCGTGTAGGTTGGGTCTCTTACTTAAAGCTGAAGTCAAAATTTGGCACAACAATCAATGGTGACCAGTCTACCTCCGTCCTGGTTTATTGGTCCCCATCATAATCTGTGCCAAATTTTGACCATAAGTTTGAGTAACAAAATGTTCAAGCATGTCACCAAAATTATATCATCGAAAACTATGTTCAAATACAAATCCAAGGATATAATTTTTGTTGACATGCACTAACATTTTATCAGTTAAATCTTTGCTCAAAATTTAGCACAAATTACAAAAGGGACTAATAAACCAGGATGTACGTAGTAAACCAGGACAAAGACACTGATACTACATATAATTAACACCAAATAAGAGCAAGGGATCACACATGTCATTTACGACTGGAATAAAGATGCCATACACTAACACATTAAGGCCACGAGGCGATGCAGTACTGGTTACAGGAGGCAAGAAGAAAGATGCATCCATCGGCGACCTCCTCCTCCTCGACTCAGGGCGCCGGCCCACCGAGAGGCGACGAAGTAGCAATGGCTTTCGTGGCCACCTCAACGTGCTTCTGAACAATGGCGTCCAAAGATTGCAGCCGGTGGAAGAAGGCCAACTTCTTTCTGTCCTCGCTGGCCTTGTAGTGGCCTATGTAGACGATTTCCTCATAGACGTGGATGTGCAGGTCGACGGTTTCTTACATGGCGAGGCGTTGCGCAGCAAGCGCGGCCTCGAGGTGCACATTCTTCGTCGCGACCTCCGGAAGCTGCAGGGCCACCAGTGCTTCAAAGAGTTCGTCACCTTGGAGGCCGATGAGGGTGGGAGGCAATGAGGAGCCTGGGCGCGCGGGCTGGAGGAGTACGGCAAGGTCGTCCATGTGATTCTTGACGGCGGTGAACTTGCGGATGGAGCGGACCATCATCTCGCCATGCGAGAGGCGAAGCCGGCATTGACGAGGGCTATGATGTAGGCGGTCGCTAGCACCATCTGGAAATGCTACGCAGTGCGGGGTCACAGGCCGGTGTCTTGGATGATCTGGCACAGCCGACTGCCATTCGCGTCCTTTGACGCCATGGGTGCTTGTGGCTTCTGGTCAATTGGTCTTGGTCTTAGATTGGAGTGAGCACTGTTGCGCAAAGACTAGGAGTAGATGGATTGGTGTGATGGGGCGCCTTTATATGCGAGTCCAAACTGTGTTGCATTCACATTGTGCTGGCTCCATTCTGCTTCTCCAATTACTTCCCTCTGCATGCTAATTCAATGAGGAGGCATCATTGACTGTTCAACATTTTGGGAACCGCTACCCTCTCCCTCGTTGGCATTCAAGCCGTATCAACGTAAATGCGTGTCAAAAAGAGACTAGTCAGTAGTAGTACTCAATATTGTGCACCACGACCAAGGCGGAGAGGAAAACATGAGAACTTAATATTTACCCCCTCTGTTCCTAAATATTTACGGTGTAGATTCACTCATTTTGCTCCGTATGTACTCATTTACGGAGTAGTCACTTGTTGAAATCTCTAGAAAGACAAATATTTAGGAACGGATGGAGTATTTGCTAATTAATACCATTGCATGCAATGAAATGACCGATGCATGCCGTGCTAGGTACGTCTCAAGGCATTAAAAACATACACGGCCCACGTCTCTTATTGTTTGATTCCTATTCATGTCTGGAAACAAGAAACATGGCCGGGCTTGTTTTGGATTATTTGATTTTTGTAAGATGACAATAACTAGCAATCGCCACAATAACCGTAAGATCCACATCCGACGGTGGCACCTATTGGACGCAAACAGCAATAGAAAAGAATTGCCACAAAACTGGAACACCACGGCCCACCCCTACACATAAGACTGCCACGCGAGTGTTCTCAACAGCCACGTTCGGGTTGCGCTTGGCTCTTCGCCTCTTCGAGAAGTCGAACAATGATGTTACTACTTCTACAGTATCGAATCAACTGTTGCATGTCCGTCCACCGCATGGGGAGGGAGAGCTTGTTGTAGTAAGCAAAAGCTTCTCCTTGTTGTACTTGTTGACGCGACACATCATAGCACGGGCCCCACATGCTTGCCTCTAAACTTGGCTAAAAGACCCGTAGTGTACAATATTTGCTACAACCTGTAACATTTACCCCACCACAAATTAAAATATATATTCCTCTCTTGACCAGATCAGCATGCAAACTACAATCACCAGGATGACAGGTAGGGCCAGAAGATTATTTTAATCAAAAAATGCTTCGAGACAGCCTCGTAGCATGGAGCCGACTCCAACGATTTTAAGCTTAGGGGCATGGTACACGCTATCCTAGACTATGTTACTACTACCTACTCTACACATGAAACTGCCACACGAGCATTCGGGTTGCGCTTGGCTCTTTGCCTCTTCGGGAAGTCGAACAATGATGGTACTACTATAGTGGAGTACTACTAGTATGCTTCTGGCCATCTAACACCGAATGAACTGCTGCATGTCCACCGCGTGCGGGAGGGAGAGCGTGTAGCGAAAGCTTCTCCTAGTCCTGCAAGCCACCACGCTCATGGGCGAGGGAGAGGGCATTGTAATCAAGCTTCTCCTTGGTGTACAATTTGACACGACACATCAAAGCAGTGCACTCGATATATTTCAATAATTTGTGTTTACCGATGCATTAATTAGAACGCATGCATGCATGCCGTGACTTTCCTTTTGATACTTGCATGTGTTGATTTAATGCACCTTCAAGTATTATGAATATGTGATGGTAAAACTTTCTAATGCCCCGGCCCTAAAGCGAGAGATGGTGGTGCACGAGGAGGGCGAGATCATGCCGACGGAACAGGACCCGACGATGGAGGTCTCTATGGACCTCACCTTGCTCCACTACCCCTTGTGCCTCCGCCCCTTGAAGGCTCCAGTGTATGAGGTTCGAATACACCTTGTCCGTTCGGCTGATCGAGCAAGGTGCAGGTTTCGTGATTGATGTGTTGTTCGATTGAATTGTGCATTGCAAGGGAGGGCACCTGGCCTGCGCGGACTACCGCGGCGAGCGCCCCGGGAACCAGCGACAGTGCCAGAAATGCGAGCGCAGCGGCGGCTTCGACGTGCGCAACCCGGCGATGGAGGCCGTCCTCTCCTCAGTGAGGATGGAGTGCTCGCACGAAGTTTGGGCTCTACGTCACTTACCACAAGCTCACCGATCACCAGAGAATGTGTCCGCTCGCGCCCTGCAAATGCCTCGTGCCCGTCTACAGCTACGAAGGCCCGCCGCTGGCGCTCCCCCACCACATCAGCACCGTGCATCCCATGCCCATGCACAGGATCCAGTACACCAAGGTGCACCAGCTGCAAGTGCCGGTGTCGGAGCCGCAGCGCTTGCTGTTCGCGGAGGAGGACGGCCGCGAGTTTTTTGTGGTCAATGGCGTGCTCGACATCAGCGCGCCTATCACCATGTTGGTCATCTACATCAGAGCGGGGGCGTCCCCACGGCCGCACTACGTGGCCAAGGTGCGGGCAAATGGCCCACCGGGGGAGCCCAAAGGCAGGGCCGACGCCGTCAAGGTGGAAATCGAGGTGACAAGAAGCAAGGAGCCCGGCACCGTCGCCGTGCAGGAGCTGACCTTCTTCACAGTGCCGCCCAAGCTGCTGGCCAGGGCTGGGTTGTTGAGGACGGTGTCCCTCCACTTTCAGATTGACAAGCTCACCTAAATGATTCTATAGTGCCTTCTATTTATCTTAGTAATATGCTAATATAGGGTTTAGCTCGGTCTACTTTAGCTTAAGAGATGGTGGATTTTGGTGGCGATGCAGCAATTACTTCGACATTAGGTCAGCAGTTAAAGTAATTTCCAATAGTCAAAGGGATATTTTTTGTCTGTTGGATATAAAGATCCTTTGGGTAAGGAGTATAAGCTGCTTATATGCTTGTTTGTTGAGGAAGTGTTGCATACTTCTGTGAGTTGATGCGACACATCAAAGTAGTAGTACTACTTGTAGTACTCACCCGATTGCGCACCAGGCATGCCAAGATCGTGTCGTGTTGGTGCCATGTGCGGCCCGCACATTAACCAAAACCTCGCGCCTCCAGCTTAGCCTCTGTGTTTTAAACTTCTCAATCTCAAGGCCAAGGAGCAACGTGAACCTATGATAGAGCCAATCGGATGTTTGAGAACACTACAATTCATAGCTACAGATGCATGTGTGAGAGAGGACGAGTGTGTGTGTGCACCTATTCTCTTCATGTACAATGTACTAAACACAGAGTACAAGTGTATGTGGGTGGCATCGACCTATAGAGCTAGAGATGGTGCGTGCGAGAAGTCCCGAGAGACTAGGTGTGTCCGTGGGAAAGAGGGAGAGAGATGATATGTGTCGATGTAATGCGTGTGAAAAAAAGACTAGTCAATAGCTTGCCACCAGGCTATTCCTGGCGAACGCCCCAATAACTAGAAGATATGTATCCGACGGTGCCAGTTATTACACGTACACAACAGTAGAAAAAGAAGTGACGTGGCATATTACAAAACTACCACACCATGCCCCTCCCCTAACCATGAAACTGTCATGGTCTGCTCCTATGTGCGATCTTCATTTTTAAGGGATCTGCAATAAAAGGCCGGGCTTTTGGCGTGCGGTAGGCGGGGGAGCTTGGCATGTCGGTTTGCTACTGCTCACATGCAGTCAAACATAAGTGATGTACCAAGCCGAATTGCGTCGCTTCTCACTACAAAAAAAGACACATCCGTGACATTTTGGGCCGAACGAAATATTTTTCTGTCATGCTTATGACACTTCTATGACGATAATTGTGACAAAACCCGGTATCATCATAGATGTGGTGGGCTCCTACTTCTATGACAAAAAATCATGACAGAAAATGGGCTTTTCGTCCTGGGCGGGCTGGAGACGCACCTGGATGACATTCTTTGGGCCGTCCATGACGGAAAAAATCGTGGTAGAAGCGAGGGCAAGGAAAATTTTGGGGAGTTCCCGGTTACGGTGGGGGTGGTTGGGGCCGAGCGATGCACGGAGGTTTTCACGTTTCTCTCGTACACGTACGCACGTGTGTGCGAGGCATTGTGCTGTAACTGAACCCGAGCAAGGCATTGGGCTCTAACTGAACCCGAGCGATTGCACTAGCTACGTTACTGAACCCCGATCGATCCCTTGCTGTTAACTGAACCCGAGTGATTCCTTCGCTACTGCTGCTAACTGAAGCCAATCGAAGCTGCCTCTTGATGAAATGTTCCCAGTGGGGGTTGGATGAGCAGTTCCCGGTGGGGGTTGGATGAACAGGATCCCGTGGTAGTAGAGGCCGTTGCCGCTGGATGAACAGGACCCCGATCGAGGAGGTGGGGGTGGATGAACAGTAGTCGGTGGAGGGACCCCGTGGAGGACAGGTTGAACAGGACCCCGTGGAGGGCTGGTTGAACAGGACCCCGTGGAGGGCTGGTTGAACAGTAGCCGGTGAAGGCTGGATGAACAGGACCCCCTAGAGGGCTGGATGAACAGTAGCCGGTGGAGGCTGGATGAACAGGACCCCGTGGATGAACAGTAGTAGGTGGAGGCTGGAGGAAGTCGACGGTGGATGAACAGTAGCCCGTGGAGTCCCGTATTGTGGTACGCCACACCCCTCTCGATGAACAGGACCCCGTTTCGACCGTAGGCGCTCCAACACAAGTCCGTTTCCTCCGTTTTGCGGTATGCCAAACCCCTCCTGATCAAATGGACCCCATTTCGACCATACGTGATAGAATACAAGGCCTGTTTCCTCCGTTCTGCGGTACGCTAGACCTCGTTTCGGCTGTTCCGTCGAAGCCGGTTGGCTCCCGATGAACACGACGTATTCCGTTGCCTCCCGATGAACACGACGCATTCTGTTGCCTCCCCATGAACATGACACAGTTTCTCCGTTCCGACCCAGCCAGTTGGCTTCCGATGAACAGGACGCCGTTGCTGCCGTCCGTGGCCTCTCCATGTACACGAGCCCTAGCCGTCCGTATGCGTGAGTACACGTTCGAGACCCCGCCCGTATGTACGTACGTGGCCGTATTTTTTGGCATCTGGCTGTATGTACGTGTACACGGTTTGGACTGGATTGCCTGAACTGCTACGCTCCTTACTCGGCCAAGGTTCATCATGGCAGATAGACCGATGGACCGGTATGTACACAGACAACGCTACGTACGCTTCGACTAGGTGGGTCCCAGCTGTCAGGGAGGATAAGGATGCACTTCCTTGCATGCGAAGATATAGCTGGTGGGTCCCAGCTGTCAGGGAGAGAATCATTTTTTTTCCGTAATAAGGACGCACTTCCTTGCGTGCGAAGATGTAGTTGGTGGGTCCCAGCTGTCAGGGGGAGAAAACATTATTTTTAGGGTAAAAAGGATGCAGTTGCATGCATGCGTCCATGGGCGTGGTGCGTCCCCACTGTCAGCCTCTCCACGTACAGTCATCTTCCGATGACTCTCGTTTGTTGACCACGTTGAACACACCGTCTAGAGCGCACCAAGCCGGTGGACGACGGCGAGGCCCAGACTGGAACGCCCCATAGATGGGGAAGACGCGGCAGTGGAGTCGTAGACGGAGAGGAGTGGGAAACTTGACTGGTTCGGATGCGGGGAGGGCCTACACCCGGTAGAGAATAACAGGAGGTGCGGAGGAGTGGAGGGATGGCCTGGCCGTCGGTGGGGTAGCATTTCGCTGCGAGGCTGATAATCCCCAAGTGCAAGGAATCATCGTAGCAATTCCCAAATGTGGAAGTGATAAGTATGGAGTGTCGAACCCACAAGGAGCTAAAGGTAAGATCAATATTCTCTCAAGTCCTATCTGCCACAGATACGACTCTACGTACACCGAATGTTTGCTTCCATCTAGAAACGAGAAATAAACTATGTTGCGGGTATGAAGAGGATAACTTTGCATGATATCGAAGAACTAAAATATAAAAGTAGGTGATGTTAACATGAAGTTAGAATATATTACTATATATTATAAATAGCGAGTGTGGAATAATGATGGGTCGGCGTGCGGAATCATCCTAGGCAATTGTTAACAAGATAGGTAGTCGTCATTGCAATTTCATATGAGGGAGAGGCATAAGCTAACATACTTTCTCTTCTTGGATCATATGCACTTATGATTGGACCTCTAGCAAGCATCTGCAACTACTAAAGATCATTAAGGTAAAACCCAACCATAGCATTAAAGTATCAAGTCCCCTTTATCCCATACGCAACAACCCCCTTACTCGGGTTTAAGCTTCTGTCACTCTAGCAACCCACTATAAGCGAATCATGAACGTATTGCAACACCCTACAGCAGGAATCCTTCACGTGTGCGCGGCACGGAAGGCACCATAGGACAGCATCAAAATAAAACATACAACTCAAACCAATCTAGATCATCAATCAACCAAAAAGACAAAAGAAATCTACTCAAAACATCATACGATGGCAACACATCATTGGATCATAATATGTGGCATAAAGCACCATGTTCAAGTAGGGGATTACAGCGGGGTGCAGGAGAGTGGACCATGTAAAAGAGATGAGGATGGTGATGTTGATGAAGATGATCACCGCGGCGATGGTTCCCCCGGTGGCACTCCGGCGCCACCGAGAGAGAGGGGGAGAGAGTCTCCCCCTTGTGCTTCCTCCTCCATGGCCTCCCACCTAGATGGGGAGAGGTTCTCCCTCTGGTCCTTGGACTCCATGGTGATGATGGCCCCCTCCGGGATCCTCCTCCATGGACTCCGGTGATGATGGCCCCCTCCGGCAGGGTGCCAGAGAGGGCCTAGATTGGTTTTTCGTGGCTACAGAGGCTTACGGCGGCGGAACTCCCGATCTAGGTTTCGTTCTGGAGTTTTCTCAATTTATAGGAGCTTTTGGCGTCGGGGACAAGTCAAGGGGGCCCACGAGGCGACGACAAGGTAGGGGGGCGCGCCCTAGGGGGTGGGGGCGCCCCCCACCCTTGTGGTTACCCCGGGACTCCTCTCTGGTATCTTTTTGCTCAAGTATTTTTTATATTTTCCAAAAATATTCTTCGTAAATTTTCAGCCCATTCCGAGAACTTTTATTTCTGCACGAAAAACGACACCACGGTAGTTCTTCTAAAAACAGCGTCAGTCCGGGTTAGGTCTCATCAAATCATACCAAAACCATATAAAATTGTTATAAACATGGCATGAATACTTCATAAATTATAGATATGTCAGAGACGTATCAGCATCCCCAAGCTTAATTCCTGCTCGTCCTCGAGTAGGTAAATGATAAAAGAAATAATTTATGAAGTGTGAATGCTAGCATAGTGTACAAGTTTGATCAATGATAGTTTCAAACACTTTTTCTAGCATCATTATATATCATAAACAATAGCTCATCTCATAAAACTTCTCATGATCAAGTAGCAAGCTATTCACAAGTTAAAGTATAGACCATAAAGTTTCTTGAAAACTAACAAACCATGTTCTTAGTCATCAAACAATTGCAATTCATCTTATTTTCAGGAAGGGTCTATGTAAGAGCTTTGATTTAGCAAATTCCACATACTCCACTATCATATAGTCTTCCATGATTGCTAACACTCAAAGGATATTTTTAGAACAAATAGCATCCGTCAAACACACAGAAAGATAGGGGCTTAATGTTTCGCCTCCCAACTTATTTATCATATAGATAATTGTCAATAATAATAATTCATGATCAAATATATTTGAATGGCCATATATGCTTGGATCTTTCCCCACCACATGATGCTTGCCAACTAAAGAATAATTGAGTTTGAAATAGGAAGGGATACTATTGACTCTTGCATAAAAGTAAATACATGAAAGTAAAAGATAGGCCCTTCGCAGAGGGAAGCAGAGGTTGTCATGCGCCTTTTAATTTTGGATGTGCAAACCCTTAATGCAACGGAACGCCACGTTGTATTGCCCTTTGTGATAGCAACCTTTATTATGCAGTCCATCGCTTTTATTTCTTTACCACCACAAGTTCGTACAACGCTTGTTTTCCTTTACAATAAAAGATCATACATATTTAGGAGCAAATTTTATTGTTTTTTGCACCGATGACAACTTACTTGAAGGATCTTATTCAATCCATAGGTAGATATGGTGGACACTCATGGGATGAAACTGGGTTTAAGGGTTTTGGATGCACAAGTAGTATCTCTACTTAGTACAAAATTTTGGCTAGCAAAAGATCCTAAGCAAGCATCACTTGTTGGAGGATCCATAACAATATAACTTCTATGCAAATATACCCAAACATAACTCATTACGTTGTCTTCCTTGTCCAAGTTCAACTAATTTGCTCAAGTTTGAAAATAATTAATGGGGCTCACAATCATAGAAGATGTCCAAGATAGTATATTTATATGTGAAATCTCTCTTCCTTCAATATTCTTTCATGAATTGTTCAAGTGACCAATGTTGTGTTTGCTAACTTTCAATATATTTTACAACCTATACTTTTTATATGTGAAGTCATTACTCCCCATGGTATAAGCATATGAAGCATATATAATTTGAGATCTATGATATTCAGTTCATTCAACCATTTACTCATGGGATATAAGTGAAGCACGTGAGTAAATGACAAACTACTCCAAAAAGATATAAGTGAAGAACAATGAGTAGTCAAATAATTAACTAGCCATGGGAGGACTCTCTCTCATTCAAGATTTCAGATCCAATTATTTTATTCAAACAGCAAGTAAAATGAAAATACGCTCCAAGCAAAGCACATATCATGTGACGAATAAAAATATAGCTCCGAGTAAGGTATACCGATAGTGTTGAAGACGAAAGAGGGGATGCCTTCCGGGGCATCCCCAAGCTTAGGCGCTTGAGTTTTCCTTGAATATTACCTTGGGGTGCCTTGGGCATCCCCAATCTTAGGGTCTTTCCACTCCTTATTATCATCATATCGACACCTCACCCAAAACTTGAAAACTTCAATCACACAAAACTCAACAGAAAACTCATGAGCTCCGTTAGTATAATAAAACAAATCATTCACTTGGGTACTGTCAAGACAAGATTCATAATTGTTTCCATATAATGCCTACTGTACTCTATCATTTCCACAATTTATATCACTTAATATAAGCTATGGAAACACTAAAACAAGCAAACTATGCATTGACAACAGAATCTGTCAAAAACAGAACATTCTGCGAAGATCTGAATTGTTCTCATACTTATCTAACTCTAAAAGTTCGGAAAACTTATGAAAACGTAGAAAATTTGTATATCAATCCTCTGTAAAAAATTCAGAGTTGTTCCACGTTCCAGTGAATTTTAACAATTCTACTTCTGGAGGCAAAAGTTTCTGTTTTTGCACAGAATCGAATCAACTATCATCCACACTATCCTAAAGGCTTTACTTGGCACTTTATTGAAACAAAAGATATAAAACATGATTAATACAGAAGCTTAATCATGTGAACACACAAAATCAGTAAGGATAAATATTGGGTTGTCTTCCAACAAGCGCTTTTCTTTAATGCCTTTTTAGCTAGGCATGATATTATAATGATACTCCTCCAAGCACAATTCCAATGATAGTCTTATTCATACTCCAAAAGATATAAGTGAAGTTCATGGAGCATTGTACAATTAATATAGATTTACCAACATCGAAGCTCAAAATATATAAGTGAAGCACACGAATCATTCTATAAAGCCATGCTCAAAAGATTTAAGTGAAGCACAAAGAGCATTCTATAAAGCCATACTCAAAAGATTTAAGTGAAGCACATGAAGCATTCTATAAATCAATGAAGGACTATCTCGTACTAGCATGGTGCATAAAGGAAAATAATGGAAAAATAAACTCAAAAGACACATGTCATGTGAACAAAACAAAAACCGAGGTATACCGATAATTGTTGAGGAAGAAAGATGGGATGCCAACCGGGGCATCCCCAAGCTTAGATGCTTGAGTATCCTTGGAATATTTACTTGGGGTGCCTTGGGCATCCCCAAGCTTGAACTCTTGCCTCTCCTTATTCTTCTCATATCGATAACTCCTCGATCTTCGAACACTTCATCCACACAAAACTTAACAAAAAACCTTGTGAGATCCGTTAGTATAATAAAGCAAATCACTACCTTTATGTACTGTTTTAAAATCATTCCAATTTCATATTAGCATTGTATCTACTGTATTCCAACTTCACCATGGTTCATACCCCCCCGATACTACCCATAGATTCATCAAAATAAGTAAACAACACATAGAAAACAGAATCTGTCAAAAACAGGACAGTCTGTAGCAATCTGAATATTTCGTATACTTGTGTACCTCCAAAAATTATGAAAAATTAGGACAAAATAAATAATTTTCATATAAGTACTGTGTAAAAATTTCAGGATATTTTCATGTCCAGTAAAAAATGTAAATTCACGCACCACAGCAAAAGTTTCTGTTTTTGCACCGCATATACCAAACAAGCAATCTAATCATCCTAAAGGCAAATCTAGGCACATTATTTTTATAATACAAAGGATAGATACAAGGGGATAATTATTTTTAAGAAATTTCCATGAAAAATTCTACATTGTTTCCATGAGCATGAACACAAGTGTTCAAGGTCGACCCTCACTTCTCCAATGCACAACCTTCCAATCACTTCTCTTTTTGAAAAACTTTTTAAGCATAAGAGGCAAGTAATTTTTTGTAATTTGCATTTTTTTAATTTTTTTGTTTGTTTCACCCACAACTAAAGAAAACAAAAAGGGAAAACAAAATCTACTTAGTGAAGAAAGCAAACAAGCATACACGAAAATCTTAACCCCACACTATTGCTCCCCGGAAACGGCTCAAGAAAAGAGCTTGATAATCCCCAAGTGCACGGAATCATCGTAGCAATTCCCAAAGGTGGAAGTGATAAGTATGGAGTGTCGAACCCACAAGGAGCTAAAGGTAAGATCAATATTCTCACAAGTGTTATCTTCCACTGATACGACTCTACGTACACCGAACGTTTGCTTCCCTCTAGAAACGAGAAATAAACTACGTTGTGGGTATGAAGAGGATAACTTTGCATGATATCGGAGAACTAAAATATAAAAGTAGGTGATGTTAACATGAAGCTAGAATATATTACTATATATTATAAATAGCGAGTGTGGAATAATGATGGGTCGGCGTGCGGAATCATCCTAGGCAATTGTTAACAAGATCAGTAGTCATCATTGCAATTTCATATGAGGGAGAGGCATAAGCTAACATACTTTCTCTTCTTGGATCATATGCACTTATGATTGGACCTCTAGCAAGCATCCGCAACTACTAAAGATCATTAAGATAAAACCCAACCATAGCATTAAAGTATCAAGTCCCATTTATCCCATACGCAAGAACCCCCTTACTCAGGTTTATGCTTCTGTCACTCTAGCAACCAACTATAAGCGAATCATGAACGTATTGCAACACCCTACAGCGGGAATCCTTCATGTGTGCGCAGCACAGAAGGCACCATAGGACAGCACCAAAATAAAACATACAACTCAAACCAATCTAGATCATCAATCAACCAAAAAGACAAAAAAAATCTACTCAAAACATCATAGGATGGCAACACATCATTGAATCATAATATGTGGCATAAAGCACCATGTTCAAGTAGGGGATAACAGCGGGGTGCGGGAGAGTGGACCGCGTAAAAGAGATGAGGATGGTGATGAAGATGAAGACGATCACCACGGCGATGGTTCCCCCGGTGGCACTCCGGCACCATCGAGAGAGAGGGGGAGAGAGTCTCCCCCTCGTGCTTCCTCTTCCATGGCCTCCCCCTAGATGGGGAGAGGTTCTCCCTCTGGTCCTTGGCCTCCATGGTGATGATGGCCCCCTCCGGGATCCTCCTCCATGGCCTCCGGTTATGATGGCCCACTCTGGCAGGGTGCCAGAGAGGGCCTAGATTGGTTTTTCGTGGCTACAGAGGCTTACGGCGGCAGAACTCCCGATCTAGGTTTCGTTCTGGAGTTTTCTCAATTTATAGAAGCTTTTGGCGTCGGGGACAAGTCAAGGGGGCCCACGAGGCGACGACAAGGTAGGGGGCGCGCCCTAGGGGGGTGCGATCACCCCCCACCCTTGTGGTTACCACGGGACTCCTCTCTGGTATCTTTTCGCTCCAGTATTTTTTATATTTTCCAAAAATATTCTCCGTAAATTTTTAGCCCATTCCGAGAACTTTTATTTCTGCACAAAAAACGACACCACGATAGTTCTGCTGAAAACAGCGTCAGTCCGGGTTAGTTATAATCAAATCATACCAAAACCATATAAAATTGTTATAAACATGGCATGAATACTTCATAAATTATAGATACGTCGGAGACGTATCAGAGGTGCGCAAAACAGCGCCGCTGGATGCCGGAGGCTGGAGCAGGCGGTCCCGGCAGCGCTGGGGGAAGAAGACGAGAGATTGAAGAACAATGTCGGCCGTTGGATGTAAATCCAACGCCTTGCTTAGGCTTCGAACTTTGTATTTTTATTTTTTGCGAAAGTGCTTAGGCTTCGACCTACTGGCCCACATGTCAGCTAGTCCATTTATTTTTTTAGTCCATTTGGTGGGCTGGGCGAAACAATGATGTAGCGCCTATGCAGCCCGTTTATATATTATGGTAGAATTTAAAGCCCATTTGCATTTTTCTTGAAATCCGCGGACTTGCTAGGCTAGGTGAAAATATCATGTTGGGCTGGACGGAGAAATGTTATAAAAACATAAACACATGATTGCACGTCTATCACTGCATTGGTCAGTAAAATCTTTGCAAGCTTATGTACGCAATCACCAGGAGTTAACTTGCCAAGTTATATATAAACAATTATTATTATTATTTTGTAAGAACTTTCAATTTATGAAATAAAATATCATTTTAATTTGATGAGTTAATAGGATGTGGGGTATTATTATTTTTTAGGCTAGACGTGGGACAGTTGAGTTAGTTCTAGGGAAAAGTACTGGAAGAAAACTCAGATTACATCGAAAAAGAAAGTGGGAGAAAATTCAGATATAGGATTAATGAAAACAAAAAATAAAGGGAGTGGGAAGGTCTATAAAATGGTTGGAAGAACGACAGGTTTAATGGAACCTTATGTTGTTTCTATTATATATATGTAATAAAATAAGATATAAATATAAATATATATACTATTATAGAAGGGAAAACATAGGTTCAGTTTTGCATTCTTATAGAAAAATAGAACTGAGCTGTGCGTCGTCTTGAAAAAACAAACATAACTTGGGCTGCTGATGTTATAGACAAGCTAGGCTGGGAGGCCTAGAGGCCGCTTGATACCTGCTGGATCCAAAAAAAGTTGAAACATGCCATGGGTTGCGCATGTTAAACAACAAAACCTAGGCCATGGACCTGGTGGGCCCGGGACTGTCAGCCTCTCGACGAACAGTCTTCTCCCGATTCCTCTTGTTTTGCTGACCATGTTGGGAATGACAGATGGCGGCACCGCGGCGAGAGCACCAAGGCAGAGGACGATGTCGAGACCTCGGACCGAACGAACCGGAGCGGGGGAAGACGCAGGCGGAGGGGAGTACGAGGGTTGACTTGTTCGGGTGCAGGGTGGGCCGGTGGAGCTGCCGTCGCCGGACAATGTGTGGGAGTAGAGGGATGGCCTGGCCAACGCCATAGGCTATGATGGGTCACCAAGGCGTGCGCGACAGCGCCGCCAGCCACTGTATAGGAAGAGGACGAAAGATTGAACAATATAAAGAAATACAAATGGATAGGTGGTTGGTCCCAGATGTCTGTGTACGAGACCTGCTGGGTCCACCTGAGAAGGGGAATATGTTGGGAGGAAGGAGATTCAAAGCATGGCAGCCCAGTGAACTAGTTACATACATAAGAAAATAGCCACTAAAAAAAGCGAACAGGTTAATGGGTTCTTAGACGAAATATTTCGGACAAAACAGATAATTATGACATATAGGCTAATGCATGAAACACTCAGATGATAAAGGTGCTTCAACAGATAAAGTACATCATCTAGACCTTCCTGGCACGCTTGATCATGACGCTGCGGCACGCCCTCATGTCCAAGATCCGCCTGTACATGTCGTAGCATGCGTATGTGTCCTTGGTCGCGTAGGTTATGTAGGCTAGATTCAGAGGTACCTCCCACGTGTTCAGGTCCTTGGTATTGTTGTCTTCTTTCATGTTGGCGTAGCAGGGGTCGCTGATGGTCTCGGCGAGGTCAACCACGGAGTCCTTCTCCTGCCCATTGCCGATGATCTTGTATTGCTTCTGGATGTCGACAAGCTTGTTGCACCAGATGGCCGAATCATCGCGTTCTTCCTTCTCTCCAGCGTAGTGAAGGTGCAGTCGGCGCTGCCGATGAAACGGGCGAATGCTCCAGAACCTCTAATGGCCCTACAGCAGTGGTAGACGAGAACCTTGTCCCGCACGCATACCTGGGCGACGGCGATCCGCTGGTCCCTGTCAGGAGACGAATGGATGGGCATAAGGTCTAGTCCTGCGACCTTGTGCTTTCTCTTCGTGTAGGTACTGCTTGAACTCGGTGAGGCAGAGCTTCACCGAGTCCGGATCGTTGGTGTACATCACTATCAACTAGGTGCAGCCATGGGACTGAAAAACGAACTCAAAGGTGAACTCCTTGCTGAAGTCCATATCCAGCAGGCTCACCCCTCGGATCGCCATTGGAGTCTCTTCAAGTGAACGAGTAGGTAGGCGGCGGCAGCAGTTCGTTTTTCAGCTCTTGGGGAACTAGATTCAACAGTAAACTAAGTGTGTACAGGCGACAACAGTTACTACCCCTCCCTCGCTCGCTGCACGCCCAGCAGAACATGCACCCTCGGCGCATTCAAACGCCTCCATTAAGAAACCTATTCCGGCCACACGTCGGTTCACGAGCGGGTCTGTATTGGTACTGTAATAACAAGTGTTAGTGGTCACTTTACTTAAATTTAATTAGCTTTAATTAAAATTTATTCTTAAAACAAGCAATGCATTGGCTCATTCTATCAGTGCCACAGGATCAACATGCACAACAATTAGAATTATTATTCTCAGGACGCACACGATCAGCACATTTGCCGCACTTTCACACAGACAATACTACCAAGTTTGAACAGTTTGTTATGGTTGTTGTCCTCTGCATCATCATGCCATGTTTCCCAGCTTGCAAGATTCAGAACCAACAAATAAGATTCAAATAATAAGTACAACAAAGATGCCTACACATCTCATTGATTCCCACCTTACAAGATTCAGAACGAACAAATAAGATTCAAATAATAAGTACAACAAAGATGCCTACACATCTCATTGATTCCTAGCTTGCAAGATTCAGAACCAACCCATTAGAGCCTTTTGATAAAGTGAATATCGGGATTAAATCCATCTTGGCTAGCCGTGTGATACAACCCAAGAACTTGGCGAATGCTCTTGACCATCACAACATCTGTAGTTGAGTATTCCTATTTGCACAGATAAGAAAGAGCATGATTACTATAATAGTGGCACTAGTTGAAGCAAACTTTATTTCCAAAACGAGAAAAGATTGAGATAGAATAGCTTTATTTAAAAAATACAACGTTAGCACAGTATGACAAAGCACAATCATGTTGATAAAGGATAGTACTGACCGGTGTGAGATGACTTTGGGAGATCAAGTTATTCTTCATGTCCCCATATCTTGCCATGAAAGCTATTCATTGACATTCATTAACACCTCAGTGTGGCAGTAGAAGGAGGAGCGTCGACTCATTTCAATCACTTTTTTTGTGCAGTTCAACTAAAATTATGGCGCCCGCCAGTTAGAGAGGAGGAGCATCGACTCATTTCGATCACTTTTTTCTGCAAATTAGGTACATTGGAAATGAAATGGTAGCTAAGATAGTAGTTATATTTTAAATGTATTATTACTTCATTTTATCAGTGGTAGTAGCATTGCCAAAACAGTAGCACAAGATCACTAGCTGGATGTAGAGTCAAAATCAACCAAAAAGGAACATTCCCGGTCATGGGAACCATAACTGAGAGAGGGGCCCTATGCCGCCACGACTCGATTTGGTGAACCTGCAACTCCACTCGAATGATTCAATTCATGCGACTTTTTCTGCAGTTCACCTGAAATGAAGAAAAGATTGCATCATTCAGCTAGCAAGAAGTAGTTGCTCTCATGAGCTGGCAGGTTCTTCTTTAGTAGTTGCACTAAAATTGAGCAACATTAAGGTTGGCTGTCCTGCTCATGTAAGGTGCAACTATAATTTGCTTATCCTTTTGTGCAGTTCCACTAAAATAAAGTGCCATTGTGGTGACAGTGACGGCTCATCTTGCAAAGCCTAATAAAATGTTGCACGAGATTACCAGCAGAATTTGATGGAGATTTTGGAAACTCCAATCACCATTTTGTGCAGTTCCACCAAAATTGAGAGATGTTGCCCACGTGAAATTTTAGTTGAACTACACAAGACACTCATTCCAAAAAAGTGTTTTGTGCAGTTCACCAAAAGGTCACAATAGCAACAAGGTGAAATGGTAATCCCTATCTGCACAAAAAGATAGAAAGAAAATAGTTCCTGGTCAATAACAAGATACGAAACATACACGAAATGAAAAGAAGCATCTTGATTATGTTCATGGCAATCATGCAAGGACAGTAGAAATTTTAAAACGTCAGCAATGCTTCATGTTACCGGAAGCATTACGATCAACAATGACATTCATCAAATATGGGATTACTTTAATGGTGGCATTGCTTGTTTACCAGATACAGTAGATCAACAACAGCTAAAGAGTTGTTTTAAGGGCATGGGACCATGGGGACACCAGGACACTCAGCAGCGTAAAGAAGCAACTTACTTATCATACTGGGGAAAACAGCAGGAGTACCATTTGTAACACAGTTTAATTGCATCATATCACTGGAGGCATTAGATTAACAATAACACTGGTTAGACATGTCCTTAAGGTAACAGTGCGATCGCTTCATTTTACATGCACCCTTACATTAACAACAGCAAAAAGTTGGTATAAGGACATGCGACAGTGGATGCATCAGCACAATGTACCTACAAGGAGGCATAAAGTGGTGATGCCGAGTTTATTCATACTCTGTGAGGGCAGCAAATCTAATCCTGGAGACCTTTTACTATTTAGGGCAGCAAATCTAATCCTGGACATACTCTGTTGACTTGTCCACCTGCCGCCACTTTCTATCCTTTTTTTAACCAATAATAGATTTGTTCCTTATCCAGTTTGTACTGCCTTTTCCCTTTATTTCCCTTTTCAACCAAGAGACCGGTTGGGTATCCAGTCTCTACTACTTTCCCACTGTTATTTCCTCTTTGAATCAAGTCCTAGATTCATGCTACGACTTACCCCCCTTTCTTCGTTGTTTGAACCAAGTCCTAGATTCGACTGCAAGAAGTAGCTTTACCTCCAATAATACTAAAAATTTAGGTGGCTTTGGAAGACCTGATGGAAGTAGAAAAAGATGCGGGTGAGGCGACACGTGAGTCGACTGACTTTTTCATCTCTGGTCAGTCGATTTTCCAGCCGTTGGATACGAAATCAAGGGCCTGCAGTTCATCTTCAACCTCCACCCACCCTGAGCCGCCAGCCACCACCAGCCGAACCGCCGGCCCCCACCGCCCGCGGCCGGTGGCGGTCCCGTGCCGCCTCGCCGCCCCGCCCTCCCTGAAACCACTCCCCACCGTCGGTCCGCCGCCGCCCCGGCCATCCCTCTAGTCCCCCCCGCGCCGAACTCTTTCTCCGGCAATCCCCACGCCACCGCCCCACCACCGCTCCCCCCACCGCCGACGACCACCGCCCCCACCCTGAACCCTAAGATAGATAGTGGGGTACCTCTTCGGCGAGCCCCCTCCCCGCTACGGCTAGTTCTTCCTTAACTCCGGCGAGCCCCCCCACCCCTGAAAATCGACTGACCCAAAAGTCAATTCAGTCGACTGAAGTGTAGCTAAATCGAAAAGATGCACATGCAGACATGTGGGGAGCTGGGGCAGTAGAGCAAGGCCGCTTTCGAAGAACTTATACCTAAGGGTCGTCAGGATGTCGGCGGCGGCAGGTCGGATCTGTGCACAATACGGCAGGGAGGAAGAAGGGTCGGAGGACCTCCCGAGCTGGCGCTGTGTCGGAGAGAACGGCACGGGCAGAGGATCGGGACCCACTGGCAGCTGTGGGTTTCCTCTCTCGCCGCCGATGACCGCGTGAATGATGCACTAGTCCTCTACACACACCGACCAAAGGGATCTGGCCGGATCTGTGACCAGCGGTGAGCAGAGAGAAAATGTCGCTACCGCTGTCTTGTTTAGATCTAGAGAGGATGAGAGAATGAAGAGAGCAACCCTAGTAAAGCAAGCGCTCAGGCCCCTGCCTATATATATAGTGGAGTGATTATCTTTTTCTCTCCACAACAAGCGTTTCAATTTGTGTACGTGGCATTAAAGAAAAGAAACTCTCTATTTAACGTGACTAACTATAGGACTCCTACTTACTAGTACGTTAGTAGTATTGTTCACTTGTGCTCCCCGGCCCTCCATTCATTGAACAACCCCACGGGTGAATAAACATACAGTACTAGTATTTATATAGAATGAACAAGCTCGAACTATTTTGACTTTGAGATATCGATGGTACAGTTTGACCACATTGCATCAATGGACTCATTACTTTGAAGTAACCTATACGTATATGCACGGTTTACATCCCGAATCGCTAGGTAGAGCTTGAACTGTATTTGTTTACATGTACCACATTTTTCTTTTGGTTTTCTGCTCCATGGCACAATTCATCGATACAAAATTATACTATGAGTAGTTAAAAGTTGAGGGCGGGGCTTTTCTCGGGCAGTACGCGCGGTAGTTTTCGTGTAGGCGGTTTGACAGAGAGGCAAGGAGGGTGAGGGAGTAGCGGATTCAACTTACTGCTGGAAAGGTAGGGCTGTGCGATTTGACGGCGCGTTACCGCTGGAAAGACGGGGTCTTGTGATATGACTACTCACTATAGTCATGAATTACTGGCGCTACGACCGGGGTGATGCCCCCCTTCCGTTCCCCACTCTAATCTGGTGCATGACACGTCGACCCGGATGCTGGCTCTCCCACATGTCGGCGAAGTACATAAGAAGGAGCAAAGAATCATGCGGTATATATAGTGTATATACTAGTACTACTACTCACGTCGAAGGAGTGCGAACCACGGCAGCCAGTGAACCAGCAGGCGATAGGCCATAGAAAACAATGTGGTGATATGGCCATAAAAAACAATGTGCTACAGTCCAGTCTGTAGCATGTACAGTACTACTCCTCTTCCTTCTCGTCTCGGTTCATCGCCATCATACTTTCCCCATTCCTGTGTTTTCAGTATCCTGCGAATCAAAGAGGCCCTTAGACTGGTTTAGGTCCGGTCGTTTTTTATAAATGTGTTATGTCCAAAATTTAATGAACGTGCGCCGGTTTCTATGAAAATAATCCGGTTTGCATGTAGTAATTCATTCATTTATTTATTCTTCTGCGGGGGGTTTGCATGTAATTCGTGAGGTCTGAAATGTAAAGTACGCCGGCATGGTTGCATATGCTCCGAGTCATGCATGCACTACGACCCAAATGCTATATGTCCCACATGTCGGCGAAAGGGAGCACGTGGAAATAGCCTACGAGTACATATAGGAGGATAAATGCGTGAAAAAATAGGTACTATGAAGCGTAGCTACGGTTCGAAAAGGAGACCTAAAGTGATGACAGGTATAGGTCGCACGCACCCAACTAGTGGTACTAGACGTACGACTACTTTTTCCCTAAAAAAAAAGAGGTACGAGTACTCAGTACTCCTATTCTATCAACACGAGTCCCATCTGACAACAGCGTCCGTGCTACAGCTAGCTCTTCTCCCTCATTTCTCTCTTCTAATTCTAACTCAGCCCACACGCAGTGGGCGGGGTGGGGATTTACCGATGGTCGGTTTGCTCAACTGCGGCCCCACCTCACACTGAAAATGTTACGACTGGAATAAAAGTGCCATACACTAATAAAACATTAAGGCCACGAGGCGATGCAGTGCTGGTTACAGGAGGCAAGAAGAAAGATGCATCCATCGACAACGTCCACTTCCTCGACTCAGGGCGCCGGCCCACTGAACAGCAGCTAAGTAGCAGCGGCTATCGTGGCCAGGTCGACGTGCTTCTGAACAATGGCGTCCAAAGATTCCAGCCGCTAGAAGAAGGCCAACGTCTTTCAGTCCTCGCTGGCCTTGTAGTGGCCTATGTAGACGATTTCCTCATAGACGTGGATGTGCAGGTCGACGGTTTCTTGCATGGCGAGGCGCTGTGCGGCGGGCGCGGCCTCGAGGTGCACATTCTTCGTGGCGACCCCCGGCACCTGCAGGGCCACCAGGGTTTGAAAGAGTTCATCACCATGGAGGCCGATGAGGGTGGTAGGCAATGAGGAGCCTGGGTGCGTGGGCTGGAGCAGTACGGCAAGGTCGTCCGCGTGCTTCTTGACGGCGGTGAACTTGCGGATGGAGCGGACCATCATGTCATCCATGAGAGAGGGGAAGCCGGTGTCGGCGAGGGCTAAGACGCCGGCGGTCGCCAGCATCGTCTGGAAACGCTGCACGGTGTGGGGCCGCAGGCCTGCGTCTTGGATGAACTGGCACAACTGACTGCCGCTCACGTCCATCGCCTCCATAGGTGCTTGTGGCTTCTGGTCACTTGGTCTTGGATTGGAGTGGGCAGTGTTGTGCAGAGACTAGGAGTAGATGGATTGGACTGGTGGGGCGCCTTTATATGAGAGTCCAAACTCTGTTGCATTCACATCGTGCTGGCTCTATTCTGCTTCTCCAATTAATTCCCTCTGCATGCTAACTGAGGATGCATCATTGACCGTTCAACGTCTCGGGAACCGCTTCCCTCTCCCTCCTTGGCATTCAAGCCGTATCAATGTAAATGCGGGTCAAGAAGAGACTAGTCATTTACTACATTGTGCACCGTGACCGTGTGGGGGTGCGGCGCGAACGGCATAGGCATGCTGTACTTGTTCCACTTTCTCGTTTTGAACTCGTGACTTGTAGTAACGCTCAGTTTTGAATAAATAAGTTTGGTTGTCGTGCCAATATATACAACACTCCCTCCATGTAGGTTGGGTCGCTGAAGTCAAAATTAGACACAAAACACGATGGTGACGGACCAGTCTACCTCCGTCCTGGTTTATTGCTCCTCGTCGTAATCTGTGCCAAATTTTGACCATAAATTTGACTAACAAAAGGTTCATGCATGTCACCAAAATTATATCATTGAAAACTATGTTCAAATACAAATCAAATGATATAATTTTTGTTGACATGCACTAACATTTTGTCAGTTAAATCTTTGGTCAAAATTTAGCACAAATTACAAAAGGGACTAATAAACCAGGACCTAGGTAGTATACCTGGTCGAAGACAGTGATACTACATATAATTAATGCCAAATAAGAGCAAGGGATCACACATGTCATTTATGACTGGAATAAAAATGCCATACACTAATAAAACATTAAGGTCACAAGGCGATGCGGTGCTGGTTACAGGAGGCAAGAAGAAAGATGCATCCATCGACGACGTCCACCTCCTCGACTTAGGGCGCCGGCCCACCGAATGGCCGCTAAGTAGCAGCGGCTTTCGTGGCCAGGTCGACGTGCTTCTAAACAATGGCGTCCAAAGATTCTAGCCGCTGGAAGAAGGCCAACGTCTTTCTGTCCTTGCTGGCCTTGTAGTGGCCTATGTAGACGATTTCCTCGTAGACGTGGATGTGCAGGTCGACGGTTTCATGCATGGCGAGGCGCTGCGCTGCGAGTGCGGCCTCGAGGTGCACATTCTTCATCGCGACCTCCGGCAGCTGCAGAGCCACCAGTGCTTCAAAGAGTTCATCACCTTGGAGGCCGATGAGGGTGGCAGGCAACGAGAAGCCTAGGCGCGCGGGCTGGAGCAGTATGGCAAGGTCGTCCGCGCGCTTCTTGACGGCGGTGAACTTGCGGATGGAGTCGACCATCATTTGGCACATGCGAGAGGCGAAGCCGGCGTCGACGAGGGCTATGACGCTGGCGGTCGCCAGCACCGTCTGGAAATGCTGTGTGGTGCGGGGCCGCAGGCCAGTGTCTAGGACGATCCGGCACAGCTGACTGCCGCTCGTGTCCATCGATGCCATGGGTGCTTGTGGCTTCTGGTCACTTGGTCTTGGTCTTGGATTGGAGTGGGCAGTGTTGCGCAGAGACTAGGAGTAGATGGATTGGAGTGGTGGGGCGCCTTTATGAGAGTCCAAACTGCGTTGCATTCACATCGTGCTGGCTCCATTCTGCTTCTCCAATTACTTACTCCTACCTCTGCATGCTAATTGAATGCGGAGGCATCATTGACCGTTCAACATTTCGGGAACCGCTACCCTCTTCCTCGTTGGCATTCAAGCCGTATCAATGTAAATGCATGTCAAAAAGAGACTAGTCAGTAGTAGTATACTCAATATTGTGCACCGTGACCAAGGCGGAGAGGAAAACGAGAGAACTACGTATTTATTTACGGTGTAGATTCACTCATTTTGCTCCGTATGTACTCATTTAGGGTGTAGTCACTTGTTGAAATCTCTAGAAAGGCAAATACTCCCTCCGTTTTTATTTACTCTGCATATTAGAGTTGACTGAAGTCAAATTTTCATAAAGTTTGACCAAGTTTGTAAAAAATAATATAAAATTTTATCATAACAAATATATATGATGTGAAAGTACATTCAATAATAAATCTAATTGTATTGATTTGTTATTGCTTATGTTAATATATATTTTTATAAACTTGGTCAAAGTTTATAAAGCTTGACTTTTACCAAAGCTAATACGCGGACTAAATAAAAACGGAGGGAGTATTTAGGAACTGAGGGAGTAGTCCCTCCTTTTTGGTTTACAGGGCTATACTATTAAGAGCAAGTACAATAGTGGGCTTATAGCCTGCTTACAAGGCAATTTTGTCTCATGCAAGAGCCTGGCTATATGCGTGCTCCAAGGCTCCGCACCACGCCCCACCCCTACACAAAGACTGCCATGCGAGCGTTCGCAACTGCCATGTTCGGGTTGCGCTTGGCTCTTTGCCTCTTCGAGAAGACGAACAATGATGTTACTACTTCTACATTATCGAATCAACTGTTGCATGTCCATCCACCGTGTGCGGGAGGGATAGCTTGTTGTAGTAAGCAAAAGCCTGTCCTCGTCTGCGAGCCACCACGCGCATGGGCGAGGGAGAGGGTGTGTAGTAGCAAAATCAAGTTTCTCCTCGTTGTATGAGTTGAGGCGACACATCATAGCACTGGCCCCACATGCTTGCCTCTAAACTTGGCTAAAAGACCCACAGTGTACAATATATTTGCTGCAACTTCTAACATTTACCCCATCACAAATTAAAATATATATTCCTGTCTTGACCAGATGAGCGTGCAAACTACAATCACCAGGATGATAGGTAGGGCCAGAAGATTATTTTAATCAAAAAAATGCTTCGAGACGGCCTCATAGCATGGAGCCGACTCCAAAGATTTTAAGCTTAGAGGCACGGTACATGCTATCCTAGACTATGTCACTATACTACCTCCCCTACACATGAAACTGCCACACAAGCGTCCGGGTTGCGCTGGGCTCTTCGCCTCTTCGGGGAGTCGAACAATGATGGTACTACAGCAGTGGAGTACTACTAGTATGCTTCTGGCCATCTGACACCGAATGAACTACTGCATGTCCACCGCGTGCGGGAGGGAGAGCGTGTAGCGAAAGCTTCTCCTAGTCCTGCGAGCCACCACGCTCCTGGGCGAGGGAGAGGGCATTGTAATCAAACTTCACCTTGTTGTATGAGTTGACGCGACACATCAAAGCAGCGCACTCGATATATTTCAATAATTTGCGTTTACCGATGCATTAATTACAACGCATGCATGCCATGACTTTCCTTTTGATACTTGCATGTGTTGATTTAATGCACCTTGAAGTACTATGAATATGTGATGGTAAAACTTTGTAGTGCCCCGGCCCTAAAGCGAGAGATGGTTGTGCACAAGGAGGGCGAGATCATGCCGACGGAACAGGACCCGACGATGGAGCTCTCTATGGTCTCTATGGACCTCACCTTGCTCCACTGCCTCTTGTGCCTCCGCCCGTTGAAGCCTCCAGTGTATGAGGTTTGAATACACTTCGTCCGTTCGGCTGATCGAGCAAGGTGCAGGTTTCTTGATTGATGTGATGTTCGATTAATTTGTGCAGTGCAAGGGAGGGCACCTGGCGTGCGCGGACTGCCGCGGCGAGCGCCCCGGGAACCAGCGGCAGTGCCAGAAGTGCGAGTGCGGTGGCAGCTTCGACGTGCGGAACACGACGATGGACGCCGTCCTCTCCTCGGTGAGGGTGGAGTGCCCGCACGAAGGCTGTGGGCTCTACGTCACTTACCACAAGCTCACCGATCACCAGAGCGTGTGTCCGCTCGCGCCCTGCAAATGCCGCGTGCCCGTCTGCGGCTATGAAGGCCCGCCGCAGGCGCTCTCCCACCACATCAGCACCGTGCATCCCATGCCCGTGCACAGGATCCAGTACGGCAAGGTGCTCTAGCTGCAAGTGCCAGTGTCGGAGCCATGGCTCTTGCTGTTCGCGGAGGAGGACGGCCGCGCGTTTTTCTTGGTCGGCGGCGTGCTCGACATCGGCGCGCCTATCGCCGTGTCGGTCATCTGCATCAGAGCGGGGGCGTCCCCACTGCCGCACTATGTGGCCAAGCTGTGGGTGAACGGCCCACCAGGGGAGCTCAAAGGCAGGACCGACACCATCAAGGTGGAAATCGAGGTGACAAGCAGCAAGGATCTCGGCGACGTCGCCGTGCAGGAGCTGACCTTCTTCACAGTTCCGCCCAAGCTGCTGGCCGGGGCTGGGTTGTCGAGGACGGTGTCCCTCCACATTTAGATTGACAAGCTCACCTCCTAAATGATTCTACAGTGCCTTCTGTTTATCTTAGTAATATGCTAATATAGGGGTTAGCTCGGTCTACTTTAGCTTAAGAGATGGTGGGTTTTGGTGGTGCTGCAGCAATTACTTCAACATCTGATCAGCAGTTAAAGTAATTTCCAACAGTCGAACGGATATTTTGTGTCTGTTGGATATAAAGATCCTTTGGGTAAGAAGTATAAGCAGCTTATAGGCTTGTTTGTTCAGGAAGTGTTGCATACTTCTGCGAGTTGACGCGACAAATCAAAGTAGTACTACTACTAGTAGTACTCACCCGACTGCGCACCAGGCGGACAAAGCTCGTGTCGTGTTGGTGCCGTGTGCGGCTCGCACATTAACCAAAACCTCGCACCTCCAGCTTAGCCTCTGCATTTTAAATTCCTCAATATCAAGGCCAAGGAGCAACGGGAACCTATGAAAGAGCCAATCGGATGGTTGAGAACATTACAATTCGTAGCTACAGATGCGTGTGAGAGAGAGGACGAGTGCATGCGTGCACCTCTTCTCTTCGTGTATAATGTACTAAACTCAGAGTACAAGTATATGTGGGTGGCATCGACCTAGGGAGCTAGAGATGGTGCATGCGAGAAGTCCCGAGAGACTAGGTGTGTGCATGGGAAAGAGGGAGAGAGATGATATGTGTCGATGTAATGCGTGTGAAAAAAAGACTAGTCTATAGCTCGCCACGAGGCTATTCCTGTCGAACGCCCCAATAACTGTAAGATATGTATCCGACGGTGCCAGTTATTGCATGTACACAGCAGTAGAAAAAGAAGTACCATGGCATATTACAAAACTGCTACACCACGGCCGAGAACACGTGCCCACGTTACACCATCCGGGAATAGTGCCGCACTTCGAAACTAGAACCGTCAATAAATTTTGAGCTTGCATCTCGTCACATTCCAAATTACTACCACGCTATATTTAATTGCAAACCTGTTCACACCGATCACAACCTAAACGGTTTCCCACTTAGGAGTGTATTAGTACTCGGTTATAAATACTACTATGCCAAGATGACTGCACATTCCTCCTCAACTCCTCGTCCACAAAAACAAACAAGTCATTCAGCATCGTTCCCTTGCGTCTGCCATGGCCAGCGTGAGTTCTGGGTCGAGAGATTACCACCAGGGAGAAGCGAGCATGGAAGCGGAAGCACGAGAGATATCCCGCCTCGCTGCGAAAGCAGCCAACATGTCCCGCCGCGCGGCAGTAGCAGCACAGAGGTCCCGCAGCACCGCCGAAGTAGCACGGAGGTCTCGCCGCACCGTCGATGTAGCAGACTGGTCCGGCTGCGATGCGGAAGCAGCAGAGATGTCACGCCGCGCCGCGAATGCAGCAGCGATGTCCTCCCGCGCCGCGGCGGCCTGGGAAAATGTCTCGCGGGCAGGCGAGGACTCTTACAGGCGCATGCATGCGATCGTCCATAACCAGATGGATCGGATCTCCGGCTGGGCGAGGTTGCAGGACGACATGAAAGCCTCATTTGAACAGGCTACCGGCGTCATCCGGCAACTAGGGGAGGGCAATGCGAAGCTCTGGGCCGAGCATGACCTGCTGAGGGCGAAGCTCGCCGGAAGGGCGTAGCAGGCGGAGGAGACCGCTGCCTTGTTGAAGAGGACGGGCGTCATCATCAAGAAACTTATGGACGAGAATGCCATGCTCCGCATCGAGCGCGAAAGGCTGGTGGAGGAATCCGTGGATGCTGCCAAGCAGCGTATTAAGGACATGAAACTGATGAAAGAGATCATCGCCGCTCGCCGCGAGAACTAGTCTCCGCGACCTGCAGCGCATCAAGAAAGTAGAGATCAGCGAGCCAGATCGTTGTATGCGTCTTCCTTCTTCTTTTGCCCTTGCATATTTTGGGCGTAGCCGCATGTGGCTTTTTTAATTATCTTCCTAAATATGTAAGACAATTATTATCCAATGTCGTCGTCCTTATATATTCATCAGTCTTGCTATAAGTTGCAGTATATGCTATATAGGTCCGTCAGATCTTACATCAAGATCCGTGCAAAATTTTCTTTTCAGATTTTCTTTTCTCTCTCTTAAATCTCAGTCGAGTGAGACATAGCCACACCATTAAACACGGGCTCGGGCGCCATTAATGGAGACCTTGGGAGAGAGGTGGGCGGCAGATGGAGGTCAAAGCGCTCTCCTCCCGATAAGCACGCGCAGGGGTCTGATCGCACGCCTCCCATACTCAAATAGCTACCCTACACGGCGCCTCCTAGCTAATAAAAAAAGGGGACGCATGGAGGCACGTAAATGGTAAGTAGGACGCCCACGGTTTCAATAATACTTGTGTTTCCGATTGTAACGTGACAGCACTTGTTCCAAAATGACTTTGTTGATTGTTAATGTGTGCGCCTTCGCAAATCGGATAGCAAAATTACCACAGCATGTTGGTGCCATGTAATGACACCAAGCCAAGTTTCATGATTTTCATGCGTGTTTTGGATTTACAGGAATTAAAAAACCAAGTTTCTCAATGTTTCCGGCCGAGCCACGACGCCCAGATGTTTGAATTTCATTCCCATTTCTTGCATGGGACCAAGAAATTTACCCAAGGACACACATGTGATTTTTCAACCAACTTTGGTGCACAGGAGCATGTGCTTGTAGTTCAAATTTGATTTATGCACATTAAATGACCAGAAACTCAATCAATGTATAAAAAGGCCAAACGAACCCGAAATAATTCCAAAATTTAACACGACACTCATATAGTTCTATGTTGCCTCTGTAAAGAAAATCAAGGGGGGCAGCGTATATCGTTTTGCACACAAAGGTGACACGTTCCCTCTCAGAACCACGAGCCTTCTTGAGAGAAGCTCCGGTTTGCAAGAAGCTTATACCAAAACTTGTTCCAATTCGGCCAAATTTTTTACCACAGCATGTTAGTACCATGACATGACACCATGCCAAGTTTTATGATTTTCAGGCGTGTTTTGGATTTACAAGAATTTTAAAACCAAGTTTCTCAATGTTCTCGGTCGAGCCACGACGCCCAGATGTTTGAATTTCATTCCCATTTCTTGCATGGGACCTATAAATTCACCCGAGGACACACATGTTATTTTCCAACCAACTTTGGTGCACTAGAGCATGTGCTTGTAGTTCAAAATTGAATTATGCACATTAAATGACCAGAAACTCAATTAATGTATAAAAAAGGCCAGACGAACCCGGACTAATCCCAAAATTTAACACGACACTCATATTGTTCTATGTTGCCTCTGTAAAGAAAATCAAGGGGGGGGGGCAGCGTATATCGTTTCGCACACAAAGGTGACACGTTCCCTCTCAGAACCACGAGCCTTCTTGAGAGAAGCTCCGGTTTGCAAGAAGCTTATACCAAAACTTGTTCCAATTCGGCCAAGTTTTTTACCACAGCATGTTAGTGCCATGACATGACACCATGCCAAGTTTCATGATTTCCAAGCGAGTTTTGGATTTACATGAATTTAAAAACCAAGTTTCTCAATGTTCTCGGCCGAGTCACGACGCCCAGATGTTTGAATTTCATTCCATTTCTTGCATGGGATCTAGAAATTCACCCAAGGACACACATGTGATTTTTCAACCAACTTTTGTGCACCGGAGCATGTGCTTGCAGTTCAAATTTGAATTATGCACATTAAATGTCCATAAACTCAATTAATGTATAAAAAAGGCCAAACGAACCCGGAATAATTCCAAAATTTAACAAAATGTAAACTTAATTAATATCTTCTCTATGTGGAGCTTTTAATAAATGTCTATTATATATGTTTTCTACCCTATTCAAATTTAGTAGATATGACAGTTTGATGCTCTCACACAATCTATTATTGACAGTATAGGGGATGTTGATTCCTATCAACTACCATATCCTAAAGGTTAAAATAGGTACATAATCATCTTCTCTGTTTTGCACAGTGCAGTACCAACCCCTATGCGATGATGCACATTAAACTGTTGAGACGAGTTTTATGTAAACCAGTGGCTTAAAGTTGATTTTCATATTGTTTGAAATTGTGTCAATAAAGAATTTTTTAAGAATATTGTTTGCTGATGTTGTCGGATGTGTGTATGAAAGATGCTTTTTTTCCTCCCGTTGCAACGCACGGGCTTGTTTTGCTAGTGTATAAAAAAGGCCAAACGAACCCGGAATAATTCGAAAATTTAACAGGGCACTCATATAGTTCTATGTTGCCTTTGTAAAAAAAATAAGGGGGGAGGCAGCATATATCGTTTCGCACACAAAGGTGACACGTTCCCTCTCGGAGCAACGAGGCTTGTTGAGAGAATCTCCGGTTTGCAAGAAGCTTATACCAAAACCTGTCCCAATTCGTCCAAAAATTATACATATGAAAACAAGGTTTAGATTATCCCAAACATCTCGCTACCTAGACCAATGTACTATGATTAGAATTCAACATAAAATGGATACAAATATTTGAATTGGAGATCGTATGGTACATGTAGTTCATAGTGAAATATGATTACTGCTATATGCATGTTTTCTGTTATCAAGATAATATTTAAATTATGGTATAACTTGACAACAATCGTATTCAAATAAGGAAAATTGATTCAAATTTAGTCCATATGGTAGACGACAATATATATGTTCATAGGGTGGAGTAAAATGTTCATATAAGACGGAAGATCAAAATGTAGGACTACATCCATTATAAACCGCAAGGTCACTTAACGATATATTCGAATTCAACGTAACGTGGATTCAAAAATTGAAATTCAAGATCCTGGCATTTGTAATCATATAAAAAGGGACATGACTCTTTCTTGTGGTGGGAATCATTTGTTTTTTGTTGTTGTTGAGGGAAGTGCGAATTGATTTAGTACTGTACAGGGTAATCTTGTTCTCCCGTTTTTTTTACATTTTTCTTGTAGTTTTTTCAATGGCATTTATAGCAATATAGTAAAAGGGGACATGACTCTCTTGTGTCTTGTATGAATTGTTTTTTGTACACATTAAGTTTGTTCTGCCGAACATGGAATCCGCGCCTTGTTATCCCGAAATTTTCAAGCTCGAGTATCTTTTGTCTCTTCTCCTGTGAAACTCCCGCCTCTTCAACCCGCGCCGCGCCTTGTTATCCTGAAATTTTGACGCGCGCGAAAACTCCCTCCTCATCCGATATCGGTCCCGTAGCCCAGACACGCGAAATCCCCCTTCTACCCCTCAGCCGGAAATGCCGCCTCGACGTCGCGTGGTCAAAACCGGTGGGGGTACATTCGTAACTTATCCTAAATTTCAGACATGCGCGTCCCTAAGCCATGGCTCCCCCTACCTTCCCCTTCGCCCCCCCTATTCGTACACTAAGGCCGCCAAAACCCGCGAAACCCCACGCTCTTCCGTCGGCCTCCCGACCGCCGCCCAGCCGGAGACTCTTCCCCGATGATGTTGTCCACCGCAACAGCTCGCCGTCCCTCATCCACCGCACTGGATGAGGATCCGTCGTCGATCTCGTCGTCCCGCCGGATCAGCCGCCCCATCCTCCACCTCCAAGGAGCTGCCCCGATGTTCGCCTCGTCTATCGCACCACCTCCATCCCCACAGCGCCGTCTTGACCTGCCCCACCAAAACCACAGCACCCTCACCAATTCCTACGATGAAGCCGAGGCCTACTCGGTGCCACCAAGGAAGTTCTGCACTCACTGCTGGATTTTATCTTTAATTCGATCTCACGGGGCTGCCGGTGCTCGATACCGAGTAGCCATGGCGGGTCTCCATCGACGGCGCCGCCGCCAGCCACTTCATCAATGGCATCTCTCCCCCATGTCGTCGCTTCCTCGGTGGCGACTTCCACACCGGCACTAGCTGCTGCTTCTCCGGCTCTCGCTCGCGCTGCTACTGCTGCTGCTCTGGCTCTCACTCATGTTGCGGCTCTGTTCTTGCTATCGGTCGCGCTGGTGCACTGCTCTTGCTTTCGTTCGTGCTGCTGCTCTGCTCTGCTATTGCTGTCGGTCAAGCTGCTACTCCGCCCTTGCTCTCGTTCATGCTGCTGCTCTGCTCTTGCTCTCGCTCGCGCTGCTGCTGCTGCACGACCTCCGGCAGCTACAGGAGTTGCTGCTTTAGCACTCGCTCGCAGTGCTGCTGCACGAGTTGCTCTCTGCTAGTGCGTTCCCTGTTCGAGCGGCTGCTGATTTAGATCACTGCTTCTCTGCTACTAGTGCTCGAATGCCCTAAACTTCTATTGCAATGCTCGGCTACTAGTTCAATCAGTTTCAACAGTAAAATTCAGTTTTGACTGTAAAGTTCAGTTTCTTCAGTTAAGTTCATAGTGAACAGTATTTACAGCATCTGTCGGAGCGGCCGTGGCGCGGCAGATGCATTTTACATCCAACACTTTTTGGTTATGTATTTTACATCATCTATTGTAGATGATATTAGAGTCCAACTTCAGATTAACGTTGTCTGTCTTGTCCTGCTTCAGCCTCGCCGTCGTACACCTCACCGAAGCTGCTCCAACGATGGAACCGTCCATCACAGTGGAGCAGTACCCTCGGCGCCGTATCCAGAGGCCTCAGATCTTCTTCCCCGCCTTCGACAGTCACACCCGCATCACCATCCTCCACGTCCAACCCAATGATGCTGAGGTGGACAAGGCTATGCCAAATAGGTTGTACACTCATCGCATCACTTTGTTACTCTGCATTCATGTCGATCCCTCAGGGATCCTTTGGTTCAAAGCAGTTACAAATCTAGAAATAAATGAATCGTGGTCACAAAGTTAACAGGGAGAAAACTAAATGCTCTTTTGGACCACAATTTTAATCGGTTTAGCAAGATAGCCATTATATGATACTAATGTGGACCAAATCTAAGCTCATAAAATATTTCGAGGGCAGGCTTCAGCCTGTTGAAGACTGCCTACTAGAATCGCCACTGGTTCAAAGAAAAAGTGAAGGAAAACATAGGAATTGGAAACTTTACTATGGTACTACTATTCATGCATTTGGTTAGAAGGAATGGAGCAAAGCAAAACTTGAGGATTTTTTTCCTTTGGTGTCTCTTTCAAAGAAAAAACATAGGAATTTTAATATCCACTTGGATGTCCTTTTCAAATTAATATGCATGAAGAACAGGACTAATTGCATTACTGGCATAATAAGATTCTTATTTTTTCATTTTCACGTGGTTTGACTTTAATTTGACCATGTTTCTCCATTCCTGTGTCCTTCCAATTCATGTGAACCAAACACCCAGGTTGACAGAAATCCTATGTTTGCAAATGCTCTATTTTGTGCGTGCATTCCTATCCTATTCCTGTGTTTTTCCTGTCCCTGTGTTTATAGAATCCTCCAATTCTAAGGAGCCCTTACAGATTTACTTCATTTTCAGATCGGTGTCAAAGAAAACTCTGTGTGTTATGTCCTGCTCCTGCCGTGCCGTCATCCACCCCACCTGAGGTGCACCATCGACGGAAGTGTTCACTGCAGCAGAGATTCCCCCAGCAGACTTTCTTTCGCCGCCTCAGCTCATCTTCCCCCTTGCCGGCAGCCATGTCAACTGCATTACCATCATCGACTGAGCAGATGAACCTGAGGACTACACAGTTCCGGAAGAGAGGTCGCACTCTTTCGTGTCTGCTTACGTTATACATCAGTTATTATTATCTGCTACTTTATCGTCCTGTTCACCTCTTAGACTCCGAGTCAGGTCCAAACTAATGTTCAAACTTGAGTTTTAAAATGCCTGTGGGGCACATATCGAGGTAGCAATGAATAGTATATGTCTACTATCTGGTTCATCTGGGGTCTTCTATGTGGTTCATGTTGGGTGGGCAACAAACAGTAGATAATCCATCGTCAATCTTTTTAAACTGAAGCTGTAATCTACCTACTATCATTAGTTTTGGATCTATCCACTCGTTTGCTACCATCAGTCTTGATTTCTGCATGCACCCCTTAGGCCTTACATAATCTAACTATGTTTTTTTATTATGCATGTCAGTTATTGTACACAATCGTACTGAACATGTAGAGAAAAAGAGAAGACCGTTGCATGGGAATATAATGTCATGCAGACGCCGCTCCATGGTGGGCGAAGTGGGCCCCCCTCCCGCCATTCCAGATTGTATTCTAGAGGAAGATAACTGTTTAGAGGGGGATTCAGAGGGAGCCGACCACTCCTATTTACCCCCTGAGGTGTTTGCTCTAACTTGGCATGCTGATGTTGGTCATATCATGCATATGGCGCCTTGCATTGCTTACATTATACATCTTATATATCATAAGCTTAGTTTAGATTTGCTTTGTGTGAATGCCACCTGTTTGGTTTCTATATCATACTCCTACCGTTCCTAAATATTTGTCTTTTTAGAGATTTCAACAAGTGGCTACATACGGAGAAAAATAAGTGAATCTACACTCTAAAATATGTCTATATACATCCGTATGTGGTAGTCCATTTGAAATCACTAAAAAGACAAATATTTAGGAAAGGAGGGAGTATATGGGATTATGCAATGCCATCGTCTTAAGCCAGGCATCATATACATGAATCATGCAATGCCATCCTGTTTAGCCAGTCATCGTATATGTGAATTGTATCATGCCATATTTTTTTATAATGTATTCCATTTGTCAACAATGTTTATACATTCATCTACTCTTCCTGTGCACCAGCCATCTGAGTCGGTCATGGGAAAATCTGGAGTGAAAACAAGGTCTTCTGAGCAGTCAGTGCTACCTGTCGATGCAGATTTCTTGCTGGTTATAGATAGCTCCTCAGAGGAGGATTCAGAGACATATGACCAGTCGTATCCCCCCCCCGAGGTGCATGCTCTAACTTGGCAGGGTTATATTGCTCATACCATGCATATGGTGTCTTGCATTGCCATGCCATCTGCTTAGATTAGACATGCTTTGTGTGAATACCTCCGGTTTGCTTTCTATATCAGATATGTGAATTATGCAATGCCATGTTTTTTAGCCCGTTATCATATATGTGAATTATGCACCACCATGTAGCCAGGCATCATATATGTGAATTATCTCATGCCATCCTTTTTTTATTACTTATTCCATTTGTCGACAATCTATGTATATTGAACTACTCTTCATGTGCATCAGCCATTTGAGCCGGTTATGGAAAAATCCGGAGTGAAAACAAGCTCTTCAGAGCAGACAATGGTACCTGTTGAATCATATATCTCGATGGTTACAGGTAGGTCCTCAGAGGAGGATTCAGAGACAGATGACCAGTCCTATATCCCACCTGAGGTGTATGCTCTAATTTGCAATGTTTACATTTCTCATATCATGCATATGGTGTCTTGCATTGCTTAGTTTAGACATCATATGCACATTATTCAATTCCATCTGCTTAGTTTAGAGATCATACATGCGAGTGCCAGCTGCTTAGTATATGAATCAATTATGTCAATTATATCATGCCATCATGTATACTTAGACAACATGTATGTGAATTATTTCATCCCAACCTATTTTAGAAAGACATCATATAGTTTTGTCATGTCATCCTGTTTAGATACTCATCATATCTTGAATTATGCCATTATATCCTGTTAAGTTATCCATCATATATCTGAAACTGTGTCATGCTATCCTGTTTAGTTAGCCATCATATATGTAAAATTGTGTCATGCTGTCCTGTTTGGTTAGACAACATATATGTGAATTACCACATCTGTCTATCATACAATGTCTGTAAGTTCAATTTCTTTTCATGTTTATCAGCCATTTGAATTGGAGGGGGTGATGGCGGTATCTAAGGGAGCAAAAACCCGTTCTTCACAAAAGACGGTGCTACCCATCGATGCAGATAGAACCATGGTTGTACTGGCCCACGAACTAGCCCCACCACACATAATGGAGACTCTTCCAGATTGCACACTTACACCGTTGGACAGAGAACCAGCTACAACCCATCTAACCCCAACCCCAGCGGATAGTAACCCACTTCTAGTTGACACAGCACCATGTCCACCACAGAGTACCCCCACACGAGCAGTTTGTAAAGCAACTGCAGTGCCCAAAGCACGAAGACCACCACAGTGAACCCAAACTCCATGTTTAAAGCAGAAGAGCAACTGTTCTCAGGTTAGATTCCGTAGCTATGGTCCATACTCCTTTGCTGTTGCATCACTGTATTTACTCATACCAACTACTTTCGAATTTGAAGGATCCAATTGAAACTCCAATGGCGCAACAGGTATGTTTTAAACCTATTTCTTTAACTGGATTGATGTTCTAACTTCTTGCTCTATGTTGATTTTAGTTTCAGTTGCATAAATAGTTATGTTCTCATGTGATGCACATTACAAGTGTTGCTAGTGCTGTGTAGTTTCTCACACTTATATTCTGTCTATGTTGCTGTGTCTTAAAAATATATGATTTGAACTGTTTCTCTATCTTGATTTGGCAACATAAACTAGAATGATATGGACAATACAGTGACCATAGTACATAGATATATGTTTGTTTCATGTTGTTATCCTGTCCACCTTACTACTGAACTGGTTTACCAAAATGAGTTTCATATACTACATGCTAAACCTGTGATGTGTCTACTTGTTTCTCTTGTAGAATGCGAATAGAATATTGGAGAAGAGCACCCCACTATGCAATGGTAGAGAAAGTAATGCAGATAAGATTCAAGATAGTGAGACAACCCTGTTGGTCTCCAACAAAGGTGATAAAAATGATCTTGTAGACAGTGAGACAACCCCACAGTCCTGTGTTGATGTAGTGTTTGAATTACTGGCCAGTACCGCTGGCACAAGCTCTTCGAACTCGCTGCCTGAATCACTTCGGCTTCTTCAGTCTCAGCTACAAGCTGAAAGGCATCAGTCAGCTGTGCTGCGGCAAGAAGCCGAAGGACTGAGGAAGTCCCTACAGAATTCAGATGCATACTTTCTGGTGCAACAGCAAGCGCTGGAGGATTTAAGCGCCAAACAAGAGAAAGTTAATAATCTTGCTAAGCATCTTGCCAGCATTATGGGTACCCAGGATAATGTTTCCTGAGCTCTTCTGAAGTGGTTTCAGTTCTGGACTTGTTTTGCTGCGGTGTTTATTTGCACTGGTCGCCAACTTTGACAACTAGTGTATGTGATATGCTGCTTTGTTCCCTATATTTGCACTGGTGGCAAACTTTGATGCCCAGTAGATGTAATATGTGTAATAGCCATGATAGCCTAGCGTAAGTTGCTTGCTTATTTTATTTCCTTGTTGTCTTGTTTATTTGTTTGCTTGTAGTCGGTGCAGTTCTTTTTCCGCGGTTTGCTAGTGGCCGCAATAACCTATTTTTTAAAACTAGGCCACAATAACCATGGGCTACATATTTACTGTAGTGACCATGGGCCTCCTACGGGCCGTAGAAACAATGGGCCTTCTATGGGGCGTAGCATCAATGGGCCTTCTACGGGCCGTATGATCGATTGGCCAAACATGGGCCAATAACGGACCGCATTATGGGCCGTAAACGGGATGGAGTTGGAATCGTCCGTTCATGGGCCGACCATAACAAGCCATCATTAATCGGCCGTATTTGATGACGCTATGAAAACGGCCCAACGGATTAACAGGCCACAAACAGGCCGACTGTAACCACGGGCTGAATTTGGCCCACAAGCAGAAAAGGCCAGTAACGGGCCGTAAGTAACCAAATGCTGGAAATGAGCCCAAGAATAAATGGGCCCTAAGAAGGCCGAAAGATAACACGGGCTAGAAACGGCCCAATGGAATAATGGGCCATTAATGGGTATAAAGCGATACACTGTTCATTATGGGCCAGTTTCACCACGGGCCGTTAATGGGCCAAGAGTTACAAAGGGCCTCATATGGGCTGAAAGACGTCATGGGCCATACATGGGCCGGAAGTTACAACGGGCTGGAATCATATTGGACGGCCCAGATGATGCTACTAGGCCTAATTTGATAGGCCGTAACGGGCCGTGAGTTAGCGGGCTGTAAATGGGCTATATGCGAACAGGCAGTTAACAGGCTTTCCGTGGGCCAGCCTGCTACCTTTTGACCAAGTCAAATGGGCCGGCCTTTTCACAGGAATGGGCCTCTGTTGGGCTGTGCCACGTGTCGATGTATCATAGGCGCCTTCGGTCCAATGAGTGGATGACATCTGTCCCAATGGTGAGCCGACACGTGGTTCCTCTGGCCATTGAGAATTTTACACATGGAAAATTCCCATTGGTCCGGGCTGTTAACGGGTTATCGGATCCAAACTGGAACCCAATAGCTTAACGGTGACCCGTTACGGTGGATGCCACGTGTCGGTTACCCTTGACGAAAGCAATTCTATGATGCGCGATTTATCGTCATGGAAGTGGACACTTCCGTGATGATAATTTTGGTAATGTCATGGAACACTTCTACGACAGCACAGGTATGACTATCTTGATTCTTTCATAAAATCGTCATGGATGTACATGCATGACAGAAAACATGACCTATTGTGACAAACATGTATCATCACAGAAGTGTATTTTTTTCTAGTGTCGATGAGCAGCGGGCCGGACATACCGTCTGTTCATGCTAAGCGGTGGGCCAGACCGACCGTGTGTTGGTGCTACTGCTTACATGCGGTCGCACGTGTCAGTGATGCACCAAGCCGATGCGCGTCCCTTCAGTGAGCGGCGGGCTGGACCGACCGTGTGTTGGGGCGACACCAGCGGGACGGGCTGTAAGTTTACCGCCTAACTTAGTTTGTAAAGGGTAACACTTGCTTTGCCTCCTTAACGGGGTCAGTCGCTAGAAATCCTCATTACATATGTTTCTCGGACATGTACGTGGGCCCGCGTTCTCAGAGGCCATTGTGGCGGAGCCAGATGCCCACAAC
This sequence comes from Thinopyrum elongatum, assembly GCA_011799875.1. Classification (NCBI taxonomy): domain Eukaryota; kingdom Viridiplantae; phylum Streptophyta; class Magnoliopsida; order Poales; family Poaceae; genus Thinopyrum; species Thinopyrum elongatum. Next base: position 344,233,767 of record CM022297.1, on the reverse strand, counting down.
CTCTCGGAGCAAAAAATGAGTAGCCCGCTGCTGGTTATTTCTATAATCAGTTTAGAAATTCTCAATTTCACGTGTGATGCGATATTAGCCGTTCATTGATGTTGATCCAACGGTCTAAGTGCCTCGGAATGGCTGGGATTCGCGTCTACAGTAACCTCATTGTACCCAGCAGTGTCTACATTCTTCTAGAAGCATTAGCATGTTAGTGTGATCAATCCACGCAAGAAGCTGGCAAACAACCCCTCCACATGTGCCACGTGGCTTCACTGAGCTCCCCCATCATTTTATTCAAAAATATATTGACTAAAAAAGAGAGACATCTCCCGAAACAAAAACTTGCTCGTATTTTCTTTCCTACTTGCTTTGCACGTACCAGAAGAGCAAGTATAATAAGTTACAGTCAGCAGGCTATAATGATTAAACAATTATATTTGTGTTTTGTTGGATGAGAGAGAAGAGGAGAGAGAATGGAAGCGGGTTGTAGATTAACAGCCAGCTACAGCACGGACTCCAAGAAACATTGTGCGAGTGTACAGTGGGCCATGCATTAATAAAGTAGTATTGCTTAGCAACTAGATATATTATACATGTTGGCTATTAGGTTAACTATATATGACATGGCAACTCCATATAGCCGGTTGTTGGCTATACTATTAACCATGCTCAAAGTACCAGTGCCACGTCATCTAACAAGTCTTTCAACATGCGTCAAATTATCACGAGGGCTAACTCTCCTTAGAGAAATGTGCTCCACCATGTACCTACATGTGTGTGTGAGGGAGGCAGTGCATGTGTGCGTGCGTGCACCTCTTCTCTTCATACATGTCCTCCACGGCTCCACCTAGTGGGTGTGTTAGAGAGAGAGAGGGAGATGGTGTGTCCGACATGCCTCTATACATATGTTTCTGTCAAAGAGAGGCCTGAATACACAGTATATGTATGTGGAGGGGCGATATACAAGAAGAGAGGGGGAGGGATCGTTTACGCAACATATCGATAGACACGGATAGAGGGAAGAACTTTACGAGCGTACAAGCGCTAGGAAAGAGGGGGTGCATGTTGGAAGATGATGCGAGAGGCCAACTAGGCGAAGACAAGGAAGGAGTACAAGTGCGAGATCGATAATTAAAGAGAGGGGACAATAACGTGCGTGGGCGTGCTTGTCTGGTCGATAGACAAAGCGGAAGGCATGGATGATGAGACGAGGAGGGGCAATTAATGTGTGTGTGGTAGGCGGTCCTATGTAGAGAGGTCGTGGTTTGGTCTATGTGTACGTGGGTAAAGAGGGGGAGACTTAACTAGAGATATAGATCAGACATTTTGAGTGTGGAAATAGCGAGAGACCTGGCTACACATAGAGGGAAGTCGATTGGTGCACATGCATCCATGTGTCAGAGATAAATAACACCCGTAGTGACGAAGAGAGGGAGAGGTGTGTGTGTGTGGTGGGGGGAGGAGGTGCAGCTAGCTTGTGACACTGTACGAGTGCAAGATGGATCACAACAGAGGGTGCGACATTGCCCGGGTGCCTCAGAGTTAGGGTGGGAGGCATGGATGGTGAGAGGAGGGGAGTGACTATGTGTGTACATGTTTGTGTGTCATAGGCAGGTCTGGCTTGCTAGAGGGGTATATCGATCGGTGTGTGTTGAAAAGATGGAGACGTAGGGAGATCGTGGGAGACCGACCTAAAGAACAAGAATGTGTGTGTACGATGTAGAGGATGCAAAGTGGTGGGGAGTGTGTGTGTGCATATATGCATGCACAATAGGAAAGTTATTGGTATCCACAAAGGAGGAGTGTATGTGTGCGCATGTGTAAAAGACTTACAGAGACGATAATCAGTATAAAAGTGGATTCAAATATTTGAATAAGAGCCCATGATGTTTGTAACTCGTGCATGCATCAATATAATGCAGATATGCCTGGTGTGGTTTTGAATCAAACGTGCTATATACTATATTCACATCGGATAAGGCCAAATCGATTTGAACTTGCGATACCAATGACAGGCATCGTCTGACCACATTGCATCCGTGCATGGACATAACTATTTGAATTTGAGATAATGTGTGGCTTTCAAAGCTAACATCTAAATGTTGTGTGTGTGTGGGCAGGGGGATGCATTGTTGCGTGTGTTAAACACATTATACATATGAAAACAGGGTTTAGATTATTCCGAACATCTTGTTACCTAGACCAATGTACTGTGATTTGAATTCATCATAAAATGGATACAAATATTTGAATTGGAGATCGTATGGTACATGTAGTTCATATTTAAATATGATTAATACTATTCACATGTTTTCTGTTATCAAGATAATATTTAAATGATGGTATAACTTGACAACAATTGTATTCAATTAGGGAAATTGATTCGAATTTAGTCCATATGTTAGACGACAATATATATTCATAGGGTGGAGTAAAATGCTCATATAAGATGGAAGATCAAAATGTAGGACTACATCCATTATAAACCGCAAGATCACCTAACGATATATTCGAATTCAACATAACGTGGATTCAAAAATTGAAATTCGAGATCCTGGCATTTGTAATCATATAAAATGGGACATTACTCTTTCTTGTGGTGCGAATTGATTTGTTTTTTGTTGTTGTTGAGGGAAGTACGAATTGATTCGGTACTGTACAGGCTAATCTTGTTCTCCTGATTTTTTTTAGATTTTTCTTGTAGTTTTTTCAATGGCATTTGTAGCAATATAGTAAAAGCGGACATCCTCACAAAAAAAAGAAGCAAACGGGGACATGACTCTCTTGTGCCTTGTATGAATTGTCTTGTTTTGTACACGTTAAGTTTGTTCTGCCGAACGTGGAATCCGCGCCTTGTTATCCTGAAATTTTCAAGCTAGAGTATCTCTTGTCTCTTCTGCTGTGAAACTCCTTGTCGGGGTACACAAATAGGGGTGTATGTTTCCCCCTGACTTGTGCCCGGACAGGCAGATCTCTGGCGCGACAGCAACAGAGCAAACTGCACCAAGCATTCAAGACAAGGCCAAGCAGAAGAGATGGCTCTTTGAGAAATCATAGGGCGATCAAGAAGACCAAGACCAACCAAATAAGCAAGATATCACTAAGGAAAAACCTCCCTTGCCGGGCAGGCGAGCCTGGCGGGGTCGAGGTTACCCCAAGACAAGCCTCAAGACTCCCCCGGCAGGCTTGCCGGGGACGCCAAGGGCGGATTACCCCGCCAAAGCTCCACCGCTCCACCTCACAGCAACGCAAGTCACCCATCGGTGCGGTGTCGAGCCCCCAAGTGACTAAGTGGCTGTTACTTGGTACGTGGCAGGCCATTTCTAAGGAAGATCATCCCTAAATGACACCCGTCCAGGCGACGTGTCGCGCGGGCAGGCGAAAAGGTGGCTGAATGGCACGACAAGGCTTGCCGGGCTATGCCACGATGTGACACTAAGCGGCGCATTTAATGCACCTTGTCCTGTCTGCAGAGTTAGGTATGATAGCACTGTGGCTATTTAATCAGTGCATAATGACTGTTTTGCAATTGTGGTGACCCCTTGACCTATAAAAGGAGGGTCGTGGCTACCTTAGAAAGGATTCAGACCCTTGTACGCTCGTACACGCGTAGCTGCTCTCGCCCCGAGGCGACCTTGCCGGGCTAGAGCGCTGCATCTCCACCACGGTCCTTCCATCAATCCACCAAAGCAGAAGTAGGGTTTTACGCCTTGCGGCGGCCCGAACCTGGGTAAAATTGCCCGTGTCATCGTAGCTGTGCTGCTCTGTGCTTTCCGCTCTTTGTGCAATGCGCTCTTCCCCCTTGCCGAACCACAAGGGGCCGATGGCCCCATAGGTGGTCGTGTGATACCACGACATCTTTGGCGCGCCAGGTAGGGGGAAGCGTTTGCGCGAACCCGAGAGTATAAGCAGCGTGTCATCTTCATCACCATCGATTTCGTCGGCGGCCTCGTTGTTCGTGGCCCCCGACGCGCCAGCTCAAGGAGGAAGCGACATCGCTCCTCCGCCGCCTTGCCCAGTTTCCGTCATTTATCCCCAGTGCGGCCACAAGCGGCGGCGGAAACGAGGGATGGCGACGGCATGGCGACCCTTAACGGCTCGAGCAGCGCGGCCACTATGCGTGCCCCATTCGGGGAAAAGAGCGAGGTGGTAAGGTACATGGTTTCTCCCTCCACCGCTTTCACTTGTCGACGATCGAGCCACCATGAGTTTTAGCGTCGTCAACATCAATGATCCCGCGCGAAACTCGGTTCAGCATTTGCCCTGCTAAGGGAGAATCCTAAGTATACCGCCGGTGCAAATCTGTTGATTGATGCCCCGGTAAGCACGCTCCGGCAGGGCCGTCCATGTCAGCGTGACCTTTGTGCCAACCACCGTAGGATTGTCAAAAGTGTAAGTGGAAGGAGGGCGAAACCAGCCCAACCTTATGCCAAGTTCTACCACCCGCAAGAGATTTGCGGCCCCCCCTCCGGCCCTTGCCGAGGGTCCGATAGTAGCACGCGAAGGGCCATCCGCCCAAGATATGCGAACGCGGCAAGCGACCACAACCAAGAAGGGAGAAAAGCGTGGGCAAAAAGCTAAGTTCACGTGATCATTGCTCTTTTATAGATCCAGAATTCGCATTTGCTTATCCCCCAGAAACCAATGTTCTTTCGTATGGTCAAGCCTTTTGTGTGATGGCACCTTAACGGGTTTGCCTGCGCCCTCGCTCTGTTCCGAGCCTGCTCACGGAGCGGGTGGCTGCATCAAGGGCTCCTAAAGGAAAATCCTGCCGGGACGTACTTTTGCCAGCCAAACGCTAAGGACCCGTTCCTCGCAGCAATCGCGGCAGTATGCTACCGGCAGGCAGCCAAAACACATAAAAAGAAACTAACCATACGAACATCCATGGATAAAACGCAAGGGGGATAGCATGTGTTCGGAATTAATTAGTACACCAGTTCAGCGCAAGCAAAAGAAGTACGATGTCTAAACACAGGACATGCATAATGTTTTGTTACAGGGCGGAATGCCAATGCGAATGGTTCGAAGCTTTGCTTGACGGCCTTATTGAGCCCTGGGAACAGAGAGAACCTTGTCGGCGTAGGGGGCAGCCTTCTTCTCAGCGGCAGAAACATCAGCACCTACCGGGAGCTTCCTGAAGCCATCAGCAAGGTTGAGTTCGGGGTGGCGGTATGCGAAGTTGCTCAAGACTATGAAGTGGGCATTGCGGGCAAGCTTTTGAGACTCGCTTTCGAAAAGGGCATCTCTTCCTTCTTCATGGGTCTTCAACTTTTCAATCAACTCATTGAAGAAGAGCCCTAGCTTGATGCTCGGGACCACATAACCGCCAACCGAGAAGACTAGCCCTTCCATGCCCATTGGTGCAGCCTGGGCTGTGAGGCGCTCGACGATATCGATCAGGCTTTTGATCGAAAGGTCGACCTGCTCAAATTGGTTCACCAGCTTGTCCTCTGCATCCTTTCGAAGGCGTCTCGTGTTGTCCAGATCCTTCATCAGCTGCTTCTCGCGGACATCGCCAGACTCGATTGAGCTCTCGAGGGTGCCAATCCTGGCCTTCATGTCTTCAATGGTGCCGTTGGCAGTCTCAAGGTCTTGACCCTTGGAGGAGAGCTGCGATTTCACCTCTTTCAGAAGGATCTCTGCTTTCTGCGCCTCCTCCTTGAGGATCACGACTTCCTTGGCAGTCCCGGCAAGCTCTTCTATCAGTTTGGCCACCTGTTGGTTGAGATCAACCTTGGCAGTGGATGCGGCAGCAAGATCATCAGCAAGCTTCTTCAGTTGGGCGGCAGAGTCAGTAGTGAGAGCATCCACGGCTGCCTTGTGTTTGTCCTCCTGCTCCTTGGTATGCTGCTGTACAAGGGCTTCCAGTTCATCGTCCTTGGCGCGGAGGCGGCCTTGAGGTTCTCCTCCCGGGAATAGATGCTCTGCTCCCTGGCGTCCAGAAGCGCTGTGCGTTCTGCCAGGCGGGCTTCTCGGGCGGCGACGTCCTCCTTTGCCATGGAGATCGTCTCTTGCTACCGCAGAAGGACTTGGAACTATTTGCCATGCCACTCGCGCAGCTTGATGCCCTTGTCCCTCAGCTTCTGATCTACGCTGTTGGCGGAGTTTCGCTGCTCCTTAAGTGCCTGCCACTTCTGGCCATACCAGTTCTGCATTTATTTGATGCCCGCCGCCACGGACTCCAGATAGGACAGGTCCAAGACTGCATCAACAGAGCCATCAGTCTCTCCAATTTGCTGAGATAGGGGCGCTATGATGCGCTGGATTTCCTTGTCTAGCTCTGCACTCACTGCTGCCGAGGAACCGGGGGCTCCGAGACCAGGTTGGGCAAGCACCAATGCCAGTTGGCTTGAGGTTGGCTGTGGAATCCCAGTCGAGATGCTAAAAGATGGAGGAGGGCTCATGGTTTGAAGGGGGATCTTCCCTTCAACCAGCATCCCCGACCCTGACGCACTACCGGGGGCCTGCCCTGCTTCCTTCAAGGGCTCCTGGGCATCCCCGGCAGTGTGTTCCTACCCCTCAGCGGCAGCAATCTTGGCGGCCTCCTCTGCGGCATCCTTGCCAATGCTGGCCACTTCCTCCAGCAACTCGGGCCCCACGGCCTGCGGTAATTACGCGGAGTGAACATTGGATTGACTTGTCATCATAGCAAATTACTGCACGCGCGGCATATCTTCAACACGTGTCCGTGCACCGTTTTGGGGCCTAACCCAACATGCCTAGTGACACATATGGCTCAGGCCCGGGGGCTTATGTCGGGGTACACAAACAGGGGTGTATGTTTCCCCCTGACTTGTGCCCGGACAGGCAGATCTCCGACGTGACAGCAACAGAGGAAACTGCACCAAGCATACAAGACAAGGCCAAGCAGAAGAGATGGCTCTTTGAGAAATCAAAGGGCGGATCAAGAAGACTAAGACCAACCAAATAAGCAAGATATCACTAAGGAAAATCCTACCTTGCCTGGCAGGCGAGCCTGGCGGGGTCAAGGTTACCCCAAGACAAGCCTCAAGACTCCCCCGGCAAGCTTGCCGGGGACGCCAAGGGCGGATTACCCCGCCAAAGCTCCACCTCTCCACCTCACAGCAACGCAAGTCACCCATTGGTGCGGTGTCGAGCCCCCAAGTGACTAAGTGGCTGTTACTTGGTAGGTGGAAGGCCATTTCTAAGGAAGATCATCCCTAAATGACACCCGTCCAGGCGACGTGTCGCGCGGTGTCGGAGTAAATGACCACGGGTAGCCACATCAGCCCCTCCTGGTATTTCAAGACATCGGGGCCGGCCGCACCCCTCACGCCCTCCGGAAGCACGACTGCCTCCTTGGGCCGGCTGGTCTAGAGGGCCGGCTGCTAGAAGGCGGCAAGACCGCAGAAGGCGGCCTCAAGGAGGCCGACTCCTGGCAGACGGCCCCACGCCCCCTCGAAGTCAGCACCACATTACCACGAGAAGACAAGGCATGGCTACAGTACGGCCTGCCACCCCCGAACCCCGGATGGGACTTGGCCGCAGAGCCGTGTACTGGGCGGACACCCCCCGCCCGGCGCGACACTGTAACCACGCAGTCCATGACATCACTAGCGCCAGAGGGAGTCACGCTCCCACGACGGGCGGTCAGTACGGCCCGCAGGCAGCGGGCCCTACATGTCCGCGAGCCACCCGAAGGCGGCCCACCTCAAGCAGGCAGCAGTAAGGGAGGGCCGACTCCTAGCAGGCGGCCCTTCTCCCCCTTGAAGTCTGTGCGCCATCAACCAGATGAGACGGGGTATGGCTACAGTGAGCGCCCGTCAGGCGGCGGACTGTAGCCACGCTCCCTCCGACAAAGCCTTCGTCATCAGGGGCGAGGCTACAGTATAAAGCAGTCAACGTGGCCCGTAGACGGCGGGCCCTACCTGACGGCCGAGATCATGGCAGTCGGCGGGGCCCACCAGGCGGCGGGCCCCAGCGGTCGGCGGAGAAGCCGGCAACCAGAGACGCTGACGGCCGGGTCCTACACCCGGGCGGATTACCATTGTACCCCTGGGGGTAGGCCCATATAAATCCCCCAGGCTCACCCATGCAAGGGGTTCGAGAGAGAGCACCCACGCCATTCACACACACTCACGTAGAGAGAGGAGTAGAGCTAGCCTTGCCCTTCTCCCCCCTCTAGCCGAAACAGCTCAAGGAGCAAGCTTGTAGCTACTTTGTTGATCATAGTCATCATGCGGAGACCCCGCAGAGCAGGACTAGGGGTGTTATCTCCCAGGAGAGCCCCGAACCTGGGTAAGATTCGCAGGCGTATGCGGTCTCGCTCACTCCCGCTTCTAGAGCCCGGCGACGTACTCTTGTCCCCATCCATGAAAAGCCACCCCCTGGCATATCTCGCACGATATCCCCGACATGCGGGCAGGCGAAAAGGTGGCTGAATGGCACGGCAAGGCTTGCCGGGCTATGCCATGATGTGACACTAAGTGGCGCATTTAATGCACCCTGTCCTGTCTGTAGAGTTAGGTATGACAGCACTGTGGCTATCTAATCAGTGCATAATGACTATTTTGCCATTGTGGTGACCCCTTGACCTATAAAAGGAGTGTTGTGTCTACCTTAGAAAGGATTCGGACCCTTGTACGCTCGTACGCGCGTAGCTGCTCTCGCCCCGAGGTGACCTTGCTGGGCTAGAGTGCTGCATCTCCACCAAGGTCCTTCCGTCAATCCACCAAAGCAGGAGTAGGGTTTACGCCTCACGGCGGCCCGAACCTGGGTAAAACTGCCCGTGTCATTGTTGCCGTGCTGCTCTGTGCTTTCTGCTCTTTGTGCAACGCGCTCTTCCCCCTTGCCGAACCACAAGGGGCCGATGGCCCCATATGTGGCCGTGTGATACCATGGCACTCCCGTCTCTTCAACCCGCGTCGCGCCTTGTTATCCCGAAATTTCAACGCGCGCGAAAACTCCCTCCTCATCCGAAATCGGTTGCGCAGCCTAGACACACGAAATCCCCCTTCTACCCCTCAGCCAGAAATGCCGCCTCGATGTCGCGTGGTCAAAACTGGTAGGTGAACATTCGTAACTTACCCCACATTTTGGACAAGCGCGTCCCTAAGCCATTGTCCCCCTACCTTCCCCTTCGTTCCCCCCATTCATACATCGAGGCCGCCAAAACCCGCGAAACCCCATGCTCCTTCGTCGGCCTCCCGACCACCGCCCAGCCTTCCCCGACGATGTCGTCCACAGCAACAGCTCGACGTCCCTCATCCACCGCACAGGATGAGGATCCGTCGTCGATCTTGTTGTCCCGCCTGTTCAGCCGCCCCGTCCTCCACCTCCAAGGAGCTGCCTCGACGTTCGCCTCATCTATCGTGACACCTCCACCCACACAACGTCATGTTCACCTGCCCGACCGGAACCGCAGCACCCTCACCAATTCCTCCGATGAAGACGAGGCCTACTGGGCGCCACTGATACGTGTCCAACGTATCTATAATTTTTTATTGTTCCATGCTATTATATTATCCATCTTGGATGTTTTATATGCATTTATATGCTATTTTATATTATTTTTGGGACTAACCTATTAATCTAGAGCCCAGTGCCAGTTTCTGTTTTTTCCTTGTTTTTGAGTTTTACAGAAAAGGAATATCAATTGGATTCCAAATGACCTTAAAATTTACGGTGATTTTTTATGGACCAGAAGAAGCCCCCGAAGCAAAAGAGTTGGGCCAGAAGAGTCCCGAGTCAACGACAAGGGTGGAGGGTGCCCCCACCCCCCTAGGGCATGCCCCCCTGCCTTGTCGCTGACTCGTGGACCCCCCTGACGTGAAACCGACGCCAAAAATTCCAATAAATCCATAAACCCCCAAAAATAAACCTAGATCGGAAGTTCCACCGCCGCAAGCCTCTGTAGCCACGAAAAACCAATTGGGAGCCCGTTCTGGCACCCTGCCAGAGGGGGGAACCATCACCGGTGGCCATCTTCATCATCCCGGCGATCTCCATGACGAGGAAGGAGTAGTTCACCCTCGGGGTTGAGGGTATGTACCAGTAGCTATGTGTTTGATCTCTCTCTCTCTCTCGTGTTCTTGATTTGGCACGATCTTGATGTATCGCGAGCTTTGTTATTATAGTCAGATCATATGGTGTTTCTTCCCCCTCTACCTTCTTGTGATGAATTGAGTCTTGCTCTTTGAGGTTTCATTATGTTGGATTGAGTATTGGATTTGAGAACACTTGATGTATGTCTTGCGATGGGATATCTGTGGTGACAATGGGATGTTCTATTGATTCACTTGATGTATGTTTTGGCACTCAACTCACGGATTCCCGAGGTGACATTGGGGTAATCTATGCATAGGGGTTGATGCACGTTTTCGTCCTACGTTCTCCGATAGAAACTTTGGAGTGATTCTTTGTTGCACATTGAGGGATTGTTATGTGATCCAATTATGTTATCATTGTTGAGAGAACTTGCGCTAGTGAAAGTATGAACCCTAGGCCTTGTTTCCAAGCATTGCAATACCGTTTTTGCTCACTTTTGTTACTAGTTACCTTGCTGTTTTTATATTTTCAGATTACAAAACCCTATATCTACTATCCATATTACACTTGTATCACCATCTCTTCGCCGAACTAGTGCGCCTATACAATTTACCATTGTATTGGGTGTGTTGGGGACACAAGAGACTCTTTGTTATTTGGTTGCAGGGTTGTTTGAGAGAGACCATCTTCATCCTACGCCTCCCATGGATTGATAAACCTTAGGTCATCCACTTGAGGGAAATTTGCTACTGTCCTACAAAACTCTGCGCTTGGAGGCCCAACACGAGTCTACAAGAAGAAGATTGCGTAGTAGACATCAAGCTCTTTACTGGCGCCGTTGCCGGGGAGGTTAGTTCTTGAAGGTATATCTTTAGATCTTGCTATTGAATCTTTTAGTTTCTTGTTTATCACTAGTTTAGTCTATAAAAGAAAACTACAACAAAATGGAATTGAGGTTGCCTCAAATGCTTCATCTTTTTTAATATCTTTCGTGAAAATGATGGAAAGGAAAATTGTGCTCAAGGGTTAGAAGAAGAAGTCTATAAAATGTTTGGCACTAAATTTTTGAATGATGAGCATGATTGCAATGTTGTTAGTATGAATTCTTTGAATATCCATGACGCTAATGATATGCAAAGCTACAAGCTTGGGAATGCTATGTTTGACGAAGATGATATTTTTAGTTCCCCAAGTTTTGATGAGAATATTTATTATGATGATAGCATGCCTCCTATTTATGATGATTATATTGATGAAAGTGGGTTTGTAAGAGTGTCAACTCTAGGTAGTATTGATCCCACTATTTTGGAGGGTGTTGAATCTTTTCACAATATTGATAAAAGTGGATTTGGAGAGGTCATGACTTTATTTAGTGATGAATCCACTATTTTGGAAGAGGTTCCAATTGATTACGAGAACAAAGTTGCTATCTATGATGATTATTGTGATGACATGTATGCTATAAAGAATAATGATAACCATGAAACTTGTCATCTTGATTTTAATTTTCAATCCCATGATAGTTATTTTGTTGAATTTGCTCCTCCCACTACGATGAATGAGAAGAATTTTGCTTATGTGGAGAGTAATAAAATTTCTATGCTTGTGGATCATGAAAAAAATGCTTTATGTGATAGTTATATTGTTGAATTCATTCATGATGCCACTGAAAATTATTATGAGAGAGGAACATGTGCTCTTACATATTGCAATAATATCAAGTTTCCTCTCTATGTGTTGAAATTTTTGAAGTTGCACTTGTTTTGCCTTCCTATGCAAGTTGATTCTTGTTCCCATAAGTTGTTTGCTCACAAAATCCCTATGCATAGGAAGTGGGTTAGGCTTAAATGTGCTAGTCATATGCTTCATGATGCTCTCTTTATGTTTCAATTCTTATCTTTTATGTGAGCATCATTGAAATCATCATGCCTAGCTAAAAAGGCATTAAAGAAAAGCGCTTGTTGGGAGACAACCCAATATTTACCCCTACTGTTTTGTGTGTGTTAATATGATTAAGCTACTATATTAATCATGTTTTATAGCTTTTGTTTCAATAAAGTGCCAAGTAAAGCCTTTGGGATACTGTGGATGATAGTTGACTTGATTCTGTGCAAAAACAGAAACTTTTGCGACCAGTACAGAAATTCCTATATTTTACTGGAACGTGGAAAACTCCGAATTTTGTACATATGATTGATATACAAATTTTATACGTTTTCCTAATTTTTCAGAATTTTTGGAATTATAGAAGTATGATTTCAATTCAGATCTTCACAGACTGTTCTGTTTTTGACAGATTCTGTTTTCGATGCATAGTTTGCTTGTTTTCTAGTTTCTATGGCTTATATTGATTAATATAAGTTGTAGAAATGATAAGTTACAGTAGGAATTGTATGAGAACAATTATGAATCTTGTCTTGACAGTACCAAAGTGAATGATTTGTTTTATTATACTAACGGAGCTTACGAGTTTTCTGTTGAGTTTTGCCTTGTGAAGTTTTCAAGTTTTGGGTAAAGATTTGATGGACAATGGAATAAGGAGTGGCAAGAGCCTAAGCTTGGGGATGCCCAAGGCACCCCAAGGTAATATTCAAGGACAACCAAGCATCTAAGCTTGGGGATGCCCCGGATGGCATCCCCTCTTTCGTCTTCAATCCATCGGTAAATTTACTTGAGGCTATATTTTTATTCACCACATGATATGTGTTTTGCTTGGAGCTTCATTTTACTTTATTAGTATTTACTTTCTGTTACTTAGAATAATGTTTTTCATCTTTTAGTTCAATAAAAATGTCAAGTGTAGCCTTTACCATGCTTATTTTGCAAGTCTATATGTTGCTGATTTGAAAACAGAAAGTTTTCTATCATTTTATGAATTCTTATGGAAATTCAGAACGTGGTAAAATCTTATAAGTTTTTCACAATTAGTACCAACAAATTTTCTACAGTGTGGTAATTTTTCAGAATTTTTGAAGTTAGGTAAGTATGCGTACAATTGCACTCTTTACAGACTGTCCTGTTTAGACAGATTGCTATTATGTTTGCATATGTTTACTTGTTTAATGATTATATTTGAGGATAGGAGTATTGAATATGCAGAGGAATTTAGTATGCAATGTCAAATAATAATTTTAGTGATTTTCTACAGTAGAGAATGATAAGGTTTTGCATTTGATTTATACTAACTTTTCTCACGAGTTCTTGTTGAGTTTTGTGTGGATGAAGTTTTTAAGATTTAGGGAAACCGTGATATAAAAGGAATTAAGGAGACACAAAATCTCAAGCTTGGGGATGCCCAAGGCATCCCTAGTTAATATTTCAAGAAGTCTCAAGCATCTAAGCTTGGGGATGCCCCGGTTGGCATCCCACCTTTCTTCATCAACAATTATCGGTTAGTATCGGTTGAGCCTAAGTTTTTGCTTCTTCACACAATGTGTGCTATTTTTAGAATGTCATTTTATTTTGTTTTCTTGCTGTTTGAATAAAGTACATAAGTTCTGAAATTCTTTTATGAGGGAGAGTCTTCACATAGCAACATAATTTTTTGATCACTCATTGATCTTCACTTATATCTTTTTGGAGTAGTTTGTCAGGTGCTCTAGTGCTTCACTTATATCTTTTTAGAGCACGGCAGTGGTTTTATTTTGTAGAAATTGATGAACTCTCATGCTTCACTTATATTATTTTGAGAGTATTTAAACAACATAGTAATTTGCTTAGGTTATGAATTTAGTCCTAATATGATAAGCATCCAAGAGGGATATAATAAAAACTTTCATATAAAGTGCATTGAATACTATGAGAAGTTTCATTCCTTATGATTGTTTTGAGATATAAAGATGGTGATATTAGAGTCATGCTAGTGAGTAATTGTGGATTGTAGAAATACTTGTGTTAAAGTTTGTGATTCCCGTAGCATGCACGTATGGTGAACCGTTATGTGATGAAGTCGGAGCATGATTTATTTATTGATTGTCTTCCTTATGAGTGGCGGTCGGGGACGAGCGATGGTCTTTTCCTACCAATGTATCCCCCTAGGAGCATGCGCGTAGTACTTCGTTTCGATAACTAATAGATTTTTGCAATAAGTATGTGAGTTCTTTATGACTAATGTTGAGTCCATGGATTATACGCACTCTCACCCTTCCACCATTGCTAGCCTCTGTAGTACCCCGCAACTTTCGCCGGTGCATTACACCCACCATATACCTTCCTCAAAACAGCCACCATACCTACCTATTATGGCATTTCCATAGCCATTCCGAGATATATTGCCATGCAACTTCCACCGTTCCGTTTATTATGACACGCTTCATCATTGTCATATTGCTTTGCATGATCATGTAGTTGACATCGTATTTGTGGCAAAGCCACCATTCATATTTTTTATACATGTCTCTCTTGATCATTGCACATCCCGGTACACCGCCGGAGGCATTCATATAGAGTCATATCTTTGTTCTAGTATCAAGTTGTAATTCTTGAGTTGTAAGTAAATAAAAGTGTGATGATCATCATTATTAGAGCATTGTCCCAGTGAGGAAAGGATGATGGAGGCTATGATTCCCCCACAAGTCAGGATGAGACTCCGAACAAAAAATAATAAAAATAAAAAAGAGGCCAAAAAAAAGAGAGACAAAAAAAAAGAGAAAAATGAGAGAAAAAGAGAGAAGGGACAATGTTACTATCCTTTTACCACACTTGTGCTTCAAAGTAGCACCATGTTCTTCATGATAGAGAGTCTCCTATTTTATCACTTTCATATACTAGTGGGAATTTTTCATTATAGAACTTGGCTTGTATATTCCAATGATGAGCTTCCTCAAATTGCCCTAGGTCTTCGTGAGCAAGCAAGTTGGATGCACACCCACTTAGTTTCTTTTTGAGCTTTCATACACTTATAGCTCTAGTGCATCCGTTGCATGGCAATCCCTACTCACTTGCATCGATATCAATTGATGGGCATATCCATAGCCCATTAATTTGCCTAGTTGATGTGAGACTATCTCCTTCTTTTTGTCTTCTCCACAACCACCATATTCTATTCCACCTATAGTGCTATATCCATGGCTCACGCTCATGTATTGCGTGAAAGTTGAAAAGGTTTGAGAACATCAAAAGGATGAAACAATTGCTTGGCTTGTCATCGGGGTTGTGCATGATTTAATACTTTGTGTGATGAAGATGGAGCATAGCCAGACTATATGATTTTGTAGGGATAACTTTCTTTGGCCATGTTATTTTGAGAAGACGTGATTGCCTTATTAGTATGCTTGAAGTATTATTGTTTTTATGTCAATATTAAACTTTTGTTTTGAATCTTATGGATCTGAATATTCTTGCTACAATAGAGAAGATTACATTGATAAATATGTTAGGTAGCATTCCACATCAAAAATTCTGTTTTTATCATTTACCTACTCGAGGACGAGCAGGAATTAAGCTTGGGGACGCTTGATACATCTCCAACGTATCTATAATTTTTTATTGTTCCATGCTATTATATTATCCATCTTGGATGTTTTATATGCATTTATATGCTATTTTATATTATTTTTGGGACTAACCTATTAACCTAGAGCCCAGTGCCAATTTCTATTTTTTCCTTGTTTTTGAGTTTTACAGAAAAGGAATATCAAACGGAGTCCAAATGACCTGAAAATTTACGGTGATTTTTTATGGACCAGAAGAAGCCCCCGAAGCAAAAGGGTTGGGCCAGAAGAGTCCTGAGTCAACGACAAGGGTGGAGGGCGCCCCCACCCGCCTAGGGCGCGCCCCCCTGCCTTGTCGCTGGCTCGTGGACCCCCCGACGTGAAACCAACGCCAAAAATTCCTATAAATCCAGAAACCCCCAGAAAGAAACCTAGATCGGAAGTTTCGCCGCCGCAAGCCTCTGTAGCCATGAAAAACCAATCGGGAGCCTGTTCCGGCACCCTACCGGAGGGGGGGAACCATCACCGGTGGCCATCTTCATCATCCCGGCGATCTCCATGACGAGGAGGGAGTAGTTCACCCTCGGGGCTGAGGGTATGTACCAGTAGCTATGTGTTTGATCTCTCTCTCTCTCTCGTGTTCTTGATTTGGCACGATCTTGATGTATCGTGAGCTTTGTTATTATAGTCGGATCATATGGTGTTTCTTTCCCCTCTACCTTCTTGTGATGAATTGAGTCTTGCTCTTTGAGGTTTCATTATGTTGGATTGAGTATTGGATTTGAGAACACTTGATGTATGTCTTGCGATGGGATATCTGTGGTGACAATGGGATGTTCTATTGATTCACTTGATGTATGTTTTGGCACTCACCTCGCGGATTCCCGAGTTGACATTAGGGTAATCTATGCATAGGGGTTGATGCATGTTTTCCTCCTACGTTCTCCGATAGAAACTTTGGAGTGATTCTTTGTTGCACGTTGAGGGATTGTTATGTGATCCAATTATGTTATCATTGTTGAGAGAACTTGCGCTAGTGAAAGTATGAACCCTAGGTCTTGTTTCCAAGCATTGCAATACTGTTTTTGCTCACTTTTGTTACTAGTTACCCTGCTATTTTTATATTTTCAGATTACAAAAACCTATATCTACTATCCATATTACACTTGTATCACCATCTCTTCACCGAACTAGTGCACCTATACAATTTACCATTGTACTGGGTGTGTTGGGGACACAAGAGACTCTTTGTTATTTGGTTGCAGGGTTGTTTGAGAGAGACCATCTTCATCCTACGCCTCCCACAGATTGATAAACCTTAGGTCATCCACTTGAGGGAAATTTGCTATTGTCGTACAAAACTCTGTGCTTGGAGGCCCAACACGAGTCTACAAGAAGAAGGTTGCCTAGTAGACATCAGCCACCAAGGAGGTTCTGCACTCACCGCTGCATTTTATTTTTTATTTGATCTCACGGGGCTGCCGGTGCTCGATATCGAGCAGCCATAGCGGGTCTCCATCGACGGTGTCAACGTCGGCCACTTCCTCCATGGCGTCTCTCCCCCATGTCGTTGCTTCCTCGGCGGCGAATTCCACACCAGCACTAGCTGCTGCTGGTCCGGCTCTCGTTCGCGCTACGGCTCTGCTCTTGCTATCGATCATGCTGCTGCTCTGCTCTGCTCTTGCTGTCGGTTGCACTGCTGCTCCGCTCTTGCTCTCGTTCATGTTGTTGCTCTGCTCTGCTCTGCTCTTGCTCTCGCTCGCTTTACTACTGCTACTACATGACCTGCGGCAGCTACAGGAGTTGCTACTTTAGCACTCGCTTGCGGTGCCGCTACACGAGCTGCTCTTGTCTAGTGCATTCCCTGCTCGAGCGGGTACTGATTTAGATCACTGCTTCTCTCCTACCAGTGGTCAAACCGCCTAAACTTCTATTGCAGTGCTCTGCTACTAGTTTAATCAGTTTCGACAGTAAAATTCTGTTTCGACTGTAAAGTTCAGTTTCTTCAGTTAAGTTCAGAGTCAACAGTATTTACATCATCTGTTGGAGTGGCCGCGGCTGATGCATTTTACATCTAGCACTTGTTGGTGATGTATTTTACATCATATATTGCAGATGCTATTAGAATCCCACTTCAGATTAACATTGTCTGTCTTGTCCTGCTTCAGCCTCGTCGTCGTACACCTCACCGGAGCTGCTCCAACGACGGAACCGTCCATCACAACAGAGCAATACCCTCGGCACTGTCTCCAGAGGCCTCAGATCTTCCTCCCCACCTCCGACAGTCACACTAGCATCACCATCCTCCACGTCCCACCCAATGATGCTGAGGTCGACAAGGCTACGCCAAAGAGGTTGTACACCCATCGCATCACTTTTTTACTCTACATTCATGTCGATCCCTCAGAGATCCTTTGTTTCAAAGCAGTTGCAAAATCTAGCAAGAAATGAATCATGGTCACAAAGTTAACAGGGAGAAAACTAAATGCTCTTTTGAACCACAATTTGAACCTGTTTAGCAAGATAGCCATTATATGATACTCATGTGGACCAAATAAGCTCACAAAATTTTTTGAGGGCAGGCTTCAGCTTGTTGAAGACTGCCTACTTGAATTGCCACTGGTTCAAAGAAAAAGTGAAGGAAAACATAGGAATTGGAAACTTTCCTATGGTACTACTATTCATGCATTTGGTTAGAAGGAATGGAGCAAAGAAAAACTGGAGTTTTTTTCCTTTGGTGTCCCTTTCAAAGAAAAGGCGTAGGAATTTTAATATCCACTTGGACGTCCTTTTCAAATTAATATGCATGAAGAACAGGACTAATTGCATTACTGGCATAATAAGATTCTTATTTTACACTTTCATGTGGTTTGACTTTAATTTGACCATGTTTCTCCATTCCTGTGTTCTTCCAATTCATGTGAACCAAACACCCAGGTTGACAGAAATCCTGTGGTTGCAAATGCTCTATTTTGCACGTGCATTCCTATCCTATTCCTGTGTTTTTCCTTTCCCTGCGTTTTTAGAATCCTCCAATTCTAAGGAGCCCTTACAGATTTACTTCATTTTCAGACACGTGTCAAAGAAAACTCTGTGTGTTTTGTCCCGCTCTTGTCGTGTCGTCATCCACCCCACCTGAGGTGCACCATCGACGAAAGCGTCAACCGCAGCAGAGATCCCCCTTGCAGACCTTATTTCGCTGCCTCAGATCATCTTCCCCATTGCCGGTAGGCACGCCAACTGCATTACCATCATCGACGAAGCAGATGAACCTGAGGACTACACAGTTCCAGAAGAGAGATCGCACTCTTTTGTGTCTGCTTATGTTACACATCGATTATTATTACCTGCTACTTTATCATCCTGCTCACCTCTTAGACTCCAAGTCAGGTCCAAACTAATGTTCAAACTTGAGTTTTAAAATGCCTGCAGGGCACATATCGAGGCAGCAATGAATAGTATCTGTGTGTACTATCTGGTTCATCTCGAGTCTTCTATGTGGTTCATGTTGGGTGGCAACAAACAGTAGACGATCCATCAACTATCTTTTTAAACTGAAGCTATCATCTGCCTGCAATCATTAGTTTTGGATCTATCCACTCGTTAGCTACCATCAGTCTTGATTTCTGCATGCACCCCTTAGGCCTTACATAATCTAACTATGTTTTTTTATTATATATGTCAATTATTGTACACAATCGTACTGAACATGTAGAGAAAAAGAGAAGACCATTGCATGGGAATATAATGTCATGTAGACGCCGCTCCATGGTGGGCGCAGTGGGGGCCCCCCTCCCCCCATTCCAGATTGTATTCCAGAGGAAGATAACTGTTCAGAGGGTGATTCAGAGGGAGCCGACCACTCCTATTTACTCCCTGAGGTGTTTGGTCTAACCTGGCTTGCTGATGTTGGTCATATCATGCATATGGCGTCTCGCAATGCTTACTTTATACATCTTATATGTCATCAGCTTAGATTAGATTTGCTTTGTGTTAATGCCACATGTTTGGTTTCTATATCATATATGTGAATTGTGCAATGCCATCTTGTTTAGCCAGGCATCATATATGTGAATCATGCAATGCCATCCTGTTTAGCCAGTCATCGTATATGTGAATAGTATCATGCCATTCTATTTTTTTCATCATGTATTCCATTTGTCGACAATGGTTGTACATTCATCTACTCTTCCTGTGCATCAGCCATTTGAGTCGGTGATGGCAAAATCTGGAGTGAAAACAAGGTCATTTGAGCAGTCAGTGCTACCTGTCGATGCAGATTTCTTGCTGGTTACAGATAGCTCCTCAGAGGAGAATTCAGAGACAGATGACCAGCCGTATTCCCCCCTGAGGTGTATGCTCTAACTTGGCAGGGTTATATTGCTCATATCATGCATATTGTGTCTTGCATTGCCATGCCATCTGCTTAGACTACACATGCTTTGTGTGAATGCCTGACGTTTACTTTCTATATCAGATGTGTGAATTATGCAATGCCATGTTTTTTAGCCAGTTATCATATATGTGAATTATGCACCGCCATCCTGTGTAGGCAGGCATCATATATGTGAATTATCTCATGTCATCCTTTTTTTCATTACATATTCCATTTGTCGACAATCTGTGTATATTAAACTATTCTTCATGTGCATTAGCCATTTGAGCCGGTTATGGAAAAATCCGGAGTGAAAACAAGCTCCTCAGAGCAGACAATGGTACCTGTTGAAGCATATATCTCGATGGTTACAGGTAGCTCCTCAGAGGGGGATTCAGAGACAGATGACCAGTCCTATATCCTACCTGAGGTGTATGCTCTAACTTGCAATGTTTATATTTCTCATATCATGCATATGGTGTCTTGCATTGCTTAGTTTAGACATCATATACACAATATTCAATGCCATCTGCTTAGTTTAGAGATCATACATGCGAGTGCCAGCTGCTTAGTATTGAAGGAAATATGCCCTAGAGGCAATAATAAAGTTATTATTTATTTCCTTATATCATGATAAATGTTTATTATTCATGCTAGAATTGTATTAACCGGAAACATGATAGATGTGTGAATACATAAACAAACAGAGTGTCACTAGTAAGCCTCTACTAGACTAGCTCGTTAATCAAAGATGGTTATGTTTCCTAACCATAGACATGAGTTGTCATTTGATTAACGGGATCACATCATTAGGAGAATGATGTGATTGACTTGACCCATTCCGTTAGCTTAGCACTTGATCGTTTAGTATGTTGCTATTGCTTTCTTCATGACTTATACATGTTCCTATGACTATGAGATTATGCAACTCTCGTTTACCGGAGGAACACTTTGTGTGCTACCAAACGTCACAACGTAACTGGGTGATTATAAAGGTGCTCTACAGGTGTCTCCGAAGGTACTTGTTGAGTTGGCATATTTCGAGATTAGGATTTGTCACTCCGATTGTCGGAGAGGTATCTCTGGGCCCACTCGGTAATGCACATCACTATAAGCCTTGCAAGCAATGTAACTAATAAGTTAGTTGCGGGATGATGCATTATGAAACGAGTAAAGAGACTTGCCGGTAACGAGATTGAGCTAGGTATTGAGATACCGGCGATCGAATCTCGGGCAAGTAACATACCGATGACAAAGGGAACAACGTATGTTGTTATGCGGTTTGACAGATAAAGATCTTCGTAGAATATGTAGGAACCAATATGAGCATCCAGGTTCCGCTATTGGTTATTGACCGGAGACGTGTCTCGGTCATGTCTACATAGTTCTCGAACCCGTAGGGTCCGCACGCTTAAAGTTTTGTGACGATTTGTATTATGAGTTTATGTGTTTTGATGTACCGAAGGTAGTTCGGAGTCCCGGATGAGATCGGGGACATGACGAGGAGTCTCTAAATGGTCGAGACGCAAAGATCGATATATTGGATGACTATATTCGGACATCGGAAAGGTTCCGAGTGGTCCGGGTATTTTTCGGATTACCGGGAAGTTACGGGAATACGAGGAAGAAGTATATGGGCCTTATTGGGCTTTAGGGGAGAGAGAGAGGTAGGCCGCGCGCCCCCCCAAGGCCTAGTGCGAATTGGACTAGGGGGAGGGGCTGCGCCCCCTCCTTCCTTCTCTTCTCTCTTCCCCTTCCTTCTCTCCTACTCCTACTACTTGGAAGGGGGGGAATCCTACTCCCGGTGGGAGTAGGACTCCTCCAGGGCACGCCATAGCTAGGCCGGCCCTCCCCCCTCCTCCACTCCTTTATATACGTGGCCAGGGGGCACCCCATAGACACAACAATTAATCATTGATCTCTTAGCCGTGTGCGGTGCCCCCCTCGACCATAATCCACCTCGATCATATCGCAGCGGTGCTTAGGCGAAGCCCTGCATCGGTAGCATCATCATCACCGTCACCACGCCGTCGTGCTGACGGAACTCTCCTGTGAAGCTTTGCTGGATCGGAGCTCGCGGGACGTCATCGAGTTGAACGTGTGCTGAACTGGGAGGTGCCGTGCGTTCGGTACTTGGATCGGTCGGATCATGAAGACGTACGACTACATCAACCGCGCTGTGCTAACGCTTTCGCTTTCGGTCTACGAGGGTACGTGGACACACTCTCCCCTCTCATTGCTATGCATCACCATGATCCTGTGCGTGCGTAGGAAAATTTTGAAATTACTACGTTTCCCAACAGTGGCATCCGAGCCAGGTTTTGTGCGTAGATGTTATATGCACGAGTAGAACATAAGTGAGTTGTGGGCGATACAAGTCATACTGCTTACCAGCATGTCACACTTTGGTTTGGTGGTATTATTGGATGAAGCGGCCCGGACCGACATTACGCGTACGCTTACGCGAGACTGGTTTTACCGCCGTGCTTTGCACACAGGTGACTAGCGGGTGTCAGTTTCTCCAACTTTAGTTGAACCGAGTGTGGCTACGCCCGGTCCTTGTGAAGGTTAAAACAACACTAACTTGACGAACTATCGTTGTGGTTTTGATGCGTAGGTAAGAACGGTTCTTGCTCAGCCCATAGCAGCCACGTAAAACTTGCAACAACAAAGTAGAGGACGTCTAACTTGTTTTTGCAGGGCATGTTGTGATGTGATATGGTCAAGACATGATGCTATATTTTATTGTATGAGATGATCATGTTTTGTAACTGAGTTATCGGCAACTGGCAGGAGCCATATGGTTGTCGCTTTATTGTATGCAATGCAATCACCCTGTAATTGCTTTACTTTATCACTAAGCAGTAGCGATAGTCGTAGAAGCAATAGTTGGCGAGACGACAATGATGCTACGATGGAGATCAAGGTGTCGCGCCAGTAACGATGGTGATCATGACGGTGCTTCGGAGATGGAGATCACAAGCACAAAGATGATGATGGCCATATCATATCACTTATATTGATTGCATGTGATGTTTATCCTTTATGCATCTTATTTTGCTTTGTTTGACGGTAGCATTATAAGATGATCTCTCACTAAATTTCAAGGTAAAAGTGTTCTCCCTGAGTATGCACCGTTGCCAAAGTTCATCGTGCCGAGACACCACGTGATGATCGGGTGTGATAAGCTCAACGTTCATCTACAACGAGTGCAAGCCAGTTTTTGCACACGCAGAATACTCGGGTTAAACTTAATGAGCCTAGCATACGCAGATATGGCCTCGGAACACTGAGACCGAAAGGTCGAGCGTGAATCATATAGTAGATATGATCAACATAGTGATGTTCACCATTGAAAACTACTCCATTTCACGTGATGATCGGTTATGGTTTAGTTGATTTGGATCACGTGATCACTTAGATGATTAGAGAGATGTCTATCTAAGTGGGAGTTCTTGAGTAATATGATTAATTGAACTTAAATTTATCATGAACTTAGTACCTGATAGTATTTTGCTTGTCTATGTTGTTGTAGATAGATGGCCCGTGCTGTTGTTCCGTTGAATTTTAATGCGTTCCTTGAGAAAGCAAAGTTGAAAGATGATGGTAGCAATTACACGGACTGGGTCCATAACTTGAGGATTATCCTCATTGCTGCACAGAAGAATTACGTCCTGGAAGCACCGCTAGGTGCCAAACCTGCTGTAGGAGCTGAACCAGATGTTATGAATGTCTGGCAAAGCAAAGCTGATGACTACTCGATAGTTCAGTGTGCCATGCTTTACGGCTTAGAACCGGGACTTCAACAACGTTTTGAACGTCATGGAGCATATGAGACGTTCCAGGAGTTGAAGTTAATATTTCAAGGAAATGCCTGGATTGAGAGATATGAAGTCTCCAATAAGTTCTACAGCTGCAAGATGGAGGAGAATAGTTCTGTCAGTGAGCATATACTCAGAATGTCTGGGTATAACAATCACTTGATTCAACTGGGAGTTAATCCTTCGGATGATAGTGTTATTGACAGAATTCTTCAGTCACTGCCACCAAGCTACAAGAGCTTCGTGATGAACTATAACATGCAAGGGATGGATAAGACGATTCCCGAGCTCTTCGCAATGCTAAAGGCTGCGGAGGTAGAAATCAAGAAGGAGCATCAAGTGTTGATGGTCAACAAGACCACCAGTTTCAAGAAAAAGGGTAAAGGGAAGAAGAAGGGGAACTTCAAGAAGAACGACAAACAAGTTGCTGTTCAGGAGAAGAAACCCAAGTCTGGACCTAAGCCTGAGACTGAGTGCTTCTACTGCAAGCAGACTGGTCACTGGAAGTGGAACTGCCCCAAGTATTTGGCGGATAAGAAGGATGGCAAGGTGAACAAAGGTATATGTGATATACATGTTATTGATGTGTACCTTACCAGAGCTCGCAGTAGCACCTGGGTATTTGATACTGGTTCTGTTGCTAATATTTGCAACTCAAAATAGGGACTACGGATTAAGCGAAGACTGTCTAAGGACGAGGTGCCGATGCGCATGGGAAATGGTTCCAAAGTCGATGTGATCGCCGTCGGCACGCTACCTCTACATCTACCTTTGGGATTAGTTTTAGACCTGAATAATTGTTATTTGGTGCCAGCGTTGAGCATGAACATTATATCTAGATCTTGTTTGATGCAAGACGGTTATTCATTTAAATCTGAGAATAATGGTTGTTCTATTTATATGAGTAATATCTTTTATGGTCATGCACCCTTGAAGAGTGGTCTATTTGTATTAAATCTCGATAGTAGTGATACACATATTCATAATGTTGAAGCCAAAAGATGCAGAGTTGATAATGATAGTGCAACTTATTTGTGGCACTGCCGTTTAGGTCATATTGGTGTAAAGCGCATGAAGAAACTCCATTCCGATGGACTTTTGGAATCACTTGGTACTTGCGAACCATGCCTCATGGGCAAGATGACTAAAACGCCGTTCTCCGGAACTATGGAGCGAGCAACAGATTTGTTGGAAATCATACATACTGATGTATGTGGTCCAATGAATGTTGAGGCTCGCGGCGGGTATCGTTATTTTCTCACCTTCACAGATGATTTGAGCAGATATGGGTATATCTACTTAATGAAACATAGGTCTGAAACATTTGAAAAGTTCAAAGAATTTCAGAGTGAAGTGGTAAATCATCGTAACAAGAAAATAAAGTTTCTACGATCTGATCATGGAGGAGAATATTTGAGTTACGAGTTTGGTGTACATTTGAAACAAAGCGGAATAGTTTCGCAACTCACGCCACCCGGAACACCACAGCGTAATGGTGTGTCTGAACGTCGTAATCGTACTTGTTTCTCTTGTAGAATGCGAACAGAATATTGGAGAAGAGCACCCCCATTATGCAATGGTAGAGAAAGTAATGCAGATAAGGTTCAAGATAGTGAGACAACCACATTGGTCTCCAAGAAAGGTGATAAAAACTATCTTGTAGACAGTGAGACAACCCCAAAGTCCTGTGTTGATGTAGTGTTCGAGTTACTGGCCACTGCCGCTGACACAAGCTCTTCGAACTCGTTGCCTGAATCACTTCGGCTTCTTCAGTCTCAGCTACAAGCTGAAAGGCATTAGTCAGTTATGCGGTGGCAAGAAGCCAAAGGACTGAGGAAGTCCCTGCAGAATTCAGATGCATACTTTCTGGTGCAACAGCAAGCGCTGCAGGATTTTAGCGCCAAATAAGAGAAAACTAATAAGCTTGCTAAGCATCTCGCCAGCATGGTGGGTATCTAGGATATCGTTTCTTGAGCTTTTCTAAAGTGGTTTCAGTTCTGGACTTGTTTTGCTGCCGTGTTTATTTGCACTGGTGTCCAATTTAGACCCAATGTATGTAATATGCTGCTTTGTTCCCTATATTTGCACTGGTGGTGAACTTTGATGCCTAGTGGATGTAATATGTGTAATAGCTATAATAGCCTAGCATAATTTGCTTGCTTATTTATTTCCGTATTGTCTAGTTTATTTGTTTGGTTGTAGTCACTGCATTTTAGCGCAAAATAATTTTTTAAACTAGGCCACAATAACCATGGGCAACATACTGGCCATTCTAACCATGGTCCTGCTACCTGCCGTAGTGACCATGGGACTCCTACGGGCCGTAGGATACATGGTCCTTCTATGGGCCGTAGAATCATTGGGCCTTCTACGGGCCGTATGATCGATTGGCCATACATGGGCCATACTATTTGTGGACCAATAACGGTCTGTAATATGGGCCGTAAACGGGCTAGAGTGGAATTCGTCTGTTTATCGCCAGACCATAACGGGCCGTTAGTAGGCCGATATGTATAACGGGCTTAATTCGATCGACAGGCATAACGGGTCGTTAATGGGCCGTATTTGATGACACTTTGAAAATAGCCCAATGGGTTAACGGGCCACAAA
This sequence comes from Thinopyrum elongatum, assembly GCA_011799875.1. Taxonomy (NCBI): domain Eukaryota; kingdom Viridiplantae; phylum Streptophyta; class Magnoliopsida; order Poales; family Poaceae; genus Thinopyrum; species Thinopyrum elongatum. The sequence goes on along the minus strand of CM022297.1, from coordinate 344,207,524 downwards.
CGGGCCGACTGTAACCACGGGCTGAATTTGGCCCACAAGCGGAACAGGCTAGTAATGAACCATAAGTAACCGAATGCTGGAAATGAGCCCAAGAATAAATGGGCCCTTAGAAGGCCGAAAGGTAACACGGGCTGGAAACGGCCCAATGGAATAATGGATCGTTAATGGGCATAAAATGATACATTGTTCATTACGGGCGAGTTTCACCATGGGCCTTTAATGGGCCCAGAGTTACAAAGGGCCTCATCTGGGCCGAAAGACGTCATGGGCCATACATAGGCCAGAAGTTAAAACAGGCCAGAATCATATTGGACGGCCCACATGATGTTACTGGGCCTAATTCGGATAGGCCATAACAGGTCGTGAGTTAGCGGGCTGTAAATGGGCTATATACAAACATGCCGTTAACAGGCTTTCCGTGGGCCGGCCCGCTTCCTTTTGACCAAGTCAAACGGTCCGGCCTTTTGACCTGAATGGGCCGCTGTTGGGCCTTCCCACGTCTCGATGTATCATAGGCGCCTCCTATCCATTGCGTGGTTGACATCTGTCTCAACGCGGAGCTGACACATGGTTGCTACGGCCAATGAGAATTTTACATGTGGAAAATCCCCATTGGTCCGGGCAGTTAACAGGTTATCGGATCCAAACCGGAACCCGATAGCTTAACGGCGACCCGTTACGGTGGAAGCCCCATGTCGGTTACCATTGACGAAAGCACTTCTATGATGCGCCATTTATCATTATGAAAGTGGACACTTCTGTGATGATAATTTTGGTATTGTCATGGAACACTTCTACGACAGCACAGGTATGACTATCTTGATTCTGTCATAAAATCGTCATGGATATACATGCATGACAGAAAACGTGACCTACTGTGACAAACACATATCATCACAGAAGTGTTTTTGTAGTAGTGTGCACTCTAATTTTGGTGCATGGAAAGTGGACCAGTATGGTCGACGTCTGATATGTCTCCAATGTATCTATAATTTTTGCTTGTTCCATGCTCTTACATTATCATTCTTGGATGTTTTACAATCATTTTATATCATTTTTTGGGACTAACCTATTGAAATAGTGCCCAGTGCCAGTTGCTGTTTTTTGCTTGTTTTTTACTTCGCAGAATATCAGTACCAAACGGAGTAAAACACAGCGAAACTTTTTGGAGAATTTTTTTGGACCAGAAGACGCAAGATGGGCCAAAGAAGTACCATAGGGGAGGCCCGAGGGGACCACAATCCCCCAGGGTGCGCCGAGGAGCCCAAGCGCACCCTGGTGGGTAGTGCCCACCTCGGTGGCCTCCCGCACTGCCTCTTCGCCCTATAAATACCCAAATATTCCAAAAACCCTAGGGGAGTCGACGAAACACAAGTCCAGCCACCGCAAGTTCCAGAACCACGAGATCCAATCTAGAAACCATCACGGAGGGGTTCATCATCGTCATTGGTGCCTCTACGATGATGCGTGAGTAGTTCATCATAGACCTACAGGTCCGTAGGCAGTAGCTAGATGGCTTCCTCTCTCTCTTTTGATTCTCAATACAATGGTCTCTTGGAGATCTATTTGATGTAACTCTTTTTTGCGGTGTGTTTGTTGGGATCCGATGAACTTTGAGTTTATGATCAAATCTATATCCATGAATATTATTTGAGTCTTCTTTTGATCTCTTATATGCATGATTATTTATACCCTCGTATTTCTTCTTCGAACCTTTGGTTTAGTTAGGCCAACTAGATCGATTTTTCTTGCCATGGGAAGAGGTGCTTTGTGACGGGTTCGATCGTGCGGTGTTCTTTCCCAGTGACAGAAGGGGCAGCAAGACACTCATGTATCGTTGCTATTAAGGATAACAAGATGGGGGCTATTCCTACATGAATAGATCTCGTCTACATCATGTCATCGTTCTTATTGCATTACTACGTTTTTCCATAAACTTAATACACTAGATGCATGCTGGATAGCTGTCGATGTGTGGAGTAATAGTAGTACATGCAGCCAGGAGTCGGTCTACTAATCTTGGACGTGATGCCTATATATTGATAATTGCCTTGGATATCATCATAATTATTCGATCTTCTATCAATTACCCAACAGTAATTTGTTTACCCACCGTGTGCTATTTTCTTGAGAGAAGCCATTAGTGAAATCTACGGCCCTCGGGTCTATTCTTTATTATATTTTCTTTGAGATCTACTTTTTATTCGCTTTTATTTTCAGATCTATTATTCCAAAAACCCAAAAATACCTTGCTGCACTTTTTTGTTACTTATTTTATTTCGCATTTTATCGAGAGCTATTTATCCAATCTACTACAAATTTATCTATCTTTTTACCGTGGAGGGATTGACAACCCCTCTTACGCGTCGGGTTGCAAGTATTTGTTCTTTGTGTGCAGGTACTGTTTACATAGTGTTGCTTGGTTCTCCTACTGGATTGATACCTTGGTTTCATATCTGAGGGAAATACCTACCGTAGCTGTGTTGCATCATCTCTTCCTCTTTGGGGAAATACCGACGTAGTTCAAGCGACATCAATGTCCCACATGTCAGCGAATGAAAGTATTCTTTCTGATATTGAGGACGAGCAAGAAAATCGGGCGGTATAATGTCAGTGCTATTTTATACTATTCATTGTTTATTTTTTATGAAAGCTATTGTCTCCACTATTGAGTACGACGGAGGAGTGTGAAACACGGCAGCCTAGTGAACTTGGCATGTGCACAACTCCCTCCGTCCGTGAAAGACTGTACATATAGAGATTTACACATTGACCAAGAGGAACAGGAACTCCATGGCATAATTAACGCCCAAAAGTAGCAGACTTATGTGTGCATGCGAGCATTGAGAGAAGAAGATTAAATGAAGGTTGTTGCATGCTGTAATTAAGGATAGACATGCAACCTATAGCTAGAGCACAAGTTGTTGCATTAGTCAATCAATACCGATTATATTAAAGGCTAAGTGCATTGGAAGTGTAGATGTACACTCTTTGTTGGAAAATTTTCTAATGCTAGATGTACAGTTTTTCACGGACCGAGGGAGTACATGTGCATACACTCACATACACAGCTAGGGTGGTTCGCGCAAGGGTTGGACTTTTATCGCGCCTGCGTAAAGTATTGTTTAACTGATTTCTTTGCTCTTACAACTGACAGGTGGGACCCAGAAACCAGGTGTCAATTTAACCAGTCAACAAAGTGCCACGTCGACTATGTGGCCGGTCAGCAGGGTGCAATACGGTGCTCTATGGTGAGCTAGTGACCGTATAATCACCGCAAAACTATATAGTGACCGTAATAAGCATAGTATGAAGTCCAGTGACCGTATTGTTACATACGTTGACCGCTAGTGTATTTTTCTCGTTTCAAATTAAGCCATATTAACCGGAAAGGACGCAATATGGACTACTACTTTGATGTGTCCCGTCAACTTGTAGAACCAGGAGAAGCTTGCTTACTACGCCCTCTCCCTCGCCCACGCGCGTGGCTCACAGGACGAGGAGAAGCTTGATTACTGCGTACGCCTACGACCTCTCCCTCGCCCACGCGCGTGGTGGCTCATGGGACGAGGAGAGGGTTTTGACTACAGCACACTCTCCCTCTCCCTTACCCTCGCGGTAGACGTGCAGCAGTTCATTCGATGTCAGATTGCCAGAAGCATATTGTACTGTAGTATCATCATTGTTGAACCTCCCGAAGAGGCGAAGAGCCAAGTGCAAGGTTCATAGGAGTACGAATTGTTGAACCTCCCGAAGAGGCGAAGAGCCAAGTGCAAGTGTTATAGGAGTACGAGTTGTCGTCCTAGTACTACTACAACTATAGCGAAGAATCGCTACTGTATGATGCCGCCATGTCACCTATAGCCAAAGTTGTGCCACCTTTTTTTCTCACAAAGAATGTTGGAGCCCGTGCAACAGCCACACAAGTAGCACGTACACATAACACATTTACTAGTAATAAATTCTAAAGGACAAATGCCAGCATGCCACACAAGTTCATCTCCACTTCATGTGATAAATTTGTGCAACGACTACTCTACATATATTTACAGCGCTACCATTCACAATTTACCATACTCCACTTACACGTTATAGATGGGCTCCATGTCCTCCTCCAGGTTATAGTCCCACGTGTTCTTCATAGATGGCACGATCCATAGCGGTGGGCAACGGGAATCATAGTCGCATATTTCTAGTCCGGTTCCACACGATGGAGACTCATCCAAGCTGTAGCAGCATAAATCAGGGATAGCGTGCCCCAACATGTTGTTCATCCGGCGGTGTGCACTAAAGACACAACCATGCTTCATGAACGGCAGGTCTTTGGTGTCGTGCACGGATGGTGGCATCTACTTCACAAAGGGGTAGCTGTCCCCAATGAAAAGCGAATACTCTCCAAGAGTGTTCCTTGGCACCCACATAGCATCACGGGGGTCGAACTCGACGCCGTTCGTCTGATACACACGGCATCTCAGATCTGGACACATGGTGACTTACATGGTCAAGGTCCATTCATCATAATGTTGTGCTCAAATATGGCGGTCAGTAATATTGTGCAGCAATTAGTACAACTCCAGTATAGAGGAAGTAAAATAACCAGCTTATTATATATAGCCACTCTTGGCTACATGGATAAGATAGTAAGACATGGAAAAACAAAAATGGTGGGAGCTAGTGGGTTCAAGTATTCAAGGGCCTAGCTATACGCGTCCTCCGTAATGGGCTCATTTTTCTCAAGAAAATTGTGTTTACGACCGTATTAATTGGAATGCATGCGTGCATGCGTGAAGAACAAAAGACCAGACCTTTTACATGCATTGGTGAGTTTTCTCTTAATTCTTGCATGCAATGTTTTAATGAAGCTTGAAATATGAACATGTCAATGGGAGGGAGTAGAAGCCTCATGCATGCATGCATGCATGCATGCATGTGACACTCACACGTACACATGCACGCACGCATCCATGCGGCACACAACACAAGACGCAACAGACACACTCACGCTCAAGTGCTCAACCTACTCCCTCCGTCCATGAAAGACTATACATATAGAGATTTACACATTGACCAAGAGGAACTGGAACTCCATGGCATAATTAATGTCCAAAAGTAGCAGACTTATGTGTGCATGCGACCATTGAGAGAAGAAGATTAAATGAAGGTTGTTGCATGCTGTAATTAAGGATAGACATGCAGCCTATAGCTAGAGCACAAGTTGCTGCATTAGTCAATCAATACTGATATTAAAGGCTAAGTGCATTGGGGTGTAGATGTACACTCTTTGTTGGAAAAATTTCTAATGCTAGATGTACAGTTTTCAAGGACCGAGGGAGTAGTTCATAGTACTGCATGCATGCAAGTAGGAGTATTAAACAAGTTGCTATTACGAGGAAACATCATCAATTTTGCCTCGATTACTGTTGGTGGCCTTGTATAGATGCAAAAGGTATATTTCATAGTGGCCTTGTATAAGTAAATGGAGGGAGTAGTACTACTTGGCTTAGCGATCGATCAGTTAATAGTCCACAATTATACAATAATGTACAGACGCAATGCATTCCAAGTTTAAAATTCACATCAAACTTAAAGTGTCGGTTCACGGATACATTCACATTAGGGCATCTCCAACGGCAACACGCAAAAAACCACCCGCATCCGTCCATATTTCTTGGAGTCCGTGCATGGCGGGCGGCCGATCTCTTCTCCCTCCCCGTCTCTCTCTTCTCAGCCGACGCTCAGCGAGCGATTAGATTTTGGCTATCGTCGGTTTATTCAATTGCAGTCCCACATGTCAGTGAAAATGCAAGACAACGTGTGTCCCCTTTGGTGAGTGGCGTGCCAGACCGACTGTCGGGGGTGCGACGCGAACACGACAGGCGTGCTTTAAGTGTGTCATCTTTTCCTTTTCAACTTGCAAAGTGTAACATTTTCTACTCTTTTCTGTCGCTTGTTCATGCGATCGATCGATAGAAATCCAGAAGAAAATGACAGGGGCGAGGCTTTCCCGCGCGTTAGGCGGGCTAGTTGGCATAGTGGGTTTGAGTGTTATGACATGCTACAGTGCCGTCCAGTCTTCGCGTGTGGTAGCAGTATTCCTCGTACAGTAAGTTTTCTTGAAGAAACAGATTCAACAAAGTCATGATGGTTCCTTAGTCCGATGACTTGAAGATTTTGTTAACTTTACTTGATGACTTGAAGATTTTTGTTTCTTGACTTGATGACTTGAAGATTTTTTGAAACTAGGTGATGACTTGAAGATTGCTCACCACGCCTCCTGCATATTGCCGAGGACATGAACAGCGTGGTAGAGCATCTCCACTTGTTCCATTTTTATGTAAGCAAGCGTTTACACTCTTACGAGGGAGGAGTGCGAAACATGGCAGATCTGATTTTGATCTAGGGATAACTGTCCCCTGCAAATGTGGTAGTTGACTTTTTTTCTACGATCAACATACACCCTAGAAAGCACCATGTTCAAATTTGGCACTTTTCCGGGTTCATTTAGCATATTTAGGCCATTATGTGCATTTTGTAGAAATTTACTACCATCATCCTTATTTATTGGCCCCCTTAGTATTTTGCGCCAAACTTGGACCATAGATTGAATTAAGAAAATAATAATGCATATCACCAAAAGTTATATCGTTCGATTCGTATTTAAACATAGTTTCTAGTGATATTATTTGTAGTTACATGCATCAACATTTTGTTAGATAAATCTAAAGTCAAAATTTAGCACAAAATGTGAAGGGGCCAATAAACCAGGACGGAGGTCGTAGCGCAGAAATATCAAATCCCAGCTACAGCTACACGGATGTGATGATAGGGACGTGGAATGCCGTTCGATCACGGTGCACGCGCGCGATCTGCGTGGCTGGGGTGGCGGCCAATCAGAAACAAAACACAATAGGGTGAGCGCGCAGAGTTTCCAGAGGCTAGGAAACTAACCGTGTGTGATAATAAATGACCAGGATTGAAGGGGAATCCAAATTTCCTTCGTCGTCTGTCCTTGAGCTCTTGACAAACCAATGCACTATACAGTTGTTCGGCCACTCCGCCCGAGAGCTCTCTCCAAGCATCATTCATGCCACCGCGCCGCACACTAACCGGTAAGGAAGAGATGGCATCCCGCCGCGCCGAGTTCCTCGCCGCCCATGACCGCACACAAAATGGTACGGAAGTGATGGCATCCCGCCGTGCCGAGTTCATCGCTGCTCGCGACCTCACACCTATGTGGGCGGACTTTGAAGCTGCCAAGGCCGAATGGGCGATAGAGCAAGAGGCGGCCAAAGTCGCACAGAGGGAGCAGAAAAGGCAGAAAGCACTCAAGAAAAGAGGGTCCCACCGCCGCAAGAAAGAAGAGGATGCACGTGCTGCGGAGGAGAGCTCGGTGGAGATCCAAGCTCGGTGCGGTGTTGTCGGCAAGGCCGGGAAGGAGAACGATAGCGTCTAGCCAGCATGCCCCGATGCCTCCACCTGCCAGGATCATGGCGGTAGCTATCACGACGCTGAGGAGAGATGGGCAGATATCCCACCACGGTGTGGTGCCGCTGACAAGAATGACAACGAGAACGATTATGTTTGGCCAACATGTGAGAAGTAGTAGTACTAGTAGTTAGTGTGTGTGTGTGTGTGTCTGTGTCGCCCGTTCATTTGTTTAATTAATTACAAGCATCTACTAGTTTGTCGGGGTAATTGACCACGGGTACCCCGAAGACGGAGAGACAATATTTCAAGACATCGGGGCTAGCAAAGCCCCTCAGTCCGACTGCTCAGGCCGCCCCCGACGGCCCCCTGTCCAACTGCCCGGGCCGGCTCGCCACCCGGCTGCCCGGCCTGCTTTCCGTCCGACTGCTCCTCCCGACCGACTGCGCCAACCAGCCGGCTGCCCGAAGTCAACCGCCGACACCGACAAGACGGCCATACCGAGGACGCGACGGCTGTACCTATGCACGCGTAACCCCAAGCCATCATGTATAGTGTCACCTGTCCCTGGGCACTATTTATGAAGTGACCCAGGAGACAAGCGTGACAACCGGCCATGCCCACACCCATGCTCTCCACCTAGCTTACATGCTAAGCTAGCCACACTATAAAAGGATCCAACCATCCATCCATCCAGCGACGGCCAGAATGGCTCCCTGGACAAACACTCACACATGCATGCTCAAGCACATGCGGCCACAAGCCACACGCACACTTGTGCTCATATGCATATATGAGATCAGATGCCCTTGGCACTGATCTCAGATACAGCTCCAGGAGCAACTCTGTACCAGATATACCACATATATTCAGACATGTAGGAGTAGGGGTATTATCTCTCCGGAGAGCCCCGAACCTGGGTAAACTAGCGCGTGCTACTCGCATACCCGTCCTTGGATATTCCAGCGGCAGTCTTGCCCTCACCTTAAGCCACCCTGTGGCATCTATCGTCTCGCAACCCCCCCGTGAGAATACCACGACATAGTTACTACTGTAGTTGACCAGGATGGTCGACATCCCACATGTCGGCGAACGAAAGTATTCTTTCTGATGATATCGAGGAGGAGCAAGGAAACAGTGTGGTATAGTAGTATCACTGCTGATTTATATTTATTTTTTCTTTTTGATGAAAGCTAGCGTTTCAACTCTTACGCATGAGGAGTGCGAAATGCGGCACGTGCTGGATGTCCCACATGTCAGCGAAAGGAGTGGGACATGAACAGCGTGGTAGAGCGTCTCCACTTCTTCCACTTCTAGGTCGGAGACCACATGTAGTACTAGTATATAACGATACGAAGTGCAACCCGGAGAGACAGACGCGTCTAGTTGGAAGGTCTCGAACCATACACGTAAACAAATATCCAACCTAATATGTGCCTGCAATTAACATAGTAGAGTACTTAGGCACGTAGGAGTACATCATAATATCACCGTGGATTGCACGTACAACATTTAGTGGTAGTAAGACAAATGCCTATATGCCACATAGGTTCATACTATTTGTGCCTGGCTACTTCACTTACTACGCTACATTACTCAGGTTCGTACATCCCTGGGTACATGTCCATCTCGTAGTTCCACTCCCATGTGTTCTTCATAGATGGCACAATCCATAACAGTGGGCAACGGGAGTCCATATGATTGCAGCTTCTTAGTGTGGCTCCCCATGATGGAGAATCATCCAAATTGAAGTGGCATAGATCAGTGATAGGGGTGTTCAAGATATGAATCCATCGGTGCGCAATGAAAACACACCCGTTCTTCATAAACGGCAGGCCGTTGGCGTCGTGCACGGAAGGTGGCATCATTTTCACTATGGGGTAGTTGTCCCCAATGAAAACCGCGTACTCTCCAAGTGTGTTCATCCGCACCCAGGTAGCATCGCGTACGATGTGTCCCATATGAAACAAGTCCCCCGGTTTGTCACCGCCAAGATGCGGTTAAAAAGGATCACAGCGTCTTCGTACTCGTACGGCAACAAATCGGCCGCAGATAGCATGGTCCACCTTTGACCGCCACGTGCGGGATGGATCATTAAAGCAATCGTGATGTCGAACACCACGATGCGAGTGTAATTTTTGTTGTCGCACGACCTTATCGGGGCTTCCGGGATTGCTATCTTATTCAATCTCACCGTGGTTCCGTTGTAGCAATTTAGGCAATGGCCCATTGCATGGTCGATCCCAATGTTGGACAAAGGTTCTATGGCCACGGTGTCACCGTTGTAGATGTTGTGCAAATTGATGTTGGTACCCTCCCGTACATATGCAAGCCAATCTCCATTGGCACCAAGCCTAACCTGTGAAACAGTGGGCAGCGGGGGAATTATGAAATGGACACGGAAGTAGTCTTTAGAATGCATTTACTATGTGATCAAACTCATCACTTACCTGCTCATCGGACAAAATCTGAGTGCCCCTCAATGTCGGCATCTCAAGGGGCGTCAACTTGCAACTACAGCCACGCCGCACTGGAGAGACCCCCCAGGAAACATCCTCATCCTCGAGGACGCATGGCAGACCAACTAGCATGGCCTTCTCCCACGCATATAAATGCACCCTCTTAAAATATTTGGTGCAAGTACCGCTGAGTCTTGCGGATGTGAGGAAGTCGGAGCGACTTACGATTTCTCCCAAAGGATCGTCGTCCAAGGTCTCCCAACCTCAACAAGGACGAGAAGCACCACCGCCTTGTGAATCGATGGCAGTGGCGACGAACTGCCTTGTCCCTTGGGGAGCTGGTTTACACGAGAGCAGATGGTAACTGCAGGGCTTCGTCCCTTTGGAAAGGATGTTTGCGTCCATCCACTAGTGCAGTTTATATTTGAGATTAGGGAGCTGGCGGGTGGTTCGTTGTAAGGCACGTTCGCGTCCATCCACTAGCCCAGAATTAAAGCACGCACGACATTTACAGCGACTAGGATTAGTTTGATTTGCAGGCGCATGGACCAACGCGGACTAGCGGACCTCGTCGCCATTTTTCGAGCACGAATTCGACAACTACGTGCGTGACATGCATGCATGCAAATTTTGCGTGACCAAACTGTGCGAGGCGGAATGGTAGGCTGTCGAACTAGAGCCTGCATGTTCTAGCCATGTCATCCACACGCAAACTAATGGCCAATTAATACTCCGCTGGTGTACGTGCTACCTATAATGTACTATGCATTGTTTGGCACGAACATTCCTTGGAGCTCGTGCTGCAACTGGCGTACTCCACAGCCTGCTTCCCTTCTCCTTCCTCTTCCACCACCCGGGCACGTCCGTGGGAAGTGACCGGTCAACCCTAATATAGTACTACTAGCACAAAAATATGCATGCATGACCACTAAAATTTCCTTTCTCTTATCTCTATGAAATAAATGTGGCTTGAGACTCAAAGCCCTTTAAGTCTGAGTATAATGGAAATCTACTTTTTTAGATGAGCCCTTTAAACAAGAAAGGAGGGAGTATTAAAATTATGTTTTTTTTAACAAACAAAAGGCGCTAGACAAGCTTTCATTCATTCATCTTAAAAGCAGTTTACATTGAGGAGTAGTACTTGATATCTCAAATCCATACATATCATGCAATAGTAGTAACTAGTACTAAGTACATAACCTAAGCTAGACCACACTACTCATCGTCGGAGATGGGTAGGCGGCCGCATGCTGCAGCTCCAGCTCCTCCTGCTCCTCCTCCAGTTTGGCCAACATCTCGTTGATCCCTCACTCCCGTTGGCGATGGAAGAGGCGGTTGGCCTCCACCTCGGCATCCGACTGGATGGACTCGAGTATGGCCTGCTGTTCCACCGCCCCCTTCGCTTGGGTCAACTCCGCCATGGCGAGGCATGTAGCCGTTTGCGCCGGCTCCGCCTCTCCCACGTCGTTGTCGTCCTCCTCCAGCTCCGCTTCGCCTGTGTCATCATCCTACTGTTCTGGCTCCGTGTCGCCCTCATCGTCGTTCTCCTCCTCCGGCTCCGCGTGCTGCTCCACCTCCACCACTTCCTCCTTCGGCTCCGGCTAGTCCAGATTCCAGAGGCAAGGCGGCTGCGATCCAGGCTTCGCGCCACCTCCAGATCTCCATAAGCATATCAAAGCGCTGCTCCGGCAAGGGCATGGCGTATGTCATTACCTTCGGCCGGGCCATGGCTATCGGGCGGCGACGACCGAAGAAGAGGCGGCGAGAGGGGAATGAATGTGGCTACTATTTGGGTTCGCTGTCCGGCTTAAATAAATGTGCTCCATCACGTGTACCCGCGCGTGCACAAATTTTACACATACGGGTCTATTTAGGGGGCGTCACGTAAGGGTATGTGTGTGAGATTCTGAGAGACAGAGTGTCTATGTGCGCCTCTACTCTTCGGACATGTACTCCACCTTTTGCATTGGGATATAAGTATAATGGTACTACACTTTAGCTTCTGATTTACGTGGCCATATTAATATGGTTGTGTAAAAAAATGTCACTTCCTGCTCATGATTTGTGTTATATAATTATTAGAATTTTGCTAACTACTAAAATAAAGTGGAATTTGTCCATGTTATATAACTAAATTAAGGTGATTGATTACCATACGGGTAAGGTTGGACGAAGGGTGGTAGGAACAAATGCTCCACCTAGAGCATGTGTGTGTGAAATGGAGTCTTAGAGAGAGAGAGAGATAGAGTGTGTGTGTGTGTGTGAAACTGAGTCTTCGGTAGGGAAAGGAATTAAGTGTGTGTGGCTTCATCACAGAGAGGTGATGTGTATGGCAGAGGCCTCCAATGAGGGGGGGGGGGGTACGAGAGAGAAGAGGCATGTAAAAGGGGAAGAGAAGGAGTGTGCGCGTGAGAGGAGTGGACATCGAGATAACGTGTTTGTTCGAGAGACACCGATGAAGACTACTATTGATGGTGCATGTAGGCAGGAATTAAATGAAGAGATAGTCTTATTGGTTTCTGGGATAGAGGGAAGGAGTGAGAGAGGGGGTAGCTAGAAGGAGATAGTTAAGTGTGAGTGTGTGTTTTAGAAAAGAGACCCATCCAGACGGAAGTCCTGTGCACACAAGAAGAGAAAGATTCAATGTGGGGTGAGGGTTGAGGGTAATTAACTATGTATGGAGACACATGATACCTTTGAATGTGCATGTGTGAGAGGTATACATACGTGGGATGTGTGTGTGTGCGCGCGCATGATCAAGATAAAAGAAAGGATACATAAGTCATAAGATCAACGGGATGGGAGAGATGGATCGGTATGACAGTATGCATGCATGTGAGAGTGGAGGGAAGAAGGCCCGATGATTGAGCATGTGTTTTTGTCTTTAAGAGAGAGTGGCGTGTGCTGGAGCATGCATCTATGGCGAGCAGAGAGAGCGAGACACAATGTGTGTGCAAAAGAGATCAACCTATAGATGCATGTATAGAGAAACAGATATAGTGTGCGTGATAGGAAGCAAGAGTGCATGCGAGAAAGAAAGGTTGACGGAGAAATAGATAGATAGAGAGATAGAGATGCTAGCTAGAGGGACATCAGCTAGTTTGTGTGTTAGAGATAGCAGCCGAGTGGTTCAGAGTGGTGAGTTATATGTGTGTGAGAGAAAGATAAAAAGAGGGTGCATGACTGCATGTAGAGAGAAACAGATATAGTGTGCGTGATAGGAAGCAAGAGTGTGGGCGAGAAAGAAGGTTGATGGAGAAACAGAGAAATAGAAAGATAGAGATGATAGCTAGAGGGAGATCGGCTAGTGTGTGTGTTAGAGATAAGAGTCGAGTGGATAAGAAGGCTGAGTTATGTGTGTGGGTGTGAGAGAGATAGATAGAGGGTGCATGTGAGTGACATATAAACGAATATTAGAGAGAAATGAGATCCCAAGAGACGGAGTTTTTTGTTTGCAAGAGAGAAAGATATTTCGCAAGGAGAGTCGTAGCTAGAGAGACATATCAGGGAACGCGTGATATCCTAGGGAGAGAGGGTGTGTGAGCGGCATACAAAGGGAATGGTGGAGAGATATGAGACCCTGTGAGACGGAGTTTGTGTTTTTGAGAGAGAGAGATATTTAAGAGGGGGAGTCGTAGCTACTGAGTGATGACCCACAAGTATAGGGGATCAATCATAGTCCTTTCGATAAGTAAGAGTGTCGAACCCAACGAGGAGCAGAAGGAAATGACAAGTAGTTTTCAGTAAGGTATTCTCTACAAGCACTGAAATTATAAGTAGCAAGTAGTTTGATAGCAAGGTAATTTGTAACAAGCAAGCAACGGTAATGGTAAGAAAAGTGCAGCAAGGTAGCCCAATCCTTTTGAGGCAAAGGACAGGCCAAAACGGTCTCTTATGATAAGCAAACGTTCTTGAGGGTACACGGGAATTTCATCTAGTCACTTTCATCATGTTGGTTTGATTTGTGTTCGCTACTTTAATAATTTGATATGTGGGTGGACCGGTGCTTAGGTGTTGTTCTTACTTGAACAAGCCTCCACTAAAAAAAAAAGACACATCCGTGACATTTTTGGCCGAACAATTTTTTTTTCTGTCATGCTTATGACACTTCTATGACGATAATTGTGACAAAACCCGGTATCATCATAGATGTGGTGGGCTCCTACTTCTATGACAAAAAATCATGAAAGAAAATGGGCTTTTCATCCTGGGCGGGCCGGAGACGCAGCTGCATGACATTCTTTGGGCCGTCCATGACGGAAAAAACCGTGGTAGAAGCGAGGGCGAGGAAAATATCGGGGAGTTCCCGGTTACGGTGGGTGGTCGGGGCCGAGCGATGCTCGGAGGGATTGCGCATTTCTATCGTACACATACGCGCGTGGGTGCGAGGCGTTGGGCTCTAACTGAACCCGAGCAAGGCGTTCGCCTGCTGAACCCGAGCGATTGCACTAGCTACGCGTTACTGAACCCGAGCGATCGATCGATCCCTGGCTGTTAACTGAACCCGATCGAGCGATTCCTTCGCTACTGCTGCTAACTGAAGCCGATCGAACCTGCTGCCTCTTGATGAACAGTGACTGTTGTTGGGGGTTGGATGAACAGCTCCCGTTGGGGGTTGGATGAATAGGACCCCATGGTAGTAGAGGCCGTTGCCGCTGGATGAACAGGACCCCGATCGAGCCGGTTGGGGGTGGCCAAACAGGACCCCGTGGAGGGCTGGTTGAACAGTAGCCGATCGAGGGCTGGATGAACAGTAGCCGGTGGAGGGCTGGTTGAACAGTAGCCGGTGGAGGCTGGATGAACAGTAGCCCGTGGATGAACAGTAGCTGGTGGAGGCAGGAGGGAGATGCCGTGGATGAGCAGTCGCAGGTGGAGGCTGGAGGAGGTTAACGGTGGATGAACAGTAGCTCGTGGAGGCTGGAGCGAGGCAGTAGACGGTGGATGAACAGTAGCCCGTGGAGTCCCATTTTGCGGTACGCCACACCCCTCCCGATGAACAGGACCCCCGTTTCGACCGTAGGAGGTCGAAGAGAAGTCTGTTTCCTCCGTTTTGCGGTACGCCAGACCCCTCCCGTTGAACAGGATCCCGTTTTGACCGTAGGTGGTCAAATAGAAGGCCGTTTGCTTCGTTCTGCGGTACGCCAGGCCTCGTTTCGGCTGCTCCGTCAAAGCCGGTTGGCTCCCGATGAACAGGACGCATTTCATTGCCTCCCGATGAACACGACGCAGTTTCTCCGTTCCGACCCAGCCGGTTGGCTGCCGATGAACAGGACGCCGTCGCTGCTCTCCGCTACCTCTCCATGTACACGAGCCCTGGCCGTACGTATGCGCGAGTAGGCATTCGAGACCCCGCCCGTATGTACGTACGTGGCCGTATTTACTTTCTTGCACCCTGGCTGTACGTACGTGTACACGATATAGACGGGACTGCATGACATGCTACGTCCACGCCTCTACTATGATACGTGTGTCGTGGTTCTAAGTCTGACAGTAGAATAGGGGGTAGGTATGAGGAGGCAAGATCCTAGCTACGGTGAGGTTGTGCATGCAAGATTTACGAGTTCAGGCCCTTCTCGGAGGAAGTAACAGCCCTACGTCTTGGTGCCCGGGGGCTCGGTTGATTGGATTATGCGTGAAGTTACAGGGGCTGCGAACCCTTGTGCCAGTGGAGGGGGTGGCTTATATAGAGTGCGCCAGGACCCCAGCCAGCCCACGTTACAAGGGGTTCAATGTACATTAAGGTGAGACGTTACTGGTAACGCCAATAGTAAAGACATATAAATGATCATTAAGACTACGGAGTGAACGCCTGACCGTTGCCATCCTGAGTGACCTTAGATCTTCTGTACTCCGAGTGGTTTCTGGTATGGTCGAATGATTATACCCTGGTCGAATGGAATTGGGTTATCCGAGTGAACTGTTGGTCGAGTGGGTTGCACCCTGAGGTGATTTCAGTCGGTAGATGATGCTATCCTTTGAATGCCCTTGGCTTTAGAGTAGTGTCCTCAGGAAGGGTGTCTAGGTCAGGCCTATTACCCTACCCTAGGTACATGTCATCGTCCTTAGCCCCCGAATGGATCTGGGTCCGAGTGGAGAAGGGGTTGAAGATGGTTCTGGCCCGATTTATATGCTTCAGATGCATTTTAACCGGGCCGGTGATCTATGTAAAAACTTCAACTTCATTTTCAGTCACCTGGGTCCATTCAGAGGTTGTCGAGTGAACTTTGCTGATAAGCTCCGAGTGTTGGTATGATATAAAATCTTCGGCTCGATTGGTCGCACTGCCGCTCCCGGATCTCACGGGATTCAAAATTTGGAGAAGCACGTGGGACGGAGAGAACCGCAGTAAACAGAGCAGATTAGGCAGGGGCGCCTCGATTCTCATGCCACCTTTTTCGCCACGTACCGAGCACGCGACTGTTGCGGGATTTGACAGGATTGCTTGGGCCCACGAGTCAGCCACTCGGAAGCAGGCCCATATAAGGCGACGGGGACGTGGTGTTTGTACAGTGCACCCCATTCCCCTTCTTCTCCCTCAGCTTCCCCACCGCGTTCACCTCCACCCTCGACGCCGTCTCCCCGCCCGAGTGCAGCCTGCTGCGATGGGAAAGGACAAGACGGCGGCCCTGGAGCGTGCGAAGAAGGAGACCGCGAAGGTGAAGGGCAAGAAGACGAGTCGGGGGGGATCGTCGTCGAGATCTGGCCTGCCGCCCAACTGGATCCAGGGCGACTGGATTCGATCCACGATTCAGCAAGAGGATCTGCAGGATCTGGTCCAGGGGGGCTTGATTGCCCATGGATCCTGGAGGCTGCCAGGTGATAAGACCGAGCCGCGGCCGCAGGAGGGTGAGTGCGTCCTCCTCGCGATCCACGTCGACCGTGGTTTTTCCCTGCCTCCTCATCCTTTTTTTTGAGGTTTTCTGAACTTTTTTGGAGCCCAACTTCATCACTTTTCCCCGAACACCATCACATACCTCGCTGTGTTTGTTTCCATGTGTGAGAATTTCCTAGGTTGTCGACCGCATTGGGGTCTCTTCAAACACATCTTTACTTGCCGCTCTCAGTCTATGAAAAAGGCTAATCCGAGTGATGAGAGGACGCACGTGATCCAGATGTGCGGAGATCTAGGTATCTAGATGAGAGGTAAAAGCACTTTTCCACCTATGACTCTTCCCGATTTAGTCAGAGGGTGGCAGTCGACCTGGTTTTATTGTAAGGACAAACCAACCCCTGGTCAGTCGACTGGCCTTCCCCCCTTCACCATGGGGCGAATTGAGAAGCCCACTTCCTTGAAAGTGACTCCAGCAGAAAAGGTGGAGGTGACTATGTTGGTTGAATGAGTAATCCAACTTGTCCACGATGGTGTGACTGGCATGGATTTGCTAGAGGTGTTTCTCAATCGCCGCATCCAGCCGCTCCAGGCCCGCGATCATCCTATGTGGATGTACTCGGGTACTGATGATACCACTCGGATCCACCCGGAGGAAGTTGCCGAGGAGACGGTGGCGCAGTGGCTGCAGGGCATCACTGGAAACAAAGACAACCCCAGGGGGTCCAGGAGAATTCCACCACTCGACGCTGATAACGAACCAGACAAGGTCTGACCTTTGGTGCCGAGTGACTTTTACTCTGATTTGTAAACTATCTTTGGAACCGACTAATACTTGTTCAATTCTTTGCCTCGCAGATATATACTGAGATGTACTCGATGCCCAACGGGGAGCAGATCCAGGAAGGAGAGGAGAGCGGAGGCGACAGCGGTGATTGGAACTCTGATGACGAGAGTGATGAAGAGCACGAAGACTCGAGCAGTGGTGAGGAGGTCGATTCTCCACCTCGCGTGGAAAAGCGTTCCAAGCAAAAGCATGACCCAGCAAGTATCCGGGGTAAAGTGGCGGCACCGACTGGACAAACTTCGAAGCGCACTCGGACATCTTCTCCGGTGCCGACTGAGAAGGCTCCGAAGCAGCTCAAGACTGCACCGTCAAAGCCACGGAAGGCCTTGCCCAAGATCAAGGTTGATGTTCCCGTCGCCTCTATGTAAGTGTTTCATTTTCACCCTTTGCTCCAAGAATCTTATATCAGTTGTCGACCCATTCTCTTGCTTGACCGAGTGAACCTTGAAATTTGCAGTGCTGCTACCTCTGGGACTTCTACTTACAAAGATGATGATGATGAGGAGATGGAGGACGCGGTCACATCCAAAGCGGGTATGACTCCTGTTATCTTGTCTTTTCTTTGCTAACCACTTCTACAGTCGACTGAACTCTTGTGGTCGATTCTTTTGCAGCTCCGCAAAATGTTATTGAACTTCTAGATGACAATGAAGATGTGCCACAGAAGCTCGTGGGAAGGAGGAGCAGGACCTCGGGCAAAAAGGCACCAGCTATCAAGACGCTTCAGTCGACGCCGGCGGCAGAACCAGCTATCCAGCAGCCCGGGGACCTCAACCGTGCTTCTGTTACTTTTGCGATTCCCTTGTCGAGTGGTCATCCTTCAGCGTCGACTGCACATGCCCCTGCTTCATCTGTGCAACTTCATGCCTCAAGCTCTCAAGCTGCTGCAGCTGATCCACCGTCTCCACTTTTCACCGCCCATCACGTCCCAGAGGACCAAGTGAGTGCTGCCAAGGAAGCCATACGCCAGGCAGGCATTATGATGGAGCAGATGAAAGTGGTGCGCGAGGCCAGTCAAGCTGCCTATGATGCCAGCTCAGCACTTTAGGCGAATGTCCAGGTTAGCTTACTTCCGACTGAACTCCACCTTAATGCTTGTTCTGTTAGGATATGATATTTAGAAACTGCTGCTTTATTATCTGCAAGACGTCCGTGGATGAGCGTTTTGGAACCTTAATTGCATGCCCATTGTCATTCTGTACACCCACTGGGTGTTTTAATTTCTATTGAGTAGTTTTTCCACTTGAGTCGACTAGGTTGTGTCGATTGAATCTCTGAACCAGTGGGGGCACGCTGGGTGCACCCACTGGGTGTAGTCCCCGAGGCCGCTGTCGAATGTTTGATTCGGCGGGGGTCTTTGAACAGAACTTTTCCACTCGGTCTGAGCAGATCATGTCGAGTGGAACCTGGACCAGTGGGGGCATGCTGAGTGCACCCACTGGGTGTAGTCCCCGAGACCGTAGTCGACTGCGGGCAGTCGGCTATGGTCTGAGTTTTTTTTTTCTGACTGGACGGACCAAGTCAATTGAAAAGTCGAACCAGTGGGTGCACGCTGAGTGCACCCACTGGGTGTAGTCCCCGAGACTATTGTTGAATGTTTGATTCGGCAGTAGTCTTAGAACTCTTTGAACTTGTTACTTTATTGCTCGGAAGCAACCAATCTTTGTGTCTGCCGACTGACTATCTTCTGAACATAGAAATCTTGTGATCTTGGAGCCCGGTTCACTGACTTGGAGCAGAAGCAGATCCAGCTCAATCTTGATCTGGAGTTGGCTCAGAATAACTTGCAGAAGGCTAAGGATGATGCTGCTGGTAAGGAAAGCTTGTCGACTGGTTCTCTTGCCATCTTTTCTCCTCCTTTTTCTGATTTGAATGTTATTCTTTCTAGAAACAATGAGACAATCTTTGGAGAAGAAGGACCTTGACCTTGCGGCTGTGAAGAAAACAGCAGAAGAAAAAACGGCACTCGCTGACCAAAAGCTGGCCTCAGTCGGAAAGTTGGAGGGAGAGAATACCAAGCTGAAGGCTGCTCTCGATGAAGCCAACAAAGAGGTAACTCGACTGAAGAAGGATAAAGGGACCCTGACTGACAAAGTAGAAGACATCACCCGCAAGAGGGACGAGCTAGAGAATTATCTGGGAGGACTCGCCAAGAAGTTATTCCTCATGCTTGAAGGTACTTTTCCCTGTCCGATTGATTTGCTTTCGTTGACTCATCATATAATTGTCGACTCATTATTTCTCTGTGAGTGCAGAATTCTGTCAAAACTTCGAGGAAGAGACTGGACGAGTCGAGACAAGCTTGGACCCCATCAACTCCCCTGTTAAAGATGAAGCTGCCATGAATGTGCTCCGACTGGAGTCTCGCCTTGCCAGCGCCATGAATTACCTTGCTCGACTGAAGGTTGCGGTGTCGCGGATCGACACGGTGCTCTGGCCAAGGGAAACGCTCCAAAATGACCTCGAGTCTTTGATGACTCGACTCAATGAGATCCCTGGTCGAGTGCAGGAATGGAAGAAGTCCTCTGCTCGATGCGGTGCTGACGTAGCTCTGTCCCTGGTTCATGTTCATTGCAAGGAAGCCAAAGAAGAGAAGCTAGCAGCAATCAAGGTTGCCAATACCAAGAAACTTTACTTCCAGTCCTTCATGGAGACTTTTATTGCTGCTGCTACTCGAATTGCAGATGGAATTGACCTGGATGAGTTCGTCGAGCCTGCCAGCCCTGCTGCGGAGTGAACAAAATTTTTATGATCCGATTCAATTTGCCTCGGTATGCCGAGTGGTTTTGTAACCGTTAAACTCCTTCGGGCCTGATGCCCGAGTACTTTAATCTACGGTCCGGAACCTCATGGGATTTGTCCGAACTTAGTTTTTCCTTAAATATGCTTGTTTTTATTTCCGAGTGGAACTTGTATCTTCACTCGGAACAGACTTTTGTTCTTGTGATGCAATTCTGAGGAGAGGATCGCGGACGACCCGCACCTCATCATCCTTGCAGATCAGGATGGAGCACACATTGTACTTGTGGCGTAGTTCTGAAGAGAAAGTCGCAGTCGACCTGCACCTCGTCGTCCTTGCGGATCAGGATGGAGCGCACGTTGTATTTGTGGCGTAGCTCTGAAGAGAGGGATGCAGACGACCTGCACTTCATCGTCCTGACAGATCAGGATGGAGCGTGTTTTAACTTAGGCGAGTGCAGAACTGCAGCTAAGCCCCCGAGTGAGAGGGTTACTCTTCACTCGGTGGGATTTTTCAAACTTAGGCGAGTACAGGACTGCAGCTAAGCCTCCGAGTGAGAGGGTTGCTCATCACTCGATAGGATTTTACAAACTTAGGCGAGTACAGGACTGCAGCTAAGCCTCCGAGTGAGAGGGTTTGCCTCATCACTCGGTAGGATTATTACAAACTTAGCGAGTAAAGGACTATAGCTAAGCCTCCGAGTGAGAGGGTTGCTCATCACTCGGTAGGATTTTACAAACTTAGGCGAGTACATGACTGCAGCTAAGCCTCCGAGTGAGAGGGTTGCTCACCACTCGTAGGATTTTACAAACTTACGCGAGTACAGGACTGCAGCTAAGCCTCCGTGAGAGGGTTGCTCATCACTCGGTAGGATTTTACAAACTTAGGCGAGTACAGGACTGCAGCTAAGCCTCCAAGTGAGAGGGTTGCTCATCACTCGGTAGGATTTTACAAACTTAGCAAGTACAGAGACTGCAGCTAAGCCCCCGAGTGAGAGGGTTGCTCATCACTCGGTAGGATTTTAACAACTTAGGCGAGTACAGGACTGCAGCTAAGCCCCCGAGTGAGAGGGTTGCTCATCACTCGGTAGGATTTTACAAACTTAGGCGAGTACAGGGCTGCAGCTAAGCCTCCAGTGAGAGGGTTGCTCATCACTCGGTAGGATTTTAACAAACTTGCGAGTACAGGACTGCAGCTAAGCCCCCAAGTGAGAGGGTTGCTCATCACTCGATAGGATTTTACAAAATTAGGCGAGTACAGGACTGCAGCTAAGCCTCCGAGTGAGAGGGTTGCTCATCACTCGGTAGGATTTCACAACTTAGGCGAGTACAGGACTGCAGCTAAGCCCTCGAGTGGAGAGGTTTCTCATCACTCGTTGGATTTTACAAACTTAGGCGAGTACAGGACTGCAGCTAAGCCCCCAGTGAGAGGGTTGCTCATCACTCGGTATGATTTACAAACTTAGGCGAGTACAGGACTGCAGCTAAGCCCCCGAGTGAGAGGGTTGCTCATCACTCGGTAGGATTTTACAAACTTTGGCGAATCGGATTCGTGGCTAAGCCCCCGAGTGAGAGGGTTGCTCATCACTCGGTAGGATTTTTTAAACTTAGGTGAATCGGATTCGCGGCTAAGCCTCCGAGTGAGAGGGTTGCTCATCACTCGGTAGGATTTTACAAACTTAGGCGAATCGGATTCGCGGCTAAGCCCCCGAGTGAGAGGGTGCTCATCACTCGGTAGGATTTTTTAAACTTAGGCGAATCGGATTCGCGGCTAAGCCACCCACTGGGGGATTTCGGACACATGTTTTTAGTAATAACAATCATTTAGGAGACTGTAAAACCATGTCTTTGATAAACAAATTGAAAGGTACTCCTTATTACATCTCATCAGTCTGAACACTTAAGTATAAAAAACGGCGGAGTAGCTCCGCGTTCCAAGCGCGTGGCTCGTCTTTATTCTGCTCCACATTTAGAGGTGATACGCTCCGTTTGTGGAGCACCTTGGTGACGATGAAGGGACCTTCCAAGCGGGGGCAAGTTTGTGAGGCCGTTGCTGGTCCACTCGGAGCACAAGGTCCCCTTCCTGAAATGCTCGACCCTTCACATTTCTGGCATTAAATCGATGAAGGTCTTGCTAATAAATGGTCAATCGGATCAGGCCATCTCTCTTTCTTCTTCCAGAAGATCAACAGCGTCTTCTCGAGCCCGTTCTGCTTCGGCTTCTGAAAAAAGTTCTAATCGGGGTGCATTGTGAAGCAAGTCACTCGGCAGCACAGCCTCAGCCCCATAGACCATGAAGAAGGGGGTTCGACCGGTCGACCGATTTGGTGTTGTTCTTAGTCCCCAAAGGACTGACGGTAGCTCATCTACCCAAGCGCCGGCTGCATGCTTGAGGTCGCGCATCAATCGAGGTTTTAGCCTTTGAGAATCAAACCGTTCGCTCTTTCTGCTTGTCCATTCGACTGAGGGTGGGCGACTGAAGCATAGTCGACCCGAGTACCTTGGGAAGCGTAGAAAGCTCGAAACTCATCTGAATCAAGTTTGACCCATTATCCGTGATGATGCTGTGTGGAACTCCATATCTAATGTAAACCCTCTGATGAAGCTGACAGCAGTGCTTGCTTCCAGGTTTTTGATAGGTTTAGCTTCAATCATCTTAGTAACTTGTCGACTGCTACAAGCGCATGGGTGAAGCCACTCCTGCCGCAGTCCTCAGAGGTCCGACCATATCTAATCCCCAAAAACAAAATGGCCAGGCGGAATATCTTTCAAGGGTGAGCAGGTTTGTGGGACATGTTGGAGTAGAACTGACAGCCCTCACACTTGTCAACTATTTCCTTTGCCATCTCATTTGCCCGTGGCGAGTAAAACCCAGCTCGATATGCTTTGGCCACGATGGTCCGAGAGGACGCATGGTGACCACAGGTCCCTGAGTGGGTATCATTGAGGTCATTCGGCCTTCTTCTGGAGTGATGCATTTCTGACGACCCCAGTAACACTCTCTCTGTAGAGCTGTCCACCCATTACCGTGAAGGCTTTGGATCGACGACAATCTGACGAGCCTCTTCTTCATCCTCTAGAAGATCTTTCCTAAGAATATATGCAATATATGGCACTGTCCAATCGGAAATGACAACCAAAATCTCCATGATCAAGTCGACCACAGCTGGGATTTCAACTTAGTTGAATCAGTGGAGCTCTTAGGCTGGGGGGCTCTTCAGTGAAGGGATCTTCTTGAACTGATGGTGCGTGAATATGCTCCAAAACACATTGCTGGAATAGGCTCCCGCTTGGAACCTATTTTCGCCAAGTCATCAGCTGCTTGATTCTTCAGTCGGGGTATATGGTGGAGCTCTAGCCCTTCAAACTTCTTTTCAAACTTTCTCACGCATTGCAATAGCCAGTCATAGCTGGGCTCCTGATGTCCCACTCCTTCATCACTTGATTAACCACTAAATCTGAGTCGCCGTAAACCATTAGGCGACGGACGCCAAGTGAAATGGCCATAGCAACCACATACAGAAGTGCCTCGTATTCGGCTTCATTGTTGGAGGAATCAAAGTGAATCTGGAGAACATATCTGAGGTTGTCGCATCATGGGATACCAGGACTACCCCAGTGCCTGAACCATTCAACATCTTGGACCCGTCGAAGAACGTAGTCCAATGTTCCGACTGTATCTGGGTCAGTAGCTGCTATTCAATCCATTCGACAGGAAATCTGCTATTGCTTGAGATTGATCGCTTTCTTTGCCTCAAACTTGATCACAGCGGAAGGAGTTCAATCGCCCACTTTGCCACTCGACCAGTTGCATCTCTGTTGTTCAAAATTTCTGACAACGGAGCGTCACTGACGACTGTAATCGAATGATCTGAGAATATAATGCGCAACCTTCTTTGTGGTCAAGTAAATTCCATAGACAAGCTTCTGATAATGTGGATATCTCTCTTGGATGGGGTTAGACTTCAGAAATATAGTACACTGGGCGTTGAACCTTGTAAGTTTTACCCTCTTCTTCCCCGCTCGACCTGAGTACTGTACTGACAACCTGTCCAATGGCTGCTATATAAAGCAGTAAAGGCTCTTTGCCGATTGGAGCAGCAAGCACCGACTGGGTGGAAGCAGGGCTTTGAGCTCTACAAAACGCTGCATCAGCTTCAGGAGTCCACTCGAACTTATCATATTTCTTCATCAGTCGGTAAAGAGTAATGCCTTTTCACCGAGACGAGAGTGAATCGACTCAAAGCGGCCAAACAACCCGTAAGCTTCTGAACGTCGTGTACACACACAGGGTGTTTCATTCGGAGGATTGCACCAACTTTCTCTGGGTTTGCATCGAACCCACATTCGGAAACAGGAAACCGTAACTACTTCCACCTGGAACTCCAAATGTACACTTCGACGGATTAAGCTTGATATCATATCTTCTCAAATTGGCAAAGGTTTCAGCAAGGTCAGTCAGCAGGTCAGAACCTTTACGCGACTTAACCACGATGTCATCCATGTATGCTTCCACATTCCGACTGATTTGAGTTAGCAGGCACTTCTGAATCATGTGCAAATGTGGCACCAGCATTCTTGAGACCAAAGGGCATGGTGACATAGCAAAAGCACCCGAATGGGGTGATAAAAGTTGTTTTATTTCATCAGGTCCATACAGTCGGATCTGATGGTACCCGGAATATGCATCAGGAAGGACAATCGCTCACATCCCACATCGAGTCGACTATCTGATCGATGCGGGGAGAGGAAAATGATTTTTGGGCAGGCCCGATTGATATGCTTGAAATCATGCACATATGAAGTGAATCGTCCTTCTTGGGACCATGACAACATTGGCGAGCCACTCGAGTGGTAATTTCGTGGATGAACTCAGCTGCCAGAAGCCGAGCCACCTCTTCACCGATTGCCTTTCTCTTCTCCACGCGGACCGAAGGAATGCTCTTTAACGGGTTTTGCCTTTGGATCGACCTCGCAAACGTGCTCAGCCAGTCCCCTGGGTACACCCGGCATGTCAGACGGCTTCCATGCGAAGATGTCCTAGTTCTCATGGAGGAACTGGATGAGCACTTCTTCCTATTTGCTGCGAGTGTTGTTGAGATATGAGTCAGAGCAGCATTGGGATCGGTCGGGTGTATTTGAACAGCTTTTTTCATTCACCGGACGACTAAAAGCAGACTCTGAAGCAGGCTTCTTAGCATGCAACAAATCACTCGGATCTGCAGTCTTCTTATATTCTCTCCATTTCTACTGCTGCCATCTGTTCATCGGCTATCTTAGAGCCCTTCTGGAGGCACTCTTCTGCTCGTGCCGATTACCAGTGACTGTGATCACGCCCCTAGGGCCAGGCATATTCCGCTTGAGGTACACGTACACCGTCGAGCCATGAAATTCGCATATGCAGTTCTGCCCAGAATAGCATGATAGGCACTGTGAAAATCCACAACTTCAAATGTCACTTCTCCTTACGGTAATTCTTTGAATCACCGAAAACCACGTCAAGAGTGATCTGGCCGAGTGAATCGGCTTTCTTTCCTGGAATGACACCGTGGAATCGCATGTTGCTCTCACTGAGCTTGGACATCGGAATGCCCATCCCACGGAGGGTCTCCGCATACAAGATGTTCAAGCCATTGCCACCATCCATCAGGACTTTGGTCAGTCGGTGCCCCCAACGACTGGGTCGACCACCAACGCTTGCCTCCCGGGGGTGGCAACATGCGGTGGGTGGTCAGATTGGTCGAATGTATGGGAGTCTTTGACCATTTCAAATATGTCGTCGTTGCCGGAGCAACCATGTTTACTTCTCTGTTGATGACTTTCAGTCGACTTTTTCTTTCAATGTCACAAAAATCACCAAAGTGGAATTGACGTTAGGAAAACCGTCATCATCTTCTTCATTGTCCTCATCCTTGTCAGATTCTTTTTCCTTCTCATTGGGCTATTTCTCTCGGAACTGCTGGATTAGGAGCCACATTGTCGGTGGTATGTTTGGGATAAATCAGATTACCCTCTTCATCATTTCTTGGTGTGAATGTGGCATGGCAAATCCACACTCATTCCCTGCTTGATTCTTCACCTTCTTGGGGATCCAGGGCCTTTGGGCTTCCCCTTGAATTTTCCTTGAGTTACAACTGCAGCTTCACCAGGACCTGCTGGCTCCTTTGCGTTTCTGCTTCCGACCTCCTCCGTGGTCTTGGGCGACTGGCTTGCCCTTTCCACTGCGGAGTCGATCCTCTTCTTCACCATTAGCGTACCGAGTGGCTATTTCCATCATTCAGGTCAGAGAATATCTCCCGTTCGCCCGAATTTCAGGTTAAGCTCTCGATACCGAACGGCCTCCTTGAAGGCGCAAACTGCTTGGTGTTGGGATACATTTTCTACGGTGTGATGTAAAGTGGTCCATCTTTGGATGTAATCCCTCAGAGTTTCATTCGGGCTTCTGTACGCAATGTTGCAATTCTGTCAACCCTGCAGGTCGTTTGCATGTGCCCTCAATGTCCTGACAACACTCGGGCTAACTTTCCAGCTGAATATACTGCCTGGAGCCAACTGATTCAGCCATGCTCTGGCCGATCCTTCCAACATAGAGGAAGTTTTTCATAGCCCCCTCATCATTTCCACCACCGATCTAAACAGCCACTCGGTAATTTTCCAGCCAAGTGTCAGGCTTCGATCACCGGTGAACTTACTAACCCCAGTCGCCAACCTGAAGCTGGGAGGGATCTCAGCAGCTCTGATGGCTCTGCTAAAACACTCGGGACCTGAAACATGTACTCTGCTTCCACTCGGGCGATCTCTGTCTTGCCCTTCTCTGTGTGCTCGGTTCCTGTCGACCAAACCTTGCACCAAAATTGACCTCGCATCAAACCCTGGCTCTCTTGGGTCGACTGGCACCCTCCGCTCTTCGCTGTACGGGCGCCTGTCATCGTAATGCCGGGGCCACATATGATCCGCCTCCCGGAGGGGGCGTAGTCACTCGACGCGGTCATCACGGCCGAGCCGATGATCGTACTGCTCGTGGTTCCGACCCAAGTACTGCTCTTGGCGATGCCCACCCCTCACGCCGCGGAGGCAATCTTGGGCTGTGAGCCGATTGGCTATGTCAGCCACCACAGATCTGCTATGGATTCTGTTACGCGACTGAGATACTGCATTGTTTTGCTCTCCTGCTGCCCGGAGCAGAGCCCGGATCTACATCAAATCTCGTCCAGCCTCCGACTGGGATGGCTGGATGGACTCTGCTAACGAGTTGCAGCCGTAAGATTATGGATAGGAGTGCGATATACCTGAGGTTGAGGCGGGAACAATTGCTGCCGTCGACTAGACTCAGGAATCAGCTGCCGAGCATGTTCGTCGAGTGCATGCGAAGGTTCTCCAGTCGAGTGCGTTCAGCCAAAGTGGCCAAGCGCGCTACCTCCAAGGCCCGAGCCTCAGAGGTCTCTCCGACGATGGGCGTGTCGAGTGCCTCCTTGTTGCGGCGGTGGAGTTCCTCCCTCCGACGAAGAGAGGGTTTCGGGGTGGTTTCCTTGTGGACATGCGACGGATCGCCACCGCCCTCGCCGCCACCGTTACGACCAGGCCAGGTGGGCTGCGCGGTGTGTCGACCATCAGGACCTCTGCCGCAAGGTCGCTACTATCGCACTCGGACAGGGTCTCGACGGAGCCAGTCGATAGATCGAACAGGCCGTAGAAGATTCATCGGCTCGATTGACGTGACTTGAGGGTGGCCGACTGACGTGCCACCGCATGTTCCCCCACCGCTGAAGCCGCGATCGACCGGATCGCTTGCGACGGTGAACAGTGGGGAACGAAGACACTGTAGGAGCCGACCGATACTGGGTCGACGGCTACCGCAGAAGACGCGCGACACACGCGTGAAAGTGCGTCGCCCCATGGACGGGGAGTGTCTCGACGTCGAGGGGGGCCTCCTTGGAGCCAGGCGGAGTCGCGGCGATGAAACGAGCGCGCCGAGACGGATCTCGCGGCCCTCAGCTGAACCTCCACCAGAACCATGATGATGGGATCGGAAAAAATCGCAACCTCACCGGAAAGTCGCTAAGACACCTGCCCCACGGTGGGCGCCAACTATCGTGGTTCTAAGTCGGACAGTAAATAGGGGGTAGGTATGAGGAGCAAATCCTAGCTACAGTGAGGTTGTGCACGCAAGATACGAGTTCAGGCCCTTTCGGAGGAAGTAACAGCCCTACGTCTCGGTGCCCGGGGCTCGGTCGATTGGATTATGCATGAAGTTACAGGGGTGCGGACCCTTGTGCCATGGAGGGGTGGCTTATATAGAGTGCCCAGACCCCAGCCAGCCCACGTTACAAGGGGTTCAATGTACATTAAGGTGAGACGTTACTGGTAACGCCAATAGTAAGACATATAAATGATCATTAAGACTACGAGTGAACGCCTGACCATTGCCATCTTGAGTGACCTTAGATCTTCTGTACTCCGAGTGGTTTCTGGTATGGTCGAATGATTAAACCCTGGTCGAATGGAATTGGTTATCCGAGTGAACTGTTGGTCGAGTGGGTTGCACCCTGAGGTGATTTCAGTCGGTAGATGATGCTATCCTTTGATGCCCTTGGCTTTAGAGCAGTTCCTCGGGAAGGGTGTCTAGGTTGGCCTATTACCCTACCCTAGGTACATGTCATCGTCAACGTGCCCTTCCTTACTCGGCCACAGTTCATCGTTGTAGCCTGCAGACAGACCGATAGACCAGTATGTATTTACACACGTTCACGCCAGACAGACAACCCTACGTACAGTTCGACCGGGTGGGTCCCAGCTGTGAGGGAGGATAAGAAGGCACTTCCTTGTGTGCAAAGATATAGCTGGTGGGTCCCAGTTGTCGGGGAAGAATCATTTTTTTCATAATATGGACACACTTCCTTGCGTGCGAAGATGTAGATGGTGGGTCCCAGCTATCAGTGGCAGGAATAAGGAGGCATTTCCTTCCGTGCGAAGATATACGTGGGGGTTCCCAGCTTTCAGGGGGAGGAATAATTTTATTTTCGCGTAATAAGTAGGGCGGTTGCATGCGTGCATCCATGGACCTGGTGCGTCCCCACTGTCAGCCTCTCCATGTACAGTCCTCTTCCGATGACTCTCGTTTGTTGACCACTTTGACCACAACCGCGCCGAGCGCATCCAAGGTGGTGGACGACGGTGAGGCCCCCGGACAGCAATGAGCCGGAGATGGGAAGACGCGAGAGTGGAGTCGCAAACGGAGAGGTGTACGGGGTTAACTGGTTTTCTGGTGCGGCGTGGTTCGACAGTCGTGGAGAAGAACAGGAGGTGTGTGGAGGGGTGGAGGGATGGCCTGGCCGGCGGTGGGGTAGCGCTTCACAGTGAAGCATGCTAAGCAGAGCTGCTAGCAGCAGGAGGCGGGATCAGGTGGTCCCGGCGGCGCTGGAGGAAGAAGGCGAGAATTGAAGATGGATTCCGGTCGTTGGATGTAAATCCAACGGCTATCGATGTCAGAATCATTTGTTGACTAAGTTGACAACGACTTGTGTTGGCTTTGACCTATTGGCCCACATTTCAGCCTCCAAAATGTGGCCCATATTCAACCCATTTTTTCAGAATTTACAGTCCATTTGATCTTTTTTTTAGAATTCAGTCCATTTGCTGGGCTAGGTGAACAAATAATGTAGCGTCCATGCGGCCCATTTTTTAAAAACTACAGTCATTTTCACTTTCTTGAAATACATGAATTTGCTGGGTTGGTGAACAAATAATGTAGCGTCCATGCGGCCCTTTATTTTTTCCTAAAAAATTACAGCCCATTTGCACTTTCTCGAAATACACGATTTTGCTGGGCTAGTTATAATTATATGTTGCGTTGGGCGCAGCAGTTATCAAAAATAAACAGGGGCTGAGCATTTTGTTATAATATATTTAATAATAAGTGCTTTATTATTACATTGGTCCTTAAATCTTACCAAGCTTTTGTACACAATCACCAGGATTTTCGTTGCTTAATGTAAAAAAAACCAGGATTTTATTGTTAAAAAATTATTTTTATAAGTTAATAAGATGTGGGAATTGTTTTCTTATTATGTAAGTATCTGTTAAATATATGATGACAATAACAATAATATATAATAACCTATAAATAAATAAATATTATATATTGTTTGAAGGGAAACATAAGTTGGACCTGGCGTTCCTATTCTTATATAGAAAAATAGAACAGACATCTGCATTTTGTTCAAAAAAATACATAAGTTGGGCTGCGGATGTTTCAGGAAAAATAAAACCTAGGATGGGAGGTCCATAGGTCGGTCGATACATGACGGCCCTCAAGAAAATACAAACCGGCATGTCGTGGGGCTGCGCATGTTAAAATAGAAACCAGACGGGGCAGCCCACAACCCAGCTGATACTTGCTGGCCCACTAATAATAATGATACCTGCCAGCTCCCCGGCTCTTTTGTAAATTTATCTCCTTTAGTAACTACGTTGAGCACCTCAAAAAATATGTAACTATGTTGACAAACCCGTGGGCCCCAACGTTAGTATAGCATTAGAGGAAGTATTTTTCAATGAGGCACTTGCTTGCGTACGGCCATAGACCTGGTGGGTCCCGACTGTCCGCCTCTCCATGTACAGTCCTCTCAATTCCTCTCGTTGTTCAGCATGTTCACAACGGCAGACAGCAGCGTCACGGCGAGCGCACAAGGCGGAGGACGAGAACGAACCACCGAGCGGGGAAGGCATGCTACAATAATGGTAGATGTTGTGCCTTATTTCTACCGAAACTACTGAACTAGCCCAGTGGCAAGTGACACTACCCGACCGCTGTTCCGCCCAGGTTCGATTCCACCTGATCAGTGAAAATATCTCCAAATTTTTTGCCTCTGCCATTATTGACATGTGGGTCCCCATTGTCACTACGCACACCACATCCAACACTTGCCAAACTTCGTCCCTCGTTTTCTCTGTTTTTCGCACACTCGACATTGTTTGGGCATTTTGCAAATAGCATATCTTTTGAGCTGTGCATCATATGAGATGTGCTATGCATGAATGTTGATCAGCATGATGTTATTGGCTGGTAGTTCCATTTTCGACCATGAAAATAAACTTCCAACATGATGTTATCCCTGTTTGAAAAGGGCGTGTTAATATAAATGCTCTGCCTCTAAACTTGCAGTTTCTTATCTGAAACGAAACTTGCAGTTTCTTCTCTGAGAATCACATTGTCTGCACTTTTATATGAAACTACAATTTTTTAAGTGGTAAAATAGATCTCTAGAATTCATAAAATACTTCATATTCTCAATACTAAATGCAAATCTGAAATTCAAAAACTTCATATTGAAAGTACTCTCAAAATACACAACACAAAACACAATTCACACACGCAATACAAACTACGACAACCCTAAGCTCCTCATGACAATTCCAACCTGCCACTATTAGGTCGGGGGGGGGGGGGGCAGTCCCCTCCTATTCCTCGGCGCAGACAACCGCCCCGTGAGACGATGTGAACGACGAGGAGAGGATGGCGGGGAAGCGTCATCGGCCAACTGCTTTTCTTCTCCTCTTGCAGTTGGGTTCGGTCGACGAAGACTCCACCGGCTTCGCACTAACCTAATCTTCCATCTGCTCATGCTTACAATCAGTGTGACGGCTAATGAAAATCATGCTTACAATCAGTCTCCGAGTACTACGCCAATCACCCTAAAATAGCTCTGGACCAAAACAAAGTTTTGACACTTTGTATAAATAAAGAAAAAATAGATTGGTGCTTCTTTCAGAAAAGAGTACTCCCTAGAAAAGTGCCATATAAGCTACTAGTATTTGGTTAGAGGATTTGCTGCCGAGAAAGAATCCGTCCACGAGAGCACCACACATCCCACTGGTGGTGGTGGATGCCAATGCTTAGATGGAGCATGGTTGGTGTCGGTAATTTTTACTTGGCAACCCTCGCACTGTGCAATATTGCCGGTTCGATCCGTACATTTGTGCAGTTCCCACCAAAATGCAGCTGAATACCCTGTTTGCACAGATAATGAAAAAGCTGATTACATTATAGTGTCACTAGTTGATGAAACATACACTAATAAATAGAATAAAATATTGCGATAGTATCATTAGATGCCATGCTGGAGGGCGAGATGGGCCCTGCGACGCCTCATACGTAGGCCTCATACTGGAAATCGTCCCAATTCTCCCCGATACACCTTCTGCCAGTGATGAACATCAGTGTACAACAGTAGTACAAGGAGGGGCCTTGAGACATTCCCAATCTCTATTTTGTGCAGATCAACTAAAATTAAGCACCCCAGTTTTGCAGAAACACTTAAACATTAACAAATGGGACTAGTTGATGAAACATATACTAACAAAGAGAAGCATCTTTTCTTATCTAACGTGGAAATGAAATGATAGAGAGGACACTCGCTCTATTTTAACTAGTTTATTCTTCATTTTATCAGTGGCACTAGGGTCGAGCAGGTGGCAAGCGAGGGGTGTAACCGTGCGTCGCAAGGATGGAGGCCGGGGGTGCTTAGACTAGGATGCTGAGCTGGCTCTTTCAGTCCCTATCTTCCCCCTGATGTTTCTGTGGTAGCATTTGGTTGTAATCCAAACTTGGTCGAGCTAGTGCTGCGTCCCCCTACGTGCCTAGCTTAGTGGCGAACTTGTCTCCTGCTAGTACTCAGTCCGTTCTAGTAGTAGTTGCATAACTGCCCGTTTACACTGAGATGTTGTCGTAATGGTTCTCTATGGTTGGGGTTCTTTAATGAAATCGGAGGAAACCCCCCTCTTTCGATATATAAAAAAATCAGTGGCACTAGCGGTGCCAAAACATTGCCTCAAATTATAGTGCCACTAGATTAAGGTGCAAAATAATAACATTACTGCTTTATCATGGCAGTGCCAAAACAGTACACAAAGAAGACTCAACATGCAGGATCTTTGGCAAACGGTCAGACCAAAAATGAGCATACCTCGTGATGGGAACCATATCTGCAGTCAAACACCATCGAGAAGGGATGACACCATCCAACATGATGGATTCAAGTTCCTGGACCTTTTTGTGCAGAGTTCCCTAAATGAAGACAATGTCCCCATGAGCTAGC